>CM065391.1:5590000-6190000 GCA_033060915.1 Euryodendron excelsum | reverse complement strand
GAGCATCACTGATGGCTACTAACCCTGAAGAATTCTCTCAAGTTTCTCAGGAAGAAGTCAACAAAATGAGGACCAAGATGGATGAGATGCTCAAGCTCATTCAAACTATGGCTATAAAAGATGTTGCTGCAGTCCCATCATCATCTATGACTTCATCCAAGGACCCTAAACCCTCTGATCCAAGGATTATGCTTCAGTCTGACAATGCTGGGAGGAATAAGGAAGATGCCAAAGGGGCCAACACTGAAGAAGATGAGACCATATTGCTTTCACCTGCCGCAAAGAAGGTCCCCCTAAACCCTCTCAGTCTGAAAATCCAAGGGTTGGAGGATTCGCTGCGAAGTCTCCATGGCCACGACGCTTACGAGTTCACTTCCTACGACGAGCTCTATTTCTTCCCTGACCACTCGAGACCTGCTAGGTTCAAAATGCCTGACTTCCAGAAGTACGACGGCACTGGTAACCCCGTTACTCATCTTCGTCTTTATGCTGGAGCCCTAAGTGGTCATGGCAACGATCCGAAACTCCTCATGCAACTATTCCAACACAGTCTCAAGGGGTCTGCTCTACAATGGTTTGCTCGTCTGGACTTAAGGAAGATCACAACCTGGATTGAGCTAGTCAATGCGTTCAAAGCCCAATACTGTCACAACATCGACCTCACTTCCGATCGATGGTCTTTGATGACGATGAGCAAGGGTGAGAAGGAAAGCTTTAAAGGATATGCTCTAAGATGGAGGGAGGCCGCTGCATAAGTTAATCCCCCGCTGGAAGAGAAGGATTATGTGCAACTGTTCGTACATACTTTTCAAGGTATATTCTACGAGAAACTCTGCACAAGCATGGGAAAAAACTTCTCTGAACTAATCATCCAAGGGAACTTGATAGAAAACGGTCTCAAGACAGGGAGGATTACGGACCCCTATGCCAAGACTAGAGAAAGTACCGCCAATATAAACAAGAGAGTGGCTACTGCAAAGGGAACAATCAAGAAGGAAAGGGAAGTGTCTGCCATCCTGCCTAGCCAACCACCCCAATACCGTCCACCACTACAATCACACCCAGTCCTGCCCTTACCCACTTTGACCATGCCCGTTCCAACCCCTAACTATGGTCCCGTTTAGGCACGACCCAACTTTAATAGACCTACTCGACGCATCCGTACCTTCGACACCTTAGCTTGCACCCAAACTGAGGCCTATCATAACCTGCTGAAGAATAATATCCTGAAACCCATACCTGCTCCCCCGTTGCCAAGCCCTTTACCCCCGACCTTTAATGCCGCTCTTACCATTCGGGTGGCCAAGGGCACGACACCAAAAGCTGCTTCGCTCTCAAGCACAAAATTCAAGACTTAATCGACAATAAGACCATTCATCTGTAGCCGGTACAACCTGCTCCAACCCCTAATGTGACCATTAACCCTCTGCTGGATCATACCGTCAACATGATACTAATAGAAATGGAAGGCAAGGGAGATTTCGACAAGCTCGGAGCCGAAAGTTGTGAGGATGATTGGGAGACCGATGAAGAGGATGACTGGGAGGAGGATCTCCTACTATGCCCGATCTATCTCTATAACCCTAATGAAGTGCCTGATGCTTCTAATTGGCCAATTGAAGAGCCTGTGTTTCCAGAAGAAGAGCTTGTTGAAAACGTGGTTGTTGATGGATGGGGTGCTGAGACACCTAAAGTACGCTGCGGCGGAGCATCATTTACTAGAGAATCCTTGGCTTGTAATCGAATGCAGCTATGAAAATCTGGGCTGGGAGCAAAAAGAACCAAGGACACCAAAAGAACCAATCGAATTGGAAGGAGGCGAGTTAGCCACGCTATTTCCAGGAGAGTCCACCACCAAGGACATTAAAAGGATCAATGAAGTTGCCAACTGCACCATCACTGCCAACATGCCCGGAGCTCTAGAGGAAGCCTTCGCCTGTCTCGCCTTGGCCAAGGATCCGAGTCGTGAATGGAGCATCAAAGATGTGGGCATTGTTCCAAGGCCGTACTGAAATGGGTTCCCTTTAAAAGCGTGCAAAAGAGGGGTGTTTTCACCCACTTTCTTTCTATCCCTTTGCCTTCTCGTCTTAAATTGATATCTACATTTCTTTCTCTTTCAAACAAGAACCATATGCTTTTCACTAATATTATAGTATGATTAAGCTTTTTTATTCTTTGCTGTTATCTTATATGTCTCTTGGGAATGATAGCTACTTTCTACACAAAGGGGCATGATTTGTCTTATGAAATGATCCGACTTGAAGGGATGACAGCATGAGTTAACCACTCACCAAATGATCAGCTTTCCAGAGAGAGAGAGGATAAGAATGAGTGAGGATACTACCCAAAGGCAACACTTACAAGACACTGAAGCTAAGCGATGTGCTGTCAGTTTATCAAAATGAAGAGAAGCCATCTTTCACTTCCCCATATATAAATAAAAGAATAAATAACTAAATAAATAAACAAATGTGCTTATATTCCCTTTGCTTAATCCCTAGTGCCTCGCGAAAAGTAAAAATCTTCCTTGTCAACCCCGATCCAAGACTGTCCCCCCAACACTGGGGTAGACAATAGTTGAGAACTTCAGAAATGGTATCCATCTTCTATCATGTTAGGACAACAGTAAAGCTTTATAGGTCAAGCAATCTAATTCAAAGTGAAGAGAGGCCCTCATTTCATTTCCTATACAGTCAAAAGCAACTCCTTGCCAAACCTGTTGAGCCATCTATCCTTTTTCCGAGAAAACCCTAACCTAGGGATCACCGCCCACATCGGGTAGATTGAACTGCCAAGGAAAAGGTCTAAGAAAAAAGGGTCGAAGAATTATTCGTTCCATAAAAGAAAAGAAAGGACAAAGCGAAGGAAAGGAGTTGCCAAGGGGCAAAAGGTCGAAAAGAAAAAGAAGGAAAAAAAAAAAGAAAAAATTAAGGAAAGGGATCATGATTGAGTCATCTTCAAAAGCATAATAAGAAGATCGAAAAAGAGTCATGTTTATCTCAAAAAGCATATAGAAAGGGGGAAAGAAAAGAGTCATTTTCACCATGAGAAGTGTATTTTAAAGGTGATCCTAGGTTACAAAGAAACCCCAGTAGAAACAATAGGTTCGAGCCTTTATCCTTCCTTACAAAACCTCAAAACCATGGCTTACATTACAACCCTACTAAAGTCCACTCTGATTGAAAATGGATTGTTTGATCTAAATGAGCTAGACACGCTGCCGAAGCTAAAAAAAGGATGCTAACTCTACTAAAAAATAGTCAAGGATAGTATGGATCTAAACCCTGCTGAAAACAATATCAAATTTGAGCCTACATATCCCATTGTTTTGGAAACCCCATAACTTAGCCTATATTACGGTCCTAAATAAAGTCTCCTCGGATTGAAAGGACTAGCTGCTTATTGCTCTGCTAAAAGTCAGGTAAGTTGTTGCTAGAACCCCGAGAGTCGAGAGTTTCAGCCCAGTAACCCCATACACTAACCCTGAAACCGAGAATCAGAGAGGGTTAAAAGGTTGAGAAAGGTTCGAAGTGCTATCGTCCAATCGAGGTAGGGTTGAACCAGAAAAGAGGCTAGACCCCCGAAAGGGAAGAAGTTACCATTCCAAAGATACCAAGTTCAACAGCACCTTTTGTCATTCTGTTAGTTAATGTATTCCTAATATGTGCATAAAATATATATATATATATATATATGAAATAAAATAAAAATAAATCGACATGAGTTTTGCATATATCGGATATAACCCCCTGTAGAAACAGAAGTCACCAATACAGTTTAATGTCAAATATCAACTCATGTACTAGATACATAACATCATCATCCATCACATACATCTGATCATATGCCTAGCTGTAAAAATCATAAATATTTCTGTCTATCCATACTTCTAAGTACCATAAATATCCATCCTTGTACATAGCTTACAAAATAAAAATGTCTAACATAAATACATCTCAGGGACAAGGGGCAAAAGAAGATCAGAGTCTCCACAAGGGGCATTTATCATAGGTCAAAGTCAATGTCATCTGGATCAAAATCCCCAAAACTCGGCATCGAAGGAGGCGGATAGCTACTCGAAGCACTAGCATCCTGCAAAGAAGGTAGAGCCAAAATCAGCTACATGAAAGAAGAACTAAAACAACAGTAGAGCAATAAGGAGAAGGGTAAGACAACATACCCCACCACCGCCCAGTTGAGAAAACCGAGCCGTCAGGGAAGCAACCTCGCCCTGGTACTGATCCTGCTCCAGCTGATACTGATCCCTCTGGTTTCTCACAGTAGTAAACTCAACTTAGAGCACATATCCTCTGGCACGCCGCCACAAGTCAACCATCTCCTGGCCCATAACATACCTGCCAACTACTACCTCAAACCGAGTGAAGGCACCGACCGAATGAGCCCCAAAGTGCGCAGCATAATCTGTATCTAGAGGAAGTAAGAACTCAGCACCTGGCTGACGCTCCTGATAGGGGATAACCACTCCCGCCACCAAGGCTCCAAACATATACTCCGGCGGAGCTCCTACTGATAGAAACTCCTCATGAAACTGCCACCAGTGTCGCTCTATGAGATAGGACTCCTAAGTGTCATCACTGAGAAAAGCAACTCTCGACAAGGACAACGGGACCAAGTACTGGACTGTCTCATAATGAATTGATCCAATGAAGGGCCGCCAAGTCACATCCCTCGCCTCAATCAGCTCCAGGTTAACCCGGAGCATCACAAAATCAGTAATCTCCGATCACTAGGCTACCCGGTCAAGAGCCCACCTCAAAGCACGAGGATAGAGGTCATCCTCAACAATTGAAGGACGACGAACAGGAAGGTACTCGTAGCTCCACCAGACGAGAAAAGGCCAGAAACTAGTCATACTCCTCCAACGGGAAGAAGTCCGGACCCGCATCGATCGAAGGAAGCAACCAAAGGAAAAGGACCCCCAGTCCTGCTCAGATAAAGCTCCAAGATCAACTACTATACTCACCAATTGATATGGCACGAGTGACTTGTTGTTGTTGAAAAAGCAGCTAAAGATGATGTACAAAATAAGTCACCGTCTCATATTGTCCCGCTTGGCAAGCGATGGCTCAGCAGCAAAGGTACAGTCATCCTTACTGAGCCAAGAGACTGGGTAGGCAGAACACTCAGGAGGAGGCAAGTCCAGCAGAATGCATGCCTCGTCTCTACTGACTGACTATAGAGTGATCCGTCGACCAACGAAGGAAAGCCCTATGATGATCGCCCAATCCAAGGGAGTGGGGCCTAACTCAAAGCCGACAAAATGGAAGGTCCCGGTCTCTCCAAACCACCGCTCAACTAGCACCAATACCAAATGTCGGTTCAGGTGGTTAGCTTGTAATCCCATGAAGGCTTCAAATCCGATCTCAACCAAGAATGCATGATACGACGGGGCAGCTTGCTGCATAGTCACGAAGACCTGATGAATAGCCCCTCTAAAAGCTGTGTGTACCCGCGGAGGGGGCAGATGCTGTTTGGAGTATACACTGGGGTGGTAAGCCAGATCCTCGAGTGGTGGAGCATCCGGTACCTGCAGATCTCTCAAGTCAGCATCCATCTAGCTGTGCCTAGAAGAGGCTGTCCCATAGCCGGTGACCTGGTCACCCAAACCCGGTACCTCCTCCTCTGCACCAATCTCCTCTACAAAAGCCTGCTCAACAGGAGGAAAGGGGTCGACAGGTGGCCCACTCCCCCGACCACTCTGACTAGACGCTGCTTGCCCAGTAAACCGTCGGCTACCCCTAGATCGACTGGACGAACTGGTGGAATCTGTCCGAGCCGCCTTCCCCAAGCAGCGTCTCCTCTCAAAACCGTCATCACCCGCATCTGCCATCCTAAAAAAGAGTTCTCCAGCAAAATCTTCTCTTCCAGCGACATGGTCTCCTTCCGGCAATCACCCGTGGTCTCCAATAAGTACTCCTTCAATTTCCAAGTCAGTTTCCTCACAATGTCTCTTGGATTTACGAAAACTTTCTCAAATACCGCAAGTGTTCGAACCAAAAACTTTTCTGGTTTTGTTCTTAAGCCTGGCACCACTAGCAGAGGCACCAAGCCTTATCTGCCAAAGGCGCCACTCCTAGTGGCGCCAGTTGCCAATTCTGGGCAACTTTGCCCTTTTCCCGCCAAAACTCATTTTCGAAGGCCTTCTGGGCCCAACATCCATTTCCAAACCCCCGTTTTCCAAATTCGTCCCTCTGACCGCCTCACGGTCAACATGAGGCTCTTACATTATCGTTTTCTGTCTTCGACAAGCAAAGACAGAAAAAGAGAGGCAGTTGTAAGCACCCCATTTTTTACTGCTCGACGGTCTTCACTCCGTCCAGACTTGTGTTCAAGTTATTGTGGGCATATTTTAATCCAAATTAACTTTCCAAGTCTAATCCCGTCAATTCATTGCGTCGTGGGCCCCACCGGGCCCAAATAGAGGCAAAAGGACCAAAATGCCCCCAATTAGGCACGTCTTTCCAAAGACTGTAAGTCCCCTTTCCAATTCCAAATCAGGCACGTCTTTCCGAAGACGGTAAGTCCCCTTTCCAATTCCAAATCAGGCACGTCTTTCTGAAGATGGTAAGTCCCTTTTCCAATTCCAACAGGCATGTCTTCCTAAAGACGGTAAGTCCCCTTTCCAAGTCTAATTCTAATTCCAATCCCTCTCTCAAGACAATTGATTCCTCGAGACGGTCCGGCACATTTTTTGAAGAAAATCTCTTTGAAATGGTAAGTCCCTTTAAACTTGTTGACCGGGACGAGACCCCAAGTCCCCTAGATGATAGAACGGTCCACCTTTGGCACCTGTTAGCCCGCTAATGCAGAAATGTCCGTTTAGGCATGCCTTTCGAGAAAGTTGATTCTCAGGCACTAAGTCCCTTTAGCAGCTTCCCGAGATCAGGCAATCTCGGGAATGATCGCGAACTATCAGAGTAGCGGAAATACTCGCAAACATCGCAACCGTCAATGTAGCGAAAATACTCGCAAACAAGTCGATATAGAGAATTACCAACAAACCCCTGTATCACGCAACTACCGTCAGAGTGGCGGAAACACTCAAAACCCAAGTCAACACCAGTGCCTGTTAGCCCACTTTGGTGAAAAATGACCAAACTGCCCTTAGGGCCATTTTTGGGCACGTTTCTCAAGAACAAATTTGAATCCTCAGAACGGTAAGTCCAACCTTCCAAGAATTTCTTAAAGGAAATCCGGCATGATTAGGTGCCTTCTAATCAGTTTTGGGCCAATTCTAAGACTTTTCCGGTCAAGATGACCATTTTGCCCCTAGGCATTCAAATGGCCCGAAAAACCACACCGGCCCTGGGTATCAAACCAGTAGCCTCCTGAGAATGCTTCTTACAGTATTCTCAACCTTTCTTTACCTTTTCGGATCGTTCCGAGTTAGTTCTGGCAAACTCGGTGCAAAATGACCGTTTTGCCCCTAAGGGGTCAGTCGCCTTTTCCGACCACACCGGCTCTGGGTATCAAACCGGCAACCTTTGGGAATATTCTAAATAATGTTTCCATATCTCAAGTCTTTTTCCAGGACATTCCGGGTCCGTCCTGGTAGCCTTCCGCCCTGATTGACCGTTTTGCCCCTAATGGCCCGGTCAATCCTTTTGACACATCCTATCTTCATTTTTCAAGTCCAATACCTCCAGGACACTGTTCTAAGTGTTCCTACCCTTTTCCTGGCCTTCCAGGCCAATCCTGGTCCCTTAAATCCTTCCCGGACTTTCCGAAGTTACTCCTAGTGAAACCAAGCTAAAAATTGCATGGTAGTCACTAGTACAGGTGCCCAAATCTTCCAAAGATAGCTTGCCGACCGTAAAACTTTCCTAACTGGCTGGCGCCACTACAAGCCAAGAAATGGTCTGGCACCACTCCTAGTGGCCCCAAGAGGAAGTTTGGCCTGGCGCCACTGCAACAGGCACCAGATCTATCCCATCTCTATAAATACAGAGCCTCTTCCAGCGTGAAGGAGATCTGCAAACTCAATTTAAAAACCCTAATTCTCGATACACAGAGCTCGTACACTCCCAAAACCCTAGCTTCTCTAGGTTTTCCAAACCCTAGCTAAACCCTAGCCTCCTATACACTCCTATACACTCTCATATACTTATACACTAGCCTCCAACCCTCATTTGAAGACTTGAAGGGCTGCAATCTGAAGGTTTGAAGATTGAAGACGAACCCTTAAAGACTGAAGTGAAGATTGAAGCAAGACAAACAAAGCAAAGTGCGCAAAGTTAAGCAAAATAAAGAAGACACAAGGTAGGCTTCTTATTTAAATTTCCGCACTCCCCCCCCCTCTCTTCTCTCTCCTAACCCACTTGGATTTTCTCTATTTTAATCCCCTATCTCTTTCCCCCCCTTTCTTTGCATGCTTGAAATAAGGGGACTCTCGGTCCATGTGTAGGATTAGACTATTGGAGGGTCACCGTGTCGAGGCCTTTCTTTTAGTCTAACCGGAGACCACGTGGGTGCGGCCCCTTTGATTATGTGGTGAAGCCTTTAACCTTGTATGTTCACGACCCCAAATTTGCATTGTGCATATCATGATTCTTGCATTCTTCCAAAAGTTGTTTTCAAAATCGTTTTCAAAATCATTTTCAAACTTGTTTTCAAAATTGTATCAAAATTTTCTTTTTCAAAACTTGTTTTCAAAATCACAATCCTAGAGTGATTCTAACCTTTCCATGGCTAGGGTTACTTTAGGAAAGTGCTATATTTAAAGTGACTAATATGGTCCATATTTTCAACTCCTTGTTGTTTTCAAAACCACTTTCTTAAAGTGGTTCTAGCCTTCTTATGGATAGAATCGCTTTAGGAAAGTGAGATGTTTTCATACTTTCCAAAAAACTCTATTTTCAAAAATCTCTCTTTCAACATGCTTTCCAAAAACTCTTCCTCCCAAAATTGTTTTCAAAAGCTCTCTTCAAAAATCTATTTTTAAACTCCTTTCCAAAACACTCTCCTTAAAATTCCTTTCCTAAAAACACTGCTTAGGTTTCCTTCCTAGAAAATGCCTTCCTCAAAATTCACTTTCCTAAAAACTCTTTCCAAAAAGCTTCTTCCAAAATCTCTTTCTAAAAGCTCTCTTTTTAAAACTCATCTTCTAGAAACTCCTTTCTCGAATTTCCTTCCAAAAACTTGTTTCCAAAAAACACATTTTCAAATATCCCTTTCCCTAGAGCCCAAGTCAAGCCTTAAAGCCACGATTAGGACACCCTAATTTTCTTTCCAAAAACATGATTTTCAAACTTGCCTCAAAACTTAGGTTCCCAAAATCTCTTGTTTTCTACATTAAAACTATACATATTTCCAAAGCCTATTTTCTACGTCAAAACTATACACTTCCAAATCTTGGGTTTCTAAAATTTCCTTTTTCAAATCCTTGTCAAATCAAATCTTCCCTCTAGAAAACCAAATCCAATCTCGCGTTTAGGAAACTATATCCAATCCTCCGTTTTTGGAAACAAAATCAAATTTTCTCTTTTGGAAACAAAATCCAAGCCCTTCCTCATCCAAATCTTTCCTAATTCAACTCCTTCCTAATCTTCTACTTTCCTAAATCTTAAATTTTCAAAACTTGAACATAAAAATCTTCCCTAAATTTTAAAACTCAACTTCCACATCTTTCCTAATTCAACCTTTTCCTAATTCTACCCATTTTCAAATCTTAATTTTCCAAATCTAAGTTCTCAAATCTTTCCTAAACTCAAACATTTCCTAATCTCAAGATTTTCCAAAACTTAGACTTTAAAGCTTTCTAAATTCTAAACTTTCTAAATTTGAAACTTTCAAACTCCAAAATTTTCTAACTTCTAAACTTTCCTAAACTTCAAATCTTTCAAAGCCTAAACCTTTCCTTATTCTAACCTTTCTTAATTCCACATCCTTTCCAAACTTTAACTCCCAAATCTAGAATTTTCAAATCTTTTGAAAACTCAAACTTTGAATATTCCAAAAATTCTAAATGTTTCTAAATTTAAATCTTTCTAAAATTCTAAGCTTTCCAATTTCAAAACTTTCTTAAGTTGAAACTTTCCAAATTCTAAACCTTTCTTAAACTAAACTTTTCCTAATTCAAAACATTTCTAAATCCAACACTTTCCTATTTCAAAGCCTTTTTTAAAATGAAACTTTCCTAATTCCAAAACTTTCCTAAGTTGAAACTTTCTTAATTCCGAAACTTTCCTAAGTCAAAACCTTTCCTATTTCAAAACTTTCCTACAATGAAACTTTCATTTTTCAAACCTTTTCTAAAATGAAACTTTCCTATTTTGAAACCTTCCTAAATTGAAACTTTCCTAATTTGAATCTTTTCTAAATTTCAACTTTCCTAATCTTCCAAGTCCAATATTTGAGTCAATTCTTTTCAAAAATCTTTTCAAGTCAAGTTTAATCTTTCTTTTCTAAGTTCATAAGTCTAGGTTTCCTAAAACCAAGTCTTTCAGAACCAATCTTTTCAAATCTTCCAATCAAAGTCCAAATTTCCCATTCTTCCAATTCCAATTCAAATTCCAACTCCAACTCTTTTCCAAATTAACTCTTCTATTCTCAATCGGACTCTTGTCCGAACTACGACTGACTTGATTCCTCCAAAAGGATACGTAGGCAACCCTCATGGGTGCGGTCACAACATTTTTCAAGTTTCTATTTCCACAAAATCTTTCCAAATCTCCAATCTACTTTCAAACTTCCAATTTCAAATCTCTATTTCCAAATCTCTATTCTCAATTTCCAAAACCTTCTTTTCAAATTCAAACTTCTATCTCTTCCTTTTCAAATCAAATCAATTTCTCTTCAAATCTATTTTCAATTCTCTTTTCTTGCACTTGCATATCATACATCATGTTAGTTTCTTTTCAAAAATTCATTTCTAATGTGGATAGGATTGAACAATAGTTAGTTGAAGACTCTCATAGGTGGATCTAGGGTAGATTGACATATAGGTACTGAAAGGGCGGGGTAGGGTGATGGCTTAGTGCGTCTTCCCGATACGTAACCAACCTCCGAACCTAAGATCACTGATTTCAAAGACCAAAAAGGAGTTATTTTTCTAAAAAGGGCTTAATATTTTCTAAAGGTTGCTAAATAACCTGTCTTCTTAAAAACCCTCTCTTTAGGAGATATTTTCAAAATCGTTTTCCAAAACCCTAAGTGTAGTCTTCGGATTATGCTTAGTTTTTAAGTGACCTAACTCACCTTAATTAAGTTAGGTGGCGACTCCAAATCTTTTCTAAAAGCCCTTTATTTAAATCTATTTTCAATTCAAACCTAGTCGCACTCATTCTTCTAGGAGGGTGAGTTCTAACGAAAGAGTACAGTGTTTTTCCCGCCTGTGTGTGTATTCCTCGAGTGCTAAAAATCTGGGCGCGACAAGAAAATAGTATATTCAAAGAGACATTCGAAGGCCATATTAGGGTTTCGAACCCTACAAACCTCTTTCAAAACCTACTTGTTTTAAACCTCTTTTTAATTTCACATTTAAATGATTTTTCAAAATTGGTCCAAGAGTTGTTTTCTTGAAGCCATAGGAATTCATGTCTTAGGAAGCCTTGCCTTGTCCCTTAAACTCCATTCTAGCATTCATTGCATGCAAGTTGCATCAACATGGTTTTTAAAGTCCGTGTTCCATCATGTTTTAAAAAATTGCATACCTCTCTTGAGTTGTCTTCAAAAGTGTCAAATAAAATCATAACTCTTTCAAACCAAAAGTTTCACATGAAATCATAAGTTTTCCATGCAAAAGTTTTCACACAAAATCATAGATTTTAAGCGTCAAATCAAATCTTTCCTTTTTCAATTTCAAATCAAATCTCTCCATTTTGGAAACAAAATCAAATCTTTTCATTTTGGAAGCAAAATCTAATCTTTCCATTTTGGAAATAAAATCAAATCTTTCCTTTTTTTAATTTCAAATCACATCTTTTCATTTTTAGCATAAAATCATATCTTTCTTTTTTTACATAAAATCATAGATTTTTAAAATTCCCATTTCAAGCCATGCACTTAGCTTCCTCCCTAAGTTATCTCCAAACCCTAGGTTGTTTAAACCTTAAGTTATCCAACCTTAGGTCAACACAAACCTAGTTGGTCCTAACCCTAGGTGGTTGAACCCTAGGTCAACCTAACCCCAATGGTCTAACCTTAGGTCAACCTAACCCTAGTTCACCTAACCAAGATTAGATAGCTTCAACACTCTAACTCTAAACCACTTTTCAAAGGATCTTTTAAAAACATGTTTTCAAAAACCTCTTACTCCTTTGAGTTTCCAAAAACCCTAATCCAAAAGTCTTCTCAAAATACTCATATACTCCACCCAAAAATGTTTTGAAAAGCTCTCTCGAACTTTTCTCAATCCAAAATGGCTAGACACATACTATTTTTCAAAAATCTAATTTTAAAAGTGATTTAAAAAACTCACAACTCTAAAGTGATCTTAACCCTTTCATGGTTAGGATTTCCTACGGAAAGTGACACATCAAATGAAACTTGTAAAGTTCATATTAGGGTTCCACACCCTAAATGTTATGCAAAACCTTTTTTCATAAATCATTTTCAAACATCACACTATTGAAGCAATCCTAAGCCTTCTTATGGTTAGGGTTGTTTAAGGTAAAGTGAGATATGCAGACAAGGGTTCCATAGCCCTAAAGTCAAAAATCTTAAGGGAAGTGTCTAGCCCCTTTTCTAAAAATGTTTTCCAAAAATCATAGCCTTAAATGAGCTTAGTTCTTAATTAACTAATCTCTTAAGGGAAATGAAACATAAACACATTTCTTAAGGTATTCAAAAACTATTTCAAAAATGTTTCAAGACAAGTTCACAAGAGCTTTTGCAATTCCAAGTCCCTAGTCAAGTTTTCAAAACTTCTAAAACTCTCTTAATCAATGTTCAAAAATACTTTGAAACACTTCCAATCCCATTTTAAAAGCACTTCCAAAAACCTTCAAGTTCTATTTCAAGAACACTCTAACATCTAGTTCAAAGCAAGACTCTCTCGAGTTATTTTCAAATTTCGAGTAAAAAACTCTCAAGTTCTCTATTTCAAAATAAGACCCCAATGAGTCTTCAAAACTTTTCAAAGGCCCTAATGTGCCTATTTTCAATCGGACTTACAGTCCGACTACAATTGACTTGATTCTTGCTAAATGAGATAAGTAGGCAACCTTCAGAGATGCATGTCACTTCCTGAATTTTTGCACTTGAAAAAACATAAAAGTGAGAAAAACACGGTACTCTCTTATTAGAACTCATCCTCCTAGAAGAACGAGTGCAACTAGGTTTGAATTAGAAATTTATTTGAATAAAGGCTTTTGAAAAAAATTTAGAGTCGCCACTTAACTTTGTTAAGGTGAGTTAGGTCACCTAAAACTAAATACAATCCATAGATTAAACTTAGAATTTTTGAAAAGGTTTTGGAAAACTTTCTCAAGAGAGAGTTTTTGGAGAAAACCGGTTGTTTGGCAACTTTTGAAAATGTTTAAGCCTCTTTTTAAAATAACTCTATTTCTGGTCTTTGAAAATAGTGATTCTAGGTTTAGAGATAGGTTACGTATAGGGAAGATTGTCGCGCCCAGATTTTTTGCACTCGAGGAATACATACACAAGCGAGAGAAATACTGTACTCTCTCGTTAGAACTCATCCTCCAAGAATAATGAGTACGGCTAGGTTTGAATTGAAAATTATTTTAAATAAAGGGGTTTTGGAAAATATTTTGGAGTCGCCACCTAACTTGATTAAGGTGAGTTAGGTCACTTAAAAACTAAGCACAATCCGAAGACTACAGTTAGGTTTTTTGAAAACGATTTTGAAAATACTTCCTCAAAATAGGGTTTTTAGGAAAACAAGTTATTTGGCAACCTTTAGAAAATATTTAAGCCCGTTTTTTAAAAATAACTCCATTTTGGTCTTTGAAAAAAGTGATCTAAGTTCGGAGGTTGGTTACATGTAGGGAAGACGCACTAAACCATCACCCTACCCCACCCTTGCGGTACCTACATGTCCATTCACCTTTGATTCACCCATTAGAGACTTTCATTACTAAATGTCCAAAACTATCCACTTTAGAAAAGAATGTTTAAAAGAAATGATGCATAATATGCAAATGCAAGGAAAGATTTGATTTGGAAATAGACTTGAAAAGAAGAATTTAATTTGATTTTAAAAGAGAGATTTGAAACAATAGATTTGATTTTGAAAGAAAGTTTTAGAGATTTGAAAATAGATTTTTAGAATTAGAAATTGGAAATAGATTATGAAATTACAAATTTGGAAGTGGAGATTTGAAAGAAGTTATGAAATTGGAGTTTTGAAAAAAGTTATGACTGTACCCGTGAGGGTTGCCTACGTATCCCTTTTGAGGAATCAGGTCAATCATAGTTCAGACAAGAGTCCAATTGAAAATAGAAGGTTTGATTTGAAAAAGAGTTGGAGTTTAACTTAGAATAAAATATTGGAATTTAGAATTTGGAACTGGAAAGATTGGACTTTGATTTGGAAAGATAGAACTAGGAAGAAGAATTTGGATTCGTTTTGGAAACCTAAACTTAAGAAAGATAGGCTTTGAAAAAGACTTGAGATTAAGAAAGATTTGACTCGAATGTTGTACTTGGAAGATTAGGAAAAGATTGGATTTAGGAAAATGTTCGAATTAAGAAAGTTCAAAATAGGAAAGTTTCATTTTAAGAAAGTTTTTGAAATAGGAAAGGTTTCATTTTAGGGAAGTTTTAAATTAGGAAAGTTTTGAAATATGAAAATTTAAGATTTAGGAAAGTTTCCTTTTTAAGAAAAAGTTGATTTGTGGAAAGATTTGGAATTTGAAAAGTTTAGAATTTAGAAAGTTCTAACTTAAGAAAGTTTCAAATTTAGGAAGTTCTGACTTAGAAAAGTTTTGGATTTGAAAAGATTTGAAATTTAGAAAGTTTAGGATTTAGAAAGAATTGAAATTTGAGTTTTAGAAATACTTGAGATTAGGAAAGGTTTGAGTTTAAGAAAGATTTGGATTTGGAAGGATTGAGATTCCAATTTCCTAAAACAAAAGATTGGATTTTGTTTCTGAAAGAGGTGTTTTGATTTTGTTTCCAAAAACAGAGAGTTATATCTAGTTTCCTGAATGGGAAGATTGGACTTGGTTTTCTAAAGGAAATATTGTATTTGGCATGGATTTGGAAGGTGAAGTTTTGAAAATCCTAGATTTTGGGGATCTATAGTTTTGATGTACAAAATAGGTTTTGAAAACTTATGATTTAGATGTAAAAAAAGAGATTTTAGAAACCTAGGTTTTGAGGCAAGATTGGAAATAATGTTTTTGGGAAGGAAAATTAAGGTTTCCTAATTGTTGGCTCTAGGGTTTGGCTTTGGCTCCAAAGTAAAGAGTTTTTTTGGAAAGTGAGTTTTTGGAAAGAGAGATTTTGGAAGGAGATCTTAAAAAGGAGTTTTTGGAAAACAAATTTTGAAAAGAGAGTTTTGGAAAGGTGTTTTTAAGAAAGAGTTTTTTGGAAAGATTTTTTCGGAAAGAGGAGTTAGGAAAGAAACTTAGGGAGTGTTTCTAGAAAGTGAATTTTAAAGAGAGGTTTTTTTTGGAAAGAAGTTTGAAAAGAGTTTTGGAAAATAGATTTTTGAAAATAATTTTTAAAAAACAATTTTCAAAACGAGATTGGATAGAGTTTTTGGAAAGTATGTTGGAAAAGAGATTTTTAGAAAGAGAGAGTTTTGAAAAGAGAGTTTTTGAAACGTTCATAAAAATATCTCATTTTCCTCAAATGATTCTAACCATAAAAAGGCTAAAACCATTCTAAGATAGTGGTTTTGAAAACAACAAGGATTTGAAAATATGGACCATATTGGTCACTTTAAATGTAGCACTTTCCTAAAGCAAACCTAGCCATGGAAAGGCTAGAATCACCTTAGGACTATGATTTTGAAAACAATTTTGGGAAAAGAAGATTTTGATGCAAGTTTGAAAACAATTTTAATGCAAGTTTTGAAAACAAGTTGGAAAATAAATTTTGGAGGAATGCAAGATCATGATATGCACAATCCAAGTTAGGGTCGTGAACATACAAGTTTAAAAATTCACCACATAATCAAGGGGCCCGAACCCACGCGGTCTCCGGTTAGACTAAAAGAAAGCCCCCAACACGGTGACCTTTAATAGCCTAATCCTACACATGGACCGGGAAGTCGCTTATTTCAAGCATGCAAGAAGGGAGGGGGGGGGGGGGGAAGAAGATGGGGGATTAAAATAGAAGAAAGCCCAAGTGGGTTCGGAGAGAGAAGAGATAGGGGGAAGACGCGTAAAAGTAAAAAGAAAGCCTACCTTGTATCTTCTTTTATTTGCTTTGTTTTACTTGCTTGCTTTGCTCTGGTCCTCGCTTCGCTTTGCGTCAGTCTTCAAGGGCTTGTCTTGATATTCGGGAGCTTTGGGTTGTAGCACTTCAAGTCTTCAACGGAGGCTTTGGAGGCTAGTGTATGAATGTATATGAGTGTATGTGAGTTAGGGTTTGTGTACGAAGGCTACGAGCTTTGTATATCGAAGAGGAGAGTTTTTAGACTGAGTTTGTGGACTTTTTTCATGCTAGAAGAGGCTCTGTATTTATAGACAGAGGATTGACCTGTGCCTGTTGCGGTGGCGCCAGGCAAAATTCCCTTCTAGCGTCACTAGGAGTGGCGCCAAGCCAAAATTCGGCTTGGTGCCACTACTAGTGGTGCCATCCACTTAGAAAAGTTTTAAGGTCGGCATGGAACGTATCTTCAGATGATTTGGGCGCCTGTACTAGTGATTACCATGCAATTTTTAGCCTGCTTCACTAGGAGTGACTCTGGAAGGTCCGAGAATGATTTGAAAGGCCAAGAATGGTCCGAAAGGTTGGAAAGGGATAAGAACCCCTTAAAACAGTGTCTCGGGGGTAATAGACTTGAAGAATGATGTCAAGATGGTACGGAGGGGTTGATCGGGCCATTAGGGGCAAAACGGTCAATCGGTGCACAAAGCTGCCGAAATGGACTTAGAATGTCTAGAAAGAAGACTCGAGGTTTGGAAACATTACTTAGAATGTCCCAAGAGGTTACCGGTTTGATACCCAGAGCCGGTGTGGTTGGAAAAGGAGACCGGCCCACCAGGGGCAAAACAATCATTTTACACTAGGTTTGCTAGAACTGACTTGGAATGATCTGGAAAAATAATGGAAGGTCGAGAATACTAGAAAAAGCATTCTCAAGAAAATACCGGTTTGATAGCTAGAGATGGTGTGGTTCCCGAGACACTCAGATGCCTAGGGGCAAAATGGTCATCTTGACCGAAAAGTCTCGGAATTGGCCCGAAACTGACTGGAAGGCACCTAATCATATCGGATTGTCTTTAAGACAATCTTGGAAGGGTGGAATTACCATTCTGAGGACTTAGTTACTGTCTCCAGAAAAGTGCCGGAAATGGCCCTAAGGGCAGTTTGATCATTTTTCACCGAAGTGGGTTAGCAGACACTAGTGTTGACCTGGGTTTAAGTGTTTCCGTCACTCTAACGGCGGTCCCGTGATATAGGACTTTGCTGGCAATTCCCTATATCGACCTGTTTGTGAGTGTTTTCGCCACTTTGGCGGTTGCACTGTTTACGAGTATTTTCGTTACTCTAATGGGTCGTGATCATTCTAGAGACTGCCTAATCTCTGGAAATTGCTAGGTGGAATTAGCGCCTGAGGAATCAACTTTCTCGAAAGGCGTGTCGAAACAAAAATTTCTGCTTTGGCGGACTAGCAGACGCCAAAGGTGGACCATTCTACCATCTCAGAACTTAGGGTCTCGTTCCGGTCCACGGGTTTAAAGGGACTTACCGTTTCAAAAAGTTCACTCGGAAACATGCTGGACATGATGGACTTACTACCTCGAGGAATCAATTTTCTCAAGGGACGTGCCACCGTGGATTTGGAATTGGAATTAGAATTGGACTGGAATTGAATCGAAAAAGGGGACTTACCGCCTTTAAGAAGACGCGCCCATTGGAATTAGACCGAACAATACCCCAAAGGGCATTTTGGTCATTTTGCCTCTATTTGGGCCCAAAGGGCCCATGAAGCGATTGATTAATGGGGTTAGACTTGGAAAATGGAGTTGACTTAGAATATGTCCATATTGACTTGAATACAAGTCTGGACGGACTGGAGACTACCGAGCGGGCAAAAATAGGGTGCTTACAATTGCCCTTATTTTTCTGTCTTTGCTTGATGAAGACAGAAAATGATAGAGTAAGAGTCTCATATTGACCGTGAGGCGGTCGGAGGGACAGACTTTGGAAATTTTCGAAGATAGGAGTTTGGAAATGGATATTAGGCTCAAAAGGCCTTTGAAATTGAGTTTTCAAAGGGCAAAACTGCCCGAAATCGAGTTTTGGAATTGGCGCCACTAGCAGTGGCACTTTTGGTAGAATTGGCTTGGCGCCACTGCTAGTGGCGCTAGGCTTAGGATCAAAACCAGCAAACTGCTGGTTCAACATTCTCGTGAAAATTGAAGAGTTTTAGGAAAATCGAGAGTTTCCGTGACGAAACCCACCTAGATATTGAAGGAGTGCCTCTTAGGGACCACAAGGGATTGCTGAAAGTAGACACCGTCGCCAAAGTCGCCGAAAGAGAAGATTTCGTTGGAGAACTCCAAGAGGTGATTTTTCCATTTTACGTGGACATTGATGTATAGAATTCTGTTTGGAACATGTGAATAATGAGAATTGATGTTCTAATATCCTTTGAACACTTTGGTGGGGTTATTTTTGCATTTTAGTGCTTGTTTGATTGAATGTGAGTGAGTTTACATGATTATGTGAAGGGGGTTTCTGCAGGAATTGGAGGTTTGTCCCTACAATTTTGGGCGTTGAGCTTTTAGGCTAGATTTTTATACTGTGTGCCTTAGAAAAATGTGTTTAACAACCGTGTGAAGTTTCGTGATTTTTTTAAAACTTTTTGAATTTTTAATTTTTTGAAAAATAGAAAAATACTTAGAAAAATAGGAAAAATAGAGAAAATTGAGAAAGTGATGAAATTAATAGAATTTAAAATTTAGAAAAATATAGGAATATTTTAGAAAACATTTGAAATGATTTCAAAAAATTTTAGGATAACTTTGAAAACCATTGATTTGTTGGAAATTAAAACAAGTCTTTTAAAAAGTTTGAAAATTTGAAAAGTGTGTGCAGGTGTTGGTGTTATGTGATTGTGATGTTGTGGAGTACACAGTTTGTGTTTTGTGTTGATGTTGTGAGTGTGGTAGGGGCCGTTTTTAAGCGGGACTCTGCCGAAATTTTTCGAAATTAGGAGGAGAGAAAATCAACCACGGCCTGGCCGAGCTTTTGCACTTACCTTAGGAAACACCCCAGTCACCGACTTTGTAGTGTCAGGTATAATTCCTATTTATGGTCGACCTGCACACATTCTTATTGATTCCAGAGTGATTTATTTGCCTCATATCTCTTTGCTCAACACTTGTATACGTCTCCGATACCTCTCAAGAATGTTTTGTATATGTCCTCGCTATTCGGAAAATTCATCTTATGTGATAGGATCTTATTGATTCTAGCTCCACGCATTTGTTTGTCTCATATTTGTTGCCAAATAATTGCATACCTCTTCGGAACCATCAAATTATATTTTATTCACATTTTGCCACTTAGAGATTTCGTGGTATGTGATAGGATTTACAATCTTTGTAGGAATCTTGTTAACGATGTGTTCATGCTCATAAATATTATACCCTTAGAAATGCACTATTGTGATGTCATCTTAGGAATGGATTGGTTATCCCCTCATCATGCCAGCATTTATTGTGAACTTAAGCTAGTTGGGTTTCATTCTTCCACCCATCTGGGACTTCTTTTCGAAAGAGTGGGCTTTGTGCCTCCTCCATATCCCATTTTGTCCATGCACGCACGTCATTTAGTCCCAAAAAAGAGGAATCCCACCATTCTTGGAAGATATCCATGTCATCCAGGAGTTTTCAATGTCTCACTTGATAAGTTGCCTGGACCCATACTGGATCGGGTGATTGAGATTCGAGAAGAGTTGTCCCCTTTTTGTTTAAATGATGACTTATATCAAGTTTGGGAACAAAACTTATTTAGGGGGGAAAGATGTAATATCCTGAATCTCTATTAACTAATTTAACGTGAATTTCCTAAATTTTATTTTATTTTAATTTGTCATTATTTTAAAATGATCAATGGTAACACATGTTGTAGCTTATGCCCTATGTGTGAGACACATGGGATTAATTCTCATGGTTGTCTCCTAATTTCACATTTACACACACCCCCACACACACTTTCCATTAAAGGAAGAAAAGAAGAGAAGGAGAAGATCAAGAGGGAGAAGAAGAAGAGAAGGAGGAAGAAAGAGAAAGGAATCAAAAGGGAAGATCAAGAGAAGATGTCAAGTAGAAGCTTAAAAATCTCAACCCAAGCTAGAAACCACCATTGATGAAGCTTGAGGGAGCTTGGAAGAAGGTATGATTTCATCAACCCTTGAATAAGCATATATATATAGAGAGGTGTTATAGTTGTGGTGGGTGACTCTTTTGAGTCGCAATTGCTTAGATTTGGGGAGTTTGTAAGCTCATTGAGGTGCATTTGAGATTAGGGTTAAAAACCCCCAAATTTGTGAATGTTGAGTTTGAGATTTCAAACCCTAGATCCCTTTTATTAGCTTTTTTATTTTGCCCTACTTTGAGATATTGTAGTCTTCATGGCTCAATCTTTGAACTCTAGAAGTATTGATAGAGTTTGGGGTAAGAAAACCCATTTTCGTCCGTTACTGACAGAAGGAATTCATTGGGGCGACAAGATGGCGAGACTTGGGTGAAGCTACTAGATTTTGGGGATTCCATTCTCGCTAGGACGAGAAGGTGGCTAACCAAGCCCGCTCTAGCATGGTCCCAGTCACAGCTTCGACACTCTTTAGTAGAATAGACATAACTTGCTCTTGAAAACTCAGATTAATGCATCGTTTGCAGCCTTGGAAAGTAGACTCATAGAACTCTCTACCCGTATAAAGTTTGTACTCTAATTTATTATATATTATGAGATATTGAAGTTTAAAGTGGACTCAAAATTTCTGTCAGCAACATTATTTTTTAGAATTTTAATTCATTTTCCATGGGATATAACTTTGTCATTCGAAATGTTTTTTCAACCCATTAGCTATCAAATCTAAAGGTCTTTAAGCCTATTTTCAAGTGAAATTAACCTAGAATGTAGTATAATTTTTCTAATAAGAATGAGATGCATTGAATGAATCGGTGTAAAGGGATCAATGTTTTAAATATCAACTTTTACGTTCTTGCTTTGCATTGGGGTCTTGTGTTTGATGCTTCTATGTACTTTATGTGTAGAAACACCATTGTTTAGCACCAATACTCAAGGATAGAGATGAGTGACGATATGCCATGAGTAAAACCTTATTACTTTTCAAATGTTTTAAGTCGAGTTACATTTCATGCAATGTTTTCCACATGATTTCAATGCATTAATGTTTTATGCTCAATTATAAATGTCATGCTTTTAAATGCATGCAAGCTATACTTATATTATGAATCAAAAGTGATGCAAGATTTTTAATGTACGGTGCCAACTCGAGCTATTTCATGGCAAGACCCTAAACTAGCAACGATGGTCCTACTGTAGGGGACATGAAATAATCTATCGCCGTATTAAGAAACGTCTGTTGGCTTAAAGAGCCTATGTGTGACCCTTATGGTTACTATAACTAAGCCTAGCTCTTATGATTGGCTTAAAGAACCTATGCGTGACCTTTATGGCTGCTAATGAACTGAGCGTAGTTCTTAATGACTGAGCGTAGTTCCCATGATTGAGCTTAGCTCTCATGATTGGCCTAAAACACTTTATGGTTGCTAATGAACTGAGCGTTGCTTTTAATGACTGAGCCTAGTTCTCGTAATTGAGCCTAGCTCTCATGATTGGCCTAAAGCATTTTATGGTTGCTAATGAACTGAGTATAACTTTTAATGATTGAGCCTAGCTCTTATGATTGGCCTAAAGAGCCTTATGTGTGACCCTTGCGATTACTATGTTGACCTAAAGAGCCTTATGCGTGACCCTTGTGGTTATTATGTTAGCCTAAAAGAGCCTTATGTGTGACATTTACGGTTATTATATGTGAGTTTTGTGATTACTATATTGGCCTAAAGAGCCTTATGCATGACCTTTATGATTACTATGTTAGTGTAAAGAACCTTATGCATCATGACCTTTACGGTTACTATACGTGACCTTTACAATTACTATGTTGGCCTAAAAAGTCCTATGTGCGACCTTTAAGGGTACTAATGCAGAACCTAGCTTTGGTGTAAAGGCATAACATACTTAAGTTCTAGAACGAGAAATATGATTTATTTAAGTGCTTCACGACAAGTTACACATGTTTTCACAAGCATTAATGTCACGGTGTATCTCTCCTTTTTATGATATTATGATATGTCTTATAGTACTAAGTCGTAGTATGCTCGTGACAAGCTACGCTATGTCTTACAAGATCATGTTATGACTTACGACTTACTTCTGTGATACAGTATAATGTTTCAATATGATGCTTATGCTACTCATGTTTTCTAGTCTACACTTTAAACGTTTTCGAGAACAACGATATTTGATGTGTCTAATGTTATATGACAAGCTAAGATATACTCTTATAAGTTTATGGTATGTTATGGTCTTGACAAGTTATGTCATGCTCTACGAGATCATGCCACGATATGCCTCACTCTTTTACGACATTATGTTTTGGAAATGATGAAATATTTTAATACGAAAGCCTGTACCACATGTGTTTTCAAGCTTACGCTTGTACGTTTCTAAGTTCACGCCATATATGCCTAAATGTTCATCTATTATCTTATGCATAAAAATAGAAATGTCAGTCCACGGTATTTTATGCTCATGTATCATTATTATTCACTAAGCATTAACTTATATTTTTTTTAAAATGTTTTTAGGTAACTAAACTAGGAGGCCTTAGAGGGAGGCCCATTACATGGCTATTTAGACTGCAGCCCACGAGCCTTTTGATATGTAATGTGTATAGGGGATAGACCCTAACGTTTTGTAATATTATAATGTTATAACTGTGGTGGCCTTCGATAGGCTCATCTTATGCTATGTTTATGTTTTGGAGATTTGGCACAGCTCTGCTATGTATGACACACGTTTTATTTTATGTTTATAAAATTCAATTTCTTCGATTATGTATCTTTTAAATGATAAATGCATAGGTGTTCAACCGGTTTTTGCAATGCAGCCTGGGGTAACTGAGCTACTAACCAAGCATGTACCCTAAATCCGTATAGGCCAGGTTTTGAGGCGTGACAATAATATTGCAAGTAGATAGATAATAGATCTCACCTATTTCCCGAATGCTCGCATTAAAACACAACAATGAATATACCTTTCAAATCTGTTGCGTGACCTGTCATTTTTCATATACACATGCTACTAGGATTTCCATTTGAGATAATTTAGAAAATTGTATCATGCAGCCTTGACTCCAAAACCTCACTTGGATGTCACTCCCAAGAAATTGAACACACAAGATTCCCACAAAAGTTATGCACTTAAAGAGTAATTGTAATGATCAAACGGCACAACTTTTAAAAAATAAAAATAAGCAATGCACATTGAATGATGGAAGTGGATTGGCATAGCTCTATGAAAGATCTTTAATTGCAATGAATCTCTAGAATAGTTACACAAGAACTCAAATATTGAAACACTCAAGAACGTAGACCTAAGGTCACCAAGGGCTTCTTCGGATTGTAACATGACCATGGGAAAAAGGGTTAATAAGGACAGCATTAGAAGGTAGTTGGTAAGTTACATGAATACATAACTTTGTTGACTCAAGGTTGATTCCCATGTCGATTTTGATGATAACTAAACCTTGTGTAATTTTACTAATGCATTTGCTTAGTGTGCAAATTAATAAAGATTATAATTTAGACTTAAAGTTTTTAACTTAAAGTCAAATATATGTCAAAGTGGATACATAACAAGCAAAGTTCAAACAATGCACCAAGAGTCACGCAATGCACCAAACAGAGCAATAACACATATTCTAACTTCAAACAAATTATTTGCATTTGAAGAGATTGAAGGTGTTCAAAAGAAGAGTTCATCAAGTGTGCAAAGATTAATTAAAGATGCCTTGATTTTGAAGAGATTGAAGATGTTTGAAAAGCAAATTCATCTTAGTTGCAAAGTCTCTTCAAAGAATCCAAGTGAACACTTCATCTGGGATGTAAAGAATCAATGAAGATGATATGTATTCAAAGAAATAAAGATGTTGAAGAGTAGACTTCATCAAAGCTTATAAAAAACTCATTGAAGTGATCCTAAAGAAAAAAGAAGGACGTGCAGCAAAAAGAAAGAGCTCGGCAAATAAGACATTATATGAAGCTCTACATGAATGAAAAAGTGATTAGTAGCAGAAAAAAAAAGAGCTCGACAATGAAAGAGAGAGAGCTTGGCAATGAAGAAGAAGAGCTCGGCAGTAATGGAATGAAGTTCTGCCAGTTTGAAAACCAAGAAGAAATGATTATCAAATGATAGATTCAATCCAAATTGAATAGAGGACAACTTTGATGAATTGAAGACTTTGATCTATCATCATACCCCAAAGAGAAGACTCCTTCAAGATCTTATAGTATTGCTAAAGCTGAACTTGATCATTGTTAGAATGAATGAAGTTTTCGGGCAATGTGTCGACACATGAATATGAAAAGTCAACATATGAAGACAGAAGCCAAAAGTTTGAAGGCAGAATGATCAAGTGTCGACACATAGAGTTGATATGTTGACACATGGAGACAGTGGACAATATTTGAAAAATGCAGACCAGATGTGTCGATACATGAAACCAAGTGTCGACACTTGGGAAATAACGGCTAGTTTTTCTAATGTTATAACGGACTGGACTTGCATTAAATGAGCCCCAACAATCACCAACAGACGAAATCTATACAGAGATTTATATACAAACTTCCAACTACATTTATATAGAAGAGATACAAGAAAAATAAAAACCACTGACTAATCAAGCTAAGAAAATCTTAATATTCCTTTTGTCTTTATTTTAGTATTAAGTGAGCTTTTATTTCCTATCCACTCTTGATAGAGAGTTTGTATTTTTGTTTGTACAACTTCATGCACCTGTAAGTGAGAGTTTGAGAGTTCTCTTATAAAAGAAAAACTCTTGTAAGTTGGAGTGGATCTTGGACAAAACCACTTGCTTGTTGGAAGAACTTGGGAAGAAGTTCTTGTGTAAAAGTGAGCTGAGCACTTAGTAAATCAACTCCTTCTTTGAAATTGGAGATTGTATAGTGAAAGAAGCCTTCAAGGGGATCTAGGGGTGAGGACGTAGACCACGAATTGTGGTTGAACCTCGGTAATTCTTGGTGTGCCTTTTCTGGCTTTGTTTTTCATTTCCCTTTTGATTACATTGCATTTTATATATCTTGATCACTATTCTATTGATTAGAATAATTTTTAATTAGTCTTAATTGCTATTAATTTTTTATAAACCTAATTCACCTCCCCTCTTGGGTTGCCATTGGGCCAACAACTGGTATCAGAGCTTGTATTCCTATTTTAGGCTTGACATCCTAGGAATAGATCTAGGGTAACCAATTTTTAAAGCTCTCTCGGTGAGGGTCAATCCACAAACAGACCTCCTATGTTTAATGGCACCAATTACAACTATTGGAATAATAAAATAAGAATCTATATTCAATCGGTAGATTATGAATTATGGAGACTTATAGTAAATGGTCCCAAAACTCTTACAACAAGAATAGAAAGAACTGATGTCCCTAAACCTGAATCCGAATAGGATGAAGATGATTCGAAAATGCTGCAATCTAATGCCAAAGCTATGAATATTCTATATTGTGCACTTGATCCCGATGAATTCAATCGCATTTCCACTTGTGAATCAGCTAAAGAAATATGGGATACACTAGAGGTTACACATGAAAGTACCAATCAAGTTAAGGAATCTAAAATCAAAATTTTGGTACGTAGTTATGAATTATTTAAAATGAAACCTGATGAGTCTATCACCAAAATGTTCACAAGGTTCACTGATATTATTAATGGCTTAAAATCTCTTGGAAAGGTGTATTCTAACAGTGGGCAGGTGAGGAAAATTCTAAGGTCACTGCCAAAGGCTTGGGAAGCTAAGATCACGGCAATTCAAGAAGCAAAGGACCTCAACACATTGCCCGTTGAAGAACTCTTGGGCTCTTTAATGACTCATGAGCTTACTCAAAAGCAACATGCCCAAGAGGATGTAGAAAAGAAGAAAAGGGTAGTTGCATTCAAATCCACTAGTCAAGATGATGAATTAGCAAGTGAAGAGGATGAGGATGAAATTGCTCTTATCACTTGAAAATTTAGAAGATTCATGAAGAAAAAATGGAAAGGTGGAAAGAAGCATAAAGCCAAAGGAGATTCTAGTAAAGAATCCACTATCATATGCTATGAATGTAAGAAGCCTGGCCATATAAAAGTCGAATACCCTCTGCTCAAAAAAAATGAAAGAAATACCAAGGGAAGAAGGCAATGGCAGCCATGACATAGAGCGATGATGAAGAATCAAGCTCTGAAGAAGAAGCCGAACCTCAAGAGGTGGCTAACCTCTGCCTCATGGCACATGAGGAAGACAATGAGGTATCAGACTCCTCCCAATTTACTTTTAATGAATTACAAGATGCATTTGATGATCTACTTTGTAAATTCAAAAAAATGGGAATAAAACTGGACTTCTTAAAAAGATGGTCTCTACTCTTACTGAGGAAAATGAGAATTTACATAAAGAAAATAAAGTTTTGAAAAATGAAGTTTGTGCATTGAATGGTAAGATTAAGAAAAACTTTTTTCCAAAAGATTCTTCAAAAGAAAATCAAATTCTGCTTGATAAGGTTAAAAGCTTGGAAACAACACTTTTTAGATGTGTCAATGGAAAAGAAAAATTGGATGCAATCTTGGAAAAACAAAAATGCTCACTAGACAAAGTTGGTCTTGACTTTGATCCTTTTAAAAGAAAAAGATTTTCGAAAGGCAAATTTAGTGCTTCAGCTGGAAAACCACAAATCTCATGTTTTTATTGTCACAAACTAGGACATATTGCTAGTAGATGCTATGCTTTACAAAAATCTATTACTCCTAGCAACGCATGGGTCCCTAGAAGACCATTGAGGACTAACCCCCAAGGACCTAAGATGATTTGGGTACCTAAGGTCAAATGAATTCATTTTGTAGGTATGCCTTCAAGAAAAATTCAAGAAAGACCATTGGTACTTGGATAGTGGATGCTCAAGGCATATAATGGGAGATGAAGCACAATTCACATCTCTCTTACCAAAAGATAGAGGTCTTGTCATTTTTGGTAATAATAGCAAAGGAAAGATCATCGGTATAGGTAGTGTTGGTAAGAATTTCTCTACCTTTGACATTAATGGTAACAAGACAATTCTCATTGGGCATAGACAAGACAATATTTATATTTTCGATCTTGATGATATATCTTCTTGCAAAGTTGAATGCCTTGACGCTATGAATAGTGATGAAAGTTGGTTGTGGCATAGAAGACTTGGTCATGTTAGTATCAGCATACTTTCAAAGGTTTCTAAAAATGATTTGGTCAAAGGACTTCCAAAGATAAAAGTTGACAAAAATAGAGTTTGTGATGCTTGTCAATTAGGCAAGCAAACTTGAATTTCTTTCAAATCTATAAACATGCTCACTACCTCTAAGCCACTACAACTATTGCATATGGACTTATTTGGACCAACTAGGACTTTAAGTCTTGGTGGGAACAATCTTGTTATTGTCGATGACTATTCTAGATTTACATGGACATTCTTCCTAGCTCACAAGGATGAGACAATTGTTTTCTTCATAAAATTTTGTAGAAAGGTTCAAAATGAAAAAGGTTTTTCAATTACTTCTATTAGGACTGATCATGGAGGGAAATTCGATTACAAACGTTTTGAAATGTTTTGCGATAAAAATGGTTTTGATCACAATTTTTCAGCCCCTAAAACACCTAAAAAAATTGGCGTTGTTGAGAGGAAAAACAGAGTTTTGGAAGAAATGGGTAGAACCATGCTTTGTGAAAATGGTTTACCAAAATATTTTTGGGCTGAAGCTGTTAACATGGCTTGTTACGTTTTGAATTGAATTTTATTTAGAAAATTTTTGAACAAAACCCTTATGAACTATGGAAAGATAAGAAACCGAATGTCTCATACTTTAGAGCCTTCGGATGCAAATGCTTTGTATTGAATAACAATAAAGACAACCTCAACAAGTTTGATGCAAAATCTGATGAGGGTGTATTTCTTGGATATTCAACACATAGCAAGGTTTATAGAGTCTTTAATAAGAGGACTCTAGTGGTTGAAGAATCAATCCATGTCACTTTTGACGAATATAACTCTCCTTCAAAGAATGTTGTAAGTGATGATGTAGATGAGGTAAAGCCAGACATGGAAAAGCTAGACATCCAACCAAGCTCAAATGAAGAACCTCAAAAGGAGAGAGAAGCACAAGAAGCCTCTACAAGCCAACCAGAAATCAATAAAAGTCTACCCAAGGAATGGAAGTTTGTGCATAACCATCCTACGGAACAAATCCTAGATGATCCTTCATAAGGAGTAAGAACTCGATCCTCTATCAGAAATATATGTAATCATCTTACATTTTTATCACAAATAGAGCCTAAATGTTTTAATGATGCTGAAAATGATGAGTTTTCGATTAATGCAATGCAAGAAGAATTGAACCAATTTTAAAGGAATAAGGTATGCACCTTGTTCCTAGACCTAATGATCATCCAGTCATTGAAACCAAATGGGTCTTTAGAAATAAAATGGATGAGTCTGGAGTTGTTGTTAGGAACAAGGCAAAACTTGTTGCTCAAGGTTATAGCCAAGAAGAAGACATTGATTTTGATGAAATATATGCTCCGGTAGCTAGATTAGAAGCCATTAGATTATTACTTGCATTTGTTTGTTTTGCATATTTTAAACTATATCAAATGGATGTTAAAAGTGCTTTTCTAAATGGTTTTATCATCAAAGAAGTTTTTGTTGAACAACCTGGTGGTTTTGAAGATCCGAAATTTCCTAACCATATTTTCAAACTAACAAAAGTTTCATATGGTTTGAAGCAAGTCCCAAGTGGTTGATATGAAAGATTGAGCAAGTTTTTTATTGAAAAAGGTTTTTTAAGAAGAAAAATATATACCACTCTTTGTATCAAAATAAAAAACAATGACACGCTTTTAGTGCAAATATATGTAAATGATATTATATTCGGTGCTACTAATGAGTTGCTTTGCGAAGAATTTGCTAAGTGTATGTAGGGAAAATTCGAGATAAGTATGATGGGTAAGCTCAACTACTTCCTAGGACTTCAAATCAAGCAATCCAAGGAAGGCATTTTCATCAACCAAGCCAAATACATCGAGGACTTGATCAAAAATTTTGGCATGGAAGATGCAAAACCTATAAGTACTCCAATGAGTACTACAACAAAATTGTATAGCGATGAGAAAGGTAAATCAGTAGATACTAAACTTTATATAAGCATGATAGGCTCCTTATTATATCTAACTACTAGTAGACCATATATAATGTTTAGTGTTTGCTTATGTGCTCGTTTTCAATCAAATCCTAAAGAATCTCATGTGATAGTTGTGAAAAGAATATTTCGTTATCTTAAGCACACACCTAACCTTGGATTATGGTATCCAAAGGGTACTTGTTTTAATTTGAATGCTTACACTAACATTGATTATGCGGGGAGTAGAGTTGATAGGAAGAGCACAAATGGCTCTTGCCAACTCCTAAGCAACATGATTATGTCTTAGTATAGCAAGAAACAAAATTCAGTTGCTCTCTCCACTGCTGCGGCTGAATATGTAGCAGCTAGTAGTTGTTGTGCTCAAATGTTATGGATTAAATAACAGCTGGAAGATTATGGAATCTTGTTTGATCATATTCCTATTAAGTGTGATGATACTAATGCTATAAACTTGACAAAAAATCATATTCAACATTCTCGCACAAAGCACATTGAAATCAGACATTACTTTATACGAGATCATGTACAAAGGGGTGATATTGAACTTGACTTTGTATGCACAAATATGAAATTGGCTGATATTTTTACTAAACCATTGAGTGACGATTGTTTTTGTATGATAAGAAGAGAATTGGGAATGAGTGATCCTATATCTTAATACTTGTTTAATTTGAGTAAAATTTATGTTATATATGTTTTATATGTGATTATCATTTATGTGAATTGCATTTCTCATATTTATGATTCATTGCATAATCATATTAAAACACTTTTTCTCTCAAAATTTAAAAAAGGCCATCTCCTGAATTTCTTATATTTCACATGCCCCAGTCTGGTTGCATGTGTCGACACATCACGACAGTGAACTTAAAATATTTTGTTGATAGGAATGTGTGGACACACCAAGTTCATGTGTCGACATATGAATTGGACATATATACTTTAAAAAAGCCCACTTTACAAACATTCGAACTTTCCCACTCTTACTCTCACTCTTTTTCTCTCCTTCTTCCTTGTTCGCACCAAACCCAACAGTCACCTTCGAACCAACAACAATCTTCGCTCCAATTCCCCTTACAAACCTTAATCAATCCCATTCCATCTTCTCATAACCCTCTTCTCCATCTCTCAAAGATTCAGACTATCAACATGGCATCGATCAAAGGCAAGAAAACCCTAAAGACTCTTCTACCCGTATTCAGAAACGGAAAAGGGTTGGACCACCGATCAAAGAATCAGTTGAAAGGACTTTATCAGACCAACCTAATTGGGATGTGGTACACATCAGAGATGCAATGGCTCAAGAAAGGTATTCGAATATTTTCGGTCTCAATAAAATTTTGAATGGACGATGGATTAACTATGAGTATTTTGAAAATGAGAACTTTTACTTCCCTGACACCCTTACTAGTTTGGGATGGAAACCCTACACTTTGGTTTGAGAGAACGTATACCCTAAATTGGTTATGCATTTCTACTCAAATCTCTTGAAAAAGGTTAGAAAGACATAATTGACTAGCTATGCGAAGGGAGTGAAGATCACTCTAAATGAGTTCACTCTTTCTGAGATTATAGGAACTGGATATGGTGGAGAGACTTACTTTGGGAGTGTAACTAGAAAGAGACAACTATATGTTCTCTATAGTCAAGACATATCTGAATCCACCCAACCTATAGCCAATGACTTTCCATTTGTATTAAGGTTAGTACACCATTTTGTTGCCAAAATTTTTCTGCCCAAAATTGGTAGTTTTGAGTATGTGAGTGAACAAGATTTGTTTTTCCTATGGACATTCCATGTAAACACCAAGATTGATGTCCCATACTACATTCTCACAAACATGGCCCATGCCTCTACCACCTCCACCAAAAATCTACCCTATGGCATGTTACTCCCCAAAATTTTCAAGCACTTTCAAGTGAACCTATTGGGTGAGAACTATAGAAAACTTGACCCCTTAAACAATGAATACAGTAAGTACACCCTTGGTAGGATGGGCTATAAGAAAGTAAATGGCGAATGGGTTCTAAGGCCTAAGAAAGTTTTCCCTAGTAGTACTCCCCATGGAAGAGCATCTGCTTCTGGGCCTTGAAAACCCCTAACCCAATCTCTTGAAGGCACTCAAGTTGATGAACTTCTGGGAAATATGATGGATATGCTTCAAAGTATGAATCAAAAACTTGATGATGGGCTGAAATAGCTAAAAAGCTTTAAGCAAGATGTGACTCAATTGAAAAAGGCTCAAGAAATTGATGTTGAGGAAGAGGAAGCAGAAGAAGAAGAAATTGGTTAAGAGGAAAATGAGGTAGAACAAGAATTTGACATTGATCATGAGACTCCAGCAGGTACTCAAGAAGAAGAGGAACAAGAGGAAGGATATGACCACAAGGACATGACGGATGAGTCTGGGGATAGCCTATCTGATGTCCCAAGGAAGAAAGCCTGTCCAGCCAAGCGAATCACATCATCTGTCCCTGTCTCTAGACCTTTGGATAGGCAGCAATATTATCTAAGGCCTCAATACACTTCTGGCCTTTCCAATATTGCATCTGATCCAGTTGAACTATCCCCCTCTCCCTCCCCATCTCCTTAACCTCCTCCAAAATTCTCTAACATCAAAGTCTTTACTCCATGGTCCTATTACATGTTTTGTTACACATTTTGTGGACATCAATTGTCCAACATTTTTTAATAACATTTTTTTTTGTGTGTTTAATGAAATATGATCTTGCTCTTTTGCAAATTTGATGTCTTAATTGCTTGGTTGCTTGATTGCTCTCCTGATTATACAATTTATTTTGTTATAAAATTTTTTGCTATTATACCTGTCTGTGATACATATATTCCTTCTTTCTTTTTGATGAATTGACAAAAAGGGAGAGAAGAATTGGACAAGAATTAATGTAAAATAAACAATGAATGTTTGATGAATTGATATTGATTACTTGATTGCATATGGCATTAAGTGGAAATGAAATGATGATAATTGATAAATATAGAGCATATTCTCAGAGGGAGTAACATGAATTATTTCCCTTAATCTATCTTGAAATTGATTGATAATAACTCCTTGAGACCTAACTTTGTTTTGAATTAACTGATAAAAACTCCTTGAGAGTTGTTTTTGAAAAGTTTTTTGTCTCTTAAGTATCCGTTGTCTAATTATAAAACAAAAGGGGAGTTTTCTACTGGTATGCAATCTAATCTTGTCTATTTCATTCAATCATATATCAATGTCATTTGCAAAGGTTGTTTCATCATCAAAAAGGGGGAGATTGTTGACTCAAGATTGATCCCATGTTGATTTTGATGATAACTTAACCTTGTGTTATTTTACTAATGCATTTGCTTAGTGTGCATATTAATAAAAATTATAATTTAGACTTAAAGTTTTTAACTTAAAGTTAACATATGTCAAAGTGGACGCATAACAAGCTAAGTTCAAACAATGCACCAAGAGTCATGAAATGCACCAAATAGAGCAATTACACATATTCCAACTTCAAACAAATGATTTGCATTTGAAGAAATTGAAGTTGTTCAAAAAAAGACTTCATCAAGTGTGAAAAGATCAATTAAAGATGACTTGATTTTGAAGAGATTGAAGATGTTTGAGAAGCAAATTCATCTTAATTGCAAAGTCTCTACAAAGAATCCAAGTGAAGACTTCATCTGGGATGTAAAGAATCAATGAAGATAATATGTATTCAGAGAAATGAAGATGTTGAAGAGTAGACTTCGTGAAAGCTTATAAAAAACTCATTGAAGTGATCCTAAAGAAGAAAGAAGGATGTGCAGCAAAAAGAAAGAGCTTGGCAAATAAGACATCATTTAAAGCTCTAAATAAATGAAAAAGTGATTAGCAGCAGAAAAAGAGAGCTCGACAATGAAGAAGAAGAGCTTGGCAATGAAAGAGAGAAAGCTCAGTAGTGAAGAAGAAGAGCTCAGCAGTAATGGAACGAAGTTCTGCCAGTTTGAAAACCAAGAAGAAATGATTATCAAATGATAGATTCAATCTAAATTGAATAGAGGACAACTTTGATGAATTGAAGACTTTGATCTATGATTATACCCCAAATAGAAGACTCCTTCAAGATCTTATAGTATTGTTGAAGCTGAACTTGATCATTGGTAGAATTAATGAAGTTTTCTAGGCAATGTGTTGACACATGAATATGAACAGTCGACACATAAAGACAGAAGCTAAAAGTTTGAAGACAAAATGATCAAGTGTCGACACATAGAGTTAATGTCTCGACACATGGAGACAATGGACAACATTTGAAAAATGCAGACCAGATGTGTCAACACATGAAACCAAGTGTCGACACTTGGAAATAACGGCTAGTTTTTCTAACATTATAACATATTGGACTTGCATTAAATGAGTCCTAACAACTACCAATGGACGAAATCAATACAGGAATTTATATACAAACTTCTAACTGCATTTATATAGAAGAGATACAAGAAAAACAAAAACCACTGACTGATCAAGCTGAGAAAATCTTAATATTCCTTTTGTCTTCATTTTAGCATTAAGTGAGCTTTTATTTTCCTATCCACTCTTGATAGAGAGTTTGTATTTTTGTTTGTACAACTTCATACACCTGTAAATGAGAGTTTGAGAGTTCTCTTGTAGAAGAAAAACTCTTGTAAGTTGGAGAGGATCTTGGACAAAACCACTTGGTTGCTGGAAGAACTTGGGAAGAAGTTCTTGTGTAAAAGTGAGCTAAGCACTTGGTAAATCAACACCTACTTTGTAATTGGAGATTACATAGTGGAAGAAGACTTCAAGGGGATCTTGGGGTGAGGACGTAGACCACAAATTATGGTTGAATCTCGGTAATTCTTGGTGTGCCTTCTTTTGCTCTGTTTTTCATTTCCCTTTTGATTACATTACATTTTATATATCTTGATCACTATTCTATTGATTAGATTAATTTTTAGTTAGTCTTAATTGCTATTAATTTTCGATAAACCCAATTCACCTCCCCTCTTGGGTTGCCATTTGGGCCAACAAACTTCTCAAGGATAACTCCATAACTTTAACAATGCACCACTTTCCCTTTCTCCTTCATTTGATGTGTTTTTCTTCCTTTTTCATTCTTTTTCCTCTTTTTTTTTATATATATATTCTTTCTTTTGTTTCACCCATTTACCTTCCTCCTCATCAGTAAGAACTTCTCACCTTATTATTTACAAATATACATCATCAAGTTCACCACCTTCCCATAAATTTTTGGTTCATTCCAATAGCACAAGCAATATCAAATACCCAAGAACCAATAATTGAAAAAATTCACGATGATTAAGAAGAAATAAATAATAATTTTTAGGCTCTACGGGTTTAAAATGGTATAGCAAGAATAACTTTGTGGCTCAAAAGTCAAAGATGGCCTAAAATCATTCCTAAGAATGTACAGTCTCAAGTTCTAAACTCTAAAGCACCTTCGGTAATCTTCGTCAGTAAAAGTCATGTTCCACACAGTTCGAGAAAACTCCCTCTGTAGCTCCTCCATGGCCTCGGTGTGCTCCTTTTGCTGCTTCTCTAACTTCTCAAAGTTGCCTCTGACTATGTCTGGAAAGCTCCAAAGGCGGAAGCATGGGACTCTAATAATGTGGTATGGTGCTGTTGGGTCAAAGCCTACAACTCCAACATCTATATCTCTCAGTTTATAGAGCCCTGTCCCTAGGACTCGCCTCCACCTCTGGTAGGTGCATCCAAACCCATACTTCCATGTTCCTTTTTGTCATCTGATTTCTAGCGCTTTTTACTTTTATATTGTGCAATAGAGTTGTTAATTGTAGTTGAATTAATAGCACTAATGAAAGACTTTTTGACTAGGAAATCGGGAGGGTGGATACCAGCATCACAGATCAGTTTGATCAACATGACCACAAAGGGGATACTGTCCCTAGTCTGAAGGTGAGTAGCATCATGGTGTAACTGTAGAAACATGTGTCTGGGCAAATCTATGATCTTACGTGTCCCTATAGCCCATAGCAATTGGGCATGTGCCAAACTAACATTAGCATACCAGGCTTGTGGAAGAAGGTTATAACAAGAAAACATGAACAAGGGGAAGTATTGCAGCTTTAGGTGTTTTTTCTCACAAGTTGGCTTCCCCTCTATCCAGGGTCTGTTCTCAGCTAAAATCTCATAGGCTAACTATTTTCGGTTCAAGGTCCCAACATCATGAAAAAATTGAGCATTAGGCTCACGCCTAAGCCCATAGTGCGCACAGAAGGTGCCTGGAGTAATAATAATCTCCTTTCCTCTAACCCAAGATCTCTTCCCCCTCCTTTTTCTCGGCTATAGTGATATTAGCCATTAAATTCACTCGGAGGGTGAGAATATACTGTCCCTCAAACTTGGCTATGTCATTCCACCCACGCCTATCAAACTCGTCCTCCCAACCATAACTATCCCTAAAGAACCATAATTCTATCTTCCATTCTACAACAGCTACCTTCGAACCTTAATACTTCCTAAAGTCTAACTAGGCTTGATGACAAAGATCTTGGAGTCATAGTCAGAGTTAGAGTTTGGTTTACTAAGTTTAACACATTGGGCTAAATCTTTCTTTTTTCCAGCCTTTTTGCTTTCTTTGGGTGCCATTAAAACAACCATAAACACAGTCTATGCAAATATATTTCAAGGGAAAAAAAAAAAAGAAAAAATGCAAACCCAGCGACATATATGTTATGGAGTTCTAAATCCCTGCAACTACAATAAGATACGATGAAAGATCTCGTGGAAGAAGGGCTACGTCGGTTACTTACAAGGAAGTAGACATGGGAAATTAAAGAGTCACAACTTTTCAACTCGACAAGACTGCGTCGCTTGTCCAGACAATCTCTTTCTCTCTAAATCGTCACGTGCGAATTGTACAAATGAGACAAAAAGAGAGAATTCCAGAATTTATACTCAGCAAATTCCCCTATCCGGACGACCCAATTAATACATCCGGACGGTCCCAAAATGACACAGTTCAACTTAAATAGCCCATCCAAACGGTCCAATTAAGGGAGTCCGAACGTTAAAAGCCTATCCGGACGATCCAATTATGGGCATCCAGACGGCCAGTAGCTCATGCCAAATAAAATCAAAAAAATTTCTAAGTGGGAACCCTATTCAGAAGGCATCCAGACAGATAGTAAGCGTGTCAAACTCCATCCAAAGAAAATTTCTAAGGCACCCAACCCGTTTGGAAGGCAACCAGACGGCCAGTAGCCAACTTTGTCCAAACTTTTCAAAAATTTTCCAAGGCATGGTGAGCGTCCGAAAGGCATCTAAATGGTCAATAGCCAACTTCCCCGAATAACAAAGAAAATAACTAAAAAAAAACAAAGTAAATTAAGTACAACAAAGCCAAACAACACAAAGCAAAATGTTTTTATCCCTCCCCCCCAACTTAAATTGGACATTGACCTCAGTGGATGATGGAAGGACACCAATGCAATGCAAGACTCAGCAAAATAAATTAATACCTAAAAATTAAGCAAAAGAATGAGAAGAAACTAATATACAATGAAAATTAGAACCATAATCATTACTCTTGGGGTGGTAGATCTTCGAGACTCCATGTCTCTATTTTTGCCCCAAAATTCTCAACATTCTGTTTCAAACGATAACCATTCACCATGAAGTGATTGCCATTCCTAGTATTAGTGACCTCTATTGCCCCATGATTATGCACTGTTTTCACAATATAAGGTCCAATCCACTTACTATGCAACTTACCCCAAAAAGATGTAACCGAGTGTTGTAAAGAAGCACCTTTTGACCAACAGTGAAAGGTTTTTAAGAAATGTGTTGGTCGTGAAGGGCTTTCATCTTAACCTTTGAAATTCCCGCATTCTCATACACATCATTCTGTAGCTCCTCCAACACATAGAGTTGGAGTTCCGATGGTGATTAGTTTCGTCGAGGTTCTCATGAATCTGTCATACGGCCCAATAAGCCTTATGTTGAACCTCAACTGGTAAATGACAAGCTTTACCATAAACTAACCAGTAAGGGGACATACCGAGATGGGTTTTATAGGCATTCCTATACCCCCACAGTGCATCCACTAGACATAACGACCAATCCTTGCAATTCGGATTGACTGTTTTCTGTAGGATGTGTTTAATTTCCCTATTGGCCAGTGATTGCAACTTAAAAATGTAGTTTTACAGCCCTAAATTGCCTTTGTTTAGCCCTAGTATTAGTTATTAAGTGTTATTTTAATGTAATATTGATGCTAATAATGTTTTATTCACTTTTGTAGGTTTTAGAACTTAAAAGGATTGAAAAGACGTTGGAAAAAGTCAGCAGAATTAAAGAGAAAAATGGATTGGTCACTGGCCGTCCGAACGCCCATCTTAGCCTGTTCGGATGCCCTTTCTGTGAATTGCCCTTCTAGACGCCTTGCAAACGGCCTAAAGTGGGCCTGACTTTTCGATCAACCCGAATCTCAGTCTTTGGAGTCAAGGAGGAGTCCTAAAATTAGAGGAAAGTTAGTTAGCGTTAGAGGGGGATTAGAACATTAGTTAAAATTGTTCAAGGAGTTTTCTTCTTACGTTCTTACATTTCATGAACCCTAGTTCTTAGATTATTGCTTTGAATCTTTTATTTTAATTCATTGTTCTCAATTCTTGTAAATGTTCTTGGATTCAAGTTTATTATTATTTATGCATTCTTTTATTTCCTTCAATTCTTGCAAGATTTACAATGTTTTTTAGTAGCTAAATTAGTTCTTGGTATGGACTAAGAAGGTAAATAGGATATAGGTAGAGATTCAAGATAGTCATCTATTTTCCCAAGATTTGAATATCTTGGGCCAAGATTTGTTTTCTTACACTTGAATAGTTTTGAAAGCAATTTCTCCTGATTATTATCTAGAACGCCGTCTAGGAATTGATATGAACTAGATCACTGATACGAGAGTTGATTTTAACTGTTGATAAATTCTTGAAAAGAGTATTTTCAGAGTGTAGTGTTCCTAATTAAGCTCCATGGATACTCATAGACAAGGTTGTGAACTGGGACGAGTACGATGAGGCCTTAGTACGAACACTAGTAACATATTAGATTTTAACCCTAAAGAGGGTTAATGAATCTCGAGTCCTATTAATCAATACTATCTCAGGGACTACCTATAGGCCTATTCACTAGATTAGTTTTGCCAAGACCATTTTCTTATTATTTAAAATCAGTTTTTAAATTGAATTTACATTTCCAGTCCATAATTTTAGGTCAATCCCTACCATAATTGAGTTTTATTTTATTTTTGGAGACTTTCTACAATTGCAATTAGTCTGGAGTTCGTTATTATTTTGCTGTGGTTGTAGGATCTTGTTGATTAGACAGTTGCTTTTTCCTGTGAATCAACCTCAGACTTCTGAGTATTATATTGCATCACCACTGTCCTTTTACAGGGTTATCTAGCATTTGCTGGGAGCGATCAAATTTTGGTGTCGTTGCCAAGGAATAGCACAGCTAGCTAAGGTAAGAAAAAGCAATACAGGGCAAAAATAATTGAAAAAAAAAAACAAAGCAAGCAAACTCTGGAGGAATTAATTCCTATAGAAAGACTTCACCATCAAACTATGACCGCAAAGAGACTCAACTACTCAATTGGTTAACCTTGTTCCATCCCTGTTAATTGTGAGCATCTTAAAATTTTTATTTTATTTTATTTCTTTTATTAGTTTCTTTGCAAAGTGGTGGACAATTTATATGGAGATTGTTGGTTCGGTTGAAACTTGAAATCGGTGGATATTTTATGAGGAGATTGAGGAGTCAGTTGGAAATTATAAGACTTGTTATCTGTGTTTCTTTGTTGTGGAAAATTGGGGCATTCATTTGCATTGCATTGCATGTCAGTTTGGCAATGAATTGATTACATGTCGACTTTTGAGACAAACCCCACCTCAATATTCCACACCACCTAGAGTTATAATTGACACCACACGAATCCCCATAGATTTTGAAATGGCCCTTCCACAAGACAATAATGGTAATGGGAATGGAGGTAATAATGCACTACTTCCACAACCTCCACTAGCACCAGCACAAACACGAAGAACTATGAGGGATTATCTTAACCCTCAAAGACAGACTCCAACCTCTTGCATCATTCTACCTCTGACTAAAATGCATTTCTTCTTAAGTTGGGTATAATGAAACTAATCACAACATTTCATGGGGTGGATTCTGAGAATCCTTACACCCATTTGAAAGCATTTGAGGAAGTTTGCAACATGTGTTATGATAATTCCTGCTCAATTGAGACCATACGTCTCAAATTGTTTCCATTCTCGCTACAGGACAAAGCCAAGACTTGGCTGAATTCTTTGAGGCTGGGGTCCATTCTATCTTAGGATGTACTTCATGTCGAATTTTTAAAAAAGTTCTTTCTTGAGCATCGCACTAAGGCAATTTGTCACTGGATTTTGCAACTCCCTCTGAAAATGAGACATTTTACCAAAGTTAGGAGAGATACAAGGAACTTTTGAACTCATGTCCACATCATGGACAAAACACATGTAGGCTGGTTAGTACCATCTTTTCAGTCTTAACACCCGAACTTAAAAGATTTGTTAAAATAATGTGTAATGGGTCTTTCTATGATAAGTCTCCAGAAGAAGCTTATGACTTCTTTGACTTTTTGGTAGATAATGCCAGAGACTGGGACACCACGTGGACCAAAAATCCCGAGATCATAGACAATCCTAGGGTAGGCACTATGTACCCTTTAAAGTAGGTAGATGATGACAGTGCTAGGATGGCCACATTGACTAGGAGGTTAGAGGCACTAGAGATGAAAAAAGTTGCATCGGTTGAGAGTGAGATTCTGGTTAATTGTAATGTGTGTGATAGTAATGAACATGGGACAGATCTTTGTCCCACAATTCTAGCCTTTTAGGAAGTGTTGCATGGGTAAGTCAATGCCCTAGTCCTTTATAACAGACCAACACAAGCACCCCAAGGCCAAGCAAACCCATTTACACCTTTATATAACCCGGGGTGGAGAAACCATCCGAATTTTAGTTGGAGAAATGATGGTAACTCAACACCCCAGTAGTACCAACAACCGCAACAACAACATGCCCCTCCTAACCAGTATCAGGCACAGGGTCAACAATTTCAACCCGCACCACCAAATGTGTATAGACCACCTCCCATAAGAACTACAGATGATAGATTTGACCAACACATACAGACACAACAAGTGATTAATGTTAAAATTGAGAAGTCATTTGAGGACATAAAGGAATCAAATACCCCTTCTCACACAAAAAACGTCCAAAGAAAAAAGCACGTTTCCAGCACAACCATTACCCTACCCCAACAAACAAGCTCATGGTGTAGAAATCAATCCAAACCCCCCGAACCATGAGCAGGTCCAAGCTATAACCACCCTTAGGAGCGGATAGATGATAAGTAAAACCATTCATGTTAGAGAGTCTGAGCCTAGGGAGGATGCCAATGAAAGGGTAGAAAAAGCAGTAAAAGAGAAAGTAGAAGACCCTAAGGGGTAGTGGAGAAAGTATAAAAAGAGCCTAAGGAAGAAGAGTCCAGGGATAAGTCTGGAGACATTGACAAAGAGGATTTGTCACATGCCCCATTCCCTCATAGGTTAGCCAAACCAAAACAAGAGTTAGTAAACTCGAAAATCTATGAGGTATTTAAGCAAGCAAAGATCAATATCTCATTCTTAGATGCCATTAAGCAGATTTTGTCCTATGCAAAGTTCTTAAAGGACTTGTGCACCATTAAAAGAAGGCTCAATGTGAGGGAAGCCTCCTTTTTTAATCAAAAAGTGAATGAAGCTCTTCAAATAAATCTTCCACCAAAATATAAGGACCTTGGGAGTCCTACCATTTCATGTATAATCGGTGACCATAGGGTTGATAATGCTTTACTGGACTTGGGGTCTAGTGTGAACTTGCTTTCTTACTTTGTGTATCAATAGTTGGGGTTAGGAGAGTTGAGAACTACTAGAGTCACCCTTCAGTTGGCCGATCGTTTCATTAAGATTCCTAGGGGCATTGTGGAAGATATGCTTATCTAGGTAGATAACTATTACTTCCTGGTTGATTTTGTCATACTAAACACCGTAGGAAATAAGAATGATCGTTCTTCTATTTCAGTCATCCTAGGTCATCCCTTTCTAGCAACATACAATGCTATCATTCATCGTCGGGGTGGGGAATTAAGTTTATCCTTTGGTAACATGACTATGGAAATGAACATTTTTCATGCGGGAAAGAAACCGGGAGAATATGAAGATATAAGGGAGGTTAACTTGATAGATATTCTTGTTCAAGAATACTTTCAAAAAGAGTTTGTGACAGACCCCCTTGAAAGAGCTTTAGTTTTGAATGAGCAGTACAAGTAGTTAGAAGAAGTAGTGAGTGAGGAAGATGGAGTGGAGTGTGCTCCTAGCATGTCTGTGGGCTAATAGACCTAATGTGGTGAGCCATTAGGGCTTAGTGTTTGTAAACCTTAGCCATTTGAAGTGAAAGCTCCCGTTCCAGAGTGAAAACCATTGCCATCAACTCTCAAATACATTGCTAGGTGATGGTGAGTCTTATCCAATCGTTATATTCTCTAGTTTATCTGAAGGCCAAGAGGAGAGTTTGAAGAAGGTGCTCCTAAAGCACCGTAAAGCCATAGGGTGGTTGATCACTGACCTACATGGTATTAGCGCACTAGTTTGCACACATCATATCTATCTAGAAGATGGGGCTAAACCTGTTAGCCAAATGTAAAGGCGATTGAAGCCTAATATGAAAGATGTAGTGAGAGGAGAGGTTTTAAAACTTTTCGATGTGGGTATTATATACCCAATTGCAGAGTCTAGGTGGGTAAGCCCTACCCAAGTGGTCCTAAAGAAGTCTAGTGTAACAGTAGTGAAAATGATAAAGATGAACTAGTGCCTACTAGGATCCAGACAAGTTGGCAGATGTGCATCGACTATAGACGTTTTAATGCTGTCACCACTAAAGACCACTATCCCTTACCATTCTTTGACCAAGTCATAGAGCGGGTTTCGGATAGAGCTTACTACTATTTTTTGGATGGGTATTTGGGCTATAACCAAATCAAAATAGCCTTAGATGACCAGGACAAAACTACCTTTACTTGTTCCTTAGGCACTTATGCTTATAGGAGAATGCCCTTTGGCCTATGCAACGTACCAACCATTTTTCAAATGTGCATGATGAGCATATTCAACGATATGGTAGAAAGAATCTTGGAAGTCTTCATGGGTGATTTCTCAGTCTATGGGGCTACCTATGATCAATTCCTAGAGAATTTGGAGAAAGTTCTGCAAAGTTGTGAGGAGAGCCATCTGGTTCTCAATTGGGAGAAGTGTCATTTTATGGTGACCCAAAGGACAGTGTTAGGACACATAGTTTCACCTCAAGGGATAGAGGTTGACAAACCCAAGATTAACCTTATCCAAAACCTTCCTTCCCCTTAAAATGTTAAGGTTGTCCGTTCATTTTTTGGACATTATCGCGCTCCGATTTTTTGCACTCGAGAAAAATACACGTAAGTGGAAAAAAACACGGTACTCTCTCAGTAGAACTCATCCCCCTAGAAGGACTAGTGCGACTAGGTTTAAATTAAAAATTAATTTGAATAAGGGCTTTTGGAAAAGGTTTGGAGTCGCCACCTAACTTGATTAAGGTGAGTTAGGTCACCTAAAATTAAGTGTAATCCGAAGATTAAACCTAGAGTTTTTGAAAAGGTTTTGAAAACTTCCTCGAAAGAGGGTTTTTAAGAAAATAGGTTGTTTGGAAACTTTTAGAAAGTTTTAAGCCCTTTTTGAAAATTCTATTTTGGTCTCTGAAAACAATGATTCTAAGTTTGGAGGTTGGTTACGTATATGGAAGATGCACTAAGCCATCACCCTATCCCGCCCTTGCGATACCTACATGTCTATTCACCCTAGGTTCACTCATTTAGAATCTTTGATTTGTCCATTGTCTAACTATATCCCCTTTGAAAAGAATTTTAAAAAGAAGCTTGATATGATGTTTGATATGCAAATGCAAGAAAAAGATTTAATTTAAAACATAGATTTAAATAAAATATTTGAAGCTCGAAAAAGGTTGTGACCGCACCCATTAGGGTTGCCTACACATCCTTTTGTTGGGAATCAGGTCAATAGTAGTTCGGACAAGAGTCCTATAAAAAATAGACACTTTTAGGGTTTTGAAAAGTTTGATTAGAAAAGAGTCTGATTTAAACTTTGGATAGAAGATTTGAAATTGAACTTGGAATTGACTTGGAAAGATTGAGATTTGAAAAACATCTTGAAGTTTGAAAAACCATCTTCGTTTGAAAAGAGTTTTAGAAAAGTTTTTGAAAAGAGTTGAAGCTTCCTAACTTAGGATTAGGGTTGAACTAGGGTTTAGGTATCCTAGGGTTTAAATAACCTAAGGTTGGAACATGCAATTGAATTAGGAAGGTTTGATTAAGATTTGAAAAGTATGATTAAGGAAAGATTGAGTTTAGAAAACTTAGAGTTAAGAAATATGGGATTTAGAAAAGATTGGAAAGGATTTGATTTGATTTAAAAACACTTGACTTGAAATGACTTGTAAAGATTTGACTTGAAAGAGTTTAGAAAGTTAAGGTTTAGGAGATATTGAATTTTAGAAATCTTTGAATTTAGGAAAGTCTCAAAGTAAGAAAGTTTCATTTTAGGAAAGTTCCAAATTAGGAAAGTATTCAAATTAAGAAAGATTTGAATTTAATAAAGTTTTGATTTTAGAAATATTTGAGTTTTGGAAAATTTTGAATTTAGAAAGATTTGGATATAGAAATATTCGAAATTAGGCAAGTTTTAGAATTTGAAAAAATTTGAAAAGTTGAGATTTAGAAAGTTGAGACTTAGAAAGGTTTGAAATTAGGGAAGATTGGAATTCGGAAAGATTGGAATTAGAAAGGATTTGATTTCTATTTCTTAAAGTAGAATATTAGATTTTATTTTAAAAAATTGATGATTTAATTTGGTTTCTAAAATTAAAGGATTGGATTTGGTTTCTAAAATTAGAAGATTTGATCTAGTTTCCTAAATTGGAAGATTTGATTTGACCTAGAATTGAAAATGTTGAATTTTGGAAATCTAGGATTTAGAAATCTATGATTTGGTGAAAAAAGAGGCTTTGGAAACCTACAATTTGATGTAGAAGATAATTTTTGGAAACCTATGATTTGAAAAAAAATAGGAAGTCACGACTTTAGGAAAGAGAACTAGGGTTTTCTAACCATGAAATCTAAGGCTTGACTTGGACTCTAAGAAAAAGAGTTTTTGAAAAGGAGTTTCTAGAAAGAGATGTTTGAAGGGGAGTTCTTAGAAAGTATATTTTTGAAGAGAGTTTTTGGAAGGAAGTTTAAGAAGAGTTTTTAGAAAGTAAATTTTTGAAGAGAGCTTTTAGAAAGAAGTTTGAAAAGCGATTTGGAAAAGAGCTTGAATATAGACTCTTGAAATATTTTGAATGTCTTACTTTCCTAAACTATTCTAACCATGAAAAGATTAAAACCATTCTAAGCTGGTGGTTTGGGAAATAACATGGATTTGAAATATAGATCATAATGATCATTTTGAATATCACACTTTCCTAAAATAACCCTAACTATGGAATGGCTAGAATCATCTTAAGATTGTGATTTTGAGGAAAACAATTTAGGGTTTATACCCAAAATTTGGACCTTGATGGTCACATTGAATGTAACACTTTCCTAAAACAACCCTAACCATGGAATGGCTAGAATCACTCTAGGATTGTGATTTTGAAAACAAGTTTGAAAAGGGAACTTTGAATGCAAGTTTTGAAAGAGAGTTTTGGTGCAAGTTTGGAAAACAACTTTGAAAATGAATTTGAATAGATGTATGAATATGACATGCATAATGCAAAAAGGGTTGTGAATATACAAGGCTAGGCTTCATCGCATAATCAAGGGGGCTGAACCCACACCATCAAGGGTTGAATTTGAAGAAAACCCCCATCACGGTGACCTTCAACAATTCTTCCTAGGCATAAACCGAGGAGTCCCTTATTTCAAGCATGCAAGAAATGGAAGTAGAAGATGCAGATTAAAATAGAAAAAAACATAAGCGGGTTAGGATGAAGAAGAAAAATGGGGGATTACATTAAAGTGAATTGAAAGCCTACCTTGTTTTCTTCTTACCTTACTTGCCTTGTTTGGTTTGCTTTACTTAAACTTTGAGAACCTTGAAGTTGCAGCACCTTGAGTCTTCAATGGAGGCTTTGGAGGCTTATGTTTGAGTGTATAGATGTTAGGGTTTAAGTGTATGGAGGTTAGGGCTTAAAGAGACTAGAGAGGGCTAGAGTTTGGAGAAACTTTGAGCTCTGGATTTCGAGAGACAAAATTTTTGGACTGAGCTTGCAGATCCTTTTTACACAGAGGGGGGGTTTATATTTATAGGCAACTAAATGACCTAGCACCTGTTACAGTGGCGCTAGGACAAAATTTCCATTGGCGCCATTCCTAGTGGCGCCAGGCCATTTATTGGCTTAGTGCCACTACTAGTGGCACTGGCCACTTAGGAAAGTTTTTAGGGCAGCAAAAAATGTATCTTTTGACCCTTGGTGTGCAAGGCAAAATATTTGGGCGCCTGTCCTAGTGACTACCATGCAATTTTTGGCTTGGCTACACTAGGAGTGACTCCAAAAAGTCTAGGAATGATTCGGAAGGTTTTAAGTAACCAGACTTGGCTGGGAATTGACGAGAAACCTTGAGAGAGTGTCTCAGAGATAACTAGCTTGAGAAGCAATGCTGGAATGTTTGATAAGGTTGATCGGCCTGCCAGGGGCAAAACGGTCAATTGAACCAGGAAAACACCGGAATAGACTCGGAGTGACCCACAAGAAGGCTTACAGGTTAGAAACACTATTAAGAGTGTTCCAGAGAGTGATCGGTTTGATACCCAGAGCCGGTATGATTGGAAAAGGCGACCGACCCACCGGGGTAAAACGATCATTTTGCACCTGGCTTGCCAGGATAGACTCAGAATGATCCAGAAAAGTGTTGAAATGTTGAGAATACTATTACAAGCATTCTTGGAAGATAACCGGTTTGATACCAAGAGCCGGTGTGGTTCCCGAAAGCAATCGGATGCCTAAGGGCAAAAATGGTTATTTTGATCGAATAGTCTCAGAATGGTCCAGAACCGACTGGAAGGCACTTTGAACATGTTGGATTGTCTTTGGGACAATCTTAGAAGGGTAGACTTACCACTCCGAGGAGTTAGGTACTTTCTCAAAAAACTTACCGAAAAAGGCCTAAGGGGTAGTTTGGTCATTTTGCACCAGAGTGGGCTAACAAGCACTGGTGTTGACCCAGGTTCTTAGTATTTCTATCTCTCTGATAGTGTGTGACGAGTTGGTTTCCAAAGGTATTCTGTCCTTTGGTAAACGTGCCACGGCCAAGAGACTAGTTCGGTCCCATAACATAGGGGTTTTGTTAGCAATTCCCAATGTCAACCTATTTACGAGTGTTTCTGCCACTCTAACGATTACGAAGTTTGCGAGTGTTTCCGTCACTCTGACATTGTGCGTTCATTCCAGAGACTGTCTGATCTCGGGAAGCTGCTAAATGGACTTATCGGCTGAGGGATCAACTTTCTCGAAAGACGTGCTGAATAACAAACATTCTATATTGGCGAGCTAACAGGTGCCAGAAGCGAACCGTTCTACCGTCTCGGGGACTTGGGTTCCATCCTAGTGGACAGGTTTGAAGGGACCTACCGTTTCGATGAGTTTTCTCGATAAACGTGCCGAACTAGATAGGCTTACCATCTGAGGGATCAACTTTCTCTAAAAACATGCCTGACTAAGTTTGATCGATCTGGAATAGAATTAAAACTGGAATTTAAGATTGAAAGAGGGACTTACAGTCTTTAGGAAGACGTGCCAACTAGAAATGGACCGAGCAATGCCCCAAGGGCATTTTGGTCATTTTGCCTCTATTAGGCCTATTGGGCCCGCGAAGTAATTGATTGACTGAATTGAGTCTAGAAAACTAGTTTGGACTTGAAAATGTCTGTGTTGGTTTGAATGTGAGTCCGGTCAGACCGGAGATTGCCGAGCGGGTAAAAATAGGACGCTTACAGGCATGCCGGCTTCTACTAGCGGTTCATTCCAGGTTTTAGTGCCATCTCTTATCCCATGTGCCATTTATTGTCTAACAATGTTCCATTTGAATGGACATCATCTTGCCATCAAGCTTTTGACAAGCTTAAAGGGCTCTTGACCACATCACCCATCATACAAGATTCGAATTGGTCTCTACCATTCTAGCTCATGTGTGACGCGAGTGACTTCGCTATCAGGGCTATATTGGGTCAAAGACAGTGTTAGTCCAAGTGGCAACCTAAGAGGGGGGTGAATTAGGTATAAATAATAATTTAACAAATAATTTTAGATTTAAAAGTTCTAACTAAATATTCAAACAAATATTAATCAACCAATAATATGTTATAAATAAATGCAAGCAATTCAAATTATAAAGTAAAAGAGATAAAGAGAAGAGAATATGACACCAAGATTTATTGTGGTTCGACTTCAACTTCGAAGTGTACGTCCACTTCCCCAAGCTTCTTCCTTGAGATTTTTCTCCATTATATCCAAACTATAGATACAGCCACTAGCCTTTTAACCCAGGCGCTAGTCCTCCTTTACAACTAGTTTTTCCACAAATGCTAATCACACCTCTCCAACTAGTTTTTACACTGGTGCTAGTCACACCCAACCAAGTGATCCCTTACTCCAACTAATTTTTATATAGATGCTAGTCACACCCAACTCCTAGCTAGCCTCTCCCTTACAAGAAGAAAGAATAAGAGTACAAACACTCTTGCTTATAAATAATTCTCTCAAAGAATACATATGCCATTGAAGCTCTCAAAACATTACAATATAAAATACAATAAAGCTCTCAAAGACTTTGTAGGATGAATAACACTTTGATCCACAAACTCTTATTGTTCTTATTGCTTTCTTTTGTTCCTTGTGTGTATCTCTATTTATAGATTAAGATAGGAGGATGATTTTTGGCTTCAAATGAGTTTGTAGCCATTGGAGAGCCTTGAAGATATTTCTTCCCATTGAGCTACTTGCTGCTAGACAGGTTTTGAATTTCAGATCAGATGCCTTCACTTCGACCTTGATTTTCTCCTTGATAACGTTCAAATTTAAAAATGGCTATAAGAGACAAGTTGTCAACATGGAAATTGGCCTTTCAAAATATCAATAATCATGTCAATCTAATGGTTAGATCAAAAGTTATGATCAAATTACTCGAGCTGTCTCCCAGTTGGCCTATTTGAATTTCTAATAGTCTATAGGATATTAAATGTAGATATGGACATTATGTTTCTAGATCCACAAGAATCAAAGCATTTGAAGATTAGAGTCAAAAGATATGAGTGAAATACTCAGACTGTCTCCCAGTTATTATCTTTGAATTTTTGCTGCACTAAGTCTTCTTTCACCTTGTGTTTCCACCTAAATAACATTTGAATTTGAAAATGCAGATAGTATATCAAATGTATATATAGATGCTAGCTTTTCATAACTTTAAGAATCAGATCATTTAGACTTCTAGACCAAAAGATATGGTCAAATAATCATGACTGTCTCCAAGCTACCATATTTTGAATTTCAAATCCAATAAGTCACATTCTAGCTCATTTTCGTCCCACAAACCATTCTTTGCATGAAAACTTCATAAAATACCATAATTAGACATTTGAGTCTTCTTTCTAGCTCCACAAGAATCAGATCAATCCAATGGTTAAAGCAAACGATATGGGCAAAATACTATGATTGTATCATAGGATATAGTTTCATCAAATTTTCAACCTTAGAAGAAAATTATGTCCTCTAATTTTCTTTCTTGAATTAAGTTTTCTTAAAATATAATTCTCAAGAATTTAGGTATTACTTTTCAAATCTTGATCTTTTTTTCAAGTGCTTTATAATCCTGCAAAATTTTATTACACCAACTAGACTAAGGATTAAAAGTATTGAATATATTTAATTAAGAAAATATTTATAAATCAAAGTAAGTTGTCGTCAAAACCATATATAAAATTCCATTTGAATAAACTTAGGGCTAACAATCTCCCCCTTTTTAATGATGACAACCTTTGATCTAGTTTAGGATCAAGCTCTTACCACTGCACCAAAAGCAATTGTTGTTAGTCAAGGCACAACTTTATTTTCTTATACCTTAATAGTATAGAGTCCTGCACTAAGTGGCTGGTGGGCATGAGGGTTTGCACCATGTAAGCACCATGGGTTGGCCAGTCACATACTCCATGTGGGTCCCCTATAAGATCCAACCGAGTTAAAGGTTGATTGCTGGTCCCTACAAAGCCAACAATCTCTCCCCTAGCAACGACCCTAGGACTCGAACTAATGACATCGCTTTGATACCTGGTTTAGGATTAAGCGCTTACCACTGCACTAAAAGTAATTACTATTAGTCAAAGCACAACTTTATTTCCTTATACCTTAGCAGCGCATAGCCCCGCATTAAGTGGAAGGTGGGCATAAGAGTGTACGCCATGTAAGTGCCACAAGTTAGCCACTCACCTACTCCATGTGGATCCCCCATAAGACCCAGCTAAGTCAAAAGTCGATTGTAGGCCCCCATAAAGCCAACAGACAGGACAAGAAACCATATGTTATATATTATGCTAGCAAGACCTTAAATGATGCCTAAATGAACTACACTACGACTAAGAAAGAGCTTCTCGCTGTGGTTTTTACCCTTGATAAGTTCATATCTTACTTAGTCGGCTCACTTGTCATTGTTTACATAAACCATGCTGCACTAAAGTACTTACTCATGAAGCAAGATGCTCAGCCATGACTCATACATTGGATTCTACTCTTTCAAGAGTTTCATATAGAAATTTGGGATAAGAAAGGGGTAAAGAACATGGTAGTAGATCATTTGTCTAGGTTGCCTCCTGATGGCCGAGATCTAGATAAGTCTCCCATATCTGAGACTTTCTTGACGAGCAAATTTTCTCCATTCAATCTATCTCTCACACGAGTACACCTTGGTTTGCAGACATAGCCAATTACTTGGCGACGGGTAAGATTCCTCCTGACTAGTCTTCAATAGATAAAAAGAAATTTTTGAGGAATATGAGAGTTTTTATGTGGGATGAGCCATATTTGTTTAAATATTATCCTGACCAAGGAATTCGTCGATGTGTTCCTGGCGATGAGTTCGAGTCCATCATCACTTTTTGTCATTCGTATGCTTATAGTGGGCATTTTTCAACCAAGAAGACTATTGCAAAGATTCTGCAATGTGGATTTTACTAGCCCTCCATGTTCTAGAACGTCCACACATTTTGCACGGCATGTGAGATGTCAGAGATTAGGTTCTTTGACCTGAAGGAACATGATGCCCTTGAACCCCGTCACTATTATAAAAATATTTGATTGTTAGGGCATTGATTTCATGGGCCCATTCTCCAATTCTTTCGGGCATCTTTACATTCTTGTGGGCATTGATTATGTGTCAAAATGGGTGGAGGATGTGCCCTCTCAAACTAACGATCACCAAGTGGTGATCAAGTTTTAAAAGAAAACATTTTTTTGAGATTTGGTATGCCTCGAGCCATCACAAGTGATGGCAGATCTCATTTTTGCGATGGACCTATAGGGGTCTGGATGCATAAGTATAGGGTATTACACAAAGTAGGCACACCATACCACCCACAAACAAGTGGCCAAGTTGAGCTGGCCAATAGGAAAATTAAACACATCCTAGAGAAAACAATGAATCCCACTTGCAAGGATTGGTCGTTACGTCTAGTGGATACACTGTGGGCATATAGCACTACCTATAAAACTCGTCTAGGTATATCCCCCTACAGGTTAGTTTATGGTAAAGCTTATCATTTACCAGTTGACATTCAACACAAGGCTTATCAGGCCATACGATAGATTCATAAGAACCCTGACTATACAAATCACCATCGAAAGCTTCAACTCTATGAATTGGAGGAGCTACGGAATGACACGTATGAGAATGCACGGATTTTAAAGGCTAAGATGAAAGCCCTTCATGACCAACACATTTCTCAAAAAACTTTCACCGTGGGTCAAAAGGTGCTCATTTACAACACCCGGTTATATCTTTTTCCGGGCAAGTTGCGTAGTAAGTGGAATGGACCTTAAAGGTCACTAATCCTAGGAATGGCAATCACTTCATGGTGAATGGTCATCGTTCGAAGTAGTATGTTGAGAATTTTGTGGCAAAAATAAAGATATTGAGTCTCGAAGATCTATTTTCCAAAGGTATGGTCTTGATTTTCATTATATATTAGTTTTCTTCTCTTTCCTTTGCTTAATTTTTAGGTATTAATTTATTTTGCTGAGTCTTGTATTATATTTGTGTCCTTTCGTTGTTCATTGAGATCAATGTCCAATTTAAGTTGGGGGGAGGGATAAAAACTTTTTACTTTGCGTTGCTTGGTTTTGTTGTAGTCATTTTACTTAGTTCTTTTCTTTGTTTTTTCGGGGAAGTTGGCTACTGGCCATCTGGATGCCTTCCAGACGCTCACCATACCTTGGGAAAATTTTGAAAAGTAGGACAAAATTGGCTACTAGCCATTCAGACACCTTTCGGACGGGTTGGGTGCCTTAGAAATTTTCTTTGGATGAGTTTGACATGCTTACTAGCTATCTGGACGCCTTTTGGATAGGGTTCCCCCCTTAGAAAAGTTTCAAAATTTTGGTTTTGCACAGGCACTGGGCACCCGGACACCTTCTGGATGGGTTCCTTTCCTTAGACAATTTTTTAATTTCATTCAGCATGAGCCACTAGCCGTCTGAACGCCCTTAATTGGACCGTCCGGACAAGATGTCATCGCTCGGACTCCGCTAATTGTACTGTCCAGACGGTCTATTTAAGTTGAATGGTGTCATTTTAGGGCCGTCCGAATGTCTTAATTGGGCCATCTGGATGGAGTAGTCTGCCAAGTATAAATTTTCAAATTCTCTCATTTTGTCTCATTCGCGCAATTCACATGTGACAATTTAGAGGGATAGAGTGTGTCAAGATAAGCGACGAAGTCCTACCGAGTTGAAAAGTTATGAATCTTCGACTTCCCGCATCTCCTTCCTTGTAAGTAACTGACGTAGCCCTTCTTTAATGCTATTCTTTTCATTGTATCTTATCATTTTTGTATGGATTTGTACTGCATTGTATATATGTTGTTCAATTTGAGTTGCTATTGTTTTCTTTGAAAAATATTTGCATAGATTGTGTTTGTGGTTGTTTTAATGGCACCCAAAGGAAGCAAAAAGGCTGGAAAAAGGAAAGACTTAGGCCAACCTGTTGAACCTAGTAGACCGAACTCTGACTCTAACTACGACTCTGAGATCTTTGTCGGTAGTCATGCCCATTTAGATTTTAGAAAGTATTGGGGCTTCGAAGGCAACCACTATTGAACGAAAGATAGAATTATGGTTCTTTGGGGATGTTTATGGTTGGGAGGACGAGTTTGATAGGCGTGGGTGGAATGACTTAGCCAAGTTTGAGGGAGAGTATATTCTCACCCTGTGTGCGGAATTAATGGCTAATATCACTATAGCCAAGCAAAAAGAGGGGGAAGAGATGATAGTATCCTAGGTCAGAAGGAAGGAGATTATTATTACTCTGGGCACCTTCTATGCGCACTATAGGCTTAGGCATGAGCCTAACACCCAGTTTTGTCATGATGTTGGGGCCCCAAACCTCACCGAGTTAGCCTATGAGATTTTAGCTGAGAATCAACCTTGGATAGAGGGGAAGACAACTTGTGAGAAAAAAACACTTAAAAGCTGTAATACTTCCCCTTGTTCATGTTTTCCTATCACAACCTTCTACCACAAGCCCGATATGCTGATGTCAGTTTGGCACGTGCCTAGTTGCTGTAGCCTATAAGGACCGGTAAGGTTATAGATTTGCCCAAATACATGTTTCTACAGTTGCACCATCATGTTTTCATTTATCTATCTTTCATTGATCTAAAACTTTGTTCAGTTTATTTGTTTATTTTTTTTTTTATGGATGCTTGGGTGCTTAGTTTTTGTGGATAGTTGGAGACCTTGTTATTTTTGTTTTGGTGCTCGGATTGTGTGTCACGCTGTGGAGGTCCAAAGTAGAAGTTTATTTTGGATATTGTGACAGTTTATTTTTTGTTTATATATGTGTCCATAGGAGCTGGTCCGCTCCTTTCTTTTGCTATCTATATCTGCTTTAGGTTTATCTCAGATTTCTTGGAGTTGGTACTTCTTTACGATAAACTTGACAAGTATATGGTATGGTATGTGATTTGTACATCTACCTTTAATTGTTTATTTATTGAGAAAATGTGCTAAGTTTGAGATTAGTGATAATAGTAGTAATGTTGTGAGTTGACATTGATGGATTTTACTGATTTCATTAATGCTATAGTGTTATATAACTTTAAGAATATGTTGAGAATTGGTTACTTGAACTGGATGTTGAGTATGCATTTATAGCTTGGTATTTTGATTCTCTGTGAGTTCGGATATTGTATCTCTTGACAATAGAGACTCTTACCTAGTGAGATTTGAGCTTATCTTGTTCAAGAGTGACTTGACTTACAATTACCCTTAATATGATTTTTCAATGTACACTTGTTCAATAGCTCTATTAATCATTTGTTTTGATTTAATTTTTGAATTGTAAAGAATAAGTTGCATGTGAGTTCTCTTTAGAACTTGAGACTGTACATTCTTAGGAATGATCTTAGGCCATCCTTGACTTTTGAGCCATAGAGTTGTTCTTGTTGTACCATTTTGAAACTAGATGAGCCAAAAAAATTATTATTTATTTCTTCTTAATCATTGTGACTTTGTTAGTTATTGGTTCTTGGGTATTCGATAATCTATGTGCCATTGGAATGAACCAAAAATATATGGAAGGGTAGTGAACTTGGTGATGTATATTTTTAAATGATACAGTGACAAGTTCTTGTTGAGAAGGAGGAAGGTAAACGGGTGAAACAAAAGCAAGAATATATATATATATATATATATAAAGAGGAAAAAGGATGAAAAAAAGAAGAAAAATGCACCAAATGAAGGCAAAAGGGAAAGTGGTACATTGTTAAAGTTATTGGGTTGTCCTTGAGAAGTTATATATTCATGTAACTTACTATCTTCTAAAGCTATCCTTGTTAACCCTTCTTCCTATGGCCATGTTACAATCTGAACGAGTCCTTGGTGACCTGAGGTGTACAGTCTTAAGTGTTTTAATTTTTGAGTTCTTGTGTAACCATTTTGGAGATTCATTGCATTTAAAGATCTTTCATAGAACTATGTCGATCCACTTCCATCATTCAATGTGCGTTCTTCAATTTTTAAAGTTGTGTTGTTTGATCATTACAATTACTCTTTAAGTGCATAATTTTTGTGGGAGCCTTGTGTGTTCAATTTCTTGGGAGTGATATCCAAGTGAGGTTTTGGAGTCAAGACTACACGATACAATTTTCTGAATTATCTCGAATTAGAATCCTAGTTGTATGTGTATATGAAAACTGACAGGTCACGCAACATATTCAAAAGGTATATTCATTGTTGTGTTTTAATCCGAGCATTTGGGAAATAGATGGGATCTATTATTTGTCTACTTGCATTTGGGAAATGTTTGCGGTAGCGTTATTGTAAACTATCAGGAGACACACCTCATCCACTAGGGGTAATTTGAAAGTTTAAAGGCTTGATGCATAAGCTAAATGCATTCTTGTCATCCTGAAAAAGTGGATGTCATGTAGAGTATTAGTTTGCTAGGGACTAGCAAAGGTTAAGTTAGGGGGTATGATTGCACCTTAAAAATATAGTTTTACAGCCCTAAATTACTTTTGTTTAGCCCTAGTATTAGTTATTAAATGTTATTTTAATGTAATATTGATGATAATAATGTTTTATTCACTTTTGTAGGTTTTAGGACTTAAAATGATTGAAAAGACGTTGGAAAAAGTCTGCAGAAATTAAAGAAAAAATTAGATTGGTCACTGGCCATTTGGACGCCCATCTTAGCCTGTTCGGATGCCTTTTCTGTGAATTGCCCATCCGGACGCCTTGCAAACTGCCTGACACAGGCCTGACTTTTGGATCAGCCCGAATCTCAGTCTTTAGAGTCAATGAGGAGTCCTAAAATTAAAGGAGAGTTAGTTAGAGTTAGAGGGGGATTAGAACATTAGTTAGAATTGTTCAGGAAGTTTTCTTCTTAAGTTGTTACATTGCATGAACCCTAGTTCTTAGATTATTGCTTTGATTCTTGGATCTTAATTCATTGTTCTCAATTCCTGTGAATGTTCTTGGATTCAAGTTTATTATTATTAATGCATTCTTTTATTTCTTTCAATTCTACTTCCATTCTTGCAAGATTTACAATGTTTTTCAGTAGCTAAATTAATTCTTGGTATGGAATAAGAAGGTGAATAAGATGCAGGTAGAGATTCAAGATAGTGATCTATTTTTCCAAGATTTGTTTTCTTGCTCTTAAATATTTTCAAAAATGATTTCTCTTGATTATTATCTAGAACATAGTCCAGGAATGGATATGAACTAGATCATTGATACGAGAATCGATTTTAACTATTGATAAATTCTTGAAAAGAGTATTTTCAGAATCTACTATTCCTGATTAAGTTTCATACGTACTCATAAACAAGGTTGTCAATTGGGGCATGTATGATGGGACCCTGGTATGGACACTAGTAACATATTAGATTTTTACTCTAAAGAGGGTTAATAAATCTTGAGTCCTATTAATAAAGACTATCTTGGGGACTACCTATAGGCCTATTCACTGAATTAGTCCTACCAAGACCATTTGCTTATTTTATTTTATTTTATTTTTGGGGACTTTCTATAATTGCAATCAGTCCTGAGTTCGTTAGTATTTTGTTGTGGTTGTAAAATCTTATTGATTAGATAGTTCTTTTTTCCCGTGGATCCACCTTGAACATTCGAATATTATATTGCATTGTCACCGTCCTCTTGCAAGGTTATCTAGCATTAGTTGGGAGTGATCAGCTAGCTCAACTTGGCCACTTTCCTGTAGGTGGTATGGTGTGCCTTCTTTGTTTAATACCCCACACTTACGCATCAAGACCCCTACAAATCTATTGCAAAAAATGAGATCTGTAATCACTTTTGATGGCTCAACATATATCGAATCTCAAAAAAATATTTTCTTTTAAAAACTTGATCACCACTTGGTGATAATTGGTTCGAGAGGCAATTGCCTCCACCCATTTTGATACATAATCAATGCCCACAAGAATGTAAAGATGCCTGAAAGAATTGGGGAAGGGCCCCATGAAATCAATGCCCCAAGAATCAAATCTATCTAATAAAACAGAACGGGTTTTGAAAATGTCCCTCTCACAATTTGTATCTAACAGTTCACATTTAATTTTAAATTGTATTCAACGGTTAAGATGAGTTAACCGTTTTGCACTCCTGCTCAAATCCCGCCCAAACTCACACCACTTGCCTCTTCAATCTCGCTTAAAATATTCAAAGTCATTGGTGGCACACCAATGCCTCTTTCTCGGTTTCTCTCCACACCATTACCACTACTTCACCCCAAAAATCCAAAAAATCAACTTGCATAAAATAAATAAAAAACTCCATAACCCCATAAAGTTGTTGGCATGAACATCAAACCCATCCAACACAATTTGAATAAAAATTACTTTTTTTTTGTCCTTTCTCTTTCATGTTTTATGCTTTTTTCACACAAGCACAATCTCTCTTTCTCTCTCTCTCAAATTCTCACGAGAACCCAACACCTCTCTCTCTCTCTAAAAGCAACATAAAAAAATAAAAATAAAAAAACCCATGAATGCCCTTGCCGACAACTCTCTGCCTAAACCCATACCACACCCAACTTTAGAGAGAGAGAGAGAGGTTAGAGAGAGGTTGGGGTTTCATTTTTCAATTCGCCCACTTTTTAAAGTCCATAAAACCCATTACATCTTGCTCATGCACAGGTCTCCAAGCAATTGCATTGGCCAAAAAAAGCTGGCCAGCACGTGGGTCTTATACACTTTCAAACTCAACTCTCATTCTTACCATTTGGTCTATCTAAATTCGCTCCCTCACATCCCTCTCTCTCTTCTCTATTTGAGACCTAGCAAATCAATTTGGGAGAATCCATCTCACGTCGCACTCATTATTCTCTCTCAATGATGCAACAACCACCATGGGAGAAAACCCATTTTGTCGAACCGAAAGAAAGCAGAGACAGAAGGCCAAAATCAGTGGAGAGGCCATGGCTGATCCCACCCCTTCTGCCCACCCTACTGTCTTCGTCCCTATCATCTTTTCTTATTTCTTTGTTCTTTTTTCTTCTTTTCTTTTGCTTCCTCATCTCTTACCTCCACGGTTAACTCGCATCTCTTTGTTTTTTGTTCTTTTTTCTTTCCTCTCTTCTCTTCCATCTCCATGTATGGTGTAGAGGTGTTTTATGGTGGAGAAGAGTAAGAGAGAAGAAAAGCAAGGAAGGTGGTCTTTTCTTTTCTTTTTTTTTTTAAAGATTTGCATTTCACCTTTTCTCAACCATCTCACGTCGTACTCCCTATTCACTCTCAAAGATGCAGCAACCACCATGGGAGAAAACCCATTTTGCTGAATCGAAAGAAAGCAAAGACAAAGGGCCAAAATCAGTGGAGAGGCCATGGCTAATCCCACCCCTTCTGCCCACCCTACTGTCTTTGTCCCTATCATCCTTTCTTATTTCTTTGTTCTTTTTTCTTCTTTTCTTTTTCTTCCTCATCTCTCACCTCCACTGTTAACTCGCATCTCTTTGTTTTTTGTTCTTTTTTCTTTCCTCTCTTCTCTTCCATCTCCACGTACGATGTAGAGGTGTTTTATGGTGGAGAAGAGTAAGAGAGAAGAAAAGCAAGGAAGGTGGTCTTTTTTTTTTTTTTTAAAGATTTGCATTTCACCTTTTCTCAACCATCTCGCATTCATAAAGGTTTGACTTTTTCTCCACTTTTGTTATATGTTTGGTTCAAGTTTCTCCCTTCTATGCTTTTTATTTGCTTTAGGAATTTATTTATTCTATTTTGTTAATATTTTTTTACATTTTTTTGAAATTTCTGGAGGTTCTGAGAGTTCATATGCATGTTGTTGAAGGTTTGATTTACTTTTTTCTCTTTTTATATTTTTGGTTCAGGTTTGCTCCATTTATGATTTTTATTTGCTTCAACAATTTATTTGTTTCGAGTTCAAGCTAGCTTTACACATTTCTTTATTTTGGTTCAATTTTGCTTTTGCTTTTTCTTAAGCACTTATAGTTGATTTCTTTTTGTAGGTTTTTTTCACCATGGGTAGATGAAGAAGAAGACTTAAAATTAATAAGAAAGAGCGGGGAGTTAGCATTTCCGTAGGCTCCGCAACAAGAAATCAAAACGCTTGGCTGGGGCTAATGTGTCTCTGCTGCCAACCCACCACTAAAACAAACTCTCATCATTTTTTTTCCTCTTTATTTTTGTATGAGACTTTGATTCTTGAACTTTTATTTGATTTCCTTGAAATTAATCATGAGGTCTCTCATTTTGGCTGTCTTTCGATTGTCAGTATCCTACAACGAGTTCTACACTTTTTTTATTTTATATGTACTTTTTTTCTTTTTTTTTTCAGTAACTTATTGTTGGATGGGATAAACTTCCTTCAATTTAGACAATTTCTTGGGCTAAGTTTATGATCAATTAATGGAGTTCTCCTCTTCCAAGCCTTATTTGTAATTTTTTTTGTTTTTAACCTAAAAGAAAAACAAATTAAAACTTGTCACTACTACAAAAAAGGCATTTCCCGGTGCTTCATAAAACGCCGCAAACTGGCTTAAAAATGCCAGTAAAATTTTTGCCGGCGTTTTTTTCAGCGCTTTGGCGAAGTACCGACGATATCGATGACGGGAATACTTCTAGGCATTTTTTTATTTTTCCCAGCGCTTTTTTCCTCGACGTTTTAAAAGCGCCAAAAATAACCAGTCGCCGGCATCATTTCCCAGCTAAGCAAGTTTTGACGACATGTTTCAAAGCACCGGTAAAAGTTATAAAACGCCAGTAAAAATAGGAATTAGCGGCGCTTCTAGAAACACCGGTAAAAGTCCAAATCATTAAAAAAAATTAAAATTTCATTTTGTGCCACTGTTTTTCTGTAAATATATTCAATAAATGCAAATTAAGAAGAAAGAAGCTTAAAGATCTAATTGTCAAGGCCAAAGCAAGACAACATAAATATACCATTAGCCTGTTAATTTTTCTCGTATCAAAATTGGATGACGAACCTTGAGAATTTTCTAGCATGTGGGTGTCACCATTCTCGTTGGCAACTTCCTTAACTAGCAAGGTTGCACCAAATTCACCACTTGCACTAATGGTTTATCTCCAATGATACAAAATTAGAACAGTAACAAAGTTATTCTTATCATAGGAAAAAAAAAAAAAGGCATTATACTTGGGCAAAATCCTTCTTCGTAGAACAACCAGCAAATCCTTCAGCGATACTACAAAGGTAAGTACTGACACAATAAGCGTGCACCCCAAAGTAAATACAAGGATCAAAGTGAGAATAAATAAAGACAATAATAGAATCAAGCAAAAAATAACAAGTTGGCGGAAGAGAGCAATTGAGGGGAGGAAGGGGGGGGGGAGTGAACCAAGTTTGCACTACCTAAGAGATGATTCTTAATGTTTACTAATTGGGTGTAGTCTACCTAAGAGATAATCCTCTGTAGCCTTCGGTATGAATTACTTTAACATTAGATTGATACAAAACCTTGTAATAACACTACCTCCATAACTTTCGATATAATTTGCTTGGTATAGTTTAAAATTCACCATTTGTGAATTCAAATGAGACTTACTATTAGTTTAAAGGTTTGAGTAGTTCCGTAGGCACATACTATTATCAGTCATGGTAAAGTTTTTAAAATTATATAAGTTGAAGGGCTCACACTAAATTTTTTTTAAAATTGATGTTCATTAGTTTTATCAGCAATAGGTGGAAAGTAAAAAAATATATATGGAGAAGTCAGAATTTATTTATGGGCCAAATGTATATAAATTTAAATTTTATCAGGGAGTGCCGTAGGCACGGGTCATCCATAGTATTTCTATAATAGTGATGGGGTTTAAGGGCATCATGTTCCTTCGAGTTAGAGAACTTAATCTCTGACATTTATCACATGCTGTGCAAAAAGTGTGGACATTTCAAAACATGGTGGGCCAGTAAAATCCACATTATAGAATATTTGCAATAGTCTTCTTAGCTGAAAAATGCCCACCACAAGCATACGAATAGCAAAAAGTAATGATGGGCTCGATCTCATTGTCAAGAACACACCGACAAATTACTTGGTTAGGACAATATTTATACAAATATGGCTCATCCCACATAAAAACTCACATTCCTCAAAAATTTCTTTTTATCTATTAAAGACCAGTGAGGAGGAATCCTACCCCTAGCCAAGTAATTGGCTATATCTGCAAACTAAGGTGTACTCGTGTGAGAGACAGATTGAATGAAGAAATGTTGCTCGTCAGGAAGGTGCTCAGATATGGGAGATTTATCTAGATCTCGCCCATCATGAGGCAACCTAGACAAATGATCTGCTACCATATTCTCTACCCCTTTCTTATCCCAGATTTCTATGTGAAACTCTTGAAGGAGTAGAATCCAACGTATAAGTTGTGTATCATCTTGTTTCGTGAGCAATTACTTTAGTGCGGCATGGTTTGTGTAAACAATGACAAGTGAGCCGACTAAGTAAGATCTGAACTTATCAAGGGCAAAAACCATAGCGAGAAGCTCTTTCTTAGTGGTAGTATAGTTCAACTGGGCATCATTTAAGGTCTTGCTAGCATAATATATGGCATATGATTTCTTGTCCCATCTTTGACCTAATACAACCCCAATAGTGAAGTCACTCAATTCACACATAAGCTCGAATGGTAGAGACCAATCTAGAGCTTGCATGATTGGCGTCGTGGCCAAGAGCCCCTTAAGCTTGTCAAAAGTTTGTTGGCAAGATGATGTCCATACAAATGGAACATCATTAGACAGTAAATGGCACATGGGACGAGAGATGTCACTAAAACTTGGAATGAATCATCGGTAGAAACCGGTGTGCCCTAAAAATGTATAAATATCCTTAACATTTTAAGAGGAAGGAAGGTTTTGGATAAGGTCAGTCTTGGCTTTGTCAACCTCTATCCCCTTATGTGAAACTATATGTCCTAACACTATCCCTTGTGTTACCATAAAGTGACACTTCTCCCAATTGAGAACCAAATGGCTCTCCTTATATCTTTGCAGAACTTTCTCTAAATTCTCTAGGCATTGGTCATAGGTATCCCTATAGACTGAGAAATCATCCATGAAGACTTCCAGGATTCTCTCTGCCATATCGCTGAATATACTCATTATGCACCTTTGGAAAGTGGTCGGTGCGTTGCTTAGGCCAAAGGGCATTCTCCTATAAGCATAAGTGCCGAAAGGACAAGTAAAGGTAGTTTTATCTTGGTCATTTAGTGCTATTTCGATCTGGTTATAGCCCAAATACCCATCCAAAAAATAGTAGTAAGCTCTTCCAAAAATCTGCGCTATGACTTGGTCAAGGAATGGTAAAGGATAGTGATCTTTAATGGTAACGGCATTAAGACATCAATAGTCGATGCACATCTGCCAACTTGTCTGGATCCTAGTAAGCACTAGTTTATCTTCATCATTTTTCACTACTGTGAGACCAGACTTCTCTGGGATCACTTGGGCAAGGCTTACCCACCTAGAATCTGTAATTGGGTATATAATACCCGCATCGAGAAGTTTTAAAACCTCTCCTCTCACTACATTTTCATATTAGGGTTCAATTGCCTTTGCATTTGGCGAATAAGTTTAGCCCTATCTTCTAGATAGATACGATGTGTGCAAACTAGTGGGCTAATACCATGTAAGTCATTGATTGACCACCTTATGGCTTTGCGGTGCTTTAGGAGCACCTTCTTCAAACTCTCCTTTTGGCCTTTAGATAGACTAGAGGATAAACGACTGGGTAAGACTCACCATCACCTAGGAATATATACTTGAGAGTTTATGGCAATAGTTTTTGCCTTAGAACGGGAGCTTTCATATTAGATGGTTCAGGTTTACAAATACTGAGCCCTAATGGCTCATCACATTGGGTCCATTAACCCACAGACATGCTAAGAGCACACCCTACTCCCTCTTCCTCACTCACTACTTCTTCTAATTACTCGGACTGCTCATTCAAAACTAAAGCTCTCTCAAGGGGTCTGTCACAAACTCTTTTTGAAAGTATTCTTGAACAAGAATATCTATCAAGCTAACCTCCCTTATATCTTCATATTCTCCTGGTTTCTATCCCACATGAAAAATGTTCATTTCCACAATCATGTTACCAAAGGATAAACTCATCTCCCCACCCCGACAACGAATGATATCATTAGATATTGCTAGGAAGGGACGACCTAAGATGACTAAAAGAGAAGAATGATCATTCTTATTTCCTACGGTGTCTAGCATGACAAAATAAAATGGGTAGTAAAACTTATCTACTTGGATAAGTACATCTTCCATAATGCCCTTAGGAGTCTTAATGGAACGGTCAGCCAACTGAAGGATGATTCTAGTAGGTCTCAACTCTCTTAACCCCAACTATTGATACACAGAGTAAGGAAGCAAATTCATATTGGACCCCAAGTCCAGTAAAGTATTATCAATCCTATGGTCACTGATTATACATGAAATGGTAGGACTCCCAAGGTCCTTATATTTTGGTGGAAGATTTATTTGAAGAGCTTCATTCACTTCTTGATTTAGAAAAAAGGCTTCCCTCACATCAAGTCTTCTTTTGATGGTGCACAAGTCCTTTAAGAACTTTGCATAGGAAGGAATCTGTTTAATGGCATCTAAGAATTGGATATTAATCTGTACTTTCTTAAACACCTCATAGATTTTTGAGTTTATAGACTCTTGTTTAGGTTTGACCAACCTATGAGGAAATGGGGCATGTGACAAATCCTCTTTGTCGATGTCCCCAGACTTATCCCTGTACTCTTCTTCTTTAGACTCTTTTTCTACTTTCACCACTACCCTCTTAGGGTATTTTACTTTCTCTTCTACCCCTTTTTCTACCCTCTCATAGGTATCCTCCCTAAGCTCAGACTCTCTAATAGGAATGGTTTTATTTGTCGTCTTTCCGCTTTTAAGAATGGTTTTATTTGTCGTCTTTCCTCTTAGGGTATACACCATGAGCTTGTCTATTTGGGTTGGGTAATGGTATTGCTAGAAAATTGCCTTTTTCTTTGGAAATTGTTTATGTGAGAAGGGCTATTTGATTCCTTATGACTTCTTAACTTTAACATTAATTTTCTGATGTGTCTGTATGTGTTGGTCAAATCTGTCATTTATAGTTCTTATAGGAAGTGGTCTATACACATTTGGTGGTGCTGGTTGAAATTGTTGACATTGTGCCTGATACTAGTTAGGAGGGGCATATTGTTGTTACAACTATTGGCACTACTGGGGTGCTGGGTTACCATCATTTCTCTAGCTGAAATTCGGATGGTTTCTCCACCCCAGATTGTATGTAGGTGCAAATGGGTTCGCTTGGCCTTGGGGTGCTTGTGTTGGTCTGTTATAAGGGGCTCGGGCATTGACTTCCATGCAACACTTCCCTAAAGGCTAGGATGTTGGGACAAAGGTCTGTCCCATTTTCATTACTATCGCAGACACTATAATTAACTAGATTCTCACTCTCAACTGATGCAACATTTTTCATCTCTAATGCCTGTAACCTCCTAGTCAATGTGGCCATCCTAGCATTATTATTATCTATCTGGTTCAAAGGGTACATAGTGCCTACCCTAGGGTTGTCTCTGATATCGGGATTTTTGGTCCCTATGGTGTCCCAGTCTTTAGCATTATCTACCAAAAAGTTAAAGAAGTCGTAAGCTTCTTTTGGAGACTTATCATAGAAAGAACCATTGCACATTGTTTCAATAAATCTTTTAAGTCCGGGTGTCAAGGTTGAAAAAAAGGTACTAACCAGCCTACATGCGTCTTTTCCATGATGTGGACACGAGTTCAAAAGTTCCTTGTAATTCTTCCAACTTAGGTAAAATGTCTCATTTTCAAAGGGAGTGAATTGTAAAATCCGGCGGCGAATCGCCTTAGTCCGGTGCTCAAGAAAGAACTTTTTTAAAAATTCAGCCTAAAGTACATTCCAAGATGGAATGGACCCCGGCCTTAAAGAATTTAGCCAAGTCTTAGCTTTGTCCTTTAACGAGAATAGAAACAACTTGAGACGTATGGTCTCAATTGAGCAGGAGTTATCATAACATATGTCACAAACTTCCTCGAATGCTTTCAAATGGGTGTAAGGATTCTTGAATTCCACCCCATGAAATGTTGTGATCAGTTGCATTATACTCGACTTAAGATGAAATGCATTTTAGTCAAGGGGTAGAGTGATGCAAGAGGTGGGAGTCTGCCTTTGAGGGTTAAGATAGTCCCTCATGGTTCTCCATGGTTGTTCAGGTGCCAATGGGGGTTGTGGAGGTAGTGCATGATTACCTCCATTCCCATTATTGTCTTGTAGAAGGGTCATTTCAAAATCTATGGGGATTGGTGTGGTGTCACTTGTAATTCTAAGCGGTGTGGAATATAGAGGTGGGGTTCGTCTCAAAAGTCAACATGTATCGATTTGTTGCCAAACTGAGATGCAATGCAATGCACATGAATGCTCCAATCTACCACAACAAAGAAACACAGATAACAAGTCTTATAATTTCCAACCAACCCCTCAATCTCCACATAAAACATCCATCGATTTCAAGTTTCCAACTGAATCAACAATCTCCACATAAATTGCCACCAATTTGCAAATAATTCCTAACCTCCTCTAGTCATATCTCCTCTAAAAAGAAAATAAAAAATAATTGACTACAAAGAAACTAATAAAAGAAATAAAATAAAAAAAATTCTAAGATGCTCACAATTAACAGGGATGGAACAAGGCTACCCAATTAAGCAGTCGAGTCTCCTTGTGGTCATAGTTTGATGGTGAAGTCTTTCTGCAAAAATCAATTCCTCTCGAGTTCACTTACTTTATTTTTTTTTTCAATTATTTTTGCCATGTATTGCTTTTTCTTACCTTAGCTAGTTGCACTATCTCCCTGGCAACGGTGCCAAAATTTTGATCACTACCAGCAAATGCTAGATAACCCGGAAGAGGACGGTGGCGATGCAATATAATACTCGGAAATAGATTTTTATTTCAACCTCCATCCTCGCTGTAAGCACCCCATTTTTAACCGCTCGTCAGTCTACACTCCGTCCAGACTTGTGTTCAAGTCATTGTGGGCATATTCCAATCGAAATCAACTTTCTAAGTCCAAATCCTGTTTGTCCATCGCTTCGCGGGCCCGCCAGGCCTAAATAGAATCAAAATGACCAAAATGCCCTTAGGGAAATTGTTCTTTCCAACTCCAACCCCAATCCCTCTCTCGAGACAGTTTATTCCTCGAGACGGTTCCAAATCAGGCACGTCTTTTCGAAGACGATAAGACCCCTTTCCAATCCCTCTCTCGAGACAGTTTATTCCTCGAGACGGTCCCAAATCAAGCACGTCTTTTCAGAGATGATAAGTCCCCTTTCCAACCCCTCTTTCAAGACAGTTTATTCCTCGAGACGGTCCTAAATCAGGCACGTCTTTTCGAATATGGTAAGTCCCCTTTCCAATCCCTCTCTCGAGACAATTTATTCCTCGAGACGGTTCCAAATCAGGCACGTCTTTTCGAAGACAATAAGACCCCTTTGCAATCCCTTTCTCGAGACAATTTATTCCTCGAGACGGTTCAAAATCAGGTACGTCTTTTCAAAGACGGTAAGTCCCCTTTCCAACCCCTTTCTCAAGACAATTTATTCCTCGAGACGGTTCTAATTCAGGCACGTCTTTTCGAAGACAATAAGACCCCTTTCCAACCCCTCTCTCGAGACAATTTATTCCTCGAGACGGTTCCAAATCAGGCACGTCTTTTTGGAGACGATAAAACCCCTTTCCAACCCCTCTCTCGAGACAGTTTATTCCTCGAGACGGTTCCAATTCAGGTACGTCTTTTCGAAGACGATAAGTCTTCAATCCCTCTCTTGAGACAGTTTATTCCTTGAGACAGTCTGAGTAGCAGAAATACTCGCAAATATCACAACCATCCGAGTAGCGGAAATACTCGTAAACAGGTCGATGTAGGGAATTGTCAACAAACCCCTGTGTCACGACGACCGCCGTCAGAGTGGCGGAAACACTCAAAACCCAAGTCAACACTAGTGCCTCTAGCCCACTTCGGTGAAAAATGACCAAACTGCCCCTTGAGCCTTTTCCGAGACTTTCCGGTCAAGATGACCATTCTGCCCCTAGGCGTCCAAATACCTCGGGAACGACACCGGCTCTGGGTATCAAACCGGTAACCTTTCGAGAATATTTCTTATAGTATTCCCGACCTTCCTCTACCTTTCTGGATCATTCCGAGTCAGTTCCGGCAAACCCGATACAAAATGACCATTTTACCCCCAGTGGGCTTTTCCGACCATACCGGCTCTGGGTATCAAATCGGTAACTTCTTGTGAATGCTTTTTATAGTGTTCTCAACATCTCTTTATCTTTCCGGATCATTCGGAGTCAGTTCCGGCCAACCCGGTGCAAAATGACCATTTTGCCCCTGGTGGGCCGGTCACCTTTTTCGACCACACCGGCTCTGGGAATCAAACCAGCAACCCTTGGGAATATTCTGAATAATGTTCCTAAGTCTCAAGTCTTCTTCCGGGACAGTCCGAGTTCGTCCCGGCAGCTTCCTAATCCGATTGACCGTTTTGCCCCTAAAGGCCCGGTTAACTCTTCCGACACGTTCTATCCTCACTTTTCAAGTCAAATACCTCTGGGACACTATTTTAAGTGTTCCTGCTCTTTTTCGGCCTTCTGGGTCATTCCCGGTCTTCCAAACTCCTTCTCGAACTTTCCGGAGTCACTCCTAATGAAGCCAGGTTAAAAATTGCATGGTAGTCACTAGTATAGGCGCCCAAATCTAGTCAAAGATACGTTGCTTGTTGACCTTAAACATTTCCTAATTGGCTGGCGCCACTCCTAGTGGTGCCAGTGTAAAGTTTGGCCTGACGCCACTGCAACAGGCGCTAGTGTTGTCCAACCTCTATAAATAAAGAGCCTCTTCCAACGTGAAAGAGGTCCGCAAACTCAGTCTAAAAATCATATAATCCGATATACAGAGCTCGTGCACTCTCTAAACCCTAGCTTTCTTAGGTTTCCCAAACCCTAGCCACCATACACTAAACCCTAGCCTCCTATACACTCATACACACCTCCATACACTCATACATTAGCCTCCAAACCTCCTTTGAAGACTTGAAGAGCTGCAATCTAAAGTTTGAAGACAACTCTTGAAGATTGAAGACGAAGATCAAGACGAAGACCGAAGACCGAAGACAAGCAAGGCGCGCAAAATAAAGAAGACATACGGTAGGCTTTCTCTTTAAATTTCCGCACTTCCCCCCTCTCTCTTCTCTCTCCTAACCCACTTGGGTCTTATCTATTTTAATCCCCCATCTCTTTCCCCCCTTTCTTTGCATGCTTGAAACAAGGGGACTCCCGGTCCATGTGTAGGATTAGACTATTAAAGGATCACCGTGTCGAGGGCTTTCCTTTAGGCTAACCGAAGACCACGTGGGTTCGGCCCCCTTGATTATGTGGTGAAGCCTTAACTTTGTATGTTCGCGACTCCAAAATTGCATTGTGCATATCATGATCTGGCATCTTCCAAAAATTTGTTTTTAAACTCATTTTCAAAATCGTTTTCGAACTTGTTTTCAAAATTGCATCAAAATTGTTTTTTCAAAACATGTTTTCAAAATCACAATACTAGGATGATTCTAGCCTTTCCATGGCTAGGGTTGCTTTAGGAAAGTGTTACATTCAAAGTGACCAATATGGTCCATATTTTCAAAATCTTGTTGTTTTCAAAACCACTTTCTTAAAGTGGTTCTAACCTTTTTATGGTTAGAATCGCTTTAGGAAAGTGAGATGTTTTTACACCTTCCAAAAGAAATCTCTTCCTAAAAATCTCTTTTTCAACATACTTCTCAAAAACTCTTCTTTCTAAAATTGTTTTCAAAAAACTCCCTCCAAAAATCTCTTTTTCCAAACTCCCTTTCTCAACTCCTTTCCAAAATACTCTCTTCAAAGTCCACTTTCCAAAAACGTTCCCTAGGTCTCTTTCCTAGAAAAACTCTCTCCAAAAATCTTTCTAAAAACTCTCTTCCCAAAATCTCCCTTCTAGAAACTCCCCTCTAGGATTTTCCTTCTAAAATCTTCGTTTCCAAAAGCACACTTTCCAAAAACTCATTCTCTTTAAAAATCTCTTTCCAAAAACTCTACCTTTAAATTCACTTTCCAAAAACTCCTCTCTAGGATTCTTTTCCAAAAAATCCCTCTTTCCAAAAAATGCACTTTCCAAAAACTCTTTTCTTAGAGCCCAAGTCAAGCCCTAGAACTCACAATTAGGAAACCCTAATTTTCTTTCCAAAAACATGGTTTTCAAACTTGCCTTAAAACCTAGGCTTCCAAAATCTTCCTTTTCACATCCAAACTATACATATTTTCAAAACCTCTTTTCTATGTTAAAACTATAGCCTTCCAAATCTAGGGTTTCTAAAACCACCCTTTCTAAATCCTTGTCAATTCCAATCTTCCCTTTAGGAAACCAAATCCCATCTTTCCTTTAGGAAACCAAATCAAATCTTCCTGTTTAGGAAACTAGATCTTATCCTCTGTTTTTGGAAATAAAATCAAACCTTCTCTTTTAGAAACAAAATCCAAATCTTCCCTAATTCAACCCTTTCCTAACTCCATCCCTTTCCAAATCTTAACTTTCCAAATCTAAGTTTTCAAACCTTTCCCAAATTCAAACCTTTCCTAATCTCAAGATTTTCTAAACCTCTAAAACTTTCTAAATTTGAAATTTTCTTAAGTTAAATCTTTTTAGACCTAAATCTTTTCAAATTCTAAACTTTCCCAAAACTTCAAAATCTTTTCAAACCTGAAACTTTTCTAAACTCAAAACTTTCTTAATTCAAGACTTTCTTAAGTTGAAACTTTCTTAATTCAAAACATTTCTAAATTCAACACTTTCCTATTTCAAAACCTTTCTTAAAACGAAACTTTTCAATTTTCAAAACTTCCCTATTTCAAAACATTCCAAATTCAAAACTTTCTTAAGTTGAAACTTTCCTAATTCCAAAACTATCTTAAGTCGAAAACTTTCCTAATTCGAAACTTTCCTAAATCGGACCTTTCCTAATTCGAACATTTTCTAAATCCAATCTTTCTCCAATCTTCCAAGTCCAACATTTGAGTCCAATCTTTCTTAATCTCAAGTCCTTTCTTTCCTAAGTCTAGGTTTCTTAAACCTTCTCTTTCCAAAACAAGTCCAAATCTATCTTTTCAAATCAAAGTCCAATCTTTTCCAAAATTTCAAATTCCAATCTCCTCTTCTAATTTCAAATCAAATTTCAATTCAATTTCTTTCTTCCAATCAAACATTCTATTTTCAATCAGACTCTTGTCCGAACTACGACTAACCTGATTCCTCCAAAAGGATACGTAGGTAACCTTCATATGTGCGGTCACAACTTCTTTCAAATTTCAAATTTCTCCATACTTTCCAAATATCAAATTTCACAATATTTTTCAAATTTCAAATTCCACAACATGTTTCAATTTCTATTTCTACAACTTCTTTTTCAATCTCCAATCTTAAGATTTTCTTCAAGTTTCCAATTCCATGATCTATTTCTATTTTCAACCTTCAATTTCAATTCCCAAAATCTTTTTTCCAAATTCAAACTTCTATCTCTTTCTTTTCAAATCAAATCAAATCAGTTTCTTTTCAAATCTTTTTCCAAATCAATTCTCTTTTCTTACACTTGCATAACATGCATCATGTTACTTTCTTTTCAAAATTTCTTTTTCGAAGAGAATAGGATTGAACATTGGTTAGTTGAAAACTCTCATAGGTGAATATAGGGTAGATTGACATGTAGGTACCAAAAGGGCGGGGTAAGGTGATGGCTTAATGCGTCTTCCCTACATGTGACCAACCTCTGAACTTAGGATCATTGATTTCAAAGACCAAAAGGAGTTATTTTTCAAAAAGGGCTAAATGTTTTCAAAAGGTTGCCAAACAACCTGTTTTTCTTAAAAACCCTCTCTTGAGGTGGTATTTTCAAAAATCGTTTTCCAAAAACCCTAAGTGTAGTTTTCGGATTATGCTTAGTTTTTAGGTGACCTAACTCACCTTAATCAAGTTAGGTGGCGACTCCAAATCTTTTTCAAAAGCCCTTTATTCAAATCAATTTTCAATTCAAACCTAGTCGCACTTTCTAGGAGTGTGAGTTATAACGAGAGAATACAGCATTTTTCCCGCTTGTGTGAGTATTCCTCAAATGCGAAAAATCTGGGCGTGACACCCGCCTCTATCCCCGTTTTGTATTCTCCTTCCCTGCCTCAAACAAGGTGGATTTGGTCTGATATTCACTTTTACCCGGTCCATTCCTATCCGAAAGTATACTTTTGGTTTCTACAATTCTTTTGTTATAACAAAATATTACTTAGAGAGAGAGAGAGAGAGAGCTTGCCTTTATCCAAAACTCTTTTTGGTTGGGTCATTCATAGTTCACAAAACCATTCGTGGGGGGAGGGGGGGGGGCAAGGTAAAAGTGAGGGGATTTTTTTTTTTTTTTTTTAAGGAGGGGGGGTGGGGGTGGGGGTGGTCACATATTTATAAAATGAGGGGGTAGGCTATGGCCCTTGCTGGCTGCACTTTGTGTTTGCCATTAGCCTAGGGCATCAGAGGAAAATATATTCAAAGCTTATAGAATGCCATGTCATTTTTACTCCTCTAATTACAATGCTATGGGTCCCCTATTAGGTATGCCCCAAACAAACCTATTGGACTTGGGACCCATCTAGCAAGAGAATGACCGACTTTAATATTACAGGAGTATAAGCAGGGATGACAATAAGGCAAGTTTGGGTCCAGTGACCCCTACCCCATCCTCACCTTGCCATGATGACCACTCCCCTCGCCTTGCTTAACCTCTCCTCACTCCCGTCTTGCCTCGTCTCATTTATGCTAGTAATTTTTTTCAAACACATTATGGACAAAGAAAAGGCCAAAATCATAGAAATAAGGGAAAAATCATAATATTCCTATTCTAATATAATATATTTATACAATATAAATACATACGTATGAATAAGGGGTTTGGGACATGGCGGGTTACTGTACCTTATTCATAAACCTGAACTTAACTTGATTAGTATTATCCCATACCTATCTCAATAGAGGCGGAGCATGATGGGGACCCGAGATATCATGTTATTTTGACATCCCTAATTATGAATGATGTGGCGCTCCAACTGAATAAGTTCTTGCATGGGTGCCTATTCTCTTTTCTTTTACTCTTATTATTATTATTATTATTATTATTTATCTTTATCTGCCTTGGGCCTCTTGGGTCGGTGAACATGGATTTAAGAGAGAAAGGGAGTGCCGCACAAGCCATAGCTTTGCAAAGTTTCTTAGGGCTTATTTTGTAAGGCAAAGTTCGGTTTGTTTTGTTTGTTATTTCAAAGTGTCATCTCTTCGACCCTTTAACCCATAAACTCAGATCCTCTTGGAATTTGGTGATTTCTAGTGAGATTTGAATTATCCTATATCCGTCGCAGATTGGGTTGAATAAAGTTGGGCCCAAAAACTTCAACTTTCAAATGGTCCGTAAAGTCCCTTCGTAATTGACTGAAGTTTGAGCCGATAACCCGCAATTGCAAGCACCCGTACCCGTGCTTACTTCCTTACCCGTTCACAACAAAGCTTCAAATTGAGAGCAGAGCACAAAGAGCAAGCGAGAGAGAGAGAGAGAGAGAGAGAGAGAGATCGGCCCGAAAGTTTACAGGGAATCTACGAAATGGATTCGTCGTCGAACTCTTCAAACCTCACTTCGCTTCCTGAAGAGAGCTCCGAAGAACAGCAACAACAACAGACCAAGCAGACCAATGTTCCTTCTGCCTTTTCCTGCATTCCCGATCGTCCTCCTATTCAGTGAGTCCTCTCTAGTTCTCCTCTCAATTACGTCCTTTAAATTATCTCTTTGTTTCATTTTTCATTTTTCTTTCACGACTCTAAAATTTTAAGGTCTTTGGTATCGGAATTTGTGAACTTTTTCGAGTTATTCACTACTTATCTGACTACATGATCATTCATTCGTCGTGTCTGTCTCATTTCCTTAAATTTCGAATCAATGTGACGGACGACATATATATGTATATGGATGTGCATATTATATATACATGTATACTCTGAATGCTAAGCTCTTGTTGACAATTCAAAAGCGTTCTCATTGAGAAAGCGGGAATGAGACTGAAATGTAGGGGTTAGAATTATGGCAGCTTTTCTGCTGAATGATAAGCTCTTTTACTCGTAAAGACCTCATTGTGGGAACTAAAAAGGCATGTGATTAGGAGACTAGGAGTTTGGAAGAGCATAATTTTGAAGAAATTCTAGTATTAATGTGTACATTTTTGACGAACGCATTATGATTCAATTAGTTTTGGTTAATCTTATATTTGGAATTTGGATTTGTTTAGGAAAAGGAAAGGAAAAATAAAATGGGAGAAGCTAAATTCCTTACTTTTGTTTGGTTAGGTTGCAAAATGAGCAGACATTTTTTTTTTTCAAAAAGTTATTTATTTTTTTGTTTAGTTACCCATAGAAAAATGAATAGGCATAAGTAACTGAGATCCAATTATAGCCTTTACGAGTTCAAGATTTTGATTCATTTAAGGAAAAATTAAAAAAAGAAACGAAAAGGCATGGTTTTCCATTTGGGAGATTTATATTTTCACTGGATTGAAGCCTTACGGTCTGAATATGTAATAAAAAATGTCTTGACTGTAGGATCATCCGTGAAAGAATATTATATTCAAGTAAGATAATTCCAAGTTTGAAAAAGAAAAGCAAAGAGTCATTTAATTCTGGAGAATGTTAGTTCTGTTATTCTGATAAAACTTGGTGATTTGGTAGATGATTAGAAATAATTCAGAATTGTAACATTGTGAATAAGAAGTGGATACTCAAATAAGAACACTTCTCTGGTGCTTGTAAAAAATGGGGTAAAATAGAATGATAGTTTCAATAGTTTTGTTTGTTTCATAATGCAAACTATATAAAATATGAAATCTTCTTATTACTAGAAATGAGATTAGTGTTTTTGATCATTCAACCATGTTAATTTGTTGTTACATATCCTGTTTCATTGTTTCAGAACTAGTAGGAGCTCAAAGTTATGCTATAGAAATGGCATTTCAATTCATAGTTTGAAAGTGTATGCATGTCCAGGTGTGTTTAGGTGAGTGTGTTGTTGGTTAGTAAGTGAGTGTGTAGATATATGTGTGTGTGTATATATATATTGGTATATGGGTCGGATTTGGATGCCCATGGGCATGCCCAAAACCCGGACCCATGACCATGGATGGTAGTGAAGCATGGATACGAACACAAGTGTCGGACATGCCAACGCTGCAATTTTTAAAAAATGCAAGACATGGCAAAAGAATATATTTTTATATTTTTATGTCTTATATATAAATATTTTATGAAAAAAGATGAAAAATATACAAGATAACACCAACTAAAATTGGAAAAAAACATATTTTAATACTTATTCGGCAACAAATCATTCACAATTAGTCAATTATATTCCATAAAAAATGATAAAGTAAATAAACACATTCACAACAAAAAGGTTGTTCCATCAATACATAAGATTATAAAGTCATAAACTACCAAAAACATTTAAACGTCATTATACTTCATCAACCATCCATCCATATCTAATATAAAATCCATAAAGATCACACAAACTAGGGCTTCTCTCTCTCTCTCTCTCTCTCTCGATTTAGTTTGACAAAGATCTGCCCTCTTTTCTTTATTTTAAAATTTTCTTGTTTACAAAATAAACCTCATTTTTTAGGTCTTAAAATTTATAATTGAGTCCTTGCCGTGTCCCTAAAGTGTCCATAATGGGACACGCTTGTGCAAGCTGTGTCTGGGGAGTGTTCGATTTAATAAAAAATAAAAAAATAATCGAACACGTAAAATGCAGTGTCCGCGCATGTCCCACGCGTGTTAGTGCCTGACAAGTGTCCAACACGGTTACGGTTTCTCTAATGGAGTGTCTGTGCTTCCTAGGATGGTAGTTATAGCAACTGCCCACTATTCCCAAGTTAAGGGTGGTTATTAACCCCATATTCTGTATGTATATATATATGTTTTATACAGATTGCATAAGTATGTGTGTTGGTTCTCTCTTCCCTCGTGGAGAACATCTCTCCCCTACAAGCTAGCATGTATGAGTGCACTTGAGTTGTGATTTATGCGAGCATAGTTGACTTCACAGAGTTTTGACTATACTCCATCATGAGTATTCTGCAGAAGAGGTTGTAGGGCCGCACGTGGGACATCTTTGGTGAGTGATCTTGGGTCCTTGTTTGGGTTTAACACTGTAAAGGTTCCACATTTTATTTAAATCACTTAGGTTGAGAACTGTTGTAGGAGAAACTAATAAATTTTCAAACACTTAGGTTCGCATTAGAGATCGGCATTAAACCAGTATCTTGTTGCATTATTTATGGATGAATGGACTAGACACATAGGATGATGTGCTAAGAATGCTGTTTGCTGATGATAGTGCTTGAGACTTTTGAGTTAATAAAACAAAGCCAATGCTAAATTAAAAATTTGGAGTGGATTTTCTTTTTGTGGTTAAGCTTATACACACATACACCCAAACATCCCAATCAAGATGTTTAAGATAAACAGGATTAAAATGAATTGAAATGTAAGTTTAGTAAAATTTGAAGTAGGGAAAATATTGCGGTTTGAAATATTACTTGAGAATTTGAAGTAGGATGAACAAAGTGGCAGAGTGCCTTGGGTGCTTTGTGTGGTTGATGCATATCTAGGAGATTGAAAGGAAAATTTTACAAGATGGTTATTAGACCAGCCATGCTTTATGGTGTAAAATGTTGAATAGTTAAGAAACAAGAAGTTCACAAAATGATTGTATTGGAGGTGAGAATGTTGAAGTGTATGTGTGGCATAATTAGGAAATATAGAATAAGGAAATGAATTCTTGCAATCTTAGGGGTAACATCTACTGAATATAAATGGGGGAAAATAATTAAGATGGTTTGGCCATGTACGACAAAGACCAAGAAGTGCACCACTTAGGAATAGTGACATGTCCACATTGAAGGTAATGTTCGTGGACGAGAAAGACCAAAATCAACATGGGTTGAGATAGTAAGAAAAGACGTTTTAGCTTCTGTTTTATCTGTAATTATGGCCCTTCAGTGAGTGGAATGGCGAAAGAAGATTTATGTAGCCGACTCCAAGTACTTAGGATAAAGTTTGTTGACTTGAGTTGAATAGAGAGAGGTAGATGTTTTGTTGCGTCAATAGCCGTGTGATGTGAGATAAAATTAGAAAACCTAGGATAATGCTAGTTTCATGTAGTTCCACTGTGAGTTGGCAAACAGAAAGCTAGTAGGTCCAAGGTTTCATAGGGCAGAAGAAAGATTATAGGCTTTTCGGATTAAAAAGGCTACAATCAATATTATTTTCTAGGTTTGCGGTTGCTAGATTTCTATAAAATTAGTTGTTTGAAATTTTGGAGAGCAATTGTTTTATAATATTGGAGTTGAAATAGAATGCCAAGAGGTAAGTGAAAGGGATAGGGAACATTTGGAAACTAAGTAAAAAATGGTTGCACATGAAAATACAGCTGTAAATCGTAATCTTGAGAGGTTTATTTTCATGGTTCATGGTTCATGGTTCAGTCCTATTTTGTGTCCGTATTGCTCTGATCTCACTACGCTGATACCAAGTTGATTTACAGGAATGAAGAAAGAAGAAAAAACTGATGAGGATAGAAGATGAAAAAGAGATAAGAGAACGTAGGGTTTTCCTCTATCTCATAGGTTTTATAATAACTCACTGTGAATACAGAATTACCAAAATATCCCTAGCAATAATACATAATAGCTAACACCCCCCCTCAAGATGGTGCGAAGACATCATGCATGCCTAGCTTGAACAAAATAGAGTGGTATTTTTTTCTTGGGACTCCTTTGGTCAATACGTCAGCCAGTTGATCTCCTGTTTTGACAAAAGGTGTACAAATGAGACCTTCATCCAACTTATCCTTAATAAAGTGTCTATCCACCTCAACATGCTTAGTTCTATTATGTTGTACTGGATTGTAAGCAATATTGATAGCAGCTTTGTTATCACAGTAAAGTCTCATAGGATCATCTGTGTCAAAACCAAGTTCCTTCATCATGATTCGTAGCCAAATAAGTTCACAAACTCCATGAGCCATTGCTCTGAATTCAACTTATGTACTTGATCTAGCAACAACTGACTGTAATATTGATAGCAGCTTTGTTATCACAGTAAAGTCTCATAGGATCATTTGTGTCAAAACCGAGTTCCTCCATTATGATTCTTAGCCAAATAAGTTCACAAACTCCATGAGCCATTGCTCTGAATTCTGCTTCTGCACTTGATCTAGCAACAACTGACTGTTTCTTACTTCTCTAAGTCACCAAATTACCACCCACATAGGTACAATAACCGGATGTAGACCTCCTATCATCTATTGAGCCTGCTCAATCAGCATCAGTGTAAGACTCTATTTTCAAGTTCCCATTCCCAGAAAATAATCAGCCATTCCCAGGAGCAGATTTTAGGTATCGAACAATCCTAAAGGCTGCTTCCAAATGAGATACTCGTGGAGCATGCATATATTGGCTTACAACACTCACTGCATAAGCAATGTCAGGTTGAATATGTGACAAATAGATAAGTTTCCCAACCAATCTCTGATATCTCCCTGCATCCACAAAAGCATTGTCACTATCCTCACCTAAATTGTGGTTAGGCTCAATAGGAGTATCTGCAGGCTTACTACCCAATATTCCAATCTCTTTCAAGAGATCAAGTATATACGTTCTTTGCAAAATGAAAATGCCCCTTTCTGACCTAGCCACTTCAATACCAAGAAAGTATTTCGGTCTTCCCAAATCTTTTATCTTGAATTCTGTGGCCAAATAAGACTTTAAATTTTGCATTTCTTGCCAGTCAGGATAATGTCATCTACATATACAATTAAAGCAGTAACTCCAACATGAGAATGCTTAAAACAGTATGATCAGCTTGACCCTGTTTGTACCTATAAGCTAACAAAGCCCTGTGAAATCTAGCAAACCATGCTCTAGGAGATTGCTTCAATCCATATAAAGCCTTGTTCAACTTACAAACTTTACGTTCTGGGAAGGTAGATGTGAAACCTGGAGGAACAACAATATAAACCTCCTCATCTAGATCTCCATGAAGAAAAGCATTTTTCACATCAAATTGTTGAAGAGGCCATCCAAGATTTGCTGCTAGAGAGAGCAATACTCTAACAGAGTTCATCTTGGCCACTGGTGCGATGGTCTCTTCGTAATCAACACCATGAGTTTGAGTAAAGCCTTTGGCGACCAACCTTGGTTTATTTCTCTCAACAGAACCATCAGCCTTATGTTTCACGGTGAACACCCATTTACACCCAACAATCTTTTTACCCTTCAAAAGAGTCACCAATTCCCATGTGTGATTTTGAGCTCCCATCTCTTCTACCATGGCTTCTTTCCACTTAGGCATTGTTAATGCATCTTTCCAATCGTGTTGAGTACACGCAGAAGACAAGGAAGCAAAAAAACACGATAGGAGGGTGAAAAAGAGTGATAAAACACAAAGTTAGAAATGGGATGTTGAGTACAAGACCGAACACCTTTATGAACTGCAATGGGGAGATTAGGATCATTAGCAATAGGATTTGAATAGATGGGAACATGATTCGACTCAATACCTGAGTTAAGATCTGAGCCCAAAGAATCCTTTTGGCAAATGGCATGAGGAGGTTGCATGGTCTTATCTTTCTGCCTTCTAGAATAAATTTGCCACTCTTTGCCATCTTGTCTAGCATCCCTTCTTGCTGAGAATTCTCCCTGCCTTTCAATCTGGGTAGGTGGTTGAGGTATTGTCTCAATCCCAGGATCAGGTTAGGGTGCTGGTTGAGGGATTGGCTGTAAGGAAGGTATTGGTTGGGGTAACAAAGACATCTCTTCAGTTTCACTCTCCCCCTGAAGAAAAGGCTGCAGGTTTGAAAAATAAGGCACATGTTCAAAAAAACTAACATCCATACTAACAAACCTTTTTGTAGATGGAGGGTGATAACATTTGTATTCTTTTTGAGTAGCTGAATAACCCAAGAAAACACATTTCAAGGCTTTCGGGTCAAGCTTCCCCCTGATCGATTAGGGACATGAACAAAACAAGCACAACCTAATATACAAGGAGGAATAGAAAATAAGACAGAAGAAGCCGATAACATCTCCATTGGAGCTTTAAGTCCTAACACTCTAGATGGCATCCAATTGATCAAATAAGCTGCTGTAAGAACTGCATCACCCTAGTATGGCTTGGGAACATTCATAGCAAGTGTCAAAGATCGTGCTACCTCTAGCAAGTGCCTATTTTTTCTCCCAGCAACTCCATTCTGTTGTGGAGTATTGACACAACTAGTTTGATGAACAATCCCATGTTCAACCAAATAAGAGAGAAAAGTATCATCTATGTACTCCCTACCACTATCTGATCGAAGCACCTTAGTCTTGGCATTTGACTTGCACCAAACGGTGTCCTCGGACGCGACCAAAGGTAATTCCAAGAGCAGAATGGCGAAATAGTAAATAAAATTCGTGAGTCCGGAGTCAAATCACAGGGAACGGTAATCAGAGCATGCAAAATTAGGTACTCAAATTCACCCACGGTAAAAAATTAAATACCTACTAAGTCATGCTACATTGTAAAGTGTTGCAATGGCTTCAGTTGGAACCTAAGCCCACCGGTTAGAATTTTACCTCAAAAGTATTGACAAAAACTGAACAATTGTTGCATAAAACAGTAACCAAAGCAAAATAGTTTGTTTTTTGAAGAGTTGATGGCTGTAGAACTAAATTTAAAATTAAATAAAACGGTCTTGGATCTAATTGTTCCGATCACTGGATTTATCCGAAATATCAATGGAGGTTTTGTATCTCAAATCATTGGATTCGAGTTGAGTCTTTGATTTGAAAGATTTAGCGATTAAAATAAAAATTCATTAATAATTAAATCTAGAATAATAAAATTAAAGTCATAGATTCATACCATCAATTCATGTAATAACTATACCAATCTAAGATTTGTGCATAGAAATTATCAAATTTAGTCAATAATCTAAGTTTTCTTAAATATTTAGAATTTAATTATCATGACTTGAAATATTTTAAAGATAAAATAAGAAAAACCCAATTACCTCTGATGATATTTCAAGATCCTCAGATGATCTTTACAATTTGCTCCAAGAATAGAATTAGCTACTCATGGTATAGAAAAGACTTGGCATGAAAAAAAAAAAAAAAACTTCATAAATAAAAAAAATTTATTACAAAAAAGTAATAGTAAAGAAAATTACAAAAGAGTAATGGTAAAAATAATAACAAATAAATGACACAAAACTACAAAGTAGCTAACACTTAAACTAACTAAATGATGGACAACAAGAAAGAACTCTCGGACCTCTCCTCCCTTGCTTTCTCTCCCTTCAGATTGGTCCAAATGGTTCTATTTATAGGCATGAAGAAATGACTTTTGCCTTAAAAAATTCAGCCAACTACATAATGCTCCCATTATTTATATATAGATATATTATCTATATACACATTCTCCATACACTACATGCAATTGCCGGCCATTTCATCATACTTTCCTTTGCTTTTCATTATTGCATATCTTTGCGTTTCATAATTCATTCACTTGCATACAAATAGATATATAACCTATACCTACCTCCCACACAGATATACATATAAGCTATACACCCGTACATACACATACAAATAAATATATACAAACATAATATATTCACTTAACACACGGAAAAATTATTTGTGTCTCTGTTGGTTTTATTTTGCTCGATTTTAGCTTCAAATCTGCACAAGTTACAAAAACATAAAAGAAAACAAATATTTTATTAAAATGATCCTAATATATAAATAATTACTAACAATAGCTTATAATTAGGGACTCCTATTTATACTTTTTAGAGTACAATCACACCTATCAAGTAAGATTTTGCTAGTCCTTAGCAAAACAATAAACACACTTAAAAAGATAAAAAGATATGCTCCACTTTCGTATAGATCACGAGTGCATTTAGTATATGCACCATGCCTTTAAACCTCTAGGTTACCCCTAGTGGACGAGTATAGTCTTGTGATGGTTTCCAGTGATGATACCTACAAACATCAAAATGTGACTTGCAAGTGAGGATAATAGAGACAAAGTATAACATGTATCAAACACAAGTATATTCTGTCTATCCTACTTTTTAATATATAAGCAAGATAATGGCTTAGAACAACTTATAAGAGGCTTTGTGTGTGTGTGGCTATTACATAATAAGGAAAGTATTACAACATAAAAACATAGTGCCATCCTTTAAGCTTTGATTCAACCTCATTGGATATTCTCTTAGAAAGAAAGAATTCAGGCATCTCACACTGGTTGTCAATGTAAGAGAGTAAATGCAAATTATATCAAAAGAGACAACCATAAAAAAATGACATGAATATATTTTGTGGGAGACGACTTGACATAACTTCATGAAAGAATACCCAATGTTAAAACCACATAAATAATTGATAAGGTGAATTCATTAGTGAGTGAATGAACAAGTAATGTACACTTTAAATTTTCAAGGACTTTGTTTAAGTTGTAATTTGGCCATGAGGTATAAGGTAAGGAGAAAGAAAGGTAAAAGATTCAAAATATGTGTGATCAAGGCATGTAATGATAAATGAATACGTACCTTCATTTTCTCTCTATTTCATTTGATTGATTTTTTTTTTCTTCCTCTTTTTTTACTTCCCTTCTTTCTTATTGTCTTTTCTTTTTTTTTTTTTTTTTCTTTTTTATCGCATTGTAAAAACTTCCTCCCTTTTATCAGTTTAACTTTCACAAGTGAAGATACTTGTGCTTTTTTTTTTTTTTTTTGTTAGGGAAGAAACTCTAACAATGCTATATTTAGCACAAGATAAGAAATAGATTTGACATTGGGTCCAAGAGAATTGTATTAACAAAGAAATTTGTGACTCAAAAGATCAAAGACGGTCTCAATTCATTTTTAAAAGTGCACAATAGTTCAAAGTTTTAAGAATTCAACATATTCAATTACCAAAACAATTAAAACAATCAAATCAAAGACAAGTATAATAGAGTTATTGAATGAGTGATATGAAAGAATTTCATCAAGAGTAAATGTAAACATTCCGAAAGGCGTAATTGACTTTAAAGCTTATTTGGTGAAAAATTTTCACTTGTGTTGGGATGAAACTGTACACTATGTATAAATACAAAACTTATCATGATATGATAATGAGTGATTTAAGATAGCCTCTATTTACGTGTTAAGATAAAATTTTACAATTGTATTAAAAAGAAAGGATAAAATAGAAATTGTGCTGAAGTGAATGAAAACATGTTGCAACAAAGTTTCAAAATCTACATTTGTATTCTACATAAAACTGTACAAAATTATAAAACACTCTTTTTTATATATATATATGAATATCACACATGCACATGTATTAATGGTGACGTGTACGCACCTCAGCCTTGTAAATGATGATTTTCTTTCTTTCTTTCTTTCTCTTTTTTTTTTTTTTTTTAAAATATACAAAACATTTGCAAAATAACTGTTAGTCATATTTACAGATAAACATAAGCACAAAAAAAAAAAAAGAGAAAAATAAACACTCACAACCAAACACACCCAAAGAGGAATAATTATTACAAAGTCGAGCCAAATTTTTGACATCAAAATCAAGATAGTTTACCGTTCTGGTGATTCCAAGGCGTCTCAATGCCTCAGCATTTACTCGCCCTTTAATAATATCTAGGTAAACCATTTGATTCCCAGACATTAGTTGGTTACTTCGTTTGCAATTTTTATCCACACGTATGTCTAGCACACTGGTGACACTTATTTAGTACCTTTGCTCTTCTCTTACAGGTCATAGTACTGCGACCAGTAAGAGGTTGATGTTGTTCCTCTTGGAGTTCAACTCTTCTTACCATCTTTGCACGACGAACTATCTCGCCTCAGGTACCAAATGAAAATATTTGATAGATACAAAATGTAAATGTAAGCACTCGACTATCTGTATGAGAAAATATGACACTATCCAGTTTTTTAACGTCTGTTAGTAACAAAGACAAAACAAGAAAAATAATAACACAAATATCAGAAAAACGAATGTGTCCCCCCCAACTAGAGAATAGCCATAACCGCGAAGTAAAAAAAAAAGGAAAGGGTGGAAAACAAACTGGGGTGGGAAGAAAGGTTCCATTCCTCCATCTAAAAATAAAATAGTTACCAAACCAAATAAATAGACTAAACTATCTGTACAAATTGATTGGGTGTTTTTTTTTACTCAAACAATGGTGGATTCATAAGATCCACATTTTCAATCAAACTTACAAAGTTCTCTAAGTAGGGCTTCAGTCTTTATCCATTGACTTTAAAACATTCTCATTGCTGAAATTCTCAATTTCAACCGCTTCGTGCAGTGACACATCTCCTACCTAATAAGGTCCAGACTACTTACTCTTCAATTTGCCCGAAAATAAGTGTAACCGAGAATTGTAAAGCAATACTTTTTGACCGACATGAAAAGACTTACGAAGGATGTGTTGGTCATGGAATGTTTTCATCTTGGCCTCAGAGATCTTTGCATTCTCATAGGCATCATTTCGGAGTTTCTCAAGTTCATTGAGTTGGAGCTTCCTAGTTAGGCCAGCCTCATCTAGATTTTCATTGAATTGGCGAATGGCCCAATAAACTTTGTGCTCAATTTTCACTGGAAGGTGACATGATTTCCCATACACAAGCCTGTAAGGAGAAGTACCTAACACAATTTTGTAAGCAGTTCTATAAGCCCAGAGTGTATCCACTAACCTTAAGGATCAGCCCTTACAATTAGGATTAACAGTTTTCTCAAGAATGTGCTTAATCTCCCAATTAGCTAACTCAACTTAGCCACTAGTTTGGGGATGATAAGGAATACTAACCTTGTGAACGACTCCATACTTTCGCATTAACATTCCAACGGGTTTATTACAAAAGTGAGTGCCACCATCACCAATAACAGTACGAGGCATACCAAAGCGAGAAAAGATATTCTCTTTTAAGAACTTGACCACAATGCAGTGATCATTGGTACAAGAAGCAATGGCCTCCACCTAATTAGACACATAATCAATGACCACAAGAATGTAAAAGAATCCAAACGAACTAGGGAACGGTCCCATAAAATCAATACCTTAACAATCAAATATCTCAAGAGTAAGAATGGGGTTGAGGGGCATCATGTGCCTTCTAATCAGACTTCCTAGTCGTTGACACCTATCACAGGATATGCAAAAAGTGTGAACATCACGAAACATGGTGGACTAATATAATCCAGATTGCCAAATCTTTGTAACCGTCTTTTTCGAACTAAAGTGCCCACCACAAGCATAGGAGTGACAGAACTCCATAAATACACCAACGAATTATCTGATCGGGACAGTACTTAAACAAGTACGGATCATCCCAGAATAAATATCTCACATTTTTAAAATTTTTTTGTTTATCTAAGTAAGGCCAGTGTGACGGTATCTTGCTAGTAGCTAAAAAGTTGGCTATATTAGCGAACCATAGAACAGTTACTTAAAAAAGTACTTGAATTTAAAAAAGGTGCTCATCTGAAAAATACTCATTGATAGGGAGAGTATCTTTAGCTTCTCCATCAGTAGGGAGCCGTGACAAATGGTCAGCAACTACATTCTCTACCTCTTTCTTGTCTTGAATTTCAATGTGAAACTCTTGTAATAAAAGAATCCAACGGATGAAGCGTGGTTTTGCATCAGGCTTGGTGAGCAAGTACTTTAATACAAAATAATTAGTATATATGATGACTAATGACCCCTCCAACTGTGATCGAAACTTATTTAATGTAAACACAAAAGCAAGGAGTTCCTTTTCAGTTGTGGTATAGTTCATTTGGGCTTCATTCAAGGTCTTGCTTGCATAATAGATAACATATGGTTTCTTATTATCCACTCTCTGCCCCAAAATTGCTCCTACAACATAATCACTAGCATTACACATCAACTCAAAAGGAAAGGACCAATCAGGTGATTGAATAATAGGGGCAGTGGTCAGTAACTTTTTAAGCTTGTTAAAAGCTTCTTGACATTCAGGCGTCCATTCAAATAAAAGATCTTTTGACAATAGATGGCACATTGGACGGGAGATGACACTAAATCCTGCTTTGAATCGCCTATAGAAATGAGCATGCCCAAGGAAAGACTGAATATTTTTCACAGTCCTAGGAGTAGGTAGTTTCTAAATCAATTCAACTTTGATTTTATCTACCTCAATCCCCTTGCTAGACATAATGTATTCAAGCACTATACCTTGTGTTACCATGAAGTGACACTTTTTCTAATTTAGGACAAGGTTACTCTCCTCACATTTTTCCAACGCCTTCTCGAGGTGTTTCAAACAACTTTCATAGGTAGTTCCGTATACAGAAAAATCATCCATGAAAACCTCTAAAAATCTTTCCACCATATCACTAAAGATACTCATTATGCATCTTTGAAAAGTAGCCGGTGCATTGCACAAGTAAAGGGCCTTCTTTTGTAAGTATAAGTACCAAAAGGACGTGTGAAGGTCGTCTTATCTTGGTCTTCTAAGGCAATTTCAATTTGGTTATACCCAGAGTACCCATCTAGAAAACAGTGAAAGGCCCGTCCTGTCACTCGTTCTAAGACTTGGTCCAAGAATGAGAGTGGAAAGTGGTCTTTTCTAGTAACAACATTCAGTCGACGGTAATTAATGCACATGCGCCACCCAGTTTGAATCCTAGTGGGCACTAGTTCATTTTTTTCATTTTGAATTACCGTAACTCCAAATTTCTTATGGACAATTTGGGTTGGACTAACCCACTTTGAATTAGAGATGGGGTATATGATACCCGCATTGAGAAGCTTCAGTGTTTCTCCTCTCACAACTTTCTTCATGTTAGAATTTAGACATCTTTGCATTTGACGCACCAGTTTAAACTCGTCCTCAAAATATATACGATGTGTACATACAAGAGAACTAATACCGTGAAGGTCTGCAATGGTCCAACCTAAGGCTTTTCTATGATTCTTTAGCATTTTTACAAGGCTCTTCTCTTGGCCTTCAGACAGGTTAGAGGATATAGCAATAGGATAAGACTTACCTTCACTAAGGAATGCATAATTTAATGTAGATGGTAAAGGTTTTCTTTTCGGAGTGGGTGCTTTTTGTTCAGAAGGGAGAGGCTTTATGACACTAGGAATTAAAGGCTCAAATAATGGGGTCCAGTCACCCACTTGCATACATTGTTCTGTCTCTATCTCTTCAGGAATTGTGTCACTAGACTTGACATAATCACAATCTAACCGGTCATGTGGCTTGCTCGAAACAAGAGCTTTTTCAATAGGATCTTCAAAGAATTCACTTTCAAAATACTCTTGCATAATAGACTTAATGCATTCTACTTCTCTAATGTCCTCATGCTCTTTCGGTTGTTTTCCAACTGAAAAAATATTCATCTCAACAGTCATATTTCCAAACGACAACTTTAACAGTCCATTCCTATAATGGATTATGGCATTATACGTGGTTAGGAATGTTCATCCTAAGATAACATGAATTTGGGAATGAGCACTAATGTTCTCAACCGGTTGTGTATCTAACACAATAAAATTCAGTGGATGGTAAAACTTATCTATTTGAATGAGTACATCCTCTATAATACCCCTAGGAACCTTAATAGATCTGTCAGCTAGTTGCAAGGTGACATGTGTAGGGCGCAACTCACCTAATCCGAGTTGTTAATAAACCGAATAAGGGAGTAGATTAACACTTACTCCTAAATCAAGAATGGCTCGATCTATCTTGTTTTCTCTTATTGTACATGAAATAGTAGGACAACTGGGGTCTTTATACTTAGGTGGGGACTTACATTGCAAAATCACACTTTGGCTCTCAGTCATGAAGGCAGTTTCCTTGATATGCAACCTTCTTTTTACAGTACACAAGTCTTTCAAGAACTTGGCATAGGAGAGAATTTGCTTTATGGCATCTAAAATCGAAATGTTGACCTTGACTTATTTAAACACTTTATAAATTTTAGAATTTAGAAACTCATGTTTTGGTTTGGTTAATCTATGAGGAAACGGAGCATATTTCACAATATTAATGCCCTTATCTTCAAATACTTTGGTTGGCTCTAAGACTGGCTCAACTAGTTTTTTTTCTTTCCCACTCTCATCTTTTTCTCTCACATCTCCCTTTCATAAAAGTATACGTACCCTATGCAAACACAAATTAACCCTTTCCGAACCATTAATACAAATCTTACAAGTCAGAATGTCAGGCTAAAAACCCAAGTGGGCCGTCGACAAAATGGGGATGAGAAGAAAAACAGTATTAACGACTCTTAGAGCTGAGGAAATGGAAGGTCACCTACCTAGAGGGATGCAGGTAGAGTAACAATTGGACTGAGGCACTTAATAATAAAAAGAAAAATAAAAAATATTACAACAATATACTAAAATACCTGCACACAAAAATAACAAACGAAAAAATTGTTAGATAGATTAGTAACAACGTTATGGCAACCTTAGTGAGCGGCGCCGACCGAAATAAGCTGTGAATCAACTCGAAAGGTAAACCACAAAGGGAAAAAAAAGAGTTAAAATAAAGTGCAGAAAATAAAATATTAGAATGGTAACCAACGTTGGTTATCCACTAAATAAAAGAAAATGTTAAATAGTTAGTAAGTTAAATGAGTTAGATGGGTTAGATGAAAAATAAAAACAGAAAATATGGTAACCAACTTGACTGGCTTCATCCAACAACAGGCGAGTATGCCAATCAAAGAGGGTAACCATAAGAAAAATAAAACAAAAATAACTAAATGTGCAAGACTGAAATTAAAGTGCGAAAAGTAAAATATTAGCAACGATAACCCCAGGAGTTATCCGCTCAAGGTTATCCACTTAAAGAAAAAAAAATACATATATATAGTTCAACTCCTTCGTTAAGGTAGAGAAACAATCAATTGTCCTGAAATTTTAGCAAAGGTATTATTATTATTTTTTAAATTTTGAATTTTTAAAATTTTTTTATTTAATTTTTGAATTTTTTATTTTTTAAATTTAATTTTTGAATTTTTATATTTTTTTGCTTTATTTTTTAAAAAGCCATTTCGCGGCAACAGCGCCAAAATTTTGACTTGCACCAAACGGTGTCCTCGGACGTGACCAAAGGTAATTCCAAGAGCACAATAGTGAAGTAGTAAATAAAATTCGGTGAGTCCAGAGTCGAACCACAGGGAACGGTAATCAGAGCATGCAAAATTAGGTATCCAAATTCACCCACGGTAAAAAATTAGATACCTACTAAGTCATGCTACATTATAGAAGTGTTGCAATAGCCTCATTTGGAACCTAAGCCCACCGGTTAGAATTTCACTTCGAAAAGTATCGACAAGAACTGGACAATTGTTGCATAAAATGATAACCAAAGCAAAATAATTTGTTTTCGGGATAGTTGATGGCTATAGAACTAAATTTAAAATTAAATAAAGCGGTCTTGGATCTAATTGATCCGATTACCCGATTTACTCAAAATATCAACGAAGGTTTTGTAATTCAAATCCTTGGTTTTGAGTTGAGCCTTTGATTCGGAGGATTTAGCGATTAAAATAAAAATTCATTGATAATTAAATCTAGAGTAATAAAATTAAAGCCATAGATTTATACTATCGATTTGTGCAATAGCTATACCAAGTTAAGATTTGTGCATAGAAATTACCAAATTTAGTCAAGAATCTAAATTTTTTTAGATATCTAGAATTTACTTATCATGACTTGAAATATTTTAAAGATAAAATAAGAAAAATCCAATTACCTCCGATGATATTCCAAGATTCTCAGATGATTTCACAATTGGCTCCAAGAATAGAACTAGCTACTCATAGTATAGAAAAGAGTTGGCATGAAAAAAAAACTTCATAAATAAAAAAAATTTATTACAAAAAAGTAACTGTAAATAAAATCATAAAAGAGTAACAGTAAAAAAAATAATAAATAAATGACACAAAACTACAAAGTAGCTAACACTTAAACTAACTAAATAATGGACAACAAGAAAGAACTCTCATACCTCTCCTCTGTTGCTTTCTCTCCCTTCAGATTGCTCCAAATGGTTCTATTTATAGGCATGAAGAAATAACTTTTACCTTAAAAAATTCATCCAACTACATAATGCTCTCATTTTTTATATATATAGATATATTATCTATATACAAATTCTCCATACACCACATGCAATTGCCAGCCATTTCATCACGCTTTCCTTTGCTTTTCAATATTGCATATCTTTGCCTTTTATAATTCATTCACCTGCACATAAATAGATATATAAACTATACCTACTCCCACACAGATATACATACATAAACTATACACCCGTACATACACACACAAATAAATATATACAAACATAATATATTCACTTAACGCAGAAAAAATTATTTGTGATCCCATTGGCTTTATTTTGCTCGATTTTAGCTTCAAATTTGCACAAGACACAAAAACATAAAAGAAAACGAATATTTAATTAAAATGATACTAATATATAAATAATTACTAACAATAGCTAATAATTAGGGACTCCTATTTATGCTTTTTAGAGTACAATCGGCATCAAATTGTGTAGAAATCAGCTTATGGGAAGTCTTAAAGCATGAGAACACTTCACCTTTATCATGTAATAAATAACACGTCACACGAGAAAAATGATCGATAAAGGTAACAAACCACCTATATCCAGCAAGTGAAATGGTACGAGAAGGGCCCCAAACATCACTATGAATAATCTGGAAAGGAGCACTGCTTTTATTCAAACTTGGCGAATAAGAACACCGACTATGCTTAACAAGGTCACAAGTTGCACAACTAAACGGAAAATCATCACACTTATTAACTAAGGCAGGAACATTCTTTGCAATGAATAAAAAGACGGGTGGCCTAGTCTCTTATGCCAACATATAAGCTGATCATTTGGTGGCAAACCGCCATGACTTTCTGATTGGAGAGCTTGTGTAGCACTAGCAGAATAAAATACAGTGGCAACTGAGAATCCAAAACGTAAAGACCAGACCTCTCACTACCACTGCCAATTGTTTTCTTCGAGTCCAGATCCTGAAAGACACAATGAGTTGGATAAAAGTCAACACTACTATTTAAGGATTTGGCTATGCCACTGACAGATAGAAGGTTACTTGGAAATTTTGGGACATGTACTACAGTAGATAGAGGCAATGACAGAGAAATAGAAATGGAACCTTTTCCTGCAATGGAAGAAAGAGATCCATCTGCAATCCTAACTTTCTCTCTACCTGAATAAGTATTATATGAAGAAAACAAGGAAGATATGCCAGTCATATGATCAGTTGCTCCTGAATCAATGATCTGAAGATGCATTAAATGCAAGGGAATGACTACCTGGGCGTGAAAAAACAGAGGTAGCCATGGCAGTGGAAGGTTCCATTTGACTAACACGTTGTCTTAAAGACTCCAGCTCTTGTCGGGAAAGGGTAACTGAATCTGAGTGAGTGCAAGTTGAGGAATGAGCTAAGGTATCCATCTGAAGAGGTGTGATGAGCATGAGATCGAGAAGCACCTCCTGAACGTCCACCTCTACCTCTGTTAGGGCAACCGATAATTTTCCAATAGTCCTTTTTTGTGTGACAAGTCTTACCACAATAATCACATTTAAGGTTATCCTTGTCTTCAATAACTAAATTGCCTGATCGTTCAACTTCACAATGCTTACTACCTCCTGTTCCATCTCTCTGAGAAACATTGGCTGACCTCTCTTGATTAGCTGATTGGAGCATGACAGTTCTCCTCCTCTCCTCCCCTTGAATGTAGGCATAAACCTGACTTAAAGAGGGCAATGGATCTCTGCCCAGAACCTGAACTCGAACCTGATCATATTCAACATTTAACTCTGCTAAGAAATCAAAGATGCGTTCCTGTTCCACCATTTTTTTGAATTTGTGAGCATCTCTAGCACAATCAGCATGAAAATTCTGATAATGATCCAACTCTTCCCACTTACTCCGTAAGGTAGCAAAATAGGAAGCCAAAGACATGTCTCCTTGAGTGGTTCAGGTTTTTTTTCAGCTCATATACTTGAGCTACATTTCCGATCTTTGAGTATGTTTCAGATGCGGCCTCCCAAATCTGTTTTGCTGTCTCAAGAAAAAGGTACCCACAGCTTATCTCTGCTTTCATAGAATGAAGAAGCCAAGACATGACTGTAGAATTGTTTATATCCTATTGGTCAAGTTTGGGATCAGAGTCTTCTGGTTTTTTGAACTTCCCATCCAAATAACCCATCATTCCTTGACTCTTAATAAATAAGAGTGCTGATCAAGACCAAGCAAGGTAATTGCTTCCATCTAACTTCACAGTTGTGATGTGCAGAGTGGGGCTACTATTATGGGTACCAATTGGACCCTTTTCACCACTCCCAGAGCTATTAGAGACTTGGCTAACCTCGGACTTGGTACTTAGACAAGTCCAATACGATCACAAGGTGAAGCAACAAAAACAAAGCAAACAAGCACCCAAATAAAACTCACTAAAATATGAATCATAGGAAAACACAGAAGCTGCAAAAAACTACATCAAATAGTAGCACTGCCCTATAAGAGTGTCACCTAGCACCATTCAAATTGAATAAAAGACACCCAAAAAACACAACATCTTATCTGGTGAAATTTCAAATCGGTGAAAATTGCAGTCGCCTTGATAGCCATCACCAAAGAATTAGGTCAAAACCCTTAGCAAACAACCTTGGATGAAGATAAGATTTGGTCCATGGGTAGAGCAGAGAGAGGCGAACCAGATGGTGTGGTCTGATCAAGATGATGTCAGAATCCGTACAGTGCCGATGTCAGAATCCGTACAATGCGGACGCCAGCCCCAGTTTTCTTGACTCTGCACTTACTTCAGTCCTATTTTGTGTCCGTATTGCTTTGATCTTACTGCTTATACCAAGTTGATTTATAGGAATGGAGAAAGAAGGAAAAACTCATGAGAGAAGATGAAAAAGAGATAAGGGAACGTACGTGTTTCCTCTATCTCATAGGTTTTATAGTAACTCACTATGAATACAGAATTACCAAAATGACCCTAGGAATAATACATAATAGCTAACAATAAGACTACCAACATCAATTGAACTAAAAGAAATATAAAAGGAGACTTAAATTTAACCAAGATGTTACTTGGTTTGGTACTTAGAGTAGCGAATACAAAATTTCACGTTTTCCCTTTTACTAGCTAGCATGTTGTGCATTAGTAGGATTTGGGCTTAAAATGGGGGCTGTTTGGAGGTTGTGAGTAGCAAATAGGCTACATTGTGAAGTAAGAAGAATTTGGAAATCTCGTCTAAAGTTCCTTAGGAGTCATATGCTAAGGTTAAGTTGCATTATGCGTCACAAGCTTTGAAAGCTTCTCATGAATTCCCAAAACTCAACTCTATTGAGTAGCAAGATTACAGTGGATCCATAGGTTATCGGTTTTTCTTCCTACTTCTACTAGGACTAAGGAGTTGTTTGATAACCCCATTAAGTACTTAAGTTTTAAAATCTTCAAATACTCCTGTATAAGTGTTCATAATGCACAATGACTTGCCATTTGAAACTAAGAATATACTTGAAAAACACCTGAATTTTAAGTCAGAAAGATTTGACTTATCACCTAAAACTAAAAACATTTGGTTGAAGTTGGTTTTAAGTTTAATATTAATGGGCCATTCTATTCTTAAAATCTCCAAATTCTAAAATTTGGCTCATAAAGTTTTAAGTGCTATTAGTTTAGCATTAAAAAAATTTTAGTACTTGATTTTTAATTTATTGAACAGCCTACCCCAAAAAATATTCCCAGGCAATTGACTGACCTAGTGTCACGGGCTGGTAGGCCGGGCACCACATGGTGACAGTAATGCGACCCGCCATGATCATACGTAGCGGAATACACCCGTGAGGCAACTATGCACCAAGCAATAGTCCCGCCAAACTCAAACACCAAGGCATAAGATTATGTACTTGTCCAGGATCCATCTGTAATGCCCTGCATAACTCTTTAAGCTCGGACCTATGATGCTCAAGCCATTTGGCTTACCCAAGCTATAGGCGATAGCAACGCCATACTCAAATGCGCGCACACATGACAAGCAATGTGCTTAGCGCTAGTCCCTCTCGAAACACCAGCAATATAGCCATGTGCAACTAGACATGCGCGTCAGCCAAGCATCACCCGTTAGGCACAATGCCTCCATCCATGAAACTCTTAGCGCTCCGCGTCAAGGTTACCCGCAAGGAAAGGCATCACCGAATAACAACTGAAAGCCCACAACATAGTGCCAAGAGTGACACCAATGCTAGCCAAACCAAGCGGCCGTGTACACAAGCGTGAACCTAGTGCGCAAGTGCACACGAGACACACGGCATGCAAGTGTGCACACCGAGGCCCAATCCGTCATGGACATAAGCCCCACCACTATATAATTATGGCGTAGCGGGTGCGAATGCCACAACCCCATCCTCGACGCTAATGCCCAACATCTGCCCCACCGGGCACAATGCCGCCCATGTAGCCCATTGACTAGCATGAGGACTGCAGCCACGTGCTCTAGCCGGCCCCCAAGTCTCGCCCACTCCCTTGGGGGACTCACTTGAATGCTGTCCTTTTCGGTAGCACCAGGGGGTGGTAGAGTCAACACCATGCCCCCCCTTATAATAGCATTCTGAGCCATCTCCAAACTGATAGGAAGAAACATCCTACCTCCTCGAGGAGTCATAATCCATATATCCAATAAATATAGAAAATACAAATTACAAGATTGCCATGCCACCGGCCAATCATGTTCAGACATGCCGCACACCAAGGTCCCTCGCGGCCCCAGACGTGCCACAGGTTGGCAACCCGTGACACCTAGGCATGATCATCTCCAAAAAATTTTTGGAGGGGGTTTTGGTAGTTCTCATTGCTTATTGTTCAATACTTTTGGTGCTCGGTTTATGATTGTTGGAATTTTCTTTCTTTTGGAAACTCTTCTCATCTAGTTGCTAGGGTCATGATATATTTGCCTTCTATCACCTCATATTTGCCTTCTACCACCTCACAATTTTGGGCATGTGATGCCTACACGCTGAAAGATGCAACAAGAGTATCGAGGGGTTCACTGGCAAGTTTAGAATGAAAGGAAAAGGTCCAATTGACCCAGCTTATGGCTTCTATTAACAACTGAGTTGTAATCCCAAGCCCTAATCTAAGTCTATACTAGCCATCAAAGGAAGAGAAAAGTAAAAAGAGATTTGATTTATGAAGATGAATGGTCGTATGAGGTTGAGCTTTGAACCTGATACCCTTGAGTTCAGAGTTAATTGATTTATTGATAGCGTGATTGCATATTTGAATTGTTTTTATGATAAAACAGATTGAAATGCTTAGCATGATTTTTTTTTTGTTTTGTTTTATTCCACGGGTATCTGAATACTTCCAATATTAATGATTACTGGATTTGACAATCTTTGACTCAGCACTTCATACATTTCAAAACTATAGAGAAATGTGAAATCAAGCACATATACATACATGCAACCCAACTATATGTGTTATTTTTTTTTTTTCTAGTTTGGTTTGTTGATATGCCTGGCTCTTGCAAGTCTGTTGATAGTGGGGAATATTTGGCTGGAATTTTTGGTTTGATTTAAATTGCAATCTATCAATAATGAGATCATAAAACTTGTGTTTTAGCTTCAAGTGGTTTTTATGTTATATATTGCTTACAAACTAAACATTATTAATTGACGTAGGAGTGACCAAGTTGATAATTGCACATATTATGGTTTTCGTTTTTCTCCCATACTCGTTGTTTGGTGATTGAATAATGATCCCTATCTTATCTTTACCCTTTGTTCTTGTAGGACTTCTACTAAAAAATACTTACCTTTGGACTGGTTGGGCTATTTTGACCAAGAGGATGATATTCACATTCCAGATTCGAATGATGTATGTGATTTTCTTTCTTTTGGTTCTTGAATTACTTGGGAAAGCTTCGTTTACATTTTAAATTTTCCTGTCTTTGATACTTTCTTTCTTTTGAAGTGTGGAATTATTAGCATGCCTTTTTGATTTTAGGTCTTTCACATATATAAGGCAGGATCAGATGGACCAGTTATCTTTTGTCTGCATGGAGGTGGTTATTCTGGGTATGTTTGATTATATAGTTTAATTGAAACGTGTTATATTCTTGTGTATACTGTATTTCTAATGCATGAATTACGTGAACCATGAAATCCATGATGATGTGATAGCATGTAAAAGTATAGTGATGCTACTACCAACAAACTAATATATAAAAAGTGTAAAATAGTCTATATTGTGGAGTAATTATATTGCTTCCTCAGTTCTTGTATTTAGAAAAGACAAAATTGTAATAGGGAGCATTTTGAAACAAGTGAAATAAGTAGAGAAGAGGACCCACTTTGAATAGTAATATCATAATATTTAAAGTCAAATGAGTTTCTTTTCATTATCTTGTTCTTTCATTTATATAGTGGAATTACAGAAACTTTAACCTGCATTTTGATTTCCTTTCTGCCCCTGGATCTTGTATTAGCTCCTTCCATTGTTTATTTAGCTACTTATTTGATTATATATGGATACATATATTTGACATTCTCTATGATGAAGTAAGACTTATAAACAGCACATCACCTTTAAGAAGCACAGTCAGAGAACTTAATTCTTAATAATTGGTAAGAAAGATTATGTGCTTAGGTGGTTACAAGACTGCTTGGAAAAGATGAGGTGATTGCTGCTTTGAATAATCTGAATGGAGAGGAAGCATCACCCAGGTGGAATCACAATGGGCTTGAATTGTATAGTTATTTTGTATAGAAGAGAACTTCAGGAGGTTGATACTGAATTTCTCTAATCAAATTTTAGAATTTTTTTTTTCTTCAGTGTCTTTTTGGATATGCTTTGAAATTTGTGTAAGCTCACAGGCACTCTTGTGTGTTGGGTGAGATTCTATTCTATGTGATACAGGAGAAGGACAATCATTAGAGCATTTACTAAGTTTGGTTTTGATGAAATACTGGCGTACTAAAAGAAGGATTTAGCTAAGAGTGAGGTATTTGGAAGAAAGATTGTGTTTTCTCTCTCCTGGAACTTCAACAGTCCCTCCTGTTTTGATTGCAAGAGGTTAGGTCTTCATGTCAGCACATGAAGATACTGCATGAGAAAATGTCTCTTTGTTGTTGTTTATGTCTCAGTTTTATATAGTTGCAGTTCCAGATTGAAAAAGAACCCAAAAATGGAAAAGAATATTGACTGCTTATGTTGATATATTTTTTTTCTAGTGCTGTATTTGTTTACATTGGTACATGATAAAATTCATTTGGACAGGCTTTCGTTTGCATTGGCAGCAAGTAAAATTAAGGAGAAATCAAGAGTAGTAGCCATGGACCTAAGAGGACATGGGAAATCATGCACAGAAAATGAGCTAGACCTATCGATAGAAGTAAGTATTTTTGGGATGTACTAGAACTTATTGAAAGAGGATGCATTCTGCTTCCCATGTACTCATCTGGATTTTATTTTATTTTGTTTTTATGCACGAGCATTTTTATACCTGTCCCTTTGTTTGAATTTAAGTGGTATCCTATTGGTTGCAGACTCTATGCAATGATGTGATTGCTGTTTTGAAGACAATGTATGGAGATTCTCCTCCTGCAATTGTGCTCGTTGGCCACAGGTTGTGAGCCTTTCAATAAGTTAGTACAGCTCTAAGTTTTTTAATTGTCAAATTATCACGCTTGGAATTCTTTCACGAAGGAAAAACAAGACTTCAGCTAACAATGATCGAGGCAAATCTATTTGTTAAAATAGGCAAAGCATAAACTATGGATTATTTTCTCCCTTCTACTTTTAATAATGAATTTGTGATTTCCTGTGGCATACAATATGATGACTATGAGGCCAAGTTTTGAGGTTAAGTGCTTGAGTATGATTCCAATTTTATTATCATGGTCTAAAATCTTTTGGTACTGAAATTGCAGCTTTGAATGTTTAATCATAACGAGGGAAGTACATAGGGGCATTATCTAAGAAGTAATGAGAGGGTTGGGAGCAAGGGTTGAACAGGAAAAACTAAAATGTTTTCTACCAAATGTTAAGGCAATAATCAACCTAAATGGTAGAAGTGAGAGGAAGGCAGTGGGGCATCTAACTATGCACAAGGGTATCCAAATCGAAATCCCAAAAGAGAGATTAAAATACAAAAACCTGCAATGCTTTTGATTGGAAATGACAGCCAACGAGAAAACCCAACAAGAGATGTATCAAAGCATTACCCTTATCTGAGTGTCGGCTGTTGTTTAAATCTATGTTATATGAACTTGGGTACGGGCGTTGTTATGTATTTTAAATGCCAGATTCATTTAATTCACATGTCTGAAAATACCAAGACACAGCTAGATTTCATGTTTCTTAAATGTCTTTTATTATTTTAAGATAAAATGGTGTTTACAAGCTGTAATAGAGTATTTTATGCACAACATGAAAGTTTTGTGCACAATCTTTTAGTAAACTCAATTATGTATACAAACATATTGAATGCATGTCCAACTAATCATGTTGGATGCATTCCATACCCTTATCCGAGTGTCAAGAGTTTGACACGGGTATTTACAAATTTAGAAGAGTCCATGTGACATAGGTTTAAATTATGCATTGACTGGTGTTTTTCATTTTTCAATATTTTTGGTGGTTTGTGGATTTTATATTCATATAAATGGCAAGCACAATTATATAAAATATATATTCTTTCCGTATCCCGGCCGTGTCTGTATCCTCATTTTTTGAAAATTGCCATGTCTTGTGTCTGTACAAGTGTCATGTCCTTCTATTTCCATGTTCATGCTTCTTAGTTGTGTACACCCAAATTCCAAAACACAAAACTCTATTTGTATAGACCTCAACCTAATTCATGGTTTGACAACAAATAGTGAGTTCATTTTCTTCATGAGAAAACTCCCATAAGAGAAACTCAATAGAAATTTGAGACAAAATCTATCAGTCTCCGCCTTGTATTGAATAAACCTTGTGATCTTCCCAGCAAACTTTTTGTAAGCCATCCATAGCAATACTAATACCATAACTTTCTATAAGCATAAATTATTTTTTAATCACACTTTCTACCTTAAGTGCGAAGATGAACTTTTCATTGTCAATGTAGAAACCAAAAGGTTAAATCACATTTTCTACAAATAACTGGTGGACTTATGCATGACCTCTTGTATACTGTGTGGTGAGCCATATATGTGTAATATATTGCTTTAGTTGTACTTGCAGGCAAATAATGAGTGAAAAGCAAATAAAAGAAAAGGATGTAACAAGGATCACCCATAATAGGGGTACATCTACAAGTGAAGAAAATAAACAAATTCACTATAATTAGGAAATTATAAGTTGATGAATATCTTTTCAGAAACCTGCTACAAAGCTTTGCATGATTTCCCCAAAAACTTACAATAAAGTAACCAAATCAAAATGCAAAATAGAATAAAGAACTCAAACAGACCAAGACATAGTTATTTCCCCACACGTTGACGTACCAGAACGTGCTATCCACGATGGCTGATCCATCCTTATTATGGGTAAGACTCAAATTCCTGATACAAATTTCCTTCTATAAAGTGCTAACCTGAATTTTTTTTTCTTGGACGAAAAGCGACAAACAAGCAATTAATGTCTCCACAGGAAAACTTCATAAAGGAAAAGCCCATACATTAGGTATTAAAAGAAAACCCAAATAGACTAAGACATAAGAATTATTTGCTGCATGTTCCTTTTTCTTCTTCTTTTCTTTCAGTCCATAGTATTGCCATTAGGGAAAGCTTTTTACAGGAAATTATAATATACATTACCCCATTGTTGACAAAATTTAAACTGCACAACTTTTAAGATTTGATCCACTGACATAATTTCTTTTTCGTCTAGCTCTTACTATGCTAACATAATTATGTATTTAATACTTACTGCAGAGACTTAAGACTTGAAAGCAATAATGACTTGTAATTTGTCTATTTTCCTTCTATTAGTAGTTCATGGCCTAATTTAATAGGGAGTTTATTTTATCAGCATTTCAACTTCTTATTGGTGCTTATTTTGCTGTCTTAATAATCAATGACTGAACTTGCATTGCTGAGACTGTTTTGTAGCATGGGAGGCTCAGTTGCGGTTCACGTTGCTGCAAAGAAAGTATTATCTAGCTTGTGTGGGCTAGTTGTTGTGGATGTTGTTGAGGTTTGGTTTTCAACTGGAGGCCTTCTCAGCATTGCCTATGTCTCTTTATTGGTTGATTAATTGAAGCTTTACTGACAATTACTTAAAATTTCAGGGAACAGCCATGGCATCATTGATTCACATGCAGAAAATTTTATCGACCAGAATGCAATACTTTTCAACCATTGAGAAAGCAGTAAGTAATGCCTTTGGTTGAGCTTGAGGTTATCACACATTACCCTCACTTATTTTATGGTTGAGGCCATTGTAGTTTTGTATTGATCTTGTGTCCCTTTTTATGTCATTGCTTTTAAATTTTTGTAACTTGAAACATTGCTAAATTAGGAATAAGTGTTTTCTTGCAACAAGAAAAATAGAAAAAAAGAAAAAAGAAGAAAAAGAGAAACTAGGGTGTCGGAAACTATCAATTCTAAATGTTCTTATTTCAGCTATAGTAGTGTTCTGATTTTGGCTAGAATGGCTTACCCCTTTAATTTGGATCTTCAACATTAATCTTATTCTGGGGAAATTATTGGGAGAAATTATCTTTTTTCTTTGTGACTGATTGAAAGGTTTTAGGAAGAAAGAAAGCGACCTGAATAACATCTTTGTGAACAGTAGGAAAGGATTTGATAAGGTTCCTAGGAACAAAATCTGCCACATAGTTCTTCGTGAAGTATGCATGAATTAACTAAACGTTGCAATTGTAGAGGAGAGCTCTTACATAAGAAAAGAGAGATTATATGTATTGCATGTATTTTGAATCTGGAAATAGTAGAAATGAAGGAGCAATTATGGTTGAGGATTACGAAAGTCCATTGGGTGAGTCTCTTCTAGGTTTCCATGAGGAGCAAACAGTCTGGTGCAAGTAGGAATATGAAACAGAACTGTGGTACTGATAATACAGGGCTGGTAAACTTGAAACAGTTAAATTCACAAATGACTGGTACTAGAATCGATATTAAGGAACATGATCACGATTCCTTAAACATGTAAGCAAAGTACCTTTAATCTGATACTTTTCAATTCTGGACAGCAAATAAAATAGCAGAAAAAACCGGGGCACTGTCTTTGGTCTTTACAAGCACATGGCATGGGTGGAACTACAGATGATTTTGTTTTAAAACCCCAAAGTCCTTGGATAAGCCCATACAAAATATGCAAATAAACCTCCCAAAACAAGTCCCCTATTACCCCAAAAAAATAACTCTTGATAAACCAGACCCCAAATACTTGGAAACAGAAAAATTAGATTTAGATAAACCACTTTTTGCCGGGAGAGGAATTGTTTTTGTAGTAAAAAAAGGCTTATGCACGTAGCTCGCTGGAAGCTAAGACTTTTATAGCCCAAAAACATTATTGTTATGTATTTTCTTATTTGCATCAAGGCCAAAGACATGTTATGGTCACAATTGAAGTATGGTGGAGAGGACACACAGGAGAGAATTGGAGGTCTCGATTTATAGTTGTCTATCAATTTGAAGTGAACTTATCATAAGGTAGCTACAAAACAGCCACATTTTGTGGTCAAATTTACTGGGTTATCATGAAACAGCATGTTCAGTTTACTGAGGGGGGCAAAAGAAATAATGTTAAGATGGATAAGTGGCTTGACCAAAACTGATTAAGGTGAAAGCTAATGCATCAATGAGAAGTTTGCACCAACTGGGAGAAGAGGGGACAATGTTGAGGTATTGTGGCCCAGAATGGACAATGGACTCCTTTAAGAAGTTATTGTATTCATCTCAAGATGGTTGGGATGCAAGGAAGGCACTGCACGAGGAAGGAGACTTCTAGTTTATAGTCATGGTGCAGTAGATATAATATACCAAAAAGCAGCAGCCTTAGGCAACTAGAGTGACATTGGCAAGGATTTAGTCAATAAAGTGGTACTAAATTGAGTAAATTAGTGAAAAAATATTTATATGTCTGGCTTAAAATAATTCCAATAATGCCCAGCCAATGTGGTTCAAGTTCCATGTCCATTGTTCTCCATCTTCTCATCTTTTATCTGTTGTCTTGCTATAAAGTTTTTCTTACATTCTGGTCTTATAAACTCAACTTTTTTAAACTTTCTGTCATTCTGTCCCTAACTTATGACATTTATGTTATTACAATTTTCCCTTCAGCCAGTTATTTGGATTTTTGACCATGTGTTCCTGTCACCAAAATTTCCTCATCCCTTGGTTTACGGACTTTAGGAAAAGGACTAAATGGTATGGTATCTTTCCTAAAATGACATGGGCCACTTGTTGTTTCTAACATAGTATATGAGTAGACATTAAGTTGACGCTATATTTTCTCATTGTCCGTTTGTTTTGAATGTTAAAGTTTGGCTGTCATATTCATTTGGACTATGTCTCTTAATAGATTGAGTGGAGTGTTAAAGGAGGTTCTTTAAGAAACATTGAGTCTGCTCGTGTATCTATCCCTAGCACATTGAAGTATGATGATTCAAAAAAAAGGTTAGTATATCTGTTATGGTTAATTATTTACTCATGTTTGATTGTTTTTATGTCTATATTATCAACTTCACAGATAACTTTTTGACAATATATGTTTCTGATTATCTTTATATCCTTGTCCTAGACCTAATAGGCATAACCCTGCCTTGGTGTTGCAGTTATATTCACCGTGCACGGCTGGAAGAAACTGAACAATATTGGAGAGGCTGGTATGAGTTATTTTTTCTATGAATTTATTTGCACATTTGAGAATGAGATCAAACTTATTGATTCTGGTGCTAATCACCATTATTTTACTGAAGAACAAAACCTTTTGCACTTATGTCATAAATATATATAAAATATCATGTTGTGTATTGGGGTACAAACTGCACTTAATATTTTTAGAGTTGTATTCGGGGTAGTAAGGATGTGGCTGAAGGCTTTGCCTATAGACCTATCGGAGTTCCAACCCAATTTACTCAATGGCTAGCTATAGCATGTGCCCTCATATTTCTGTGTTTGCTGTTATCATTCTTTCCCTTGATTTTTCTCTGTTATTTTGTTTTTTATTTTTTTTCCTTCGTCTTCTTTTGGAATAGGGGGTTTTGAGGATTGGTGCGCTACTAAACTGCTTTTACTGGGCCAGACTTGAATTTCAGTGGGTACATGTAATTGAGTTTGGTCACTCTCCAATTGATCATAATAGCCTCTTAAAATTCTCTCTCTTTTTTTTGCTTCTCCAGTTGTGGGTATCTAGATTCAAATTACTGCATAGGAAGGAACACTTCAAACTTTTGAAGTTTCTTTTTCTTTTTTATTTTTTTTTGTAATAAACAAAAAATTATTCCTCAAACAATGTAATACCAGTTCAGACTCCAGCCAACAGATTAAGCTTGGAACTTAAAGACCGTCTTTCAATACTCCCAATGGGGAAATAATTACATATCAAGTTCCTAGTAAATGGTTGTTCCTCGCATACTGTGTTGCTTTCCTTGTGTAAGTGAATTTAATAATGCCACTTCTTCATTCTCCATTTGTGATGTATAACATAATTGCCAATCTTGATCCTGATCACAAAACCTTATTGTTGTCACCTCCATGACTATTTGAGTCTGGAGAATCCTCTTTCAGTCCTATCAGCATCAATAATAACAATGAAATCCAGAGAGCAACTCTAGGGGTGGAAACAGAGCAGGGGCAGCTCCTTGCGGACCTCTTTCTAAAGGTAGAATTTGTTTCCTAATCCAAAACAAACCTACCTTAGAGCAGGATAGATAGAAAGTAGCTTGGGACTGGGCCCTGTCAGGTCATGTGGAAATTAACTTATATTTTGTTGTTACATGTTATGAACAGTTGCACAGGAGTTGAAACTGTTCATATAACAGACCTGTGCTACCTCAATACATGTGAGCTGGTACAGAAGGTGATTGCCTAGCGGTGCCATAATTTCCATTTTATGGTAACTGTTTCCTTTCTGAGGTTAGAAGTAGTTCTTAGGAACTTGTTGAATTGCATCTTTTAAACAATATTTTGAAAAAAAAAACCCTTATTTTGAAAGGCTACACCCATTCATTGAATTGACTTCACATCAATAATTGATGAACATGTGGCTTTCTATAAAAGCATCTTCCCATATTAATTAATGTACTGGTGATTACATCTATATCTCATATACAAAATACTTAGAAGTAAATCCAAGAGAATACTTATTAGGTTTCTATATTACTTATTGCTCATATTTAATAAATGGATACATCTTTTAATGTATTTTGTGAGTGTTAGAAGTCTAATTTTGGAACTTAGTACTTATTTTTTTCATTCCTAATTTTTTATGATTTTCTGTGCTAGATTCTGACAGTCCAATCAGGATATCAATAATTGAAATATGTTTTGTCTATTGTTCTCGTTTTGTGTTCATTGACATGTTATGGAAAAGCTCTAACACCTGGGATGTGTTATGACAACTAATGGGAGTCAAATGACTCCACTACGCGTTCCTTAGCATGTAAAGGTACAAATTGATCCACTAGGATATGAATGTCAACTTGCAAGGGGATTGGTGGATCATGAAATGTCTAATATATCCAAGAATCAATGTTCCGATTTCTTGTGTTGTTTCAATTAGCTTGGAAACGTAAACATTTATGAAACATTAGGGAAACTACAATAAATTTTGGAAATGTATGGAAACATAAACTAAAGCCTATATAATTGAACGTTTGAGGTGCACACATCACTTTACATAAAGGGCACACGTGTACTGTGTGGAAGGAAATTCAATTTGAATCATGAATTGTTAAATTAATGTCAAACAAATCAATCGTTTGAAGCACAAGTATATGCGATTCTAAATGTGCATAAGATTCCAATCAAATAAGGTTTACAAATCAAAGATAAGAATAATAAAAAGAGTGATAACCACCAGGTCAAATGGTGTCTATTGTGTGGGAGGTCATTTGGGCAAACAAAGTTAAAGGTTTTATTTTTAATAAAATGATTAAAAATAAGGTCAAACAAAGGTTAATGAATATTAAAAGCTCGTAAACAAAAGGTTTAATGGGTTAGTTGGGGAAGTGGGGTTTGCCTTTGTAAGAGAGAACATAAATGAAAAATGCTAAATTCTACTAGCAGCAAGGATGGGGAAAAATTACCAATAATAATATTTATGAAAAAAGGTACTTCTATTAACAAAGAAAGAGAATAAGGGACTTAATCATATCCCTTTTATGATTTTATCTTCACCTTTCTATCTTTCTTCTTCTTGTTCTTTTTACTATCCCCAATTCTCTAATAATAAATTTAAGAATTTTCTTTGTTCTTGTGGGCAACCGTAGGGTCGTGGGTATGCATGTGTACCTTTTGGGAAATATGGTAATTACTTAGCGATTGCATAACTAGCTAGAGAGCAGAAGGAAGAGAGTTAATGGTCATCGAAGAGAGTGAGTAGTGAACTAGTTTGTTGGACAAGTCGTTGATGAGAGGCGCCCATGATGGACTTGACAGCTCGAACTTCTAAGCCACTGGAGGTTAACTCTATAGCCAAGATCCTCTAGAGGTAGCTAGACATTCAACTCAACGATGCAGAGCTTACCCACATTATATTCCCTTTATCTTCTCCTTCGTAATATCTTTGTCTTGGTGTATCTTAGCGAGGATGGGGATCTCTTTATCAAAGACAAGTCAAGGGGCAGATCCCTTTGAGAGAGATATTGGCACCTTGATGAACCCACTAACTAGCCTTCAATCCACAAGTGGTCCCGCATGGGCTCATGGCTGCTTGGAGAGGCCATGACCGCGTGACACCCCGAGGGATGTGTCCTTGGACGGAGATATGTGCTTAATAGGAGAATGCATAAGGGAGAGGTGGAGAGCCCCTTGTAGAGAATATCTTATGGAAAGTCCCTAGGCCAAGGGAGGGGGCCTTAAGTGTCGTGCCCCCACACAAGAGGCCCTAGAGCTTGCCTCTAACAAGGTTTTGGGACTAAGGCACTGCGTGCACTAGTTTGACCCGTTTTGTCATGTGGCGATGTTTCACTAGCGTTGACCGACGGAGGTGACAATGTGGCATGTTTGGCCACATGGGCCTGATCCACATAGCTACAGTTCTCAATATTTTCCTTTAACTAAAAAAGACAAATAGAAATAATTCTTTCTAAATATTCCTAATAAGTGTTAAAAACAACTCATTCTTTCGGAATTTTTCTGTAGTGTTGTAGTGAGTTTTGGTGCATTTCAATATGCTTTTGTGAAACAGTGGAATTTTGGTTACTAATATTTCATGGCGGTATCCTAAGAAACAGAAACGTTTTGACTATTTCCATAAAAACAAAACGAAAATTTTGTTCCTTGAATATATCTAGTTGAAATACATTTATAGGTGGTATGGCGTTCCAGAGTTGAAAAAATCTACAAGCCTTGCAAGCCTCCTCATTTTTTAATTTAGCTTTTGTAGGTACAAGTGTCCAGCTTCGCTCCGTACAAGGACACTCAGACAACTCACCACTCTTACGTACCGCTTCTCCTCCCACGCTTGGCTCCACGTGACAGCCCACTGAGGCGACGTGTGCACCAAGTCAGCTCATCCATCGAGGATAGCGCGAAGAGCGCCTCTTCCGAGTTAAGGCATCAAGAGTCCCTCGCCTATAGGTGATCTCAGGACACCTCCTCTGCAATGCCCACTCATGGCTTCGCACTCGGCACCTTTTGGCTCGGCTATGGAACCTCGTCGCCGAGCGCATCTCCATACTAAGCATAATTCTCCATAACCAAGTGTGTTCTCCATAATCTAGGTTGGGAGCAGGACCTAGGGACCTCCGTGCAGGATCATCAGGAGACAAGTGGATTGGAGGTTAGAGTTGAGGGTTGGCCGAGGAGCCTTGCCCCTTCGGCCGGTCTTAGAGAGAGAAGGATCTCCAAGCAAACGATAAAGCGCATTTAATGCCTGAATCATCTGAATCACTGAATCACTGTCACTACAAAGTTACAGAGTTGACATTCAGATTGTCGGTCTTTGAGAAGCCTCAGACTGAGCAGCCAATCAACAAAGGCAGCCAATCAACAAAGGGAGCCAATCAAGTCTGAGGAGCCAATCACTGAAAACCTTGACAACTGAATGACCAATCATGAAATATCTTCCTCACCTATATAAAGGGAGCCTTCATTCGCCATTGACAAGATATTCATTCCACATTGAATGATCACCACCAACCTCTCCGAAATCTCTCCAAGTCCTTCGGGACACTGCCACTTTCTCTCTTCCTAGGACCACCTCAACTATCTCTTTCCACCTTCGGTGGTCCTTCGCCCAGACAGCGCCTGCCGTTGACTTCCCAGAGGGTCACCCTCTACAGGTTTAACCACTCACCCTTTACTCCACTCCGCACACAGCTTTTATTCTCTTGCAAATATTCTCATTTATAATAACTTGGTGCTCAATTATTTTTTGTTTTGTTTAGGATTTTCTTGTGCAGTTCATGTCTTTAGTTGCTCTGGGGTTTTAGTTTAGGGATTTTGATTTGGTTTTTGTACTATATGTTCTTGTTACAGATGAGATTGACTGTATAATGTTATCTCTAACAGTTGGTTTCCATTTATTTGGAGGAACACTCTTCCTTTAAACTCGTATGAGGCTTGCAATTCTTTACAATGTCTGCAATATCTCTTGTAGCTTAATTTCTAGACTATAACTATGTGCTTTGATCTAATGCATCACCCATTTTTTCTTGATTAAGCCTTAATTTTACTTCATGAAGAAACTTGAAAAAAATAAATTATTATTAGCTATCAAAATAAATTATAAGAACCCAAACAAAAGTTGGAAGAGAAAAGAATAGATACCAGCATACTCAAGGAGGCTCTTTAACTGGCTCTGTTAGAAAAGCACCCAACTTAGCCAAGGTGTCTTGTAATCATTGGCTGACTTCAATGTCTATCTAATCAGGATCTCTGTCTGCTCGAGAATCTCTCTTTATATACAATTGATGTGATGAAAGTATATTAACTATGGGAAATTAACAATACACCTGTGCATCAACTCCCAAGACTTGAAATAGAGTTTTATCATGTGGAAATAAAATTATTAACTATGCTTCTTACAAGAGTTCACTATATCAATATTTCTGAGAAACATTTGGAAAAACTTGTAAACATCCAACATGATTTTTCCATGTAACCTATTTAATAATTTGATTCTTCGATGTACTTCTTTTTCCATTGTGTTGTCAGAATGAAACAATTGTTATTAAACCAAAAATTATTCCCACTAAAATAGTTTCACTCGTAAGTGGATGCAATATAGAAGTATCATCCAGTTCTGTAGAGAAGGTACAGCCATGTTGTCCATCTTATTTATGAAGTTTTACCTCAGTGGATGATCTCTCTAAAATCTCGAATATGGGTACCTACAGTTGGAGTGATCTACTTCCTTCTGGAAAATGTATCTACCCTCTACACATGTTTCTGCCGATGTTTCTCATGTTTAATGTGCAGAAGACACTTATATTTAGTGTAGAATGCATTTGTTCCATCTTTTTTGTCCAATTAAGGTCAGACATTTTAATTCAACATTGACTCTAAGCAAGTCACGTCTTCTACAAGCTTGTCCTCTTCATGTTCAAACTTCTTCATGATTCTTGAACTTAAAATCACTTGATATAGGATGGTCAGTTACTTGAATTTTCTTATTTGAATTTCTTCGATTAAATTTCCAAAAAGAAAGAAAAAATTCTAACTGGTTTTAATTTACACTTTATGGCTTAACTTCTATTATAATGCTTATGCTGTTAATTTTCAGTTGTAATAATCCATTGCCTGTGGAAGCAGAACTTCATGAAATAATTTTTTATTTTATTATCACTCTCTCTATAGATAAATAGCTTTTTATGCTCCTTGCCATTTTCTGAATCCACTTCAAATTAGCTTATGTCCATGTATTCCAGGTATGAAGGCCTTTCAGAAAAGTTTCTGTCATGTCCTACCGCAAAGCTCTTGCTGCTAGCTGGAACAGATAGACTGGACAGGTTTCTCTATTAAACTTACCCCAGAAAACATAAAAATAAATTAATAAAAAGGCATCTGGTTATTTTGTTGATGTTGACTTTCCAAATTAACCTAATTGCCAAAGAAACTTGCTTTCCTTAATTAGCTAAAATATGGTTAAGAAACACGACATGCTCAGGCCATAAGCACATAAAGATTTTAAATGGTTTTAAAATCTGCATTCAACTATGTATATGTTGAGCTGAATCCTTAGCCAGGAAGATATTTCCTTTGGAAACTAAAATTCAAGTAAAAAAAACTTCAGCATAAAGTCAGAAACTTGACTGAAGAAAGTTTAAGGATCATTATGAATGAGGAAAAACTGCTCCTTTGCTATTTTTCTACTAAATAATCTTTTGAACTGAAAATATGAGCATTTCAGTGAAATCTGGGATGGTTGGATCAGATATTGTATTACTCATGAAATAGTTTAATCAATGAGCAACAAAATTAATCAATTAGTGATACTTAAATTCAACCTGGGCAAGAAATCACCCAGGGGGCAAGCATATCCACATAACAATTTCATATTGATGACAAATAAAAATTTCTAAGATACCACTCTGCCAACGAAGATAGGGAAGTACTTCCAAGCAAAAAAGGAAGATAGGAAAGTACAAAAAGTTGTTTGGATAAATAGGGAAGTCATTTTTGGTAGAAGTAAATGTTCTATTTCAAATTGCCTTCTCTAGTGCTATGTTATGAAAATCTGTGGATGCTTAAGCATTTTACCCCAAGAACCAGATTGGAAGCTCCACATGCTGAAATCATTGGAGTGGCAGAGGGCCATCAGTCATTCTTCAGCATATTATAACTCAATCGAATGGAAAATTATTAAGAATAATGCTACCCAAGTAAAGAAAGGACTAATATATTGTAAAGATGCTGGGGTCAGAATTGAGATTTACCTTATTTGGTGAACCTGGAAAGCTCTTTCTGGGAGTAGTTTTGCTTGACTTGTCTGTGTTAGATTTTCCCGTTACAACATGGTAATAATTAAAGGCCACTGACCAGTGGCTACTGGCTAGGAATATTTTTAAGATGAGGAATCAACATTTTGAAAGAACTAGATATAATCAAAGGGATGCCTTTTTTTGGTATATGTCATTGCTCTGGATGTCTTTTTCGTGTTCAAGTTTCTATTGTTTTGCATCAAAAATTAAAATACCGATTGCAGAAGATCACAAATGCAAACATCGCCTTTCACAAGTAGAAAAATCCTTACATTAAAAGGAACTGTACAGTACCAAAAGGTTAACGATAGTAAACCCCTCCATTGAGCTGTATTCATGTCCTTATGCCTTGGGTCGAGAAAACCAGATAGCTTTAAGATGCATGACAAGTTAGCGATCTGTTTATATAGGATAATTAGTGAAGATTGTGAAAACTGTCGCAGACCTTTGCTTTGATAAGAGTTTTACTATGCCTTGATCCAAATTGTGGTTTGTTTAACTGGTCTTTGCATAGACACCCTAGACGTCTGAGAACATATTCAAGAAGCTTTCTTTTTTCTTGGCAACAAAAACTACAGAATTAATATTTTCCAAACTAGTTAAAAAAATGTTGTAGATTTTTGTTATGCATAGCTTTCAAGGTACACCTTTTACTAGCTTGCTTTATAGTTACAACTATTTGTGCTTGAAACTGGAAACATAAGGATTTGGCATGGGTCATATTTTTCGCATGGGTCATATTTTTCTAAATAAATAGCAGATAGCATTGCTCATTGTGAACACAAGTTTGTTTACTGCGAATTTCTCTATACTGTAACAGAGCTCTCACAATTGGTCAAATGCAAGGCAAGTTTCAAATGGTAGTTGTCAGACACACTGCGCACGCTATACAGGTCCATCTCAATTATTTTCTTTATGAATTTTTTTGACATTATTTGGTTTAAATTGCTATATTGCGCCTATCCATTTAAACATCTTTGAGTGGTGCAGGAAGATGTACCTGATGAATTTGCCACACTTGTACTCAACTTTATATCTCACAATCGAATAGGATCCTGTGGCATCGAGGTTAGTGTTTATAAATTGATATTTTGTTATCTGAAACAACTCTATACCATCCAGGAGAAGGCTTATAGTGCTTAAGGTCTGGGTGATATCATCCAACCACACAACCAAAACAGAGGAAGAATATAAAACAAAACAAGAATGAAGCAAAAGAAGCTATTCTAGTTCCACCCCTTTGTAATGTGTGTATTAAAAGGTGTAGTTAGTCTTCGCTAGGAAGCCTTTTTTTTTTTTTTTGTTCAAAGCCTTAGAAGAATATCTCATTGCTTAACCTTTGGATCTTTAATCTTCTGAGGCCCCTTGTTCAATACACAAGGCTATCATCAGGTATATGGGCGAATTGAGCCCATGTTTTTTTTTGTTTTTTTTTGTTTCTTATTTTGTTGTTCTTTTCCTAGTAAATTTGGAAAGGAGAGGCTTATTGCTTCTGTATAAACTAAATCCTAATGCTTTCTTCAACTCCCCCACCTTTTTTTTTTTTGTTTTTTTGATAAGTGCATTCGTTAACTCATATCAACAAAGGGCATAATCTTTTTCCTTTCAAGCGTTCATTTTAGCAAAGGAATATGAGAATAATTTGATAAGGCAAGCAATGGGAGAATATTTTGATGCTTAGCCTTTTGAATGGTAGACCTTTGGGAGCACCTATAGTCAACATCGGATAATTAATATTCAATAATGCAACAATCTCTAATAACTGATTACTTTTGAGGAACCAATCTGGTTATGTAGTTGATAATTAGTAATTGAACACCTATAATTTATACTTTTCCGGAATAATTCTGTTGTGTTGTTTATGACCAACGTTTTTTTGGGTAATTTACTACAATAGATACTTTCGTGGCAAAATATATATTTTAGCTGTATAATTCGCACATATAATAACTGTGATAGTGAATTTCCAACTAATTTCCATTTATTGAGCCTATCTCGCTGTCAAGAAGATATTATGAGGATTTGAGCTGTTTTATGTTTAGAGTATGCATGGCACATATTCGTGTAAAAATAGTATTATAGTAAGAGGAAGTATGCAGAGCAGCAGTAGCTCCTTTTTATTCAGTTAATAATTTTCCATTTGATTTTCACTACTCAACTTTTGGCTTTATCTCTGATTACCATTAATGAAGTATCTGCTCTAAGATATTAACTGAATCTTTTGTAGTTGTAATCTATTCTTGTCCTGTAAATGATGTTTTCTTGTTATGATTTAATGACGTTTTTCATTTCAACCAAACGGTGGATGAGTAAAAACTGATAGGTAATTATGTCTCCTGTAATTACTAACCGTTAGAGATTGATTGACTGAACTTCAATATTATAGGCTCTCAATTTTAGGCATTGTTGGGCTTGTGTTCCCCCAACTTGAGTATTCACCCTTTACGTTTCCAAGATATGACGGGTAATTTTCTACATCAATTTGCTAGCAAGTATGAGCTCAACATATATGGTATGACTTGTCAAATACTGAGTCTCTCTTCGGAGTGGTTTGGAAATTATTCAAGAGGTGGCACATGTTTTGTTTATTTTTACTGTTCATGTGCAGTTTTAAATATTCTTCCAAAGAAAATAGTGCACATAAATCCATTTCTCAATCCCTTTCTCATGTGTACCATAACCTTGTCTCTAGAGATGAAAAATGGTTTTTATGTATAGTATTACTCTTCTTCAAAACTTTCCTCACACTAATTGTTCAAGTAATGTGATTTTATCTCATTGTTTCTTTACTTTCTGTAAGTAATAGAACTCAAATAAATAGCCATCGAAGGTGAGGATACCCGGTTATCAAAAAAATAAAAATAAATAATAGAACTCAAATAAATAGCTTGTTAATTTTGCTCCTGAACTTACTTTTCCATATGTCTATATACATCTTTAAACGCATTGACCTCAGCAATCCTTTTGTTTTTTATTTCCCCTTCTTTTCTCATCAAGTGTTATTTAACTAAAAGTTGCATTGCAGATACCAGGGATCCGTCGACCATCACAGCTGCAATCATGAATCAGATAGTTGACAGCGGTTATATACCAGAGATTTTTTTAAATTTTTTTATTTGGGGATATTGTGGATATCCGGAGTTATTTTGGAAGTTATCAAATATGCTGCAATCAGTGACATTTTCATGAGCTTCAGCCGATGTATTATGTGACGTTATTCACCAAAGGATATTTGGAATTTTTATTTGTTTGTTTTTTTCTTGAGATCAAGGCCTAGTTATGAAATAACTATTTTAACGAATCACTGTGTTTGTCTGCTGATCATAACACTCGACTTTGTCAATTTGGGGCTAAAGTTAAATTATGTGCTCTGGCAGTGGCAATTATACATACATATAAATGTATATATATAGTTGCCTTCTTGGCTGCTGCCTGTAGGACAGCAACCTGTAAGTATAAGAACTAAAGATTTGAGCAGTAAGATATAAATAATTTGACTTATTTGTAAGTTCGTTCTGAACGGGATTGGGTAAATTGTGGATCCATCACTTTGATCATGCGGCAGCATCAACCTTACTCTAGTCTGGTCTGGTTGGGTACCTTATCTGAATTTATTCTTGATCTTTCTTTCTTATTAGTTGCTAGTTGTTACATCAAATGTCTTATTATTTCTAACAAAAATATTATTTTCATTGAGAAATTATTCAATACTCTTGGAGCACCTATTATTGGCTAATTTTCCTTACACAGAGAAAAATTTTACTTATTTTTCAACCTATGTGTTGATTCAACTTAATTCAGCATTTCAAGTTGAGCGTCATTGGAAAAGATGTTTTTACGTTCTATTTTTTTTCAAATAATAAGGGAAAAATAAAGGAATACGAAGTGTATAGATATACAAGCTAAAAATCGCTATTTCAAATGGCCTTTTTTTCCTAGCAAAAAATGTTATTTGAAAAGGCATTTTTACGTTGTATTTTTTTTAAGTAATAAGGGAAAAGTAAAGAGAATACGAAGTGTATAGATACACCAACTAAAAATGTCATTTCAAATAGCATTTTTTCTTAGGAAAAAAAGGCCATTTGAAATAGCGATTTTTTCTTGGGAAAAAAAGCCATTTGAAATGGTAGTTATATCAGGAAATCAAACCCCTCTTTTCTGTGAATCAGTTAAATTTAACTTGCATAATTTTTAAACTGGAAAACCGATTGACGTACTGTTAACTTCTACACGTCACTCGTGTCACACCGGTGCCTCCCGTCAAGTTTCACACTTCCCAGACTCTTTCTCCCCATTTCAGTACCTCAATGGCCGAATTGGCCTACCTGCGAGAATCTAAGTTTTGAAATTCTAAAATTTTACATAACTTTCAAACTGGGAAACCGATTGACGTGCCATTAACTTTCATACGTCACTCGTGTCACACCGGTGCCTCCCGTCAAGTTTTACACTCCCCGGACCTTTCTTACTTCGGTACCCTAACAGCCGAGTTGAATAGCATGAATATATATAATATGAAATAAAAAATAACAAATATGACCTAAGCCAAACTCACACGTATATTACATAAAAAGGTAAAAACTTATTTTACATCATACTAAACTAAAAACTAGAACAACCTTTACGGACCATGTTCATAACAACATAGTGGCGTGCCGGCAATGCTAGGGCTACTAGGTAGATAGTTAACAAAGTCATCGTGACCTTCTTTTTCTAAGAAGTCTAAAAGTTCTGGGTCAAAACTAGTAACGGATCTTCAACAATTTTTATTAATCGTTGTGTTGGATCAACACATTCTTTCTTCGCATGATATGTAAAATGATATCTATTCAACTTTCGTTGTATTTGATCAATCTCGCGTTCGAGCTTTTTCATTATCTTACTGTAAGATGACCTATTGAACAACTTAGTTGAATGAGTCTTTGGGACACGCAGGTCATGCCATCGACAATACATCTCTTGTTCACACCGTTTATTAAACAAGTCCTCTCATGGCAACCTTATGTATTGGTCGTCAGTCACCCAGCGGGATGGACGGAAGGATGTATAGCCGATGAAGATGTGGCTGACCGGACTCATCGTATCATGCATTTGGATAAGTTTGTTAAGAAAACAACGCTTTCGCCCATACCATTTGTTACCGATTAGATCCATATATGTATGCACCATATGGATGGCTAAGGATTGGTTTTCGTCCATGTCACTGCTTGGAACCAAATGAATGGACGACGCCCTAAATAATCTTTTTCGCTAAATAATCTTTTTCGATTCAGCATATTTGGAAGTATGATTTAGCAATTCTTCACGTAATTACACGACGTATATGTAGGCAATACGGTACAATGCATGAGTAAAGAATTCACGTGAATTTATTGGGTTGCAGGACAAATCTTTTGTGCAGGCTTGACGTGAAGACTTAAGGATAAGTCAGGCTTTACCATTGACACGAGTTCACATGAAGACTTGATTGTACGTAAAAAGTTATTATAAGTCCTTAATTAGTACTTTGTTAGCATTAGGTTACGATTATATATGTCTTTTTAGTTATGTTTTAATATTAACTAAATTTATTATCCTTTATGTAGATTTTGAACTTAAATGGAATGATTTCGAATGCAATTTAATCATAGATTTCAAGAGGTTGCTGTCAAGGTACAAGCTGCTGAAGCGCATAGAGCCAAAACTTTGAAAGCACATATCTCTTGAACCAGAAATGCTATTAAGGCCCATAATATATTGATTTCATATATTTTTTTCGAGATCTACAACTTTCGTGAAGTGACCCAGCCCATCTGAGCACTTAGTGGGAACCGTTTGTACGACTGACGACGGGATTTGGTAGATTAACTCACTTCTTAGTTGTAGATAGATTAGTAAGTAGTAGGATGGACTTAGGAGTTCTAGGTTTTGAAGGAGGAGAAGAATTCTAGGGTTTTTCTAGGGTTTGGGAGTATCCATCTTGTAGAGGCTACGAATCTTTTCATCTTTCAAAGGAGAATATTTTAATCTTTAGTTTTCCTTCTTGGTTCTATTGTGAATTCAAGATTATATTTACTTAATGTAGTATTTTCATTCTTTAATTATTATTTTCATTTTTGCAGTCTTTATAATGTTTTTTAGTAGCTAAATCTGTTCTTGGCATAGGTTGAGAAAGTAACTAGGTTGCAAATAGAGATTCAAGATAGTTATTTATTTTCTAAGATTTCAAGATCTTGGATCAAGATTCATTTTTTTGCCCATGAATATCTTCAGAAACAATATTCTTGATCATATCTAATATGTTTGTATAGATCGATTTGTAAGTAGGGATACGCATACCTAGAATTTCTGATAAGGGTATTGATTATACTTGTTTACATATTTCTATCAGGAGTACTTTAGAAATCTACAATTCTTGATTAAGTTTCAAACATACTTTGTAGACAGGTTTATAAAATGGGATAGGTATAAATGAGACCCTAGTATGAACACTAATAAATAACTGAATATCAACTCCAAGAGGGTGATCGAATCTGGAGTTTCTTTAATCCAAACTATCTTGGGAACCTACCAGTAGGCCTATTACTGGATCAAAACCTGCCAAGAATTTTTTATATTATTTGAATATATCCCTAAAATTAGTGTAATTTTATTGCTTGATAATTTAGATCAATCATCTCCAACAATTGATTTTTATTTTCTTTTTAGAAGCTTTCCTGCACTTTTAATTGATTCTAAGCTCGTTATCCTCTTGCTCTGATTGTAGACCTTGCCAGATTAAGTTTATTCTTGTGTTTCCTGTGGATCGACCTCGGACTTACCGAGATATTATTACTACATCGCAACTGCACACTGGTAGAGGTAAATTGCACTATTCAGGAGCGATCAGTTTTTGGCGCCGTTACCAGGGACTTACAAAGCAAATAAACTAAGGTAAGAAAAACAAACAGGGTAAAAATAAAAATGTACTAGAACGAAAACAAAACAAACGAACTCGAGAGGAATTGATTCTTGCAGAAACAGCTTTATTATCAAACTACAACCACGAGGAAATTCAATCGCTTTATTAGATAATCTCGTTCCATCCCTACTATCTGTGAGCATATTAGATTTTCTTTTCTTTATTTTACTAGTTTCTTTTAGATAAATTGTATTTTTTTTAGTGGAGATTTTAGGATTTAATTGCAAATTGGTGGATATTTTATGTGGAGATTGTTGTGTTGTTTAGAAATTTAAATTAAATATTATTTATTTCTACTTCACATTTGTGGCAAATTGGTGCATTCATGTGCATTGCATTGCATGTCAGTTTGGCAAATGGACAGTTCAGGTAGACTTTTGAGAGCAACCCCAATTGCTTACGCCACTAGATCTAGAGTTCTTCCTAATACTACACCTATAGCTATAGACTTTGACATGGCCCACTTACTAGGTAATGATGAAAATAGGGATAGGGGTAATAACGTGCAACCCCCACAAACCCAAGTACCTACACCACCACAGAGAACTATGAGAGATTATCTAAACCCATAAAGACAGACTCCAAACTCTTGTATTATATTACCTCCTGACCAAAATGCATTCCATCTTAAGTCAGGTATCATGCAACTAATCACACATTTTCATGGGATGGATTATGAAAATCCATATACCCATCTTAAAGCGTTTGAAGAGGTCTATAATATGTGTTTTGATAATACTTGCTCTGTCAAAACCATCTGTCTCAAATTGTTTCCATTCTTGTTTAAGGATAAGGCTAAAATTTGGTTAAATTCTTTAAGGCCGAGATCTATTCCATCATAGGATGTTCTTCAGGTCGAGTTTCTAAAAAAATTCTTTCCTGAGCATCGCACAGAGGCGATTCGTCGCCAAATTTCACTGTTCACTCCTTTTGAAAATGAAACGTTTTACCATAGTTGGGAGAGATATAAAGAACTTTTGAATTCGTGTCCGCATCAAGGACAAGACCCATGTAGGTTGGTTAGTACTTTCTTTTTCGCCTTAACTCTTGAACTCAAAAGGTTTGTGGAGACAATGTGCAACTGTTCTTTCTATGATAAATCTCCAGAAGAAGCTTATGACTTCTTTGACTTTCTAGCTAATAATGCGAAAGATTGGGACACCATAGGGACTAAAAATTCTAAGATTAGAAACAACCTGAAGACAGGCACCATGTACACGTTAAGGCATTTAGAGGAGGATAATTCAAAGAAAGTCACATTGACTAAGCAATTAGAGGTTTTAGAAATGAAAAAAAATTGCAACAGTTGAGAGTGAAACCCAAGTTAATTGTAGTGTGTGTGATAGTAATGGCATAGGACATATCTCTGCCCCACAATTCTAACCTTTAGGGAAGTGTTGCATGGTCAAGTAAATGCCATTACTCCTTATAGCAAACCAACACAAGCCCCAAAAGGACAAGAAAATCCATATGCACCTACATATAACCCAGGGTGGGGGAACCGTCCCAACTTTAGTTGGAGGAATGATGGTAACTCATCACCCCAACAATTCCAACAATCGCAGCAATTTAATGGTCCCCCTAATCAATACCAAGCACAAGGTCAACAATTTTCAACACTAACAACAAACATGTATAGATCACCTCCTCTGAGAACTGTAGAAGATCCTTTGACCCAGTTCATAAAGGTACAGTGTTGCGCCCAGATTTTTCGCACTCGAGGAATACACACACAAGAGGAAAAAATGCTGTACTCTCTCGTTAGAACTCACCCTCCTAGAAGAATGAGTGCAACTAGGTTTGAATTGAAAATAGATTTGAATAAATGGCTTTTAAAAAAGATTTGGAGTTGCCACTTAACTTGATTAAGGTGAGTTAGGTCACCGAAACACTAAAAATAATCCGAAGACTACACTTAGGGTTTTTGAAAAAAAGGTTTTTAAATATACCACCTCAAGAGAGGGTTTTTAAGAAAAACAGGTTGTTTGGCAAACTTTGCAAAACATTTAGCCTTTTTTTGAAAAATAACTCCGTTTTTGGTCTTTGAAATCAGTGATTTAGGTTCGGAGGTTGGTTATGTGTAGGGAAGACTCACTAAGCCATCACCCTACCCCGCCCTTTCGGTACCTACATGTCAATCTACCTTAGATTCACCTATGAGAGTCTTCAACTAACTATGGACCAATCCTATCCACTTTAGAAAGCAATGTTTAGAAAAACATGATGCATGATATGCAAGTACAAGAAAAGAGAGTTGATTTGGAAATAGATTTGAAAAGAAGAACTTGATTTGATTTTAGAAGAAAAACTTGAAAGGATAGATTTGAAATTGGAAAGTTTGAAAAATTAGAAATAGAGATTTGGAAATAGAAATTTGAAATTGAAAGTTTGAAAATAGATTAGAGATTTGAAAAGATTGTGGAATTTGAGATTTGGAAAATATGGAGATAGAAATTTGAAAGAAGTTCTGGAATTTGAGATTTGAAAAAATGTTGTGAAATTTGAGATTTGAAAAATGTTGTGACCGCACCCATGAGGGTTACCTATGTATCCTTTTGGAGGAATCAGGTTAATCGTAGTTCGGACAAAAGTCCGATAGAAGATAGAAGGTTGGATTGGAAGAAAGAGATTTTGATTGGAACAAGGATTTGATTTGAACTTAGAATAGAAGATTGGAAATTGGAATTGTTCTGGAAAGATTAAGGTTTAGGAAAACTAGACTTAGGAAAGATGAGACTTAGGAAAGACTTGAGATTTAGAAAGATTTGACTTGAATGTTGGACTTGGAAGATTTGGAAAGATTGGATTTAGGAAATGTTCGAATCAGGAAAGGTTCGAATTAGGGAGGTTTAAAAATAGGAAAGTTTCATACTAGGAAAGTTTCATTTTTGGAAAGTTTTGAATTAGGAAAGTTTTCAAATTAGAAAAGTTTTCATTTTAGGAAAGTTTTGTTTTAGGAAAGTTTCGAATTAGGAAACGTTCATCTTAGGAAGGTTTTAGGTTTAGGAAAGTTTCAACTTAGGAAAGTTTGGAATTTGAAATGTTTAAACTTAGGAAAGTTTTGAATTTGGAATATTTTGAAATAGGGAAGTTTTGAAAATTGGAAAGTTTAGAAAACAAGTAAGTTTTGAAAATAAGAAAGTTTTGAGTTTAGAAAGTTTTGAAATTTGAAAAAATTTGAAATTTAGGAAAGCTTAGAGTTTAGAAAGTTTAGAAGTTTAGAAAGATTTAACTTAAGAAATTTTTGAATTAAGAAAGTTTTGAATTTAGAAAGCTTTGGATTAAGAAAGATTTGAAATTTAGAAAGTTTAAGATTTAGAAAGTTTTAGAGTTTTAGTTTTTTAGAAAATCTTGAGATTAGGAAAGGTTTGAATTTAGGAAAGGTTTGAAAACTTAGATTGGAAAGTTAAGATTTGAAAAGGGATAGAGTTAGGAAAATGTAGAATTAGGAAAGATGTGAAAGTTGAGTTTTAAAATTTTAGGAAAAATTCTTATGTTCAAGTTTTGGAAACTTAAGATTGAGGAAAGTGGAAGATTATAAAGGATTTGAATTAGGAAAGATTTGGATTAGGGAGGGATTGGATTTTGTTTCTAAAAGAGAAGGTTTGATTTTATTTCAAAAAACGGAGGATAGGATCTAGTTTCCTAAACGGGAAGATTTGATTTGGTTTCCTAAAAGGAATATTTGATTTGACAAAGATTTGGAAAGGGGAAGTTTTAGAAATCCTAGATTTGGAAGACAATAGTTTTGACGTAAAAAGAGGTTTTGGAAATGCGTATAGTTTGGATGTGAAAACAAGAGGTTTTGGAAACCTAGGTTTTAAGGCAAGTTTGAAAACCATGTTTTTGAAAAGAAAATTAGGGTTTTCTAATTGTGAGTTTTAGGGCTTAACTTGGGCTCTAAGGAAAGAGTTTTTGGGAAGTGTGTTTTTGGAAACAAGTTTTTGGAAGGAAATCCTAGAGAGGAGTTTCTAAAAGGAAGATTTTGGAAAGAGTTTTTAGGAAAGTGAATTTTGGTAGAAGATTGTTGGAGAGAGTTTTTGGAAAGATTTTTTCTAGGGAGCGTTTTTAGAAAGTGAATTTTGGAAAGAGTATTTTGGAAAGGGGTTTAAAAAGAGAGGTTTTAGAAAATAGATTTTTGGAGGAAGTTTTTAGAAAATAATTTTGGAAAGAAGAGCTTTTGGAAAGCATGTTGGAGAAGAGATTTTTAGGAAGAGGTTTTTTTTTTTTAAAAGAGAGTTTTTAGAAAGTATAAAAACGTCTCACTTTCCTAAAGCGATTCTAACCATAAGAAGGTTAGAACCGCTTTAAGAAAGTGGTTTTGAAAACAACAAGATTTTGAAAATATAGACCATGTTGGTCACTTTAAATATAACACTTTCCTAAAGCAATCCTAGCCATGGAAATGCTAGAATCACCCTAGGATTGTGAATTTGAAAACAAGTTTTGAAAAAGGAGATTTTGATGTAATTTTGAAAACAAGTTTGATGCAAATTTTGAAAACGAGTTTGAAAATAATTTTTGGAAGATGCAAGATCATGATATGCACAATGCAAGTTTGGGGTTGTGAACATACAAAGTTAAGGCTTCACCACATAATCAAGGGGGCCGAACTCACGTGGTCTCCGGTTAGCCTAAAGGAAAGCCCCCGACACGGTGACCCTCAAATAGTCTAATCCTACACATGAACCGGGAGTCCTCTTGTTTCAAGCATGCAAAGAAAGGGGGGAGAAAGAGATGGGGGATTAAAATAGAGAAAACCCAAGTGGGTTAGGAGAGAGAAGAGAGAGGGGAAAGTGCAGAAACGTAAAACGAAAGCCTACCTTGTGTCTTGTTTATTTTGCGCGCCTTGCTTATCTTCGATCTTCGTCTTGATCTTCGTCTTGATCTTCGTCTTCAATCCTCAAGAGTTGTCTTCAATCTTTAAACTTCAGATTGCAGCTCTTCAAGTCTTCAAAGGAAGGTTGGAGGCTAGTGTATAAGTGTATGGGGATGTGTATGAGTGTATAGAAGGCTAGGGTTTAGTGTATGGTGGCTAGGGTTTGGAAAACCTAAGGATGCTAGGGTTTAGGGAGTGTTCAAGCTCTGTATATCAAATATTGGTGTTTTTAGATTGAGTTTACAGACCTCTTTCACGCTAGAAGAGGCTCTGTATTTATAGAGAGAGGAATGCACTGGCACCTGTTGCAGTGGCGCTAGGCCAAACATTACACTGGCGCCACTAGGAGTGGCGCCAGGCCATTGTTTGGCTTGGCGCCACTACTAGTGGTGCCAACCATTTAGGAAATGTTTAAGGTCGGCAAGCAACGTATCTTTGACTAGATTTGGGCGCCTGTACTGGTGACTACCATGCAATTTTCAACTTGGCTTCACTAGGAGTGACTCCGGAAAGTTCGGGAAAGAGTTTGGGAGACCGGGAATGACCCAGAAGGTTAGAAAAGAGCAGGAACACTTAGAATAGTGTCTCAGAGGTATTTGACTTGAAAAATGAGGATAGGATGTGTCAGAAGAGTTGACCAGGCCTTTAGGGGCAAAACGGTCAATTGGATCGGGAAGCTGCCAGGACGGACTCGGAATGTCCCGGAAGAAGACTTAAGATTTGGAAACATTATTCAAAATGTTCCCAAAGGTTGCCAATTTGATACCCAGAGCCGGTGTGGTCGAAAAAGGTGACCGGCCCACCAGGGGCAAAATGGTCATTTTGTACCGAGTTTGCCGGAACTGACTCGGAATGATCCGGAAAGGTAAAGGAAGGTTGGGAATACTATAGGGAGTATTCTCGGGAGGTTACCGGTTTGATACCCAGAGCCGGTGTGGTTCTCGGGGCGTTCGGATGCTTAGGGGCAAGATGGTCATCTTGACTGGAAAGTCTCAAAAAAGGCTCAAGGGGCAGTTTGGTCATTTTTCACCGAAGTGGGCTAGTAGGCACTGGTGTTGACCTGGGTTTTGAGTGTTTCCGCCACTCTGACGGCAGTCATCATGACACAGAGGTTTGTTGGCAATTCCCTATATCGACCTGTTTGTGAGTATTTCCGCTACTCTGACGGTTGCGATGTTTGCGAGTATTTCGGCTACTCTGACGGTTCACGATCATTCCTGAGACTGCCTGATCTCGGGAAGCTGCTAAAGGGACTTAGCGCCTGAGAAGTCAACTTTCTCGGAAGGCGTGCCTAAACGGACATTTCTGCATTGGCGGGCTAGCAGGCGCCAAAGGTGGACCGTTCTACCATCTAGGGGACTTGGGGTCTCGTCTTGGTCGACAGGTTTAAAAGGACTTACCGTTTTGAAGAGATTTTCATTCCAAAAACGTGTTGGACCGTCTCGAGGAATAAATTGTCTTGAGAGAGGGATTGGAACTGAAAAGGGGTCTTATCGTCTTCGGAAAGACGTGCCTGATTTGGAATTGTCTCAAGAAATAAAATGTCTCGAGAAAGGGATTGGAATTGAAAAAGGGGTCTTATCGTCTTCGGAAAGATGTGCCTAATTTGGAACCGTCTCAAGGAATCAACTGTCTCGAGAGAGGGATTGGAATTGGAATTGGACTTACCGTCTTCAGAAAGACGAGTCTGATTTGGAACCGTCTCGAGGAATAAACTGTCTCGAGAGAGGGGTTGAAATTTGAAGGACAATGCCCCTAAGGGCATTTTGGTCATTTTGCCTCTATTTGGGCTTGGTGGGCCCGCAAAGAGATGGACAAATGGGATTTGAACTTAGAAAGTTGGTTTCGATTGGAATATGCCCACAATGACTTGAACACAAGTTTGGACAGAGTGTAGACTGCCGAGTGGTCAAAAATAGGGTGCTTACATACATCAAGCAACTAATGCTAGACTTGATAAATCCATAGAAGAGTTAAAGACTTTGTTTGTTCAATCATTGACAAAAGAGAAAGGCACATTCCCTGCACAACTATTAGCCAATCCTAATAGGCAAGCTAATGGTGTAGAGATAAATCCAAATCCACCAAATCATGACAAGTGCAAGTAGTAACTACCCTAAGGAGCGGAAAAGCCATAGATAAAATTATTCCAAGAAAAGAGTCTGCACCTAGGGAGGATGCTAGTGAAAGAGCAGAAAAGACACTAGAAGAGGAAAGAGAAAATCCTAAAAAGGTAGTGGACGAGTTAGGAAATAAGCCTAGGGAAGGTGAGTCTAGGAATAAATCAGCAGACATTAACATAAAGGATTTATCATGTGTCTCATTCCCTCATAGATTAGCCAAACCGAAGCAAGAACTAATAAATCCTGAAATCTATGAGGTATTCAAGCAAGTAAAAATCAATATTCCATTTCTATATGCCATTCAGCAGATCCATTCATATGCAAAGTTCTTAAAGGACTTGTGCACCATTAAAAGACGACTCACTATGAGAGAAGCCTCTTTTTTGAACCAAGAAGCTAGAGAGGTTCTACAAGTAAATCTTCCACCAAAATACAAGGACCCTGGGAGTCCGACTATTCCATGTATAATTAGAAATCATAGGGTTGATAATGCTTTGCTAGATCTAAGATCTAGTATGAACTTGCTACCTTATTCTGTTACCAACAGTTAGGGTTACGAGAGTCAAAACCTACTAGAATCACTCTACAATTAGTTGATCGGTCATTTAAGATTCCCAGGGGCATGGTGGAAGATGTGGTTATCTAAGTGGATAAATTCTACTTCCCAGTTGATTTTGTAGTGTTAGACATCGTGGAAAACTCAAATGAGCATTATCCTATCTCTGTCATTTTAGGTCGTCTCTTCCTAGAAACATCCAATGCTATTATTCATTATAGGGGCGGGGAGTTAAACATATCTTTCGGAAATATGACTGTAGATATGAACATCTTCCAGGCGGGTAAGAAATTGGGAGAGTGTGAAGACATCAGGGAGATTAGCATGATAGATATTCTAGTACAAGAGCATTTTAATAGAGAATTCTTGACAGATCCACTTGAGAGAACCTTAATTCGGAATGAGCAAATAGAGTGTTTAGAAGAAACATTGATAAATGAGGAAGCAACATAGTGCGTTCTTGCTATGTTTGTGAGTCATTGGACCTAATGCGTTGAACAATTAAGGCTTAGTACTTGTAAACCTGAACCATTAGAAGTGGAAGCTCCTATTTTGGAGAGAAAACTATTGCCATCTACTCTCAAATATATATTTTTAGGCGATGGTGAATCTTACCCAGTAGTAATATCTTCTAGCCTGTCTAAAGGCCAAGAGGATAGGTTGAAAGGAGTGCTATTAGAGCACCACAAAGCCATAGGGTGGTCAATTGCTGATTTACATGGTATTAGCCCACTAGTTTGCACACATCGCATATACTTAAGAGGAAGAGGTTAAACTAGTTCGCCAAATGCAAAGGCGATTGAACCTTAATATGAAAGAAGTAGTTAGAAGAGAAGTGTTAAAACTTGTCAATACGGGTATTATTTACCCAACAGTAGACTCTAGGTGGGTGAGCCATACTTAAGTGGTCTCTAAAAGTTCGGAGTAATAGTGGTGAAAAATAATAAAGATGAATTAGTACCCACTAGGATCCAGACAGGGTGGCATATGTGCATCAACTATAGACGTCTCAATGCCATCACCACCAAAGACCACTTTCCACTCCATTTTTTGATCAAGTCATCGAGAAGGTGTCGGGTAGAGCTTATTATTATTTTTTGGAAGGGTACTCAGGCTACAATCAAATTGAAATAGCACCAAAAGATCAAGATAAAACTACCTTCACGTGTCCTTTTGGCATATATGCTTATAGAAGAATGCCTTTTGACCTATGCAATGCACCGACCACTTTCCAAATATGCATGATGAGCTTATTTAGTGACATGGTAGATAGAATCTTGGAAGTCTTTATGGATGATTTTTCTGTCTATGAGAATACTTATGACCAATGCCTAGAAAATTTGAAAAAAGTTTTGCAAAGATATAAGGAGACCCATTTAGTTCTTAATTGGGAGAAGTGTCATTTTATGGTGACACAAGGGATAGTGTTAGGACACATAATTTCAAATAAGGGGATAGAAGTAGACAAAGCTAAGATTGACCTTATTCAGAACCTTCCACCCCCTACTAATGTTAAAGATGTCCGTTCTTTTTAGGGCACGCCGGGTTTTATCAGCGATTCATCCCAGGTTTTAGTGCTATTTCTCATCCTATGTGCCACTTGTTATCCATGGATGTTCCATTCGAATGGACATCCTCTTGCCAACAAGCTTTTGACAAGCTAAAAGGGGCTCTTGACCACTGCACCCATCATCCAAGCCCTCGATTGGTATTTACCTTTCAAACTCATGTGTGACGCGAGTGACTTCGCTATAGGGGCGGTGCTTGGTTAAAGAAAGGACAAAAAACCATATGCCATCTATTATGCTAGCAAAACTTGAAATGATAACGCAAATGAACTACACTACCACCGAGAATGAGCTTCTTGCAGTGGTTTTTGCCTTCGATAAGTTTAGATCCTACTTAGTCAACTCACTTGTCATGGTTTATACTGATCATGCCACACTTAAGTACTTGCTCACCAAGCCAGATGCTAAGCCATGACTCATACGTTGGATTCTATTCCTTCAAGAGTTTCATATAGAAATCCGCAAAAAAAAAGGGGTAGAAAACGTGGTAGCTGATCACTTGTCTCGCCTTCCCCTAGATGGCCGAGACCAAGACAAATCTCCCATTTCTGAACATTTTCCTGATGAACAACATTTTTTCATCCAATCTGTAACTCATACTAGTACCCTTTGGTTTGCTGATATAGCTATTTACTTGGTTTCAGGTAAGATTCCATCTCAATGGTCGTCCTATGATAATTTTTTTTTTTTTCGAAACGTTAGAGTTTTCATTTGGGATGACCTATACCTCTACAAGTATTGCTCGGATTAGGTGATTTGTCGTTGTGTACCAGACAATGAATTTCAATCCATAATTACTTTTTGCCACTTATGTGCTTATGGTGGGCATTTCTCCACCAAGAAAACAATTGCTAAAGTCCTCTAATGTGGATTTTATTGGCCGACTATGTTTAGAGATGTCCATACATTTTTTACTACTTGTGATAGATGTCAAAGACTAGGTACTTTTACTAGAAGAAATATGATGCCCTTGAATCCCATAACTGTCATAGAAATATTTGATTGTTGGGGTATCGACTTTATAGGACCGTTTTCTAGTTCTTTTGGGCATTTATACATTTTAGTGGATATTGATTATGTATCCAAGTGGGTAGAGGCAGTAGCATTCCGTACAAATGATCACCCAGTGGTGATTAAATTTCTAAAAGAAAATATCTTATTAAGATTTGGGATGCCGTGTGCTATTATAAGTGATGGTGGCACCTACTTTTGTAATAGACCCATTGAGGTTTTGATGCGTAGATGTGGAGTGCTACACAAAGTTGGAACGCTGTACCACCCATAAACTAGTGGCCAAGTAGAACTCGCCAATAGAAAAATTAAGCATGTCTTAGAAAAAATCGTGAACCCCAACCGCAAGGACTGGTCCTTAAAGTTGGTGGATGCACTCTGGGCATACCGGACTGCATACAAAGCACAGTTAGGCATGTCACCCTATAGGCTCGTTTATGGCAAAGCTTGCCATTTACCCGTTAAGGTTCAACACAAAGCCTACTAGGCCATTAGACAAATGAACGAAAACCCTGATGACGCTGGACATCATTGAAAACTTCAATTCTTGGAGTTGGACGAAATATGTAATGACGCGTATGAAAATGTGCGAATTTCTAAAGCGAAGATGAAAGTTCTTCACGATCAACATATTTCTCGAAAATCTTTTGAAGTTGGTCAAAAAGTCCTTTTGTACAACACGCGGTTACATTTATTTCTTGGAAAGTTGCGTAGTAAATGGTCAGGACCTTATATAGTGAAGAAAGTCCATGAGAATGGGGCTATTGAAATTTGAAACCCCCACGAATGACAATCAATTCACAGTTAATGGTTATCGTCTAAAGCATTATGTCAAAAATTTTGTGGCAGAAATAGAGACATTAAGTCTCAAAGATCCTCCTCCATTAGAGTAGAATTCCAATGATAATTGTGTATATTAGTGTTGTTGTATTTTAAGGATCTCTAGTGTCCAGTGTGCCCTTCATCATGTCAGTTTGCGTCTTTCGTCTTCTCTTTCTTTCATTGAGGTCAATGTGCCTAACTAAGTTTGTGGTTGGGGGGGGGGGGGGGGGTGTGATGAATTGCATACTATATTTTTTTAAACTTTAAAAAAATAATAATAAAATTATGGCCGTTCGGACGCCTTTCTACACTTCAAATATTTTTTTACTAGTTTGGGAAACAGGCCACTGGCCGTCCAGACACCACTCAAGGCCCGTCCGGACGGCATGCCATACTTAGAAATTTTTTTGAACTGGTTTGTGCATGGCTACTAGCCGTCTGGACGCCCCGTCCGAACGCCTCCCAAGACTTAGAAAAAACTTGAGTTCGATTGTGCAAGGCTACTGGCCGTCCGAACGTCGCGTCCGGATGCCCTTCGTGCCTTGGAAATTTTTTTTAAGTCTTTTTAAACAAGCTCACTGGCCGTTCGGATGCCCTTATGGGACCATTCGAACGCTTGCTCCCTGTCCGAATGCCCTTATTAGCCCGTCCAGACGCCAAATTTTAAGTTGAACGACACCTTTTTGGACCCCGTCCGGATGCCCTAAATTGGCTGTCCAGACGCTCCTCCGCTTTTATAAAAGTGCCAAGTTTCTCCGTTTTGTCTCATTTGCACACCTAGAAAATTTCTGTTTTAGAGAGACAGGGAGCGTCTGGATGAGGCGACGAAGTCTTGCCAGTTTGAAGAGTTGTGACCCTTCAACTTCTCGCCTTTTCATCGTCCAAGGTAACAAACACACCCTCTCATGTTCCTTTTCGAATCGTTTCATTCCTATTTATGCTTTGCTAGGATTGGAATTGTTGTTATAATTTTGTTGGGTTGTGATTATGGTGTATTTCATAAACTTGTTTTGCGAAATTATTTTGATGGCACTGAAAGGAAGTAAGAAGTCGGCTAAAAAGTCTTTGGCCATAGAACCCTTTGAACCCGATTATTCTTCAGATTATGACTCTGAAATGTTTATGAGTCACCAGGCCTATTTAGACTTTAGGAAAACTTGGGCGGGCAAAGCCGCAGCTGTTGAAAGAAACATAGAATTATGGAACTTTGGGGGTAGGTTTGCCTTAAAAGCCGAGTTTGAAAGGCAGGGATGGAATGACCTAGCCGCATATAGGGGAGAATATATTTTAACCCTTTGTGCTGAACTTATGACCAACATCCTAGTGGCCGACAAAACTAAGGGTCAGGAGAGGCTAGTGACTTGGGTGAGAGGGAGAGATATAATGATTACCCTGACCACTTTTTATCGTCATTATGGGCTTAGGCGTGAGCCTAATGCCGAGTTTTGCCATGGGATTGGGACTCTGAGCCTCACTAAGATGGCACAGGAGATTTTAACAGATGATCAACCCTGGGTTGAGGGGAATACCCTATGCGAGAAAAAGTTTTTAAAAATGAGGTATCTTCCATTGTTCCTTGTAAGCACCCCATTTTTTACCGCTAGGCAATCTACGGTCCGTCCAGACTTGTATTCAAGTCAATATGGACGTGATCCAATTGAAATCAACTCTCTAAGTCTAATCTCATCTATCCATCGCTTCGCGGGCCCCGCCAGGCCCAAATAGAGGCAAAATGACCAAAATGCCCCTGGGGGCATCGTTCGGTTCAATTCCAAATCAGGCACGTCTTTCTGAAGGCGGTAAGTCCCCTTTCCAATTCCAAATCAGGCACGTCTTTCCGAAGACGGTAAGTCCCCTTTCCAATTCCAATTCCAATTCCTCTCTTGAGACAATTGATTCCTCGAGAAGGCAATTCTATCCAATCTGGCACCTTTTTCAAAAAAAATCTTTTTGGAATGGTAAGTCCCTTTAAACTTGTCGACCGGGACGAGACCCCAAGTCCCCTAGATGGTAGAACGGTCCACCTTTGGCGCCTACTATCCCGCCAATGCAGAAATGTCCATTTAGGCATGCCTTTTGAGAAAGTTGATTCTCAGGCGCTGAGTCCCTTTAGCAACTTCCCGAGATTAGGTAGTCTCGGGAATGATCGCGAACCGTCAAAGTAGCGGAAATACTCGCAAACATCGCAACCGTCAGAGTAGTGGAAATACTTGCAAACAGGTCGATATAGGGAATTGCCAATAAACCCCTATATCACGTGACCTCCATTAGAGTGGCGGAAATACTCAAAACCCAGGTCAACACCGGTGCTTGCTAGCCCCCACTCTGGTGAACAATGACCAAACTGCCCCTAGGGCCATTTTTCGGGACGTTTCTCGAGAGCACACCCAAGCCCTCAGAATGACAAGTCCACCTTTCTAGATTATCTTAAAAGAAATCCGGCATGATTAGGTGCCCTCCAGTCCGTTTCGGGTCCATTTCGAGACTTTTCGGTCAAGATGACCATTTTGCCCCTAGGCATCCGAATGCCCTGGGAACCACACCGGCTCTGGATATCAAACCGGTAACCTCCCGAGAATGCTTCCTATAGTATTCTCAACCTCTCTTTATCTTTTCAGATAATTCCGAGTCAGCTCCGGCGAACCCGGCGCAAAATGATCGTTTTGCCCCTAGTGGGCCGGTCACCTTTTCCAACCACACCGGCTCTGGGTATCAAATCGGAAACCTTTGGAAACATTCTGAATAATGTTTCCAAATCTCGACTTTTCTTCCAAGACGATTCGATTCCATCTCGACAGCTTTCCGGCCTAGTTGACCGTTTTGCCCCTAATGGCCCGGTCAACCCTTCCGACACATCCTATCCTCATTTTTCAAGTCAAATATCTCTGGGACACTGTTCTAAATGTTCCTGTCCTTTTTCGGCCTTCTGGGACAATCCCGATCCCTTAAATCCTTCCTGAACTTTTCGGAGTCACTCCTAGTGAAGCTAGGCTAAAAATTGTATGGTAGTCACTAGTACAGGCCCCCAAATCTTCTCAAGATACGTTGCTTGCCGACCTTAAAACTTTCCTGACTGGCTGGCGCCACTACTAGTGGCCCCAAGCCAAGAAATGGCCTGAGTGGCGCCAAGAGGAAATTTGGCCTGGCGCCACTACAACATGCGCTAGGTCTATCCCATCTCTATAAATACAGAGCCTCTTCCAGCGTGAAAAAGGTTCTCAAACTCAATCTGAAAACCCTAATATTCGATATACGGAGCTCGTAGCCTACCTAAACCCTAGCTCCTCTAGGTTTTCCAAACCCTAGCCACCATACACTAAACCTTAGCCTCTTATACACTCATACACACCCCTATACACTTATACACTAGCCTCCAGCCCTCCATTGAAGACTTGGATTGCTACAACTCGAAGCTCTCAAAGACCAAGACAAAACTCTTGAAAACTGAAGCGAAGACCGAAGAAAAAGCAAGAAAAGCAAGGCACGCAAAGCCAAGCAAAATAAACAAGACATACGGTAGCTTTTCTCTTTAAGTTTTTGCGCTTCCCCCTCTCTCTTCTCTCTCCTAACCCACTTGGGTTTTCTTCTATTTTAATCCCCAATCTTCTTCCCCCTCCCCCTTCTTTGCATGCTTAAAATAAGAGAATTCCCGGTCCATGTGTAGTATTAGACTATTGGAGGGTCACCGTATCGGAGGCTTTCTTTCAGTCTTACCGGAGACCACGTGGGTTCGGCCCCCTTGATTATGTGGTGAAGCCTTAACCTTGTATGTTCACGACCTCAATTTGCATTGTGCATATCATTATCTTGCATTCTTTCAAAAATCGTTTTCAAACTCGTTTTCAAAACTTGCATTAAACTTATTTTCAAAATTGCATCAAAATCTCCTTTTTCAAAACTTGTTTTCAAAATCACAATTCTAGGGTGATTCTAGCCTTTCCATGGCTAGGATTGCTTTAGGAAAGTGTTACATTTAAAGTGACCGATATGGTCTATATTTTCAACTCCTAATTGCTTTCAAAACCACTTTCTTAAAGTGGTTCTAACTTTCTTATGGTTAGAATTGCTTTAGGAAAGTGAGACGTTTTTATACTTTTCAAAAAACTCTCTCCTAAAAAATCTCCTTCTAAAAATCTCTTTTCCAACATGCTTTCCATAAACTCTCTCCAATCTCCTTTCCAAAATTGTTTTCAAAAACTCCCTCCAAAAATCTATTTTTCAAAAACTCTCTTTTCAACTCCTTTTCAAAATGCTCTCCTCAAAATTCACTTTCTAAAAACATTCCCTAAGTTTCCTTCTTAGAAAACACTCCCTAAATTTCTTTCCTAAAAACTCTTTCTAACAATCACCTTCCAAAATCTTGTTTCCAAAACTTTCTCAAAAGTTTTACTTTCCAAAAACTTCTTTCCTAAAATTCTTTTCAAAACACACTTTCTAAAAACTCTTTCTTTAGATCTCCTTCTAAAAGTCTTCCTCCCTAAAACTCGCTTTCCAAAAATTCCTTTTCTTGGTGCCCAAGTCAAGCCCTAGAACTCACAATTAGGAAACCCTAGTTTTCTTTTCAAAAACATGGTTTTCGAATTTGCCTTAAAATCTAGGTTTCCAAAATATTCCTTTTCACATCTAAACTACACATATTTCCAAAACCTCTTTTCTACGTCAAAATTATAGTCTTCCAAATCTAGGGTTTCTAAAACTTCCTCTTCTAAATCATTGTCAAATCAAATCTTCCCTTTAGGAAACCAAATCCAATCTCCCCGTTCAGGAAACTAGATCCAATCCTTCGTTTTTGAAAACAAAATCAAACTTTCTCTTTTAGAAACAAAATCTAATCCCTTGTTTTAGGAAATGGGAATCTTAACTCTTCCTAGTCTAAATCTTTCCTAATTCAAATCCTTCCTAATCTTCTACTTTCCTAAATCTTAAGTTTCCAAAATCTGAACATAAAAATCTTTCCTAAATCTTAAAACTCAAAATCCAAATCTCTCATAATTCAACCCTTTCCTAATTCTATCCCTTTCCAAATCTTAACTTTCCAAATCTATGTTTTCAAATATTTCTTAAACTTATACATTTCCTAACTTCAAGTGTTTTCTAAAACTCAAACTTTGAAACCTGCTAAAATCCTAAACTTTCCTAAACTTCAAATTTTTTCAAATCTAAAACTTTCCTAATTTGAAACTTTCTTAATTCAACACTTTCCTAAATTGAAACTTTCCTAAAAGAAAACTTTTCAAAAATGAAACTTTTCTAATTTGAAACTTTCCTAAACCAAAAACGGAACCTTCCTAAAGTAACACTTTCCTAAAACGGAACTTTCCTAATTCGAACCTTTTCTAAATCTAATCTTTCCTAAAACTCTTTCGAGTCAAGTCAAATCTTTCTTAAACCCTTCCAAGTCAAATTTTTTTCTTAAGTCTCCTCTCTTTCCTAAGTCTAGGTTTCTTAAACCTCCATCTTTCCAAAACAAGTCTAAATCTTTCTTCCAAGTTCTATTTTTTCAAATCAAAATCCAACCTTTTCAATTCCAAAATTCTAAATTCCAATCTTCAATCTTCTATTCTAAGTTGAAATCAAATCCATTTTTCAATCAAAATCTCTTTCTTCCAATCCAACCTTCTATTTTCTATCGGACTTTTGTCCGAACTACGAATGACCTGATTCCTCCAAAGGGATACGTAGGCAACCCTCATGGGTGCGGTCTCTACATTTTTCAAATTTCAAATTCCACAACATTTTTTAAATTTTTATTTCCGCAATCTTTCCAAATCTCCACTGTATTTTCAAACTTCCAATTCTAAATTTCTATCTCTATTTTCAATTTCCAAAACCTTCTTTCCAAATTCAAACTTCTATCTCTTTCTTTTCAAATCAAATCAGTTTCTTTCCAAATCTATTTTTCAATTCTCTTTTCTTACACTTGCATATCATGCATCATGCTATTTTCTTTTTAAACATTTCTTTTTCTAAAGTAAATAGAATTGGTCATTTGTTAGTTAAAGACTCTCATAGGTGAATCTAGGGTAAATAGACATGTAGGTACCGCAAGGGCGGGGTAAGATGATGGCTTAGTGCGTCTTCCCTACACGTAACCAACCTCCGAACCTAGATCACTGTTGTTGAAAGACCAAAAGGAGTTATTTTTTAAAAAGGGCTTGAATGTTTTCCAAAGGTGGCTAAATAACCTGTTTTCCTAAAAAACCCACTCTTGAGGAGATATTTTCAAAATCATTTTTCGAAAACCCTAAGTGTAGTTTTCGAATTATGTTTAGTTTTTAGGTGACCTAACTCACCTTAATCAAGTTAGGTGGCAACTCCAAATCTTTTCTAAAAGCCCTTTATTCAAATCTATTTTCAATTCAAACCTAATCGCACTCATTCTTCTAGAAGGGTGAGTTCTAACGAGAGAGTACAGTGTTTTTCTCGTTTGTGTGTGTATTCCTCGAGTGCGAAAAATCTGGGCGCGACATTTGTTTTCTCATGCCATAGTCTGTTACCCCAAGCCTGTTATGCCCAGGTCAGCCTATCCCGAGCCTAGTTAATGTGGGCTATTGGAACCCAAAAGACCATAGACTTGCCGAGGTATATGTTCCTCCAGCTTTATCATGATGCCACCAATATCACCCGAGGGGATAGCATTCCATTTGTGTGTATGCTTACTTCCCTGATCTTTGAGTCTGGAGTCAACCCACCTTTGTTCTTTTCAAGAAAATCTTCCATGAATGCCATCAATATGACTTCTATTCACAAGTTAGAAGCACAGTATAGGAGCCACAAGAAGAAAAGGGCCAAGGAAGACAAAGAAGAGGGTGAGGGAGGAACATCGGCTGAGGGAAGTGGCCATGCTGGGCAACCTTCGTTGGACAAAGTGATAGAGATGTTGGAGTTGCAGGTGCTAACGCAGCAACACCACACTCAGCTTTTGTATGCCCATACCAACTCTTTTGGGACTTTTCAGATGGAGGTCTATGGCAGGTTTGATAGGATTGACAAGGAGCAAAAGCAGCATAACTAGGTCAATAAGGGGTTGCAGAGAGAGATATCCCGTTCAGTTTGGGATCCATCAACTGATATGTAGTGGATAGTAGTTGTTAGAATTTAGAGCATTCATGATTATTGTATAATTGATCTAAAACTCTTGGTTTTTATATTTTCTTTATGCTATGTTTATGTTGAAGAGTTTAGATTGTGCGTCACGCTGTGGTGGTCTAAAACTTTGTTTTGATTGGAACTATTTGCTTTTTATTTATTATTTACGTTAGTTTAATGGAGTACTGTTTATCGTAATTTATGTTATGTCATGCATTTTTTTTTATTTTATTTCATTTTATTTATGGTTGTGAGTTTGTCTTAAGAACATGCCAAACAAAGTAATTTTGAAAACTATGTCATTCAGAGGGAGCAAGAACAGATCATAACAGGGAATCAAACGGATTGCTGACTCTCGGGAGAGGGATATGTACATGAATTCGTTTCAGGGCAGGCAAGTGTTAATTGAATGCCAAGTGCAACTCTCAAATTTTTCTGATAGATTTTTAAAATCTATATTCATACAGCGAGGTTGGCTTCAGATGTTAAAGAGGGAAGGTTCGGTGAATGTTGACATGGTGCGAGAATTTTATGCTTATTTGAGCGTGTTTGAGACACCCGAGCTCTCCATTCAATCCAAAGTAAAGGGACACGCGATCACTACTGCGGCAGATGATATTTGTGAACTTATGACTTTGCCACAGGTTTTGAGGCGAGATTTTGAATTGTTTGAAAGAAATTCACCCCCTACTGATGTGTTGTGTGCCGAATTGCAAAAAAATACCAACAGTGGGTCATCATTCCATTATACCTGTGTCATCTTTAAAAAGGGAGTACAGGCTGTTAAATTTTATCTTTTTTTCAAATATTATACCGGAAGTGGATTTGGCTGTTTTAGTGGATCACTATAAGTGTTTTTGGCTTTATATTATTGGTAAGGGGTATACTATTGATCTGTCTACTCTGATGCTAACTGTTATGGGGGAAGCATGCTATTCATCTGGCGGGTTGCCCTATGGTTTATTTATTACTTAGCTTTTAGAGTAAGTTGGTGTGCCCACACTGCCCTCGGACACCCTTGTGCATTCAGGTCATCCTTTATCCGGTTTGGATGCTTTGAGTACCCGAGCACCTCAACAGAGTGACCTACCCACTTTAGTTCTATGACAGCAACAGCCTGCCATGTCCAATCCATTAGCAACTGTTTAGGTTTTGCAAAGGCAGATCTCCAAGTTGAAGGCGGAGGTGGACTTGCTGAAGAGTCATGCTCCATTGGCCTCGACCTTGGTGGCACCAGAGCATGGTCCTACCCATTTGTCTTAGAGCTCTTGAGAAAACTTGATTTAGTAGTTGTATAGTTGGTTTTTTTGGAGGATATTTTGTTTTCTTTTTCTTCTTTTGCATTATTTCTATTTTCTTTGATTACAAAAAAAAAAAGAAAAAAAAAGAAAAAGAAGAATAAAAAAAAAGGAAACTTTGTTATACCTTGCTCACTAGTTACAGGTGTTGCCCACGTCGATTCACATTTGGACACCAGAACTGAGTTGGTAAGAGTTGAGTAGCATATGGTTCATCGGTCATGGTCGGTATCCTCAACACTTTCATTTATGCTTTTGTTACTTAGTCTTATTAATGTTAGGAGTGTTGAAAATGTTTTATTAGAACCATATTTATGTTCATGTCGATACAATCTTTGAGTTGAGAATGATTGGAGTCATCCATTGGACTAAACTTGAGCTTAATTGTCGAGTTAACTTCTTATGATGATGAATTACAAGTTTTTGCCATGAAAGCATTACAAGAGAGAGATTACATCATTATGCACTATCTTGTTATATGACATCTTGTGTTGATGATTTTGTGCATTTTCATCCTTAAATAGTGGAGATTGTACCTTGTGAGTTTTAGAGCTAATTTATCTTCTTTTCGGAGTGGATTTACATTTACTCAAGGATATTTTTTTCATTTTCTGTTCTTTCAATAACTTCATTATACTTGATTTTGATTCATAAGTTAGGTAATGATTAAGGTTATTGACACTTATACTCTCTTGAATTTCAAACGTAATATACTTCGGATATATTTTAGATCATTCTATTCTTCTTAGATTCACAATTTCTAGATTCTTTCTCTTGAACCTTTTATATATCATCATTGATAGAGCCAAATCATTGTTGAAATACTTCCTATAAAAGAGATGTGATCTTTGTGCTAGTGAAGAGCTTGAAAAGAAGGAGATGATGTATTTGGGAGGTGAAAAAAAAAACAAATGAAAAGGGAAAAGAAACAAAAATGGAAACAAAAACAGAAGAAATACGGAAATCATATGAAAAAAAAAAGGAAAAGCATTATCATGTGAATTGGAAAGTGAAAGTATGGCTTTAGTGATCATTAGATGCCTTGAACACAAACGTTTTGAGTAGTTATTCTTTCTCTCTCCATACATTTTTCTTCTTTATACAGACGGTCATCGTTGATCCGAAGTATACATGAGTTGAAAATTCTTTTAAGTATAAGTTATCCTTGTCAATTTCTTGATTGTCGCTTCGACTGTGAATATTTTTTTCATAAAGTTATGTCAAGTCCTATACTCTTATGTTTTTGCAGTTTTTGTTATGGGATTGCTCTTATTGCCTGCCTTATACAACTACTCTTATGATGAGCTTCCCATTGAGAGACCCATGTGTTCATATTTTTGTGAGTTTATGCCTTGTGAGAGTTTGAATTAAAGCATGAAGGATGTTGGTGCATGATATTGATACACTGGAGTTATATTGCAGTCTTAGTGCATTGTTTAATGTGCATTTTTCTTGTAAATTTCATGTCTTAACCTTGCGTGACTCATGATGGAGGTTGAGTTGAGAATTACCTTAAGTAAGTTCTCATATGTCTTAATTGCTCTCTCTATCATTGATTGTTTGAAATGACCAGATGTTTGTGGGTATCATCACTACAAGCCCTCACGAAACATCAGTCGTCCACTATAGGTAACCTAAGGGTTTAAAGGCTTGATACATAGGCTAAATGCATTCGTGACTTCTACGAAAGTGAAGATTATATTTTTGATTTTTAGTATTTTGCTAGGGACTAGCAAAAATCTAGTTGGGGGGTGTGATTGTGTGTAAAAAGTGCAATTATAAGTCCTTAATTAGTACTTTGTTAGCATTAAGTTAGGATTATATATGTCTTTTTAGTTATGTTTTGATATTAATTAAGTTTATTATCCTTTATGTAGGTTTTGAGCTTAAATGAAATGATTTCGAATGTAATTTAATCGTAGGTTTCAAGAGGTTGCTATCAAAGTACAAGCTGCTGAAGCGCGTAGAGCTAAAACTTTGAAAGCCCATATCTCTCAAACTAGAAAGACTATTAAGGCTCATAATATGTTGATTTCATACAATGTTTCAAGATCTACAACGTTTGTGAAGTGACCCAGCCCATCTGAGCACTCGGTGGAAACTGTCCATACGACTGACGATGAGATTTGGTAGATTAACTCACTTTTTAGTTGTAGATAGATTAGTAAGTAGTAGGATGGACTTAGGAGTTCTAGGTTTTGAAGAAGAAGAAGAATTCTGGGGTTTTTCTAGGATTTGGGAGTATTCATCTTATAGAGGCTACGAATCTTTTCATCTTTCAAGGGAGAATCTTTTAATCTTTAGTTTTCCTTCTTGGTTCTATTGTAAATTCAAGATTATATTTCTTTGATGCAGTATTTTCGTTCTTTAATTATTATTTCTATTCTTGCAGTTTTTATAATGTTTTTTAGTAGCTAAATCCGTTCTTGGCATGGATTGAGAAAGTAACTAGGTTGCAGGTAGAGATTCAAGATAGTTATTTATTTTCTAAAATTTCAAGGTCTTGGATCAAAATTCATTTTTTTGCCCATGAATATCTTCGGAAACAATATTCTTGATCATATCTAGCATGTATGTATAGACTGATTTGTAAGTAGGGATACGTATATCTAGAATTTCTGATAAGGGTATTGATTATAATTGGTAGGAGTACTTTAGAAATCTACTGTTCTTGATTAAGCTTCAAACATACTTTGTAGACAGGTTTATAAACTGTGATAGGTATGAATTGGACCTTGGAATGAACACTAGTAAATAACTGAATATCAACTCCAAGGAGGGTTTGAATCTTGAGTTTCTTTAATTCAAACTATCTTGGGAATTTGCTTGCAGGCCTATTACAGGATCAAACCCTGTGAAGACCTTTTTATATTATTTGAATATATCCCTAAAATTAGTTTAATTTTATTGCCTGATAATTTAGATCAATCATCTCCAACAATTGATTTTTATTTTCTTTTTAGAAGCTTTCCTGCACTTTTAATTGATTCTGAGCTCGTTATCCATTTGCTCTAATTGTTGACCTTGCCAGATTAAGTTTATTCTTGTATTCCCTGTAGATCAACCTTGGACTTACCGAGATATTATTACTGCATTGCAACCGCACACTAACAGAGATAAATTACACTATTCAGGAGGGATCAAGACTCAAGGACAAGTCAGGCTTTACCATTGACATGACAACTAAGAACAAAAGCTGACATACCAGATGAACCATACTTCATTTATATTGCAACAATATTTTTTTTTTACAAAAAAACCGTAATATGAAATTACTTCGAAACAAGTTTCCACAACAAACCCTACAGTGTACAAAAACAAAAACAAAAAAAGTATCCCAACTACTGTACATGACCTCCCGTACCACATTGGGGTGGCCTCCTATCTCTCCTTGGCCTACGGCTCTCGTAGACACGTGATCTAATGTAGTCTCTATGGTTGTAGCTGTGGCTGTGGTTTTGGCTATGGCTCTGCCTGTGTGATCTGCGAAGTCTCTTGAGATGGCCTTTCTGTGTATAATGGTGGATATGGAGGTGCATACTGTGACGACTTGGGAGATAAAACGGGACCCTCTGAATGCATGAAAAGCGTCTCTATATGCTGCCCTGATGCTAATAATGAGTCGACATATGCGTCAAAGTCCTCGTCATAAGCAACAGAGAAGGTCGGTGTGATGTGGTCTCACCTCGCAACTAATGGCACGTGATGAAGAGGGTACATCTTGCGACTCACTGTGATATGTGTATGCCGGCATCGTCGGAGTCACATGTAATGAGTATGGCCTAGTGGCACCGAACAACTATGGCATATGATGTGACGATGATCTTGGGGGTGGCCGCACGGGAGGGGGAGCGGTTGGACCTGCTGACCGTGCAATCCGCTCCTGCTCTTGTAATACATGAAGTGCAATGGTACATAGATCCTGTGCCCTGTACGTATCCTGCAATGCCTCTGTCGAGCCATATGCATAAATGACACGATCTACGAGCTGATGTATGGACTTGATATGACAAGTCTGCAAAATGAAGGGATGTATTTATGATTATCTGATGTTAAGAATTCATGGTAAAATAAAATAAATTTTTAGGCAGTACTAGCAGCAATCCCTGCAGTGGAGCCCACCTCCAAGTATCTAATAGCAGGGTGGTGAACTAGATTGCCCACGAGTGGGTGTGTAATACTGCGGTACCACACTATATATGGATAGTCATATCGCATGACTGCAGCTTCAGGAACCCCAACTATCAAATGCTCACGCATGTGCTCCCATAGCTGCATGTACTCTTCGTGTCTGTCAGTCCAATTAGTCTAGCCTTTCCCTCTCATATTAATAGCATGTAACCTGATCGAGATCAAACACTCTTCAGGTACACCCTGTCTGAACCCAAACTGTCGGCAGACACGATCAGGTGGATACAACTCAATGACCTCGAAGTATAGTAAAGGAGATCGAGGTAACCATACGTTGCTTCCTGCCCGACAATAAGCAGGAAGTGTATAAATGATAGCATCATACGGCCTCCAGATGAACTGCATGCGTTTACATTGACATTACCAATTTTGTGAGCAATGATAGTACAATTAAGTAATATGAAATACAAATGGAAGATATTGTATACATACCTTGTCAGGCCTCAATCAGTCCAACTGGTCTCGGTAAATGCGGACCACATGGGTGGAAGTAGTATTTGTGCTATATTTACATCTCCACCTGACATAAATGTTAAACATAATATAAAAATTATTAGCAACGCCTATATATTCATAGGTAAGAATCATAAGTCAGACGTTCATACCTGCCTCCCCATAGTCCAGCAGGGAACTGCACCCCTCCTAAAAGTAATGGCTACTGACGATCAGTTGTGTCATCCATGCACGTGGGGACATGTGTGGAAAGCGCTCACATGCCCATATTTGTACAAAATAGGTGACACTTGCATAATAAATAACTCGTAGTAAAAAATATAACTTATAAAAAATATGCATTATTATAAAGCACTATCAATTATGCTAAAGTAAATACCTATAACGACTCCAGTGCCCCCGTAATTTGCCTTGTGCTGGACTTCGCAGCTCGGCACATGGCCCTATAAAGTATGGCTAGGACTGTATTGCCCCAACTATATCTCCCCTCCTGGGCAAAGTGGTCTAAAAAATTAAGATATGACACTTAGACATGGGTTTGAGAGTAATTTGTAAGCAATATCCCTCCAAGCAAGTGGATAATGTAGGCACGTGCATGTCGCTAGATTGTAACCTCGTTAGTATCCTCTGGAAGTGCCTAAAATGTCTCACGGAGCCATGAAAGCCTAAGGTAGCCCTTATCCAAATGCTCTGTAGCTAGGGCAACCCTTAATAACTGTACACAAAGCTACTGGCACTCCAAAACTGTAGTTGGCACCACTCACTGTACAATGAGGTTCCCGTTAGCAGGTAGTCCTAATAGTATGGCATTGTTCTGTAATGTGATGGCGACATCCCCGATAGGTAGATGGAATGTGTGTGTCTCCTCCCGCCAATGCTCAACCAAGGCAGTGATCAGGTGGTGGTCCAAATGGATAGGACCAAGTCGGTATACACTATAAAATCCTACTTGTAATACATAATGCAACACATAGGAGTGTAACTCTACATCAAACAGATATGCATAGCCACATCTGCCCTTGAAAGCCTCCGTACCGTGTGTAAAAAATATAGTGTATATCAAAAATCACATACATGAACAAAAAAATAAATGCATACAAATAGAAAAAGTTAACTTATGCATACCCCATGCTCCCATATATACATGGATCAATGATGGGTCTGTGACCTCAGCACCGAGCCATCGGCGGGCCTTGGCAAAGCTATATCCATAGGCCCTACATTGTGACACGTATTAATACATGTATACAATAATATGACTGTCCATAATAAAGAAAAGCAATAATACAAAACATTTATAAATGTATGAGTATTTAGGCATAGTCCATCTATAAACAAGAGTCAGTGGGAGGACCATTTGTTCATAAAAATTTTAAACTTGACGAGACAATGGCAAATAGAGGACCCTACAGTTTGGCAAGTTGGCAAGTTGCCAACACCCTTGCGTGTGGTTATTACCTCCATTCAGCAACCACTACTGGAGCAAAAAGTGCTCCAGCCCTAAAGACTCTTATGCTGGTCTACGACAAGAGTGGGTGGTTAGAGTTGAGGAACAAAGTTGACTAGTCATAGATTTAAAGAACTTGGGGACCAATATCCCTCGATGCAGGTCTCAAACAATGCAAAGGCGAAATATGGAGGAGTACGAAGAAGTAGTATCAAGGATAAAAAGGGAGAGTAACAGAATATTTATACGGCGATGCTGATACTTCATGCTCAAACTTGCCACTAAGATGGCATAGGCAAGCGGGAGACAACTCATAATTGAAGAATGCACCAAGGCTTTAAACAATGAAAAGTACATATTGGACTATGAGATGTTAGATGAGGATTGAGAGTTTAGTAGGCCATCACAACGTTATTGACCATGCGCTTGTTCTCATTTTATATGTTTGCTTAGTAAGTAATTGATCTATCTACTACGACCATAGTAGTTGCACGTGTCTGTTATTTCCATTTGTAACGATGAATTTAGTAATGAGAAGTTGTTGGTCATAGTATTATCACTCACTATATCAAGCTACAATACGAAGTACACGAATGCACTTGGAAACATAGGCAATTCCTTACATGGTTATAATGAAACTGACATTTATAAAGTACAACTACAAACATATCCATGTTTAAACATTCTTTTCGTCAGACATCTCGATGTCTGATTGATATTTCTCTTCATTACTGGCTTGCATATACATTTCCCATGCACCTATAAATCCATCTTCCTTCTTCTCATTTGCGGACTGAATAAATGACCATTGTTGTTGACGCTATGTCATTCTATTAACTTCTTCATGGAAACAGTGCAATGCCATTTGTAACAACTGAGGAGTATGAATTGTCATATACATGGCTCTACGACAGGGGGTTGGAATATTCGCACCTCGACAAACTTCTACCAAGACTTCGGCCTCCTTAATACGATATTGGTACTCATCGTACATTATGTTGACTGTGTTATGTGAGTAGTGTTTATTAGGGTCTAAAGGATACTACCACTCGTCATACCCAACCCAATGTCGACTTGTTGCCTAAAAAATATCACTCACTGTGTAATTTATGTTTGAGTTGTATAATTATGACCCACTCTTTATATAGGGCCAGGTGATATAATTGTTACTTGTGAACCACGTCATCTCGTGAGTGGAAAATGACTTTGATTTCGACTTCGCTTTGGATGCCAATTGGTGGTACCATTCACATGTGAAGCATTATGTTATTCACATGTGAAAGACTTTGCCTTGGATGCCAATTGGTGGTACCATTCATATGTCAAGGCTATGAAGGGTGTGACTACTTTACGCAGGGTGCAAGATTTAACCAAAGGTTGTGAAGGCTAACAAAAGGTTGTGAACTCTGTAGGATGTGACTAAAGGCTATGCATGATGTGACTACTCTCTGCAGGCCATGTGCATGCTGATGAATAAAGGCTATAAAGGGTGTGACTACCTTACGCAGGCTTTTGTCCAAAGGCTATGAAGGTTGACAAAAGTTTGTGAACTCTGCAGGCAATGTGAATGATGTGACTAAAGACTGTGAAGTATGTGAAAGCTGATGAATAAAAGTTATGAAGGGTGTGACTACCCTACTATAAGCACCCTTTTTTTGCCCGCTCGGCAATCTCCGGCCTGATTAGACTCACTTTCACACATCACATGCATATTCATACTCTAGCCTGACTTCTAAAACTCCAAGTTAGTCCTCCGGTTGCTTCCTAGGCCTATAAGGCCCATTTGAAGCTAAATGACTATTTTGCCCCTAGGCATCCAAAAGCCCCAGGAACCACACCGACTCTGGGTATCAAACCGGTAACTTCCCGAGAATACTTCTTATAGTATTCCTGACTTCCGATATGTTCCTAGATCATTCCGAGTCAATTCCAGCAAACCCGGTGCAAAATGACTGTTTTGCCCTTGCTGGGTCGGTCGCCTCTTCTAACCACACCGGCTCTGGGTATCAAACCGGTAGCCTCCTGGGATATTCCATGTAATGTTTCTAGACCTCGAGTCTTCTTCTAGGACATTCCGAGTCCATCCCGGTAGTTTTCCGGTCTAGTTGACCGTTTTGCCCTAATGGCCCGGTTAACCCTTCAAACACATCCTTTCAGCATCTTTCAATTCTATTGCCTCCGAGACAATATTCTAAGGGTTCCTATCCCTTTTTGGCCCTCTAGGTCATTCTCGACTCCTTCAATTCATCCCCGAACTCTCCGGAGTCACTCTTAGTGAAGCCAGGCTAAAAATTGCATGGTAGTCACTAGTACAGGTGCCCAAATCTTCTAAAGATACGTTGCTTGCCAACCTTAAACATTTCTTAAATGGTTGGAGCCACTAGTAATGGCAGCAAGCCAAAAAATGGCCTAGCACCACTCCTAGTGGTGCCAGTGTAATTTTTGGACTGGCGCCACTACAACAGGCGCCAATGCATTCCTCTTTCTATAAATACAGAGCGTCCTCCAGTGTGAAAGGGTCCAAAAACTCAGTCCAAAAAACCTACTCTTCAATATATAGAGCTCGTAGCCTCCCTAAACCCTAGCTTCTTTAGGTTTTCCAAACCCTAGCCTCCATACACAAACCCTAGCCTCATATACACTCATACACACTCTTATATACTTATACACTAGCCTCAAACCCTCCATTGAAGACTTGGATGGCTACAAACTGAAGCTATCGAAGATCAAGACGAAGACTAAAGTGAAGACCGAAGCAAGGCAAGCAAAGCAAAGCGCGCAAGGCAAAGCAAAATAAACGAGACACAAGGTAGGCTTTCTATTTAAGTTTACGCATCTTCCTCCTCTCTTCTCTCTCTAAACCCACTTGGGTTTTCTTCTATTTTAATCCCGCATCTTCTACCCCCCCTTCTTGCATGCTTGAAATAAGGGACTTTCCGGTCCATGTGTAGGATTAGGTTATTGGAGAGTCACTGTGTCCGGGACTTTCTTTTAGTTTAACCAGAGACCACGTGGGTTCGACCCCTTTGATTATGTGGTGAAGCCTTAACCTTGTATGTTCACGACCCCAATTTGCATTGTGCATATCATGATCATACATTCTTCCGAAATTCATTTTCAAACTCGTTTTCAAAAGCTTACATCAAAATCTTCTTTTTCAAAACTTGTTTTCAAAATCACAATCCTAGGGTGATTCTAGCCTTTTCATGGTTAGGGTTGCTTTAGGAAAGTGTTACATTTAAAGTGACCAATATGGTCCATATTTTCAAAACATTGTTATTTTCAAAACCACTATCTTAAAGTGGTTCTAACCTTCTTATGGTTAGAATCACTTTAGGAAAGTGAGATATTTTATATACTTTCTAAAAATTCTGTTTTCAAATCTCCTCCTAAAAATCTCTTTTCCAGCATGCTTTCCATAAACTCTCTTTAGATTCCTTTCCAAAATTGTTTTCAAAAACTCCTTCAAAAAATCTATTTTTCAAAACTTCTTTTTAAACTCCTTTCCAAAACACTCTCCTCAAAGTTCACTTTCTAAAAACACTCCCTAGGTTTCCTTTCCAAAAACGCTCCTTAAATCTCTTTCCAAAAGCTCTCTCAAAATTTTACTTTCCAAAAACTCTCTCTTTTCAAATTCACTTTCTAAAAACTTCTCTCTAGGATCTTTTTCCAAAAATCTCCCTTTTTAAAAACTCTTTTCTTGGAGCCTAAGTTAAACCTTAGAGCCAACGATTAGGAAACCCTAGTTTTTCCTTCCCAAAAATATGATTTTCAATCTTGCCTTAAAACCTAGGTTTCCAAAATCTCCCTTTTTACATCAAAATCATAAGTTTCCAAAACCTATTTTCTACATCAAAACTATAGTCTTCCATATCTAAGGTTTCTAAAACTTCCCTTTCCAAATCCATGCCAAATCCAATCTTTCCTTTAGGAAACCAAATCCAATCTCCTCATTTAGTAAACTAGATCCTATCATCCGTTTTTGGAAACAAAATCAAACTCTCTCTTTTGGAAACAAAATCCAATCCATTGTTTTAGGAAATAGGAATATCAATCTTTCATAGTCTAAACCTTTCCTAATTCAAATCCTTCCTAATCTCCTACCTTCCTAAATCATAAGTTTCTTAAACCTAAACTTTTAAATTTTTCCTTAAACTTTAAGTTTCCAAATCTTTCCTAATTCAACCCTTTCCTAGTTCCATCCCTTTTCAAATCTTAACTTTTCAAATCTAACTTGTCAAATCTTTCTAAACTTCCAAACTTTCTAAACCTTTAAATCTTTCCAAATCTAAAACTTTCTAAATTCGAAACTTTGTTAAAATCAAGACTTTCCAATTCCAAAACTTTCCTATTCTGAAACTTTCCTAACTCCAAAACTTTCCCATTTTGAAACTTTCCTAATTTGGACTTTTCCTAATTCGAAACTTTCCTAAAATGACATTTTCCTATTTTGAAACTTTCCTAATTCGAATATTTCCTAAATCCAATCTTTCCTAATCTTCCGAGTCCACTATTCGAGTCAAATCATTTCTCAAAACTTTTTCAAGTCAAGTCAAATCTTTCTTAAATCTCAAGTCTTTCCTAAATCCTCTCTTTCCTAAAGCTAGGTTTATCAAAACTCTATCTTTCCAAATCTAGTCTAAGTTCTCTTCCAAGGGTCAAGTCCTCTCTCCAGTTCAATTTTAGGTCTAAGTTCAATCCTGATTTCCTAATCCTCCAATTCGAATTCCAAATCAAACTCTTTTTCCATCTCAAATCTTTTATTTTTTATCGGACTCTTGTCTGAACTACGACTGACATGATTCCTCCAAAAGGATATGTAGGCAAGCCTCATGTGTGTGGTCACAACCTTTTTCAAGCTTCTATTTCTACAATTTCTTTCAAATTTTCAATTCTACAATCTTCAAGTTTTTAATTCCATGATCTATTTCAAACTTCCAATTCCAAATTTCTATTTCCAAATCTCTATTTTCAATCTCCAAAACTTTTTTTCAAAATCAAATCTATCTCTTCAAATCTCTTTTCTAAAATCAAATCAAGTTCCTTTCAAATCTATTTTCAAATCTATTTTCAGACTCTCTTTTCTTGCACTTACATATTATGCATCATGTCTTTTAAAACATTCTTTTTCTAAAGTGGATAGGATTGGACATTTATTAGTTGAAGACTTTCATAGGTGAATCTAGGGTAAATAGACATGTAGGTACCGCAAGGGCGGGGTAGGGTGATGGCTTAGTGCGTCTTTCCTACACGTAACCAATCTCTGAACCTAGAATCACTGTTTTCGAAAGACCAAAACGGAGTTATTTTCAAAGAAGGGCTTAAATATTTTCTAAAGGTTGCTAAATAACCTATTTTCCTAAAAATCCTCTCTTGAGGATGTTTTCCAAAATTGTTTTTCGAAAACCCTAAGTGTAGTTTTCGGATTATGTTTAGTTTTTAGGTGACCTAACTCACCTTAATCAAGTTAGGTGGCGACTCCAAACTTTTTTCAAAAGCCCTTTATTCAAATCAATTTTCAATTCAAATCTAGTCACACTCAGTCTTCCAGGAGGATGAGTTTTAACGAGAGAATACAATAATTTTTCCACTTGTGTGTGTATTCCTCGGGTGCGAAAAATCTGGGCGCGACACCTACGCAAGGTGCAAGCTTTTGACTAAAGGCTGTGAAAGATGTAACTACTCTCTGCAAGCCAAGTAATATATTCAATACAGATAGAAATAAACGATCACACATGGCTAACCACCCAATACACAACTTAGGCAATCCGATTTAGACATTTGCCCTATCATGCCGTATTCCTTACAAATACCGCAATGATTAGTTCGCTGTTTCCTAGAGACGTCCATCTCATTCTGGATTCGTTTTGTATTTGGGCGCCCAAATGTGACTTCTCGTTGACGACTCAAATAGGGTATGACCTTAGGACCATCATATGTTGCCCAGTAATGCTCGTGCACCATCGGTTGAAAACTTATTTCGTACATGCAAGTGTAAACGTCCATGCTATACTGAGGAGCAATTAAGTACCATGGTTGTCTGCCGGATTTCGCGCACACTACGAGCATGTGCAAGCAAGGATAATGATAGATCATCCATTTTTCACAATCACATGATGGAGGATTCAGAGACACCGCATGTTTGTTATTCCTTCTCGTGCTTACTGGATTTGTAACAACCTCAGCGGAATCCTGACCCCTGTAATTGAAATATAAAAACATGGTCATTGTATTACACATTTAGAAGTATAGAATTCAAGCAATAGACAAGACAACTATATATACTTTTTAAAATTTATGACATCACCAATTGAAGATAGTTATGCGACGACCCGCTAATCGAGCTTGATATTCTTCTATCTTGTCTTGCACTTTGCTTGCGTACCTTAACCCCTTAGCTGAATTAAGCTCATTTTCCCTTTGTTTGTTATTGAAGTGTTAACCAAGTAGTAGAAGGTAACTTAAACACATGCAGTTATGGGCAAGTCTTGTGCACCTCTTAATATATTGTTATAGCACTCTAAATCGTTGGTGGTTGTAACTCCCCAACGATAACCTCCACCATATGCCAATGTCCACTTCGTGGGGTCCTCCCTGCATAACTCATTATACGCCGACTCCCATAATGTTTTAATTGCTTCCTTTACCTCGTCGAACTTGCACACTTAACATGCATTTCTAGCTTTCTATATAAGAACCTTAACTTTAGCATTATCGAACTTTGTTTGGTAATTACTTCAAAAGTGCCTAAGGCAATATCTATGGAATCTATGTGGTTACCCTAGTCATGGTCTATCCCATTCATGTTTGACGACGCTCAATATGGCGGCATGTCGATCAAAAATCAAAGTGATCCCCTCCTTCCCGAGCACAATAACATACCTAACATTGTAGATAAACCATGCCCAATCACAATAGTTTTCTGATTCAACTAGGGTGAAAGTTAAGGAAAAAATGATTTTCCTCACTATTCTAGCTATAGCAATCAGCATAACTCCTGTGTATTTCCCGTAAAGATGGGTATCGTCTATACCTGTCACTAGAGAGCAGTGCTTAAAGCCTTCAATGCATGACCGAAATTCCCAAAATATTATGTCTAGAGCACCTTCACCCATTCGTCCAATGTCACGTGTTTGTGAAATCACAACCGTGTCCGGGTTCCTGAACTCCAATGTTCTCATATACCTTGGAAGCTTTTCATATGACTCATCCCAATCACCAAATACCATCACAATGGCCTTTATTCTTCCAAGCCATGCTTTCTTATAAGGCATTGTGAAACCAGTATTATTTGTTATTACATTCTTCATTATGGATGTTATCTTCCAACTAGGATCTTCTTGTACACCACAAGATCCAAACGAATACTTAAACTTTACAAAGAAAGGGCAGGAATACATAAATTTATATGTCTCAGTTTAAATTAAAAACTCATAACAACTTACTGTAACTTGGGACATAATCATGTATGCAGTGAATGTCGAATTCAAATTGCATTGATCCAAATTGTCCATCCCATGTAAACAGGTATGCGGCCTTAGGTATTGCATGATCTCAAAGAAAGTATGATTCTTTTTCAAACATGCGCACAACTTCCATGGGCAATCGTGAGTGCACCTGGTACTCCATACTTTTTTGTTTGTTTCTACAACATAATAATGTTTGTTTTTCTTCACATGATACCAGCTATATGCACTAATCACTACATTCTTATCTTTGAAAATCATCCCTTTTGCAAACTCCAGATTTGTATATGACCACTTTGGACCGCGATCATATAAATTTCAATTAGTTATGCTATCGTCTACCCCATCTAGGTTCATAAAAAAGGGCATGGGAGTGTCATTCAAGTCAACAATGTTCACTTGTTCGTGTCCATCATTATCAGAGTCAATGTTTCATTCATTTCTCATCAAAACATCAACATCTTTGTCTGACTCAACGGATTGAACATCGCCATCTTTATTTACCTGTCTCCCCATCTCATCTAAGCCACTGAGTTGTTCCACAGGATCCATACTTGCAATGGGACCTCCCACCTCTGCGCACCCCCATTGGCTCGAAGCATATTCTAGGTGAGGTATAGCTAGAATGTGAAAATATTAAAATTGTTAAAAATTACTCTGGCCCTCTAAGTAATCCTCATTTGAGCTAAAAAGGTTTGACATTCGTTGGCCCGACGCATTCGTACCCTGTGTGCTTTGACTATTCTGCCCAAGTGTAAGCATTTCAGTAAATGTCCCCACTGCCGATACATCACCCCCCCCCCCTTGGGCTACAACAGTTCACCGTAGGACTAGACATCTCCCCAATTCACATCTGCACGACTGACACTGGTGGTTATTGTGCTCCCCTTATTCACAACGTATATTTCAACACAATGTAGGTCACTATATCTCGAAGGGAGATTCAAGACAGTTTGCAATATCATGCCATCATTGACCAGCAACTTCTTATGTACTAAGACTTCTCCAATTTGTCGATAAGAGTATCTACATATGAAGTTTATATTCTCATGTTCTTCATACCCAGCCATCATAGGCATGATTATTTCTCATAACCTAGGAAGTGAGGTTCCCAATTATATATCATAGCAACCGTTAGGCTCTATATCATAAGCTATGTCTTTTCGGTGATCTTTTACTATCTTTCCCCCAATAAAACATTACCATTGCCGGCATTACTTAGCTGTGTCTACCATCAAATATATATATTAGAAGGTATTAATGATTGATTTCTATGCCAAAATCTCAAAATAACAAGATGGATTGTACAAGTGGTTAAAATATTTACATGTATTGGTTAGTAATGATGATTGAAACTATAGTTGTTATCATATACATATACATATACAAATATATTGGTCTGAATTTATGAACATGCTACGTAGCACTAAACCTAAATATATACATATGTAAACTTTAGTTTACACTCGAGGATTCCGACTTTTGGAACGAAAAGATCCATGTTCATCATGATTGCTTCATACATCTCAAATATCAATCACTACAATGATGTGATAGAAATAAAATTCAATGTTTGAATCACATAGAGCATAAAACAGCCACAGCTGCAAGAACTAGACCTAATAAGGTTGAGCAACTAAAACCAATAACAATACACGGCGTCATCTAGCTTAGCTACTACAATTTCTTGGTGCGATGCCTGAGATTAGGAATCAAATTCCACTTTCATCCACGATAAAAGGAGGGCTACCCTTGTGGTGTAGCCTATCACTATTGGACCAAAAAAGAAAGAAAAATGAAACATTGCTATGTAAATAAAATATTAATGTAATAAAACTCACCAAATTTCACTAAAATTCTTAGAAAATGGACCAACATTGAACCTTTAATTTCGGAAGCGCACTAGACATTTTAGTGACTATGTACAGAGATTCTAATTACGAAGAATTTCATAAAATAATATTTTAAGTCCCTACCCCATTTAATAATAAGCAATTCAAAATATTTTGACTTTGGTAGCCCTGTTTCTTCTTTCACAATCACCTCAAAAAGAAAAAGCTAGTTCCACCAATGCCAACAAAACAACAAAACGTAGCAATGGATTCTGATTAGGGAATGACTTTGCAAACATAAAGACATACATATATAAACACATAGAGCAGGCACAAATCCATTTATCACCAAAACGCATTGATATAAAAATAACAAACATAATTCAATGGTTGAAGTAAACATTATAGCATCCAAACAAATCCTTGAGAGAGAGTACCTCGACTGAAGAGTGACAATCAACCTGATGATCTTGAGTGACAGAGAGACCCACGAGTGAGAGTGAGATCAGAAGGATCATTGAGTGCTTTCGAGTGAGAGAGTGAGAGTGAGAGTGAGAGAGAACGGGAAGAGGGGAGTTCACAGACTGTGAGAGATGGAGAGTGAGAGAGAATAAGAGAGAGAACGATGGAGAGTGATATTTTTGAAGGCCTTAAGCTAGGGTTTTAATTCCAGTAAAAAACTCTATTTCAAGTGGCATTTTTAACTGGGAAAAAATGCTATTTCAATTTACGTTCTTTCCCTAGCTAAAAATGCCATTTGAAATAGTGTTTTTAGGTGGCAAATACGCCCCACCTTCGTATGTCCCTAAAGGGTATTTTCCCTTCCCTTTTTGACTATTTGAGGAAAAATACTTTAAAAAAATGCCATTTGAAAAGGCATTTTTATTAAAAATGCCATTTGAAAAGGCATTTTTATTAAAAATGCCATTTCAAATAGCGCTCAATCTAGAATGCTGAATAAATTTCAATCACCACCTAGGTTGGGAATAAAATTCAAGATAAGGGTTTGTCAGGGAAATTAGGCCTTGCTCCTCATATGGGGTGGGTCACCTACAATTTTGTAAAAAGTAGAGCAAGAATGATGTGGTGCTCTTGGAGTAATAAATAAATTTTCACCCTACTATTTCTCACAAAATACTATTTTCACGTTGCTATTTTTTGAAAATGATTCCTTTTGCTTGTCTCTCTCCCTCTCTCTCAAAATAAAATAAAATAAAATAAAAATCAGTTGAAAAGAAGAGAGATGCTTTATAAAGAGTCTTCTTCATAACAACAAATTTAAAACCCAAAACTTGCTTTGCCAAAGTGGAAAACCAAATTGAAGCACTCTTTGAAAAATCAAAATTCAAGGATTCTGCTTGCAGCATCTTAACAATACAACTAGTTTTTATTTATATTTTCCAATTTTTCTCCAAGTCAAATGATGGTGGAAATTAAAAATTGCCCTAAAAAAAGAGGGCTACTTGGCAATAGAAACCCACCCAAATGAGAAAATGAAAATGAACAAACCAAAGTAGGCGTAAATGTGTGTTTTATTAAAATAAAAGAGTAGACAAAGTTATCAATTAAAATAAGAGCGACTTCACCCAAAAAAAAAAAAAAGAACGATTACCCTTATGGGTTTTGTTTTTTCGGAACCAATAATTGATTGAGATAATATTTCCTCGAAGTTAAGAAAAATCTTTACTCAGAAAGGCAAAGATGTCAACTTCTCTTTATGAGAGAGAAATTAATGATCTAAAAATGCTAACCAAGTAAGGAGTATTAGGGTAAAGTAAGCAGTCTTAGAAGGCATCAAGTGTTTGGGTATACACCCCATTCATATATGCAAAAGACATAGTTGTTAATTATGTACCAATCTGTGCATCATTTTTTTCATTGGAATTGTAAGTTTCATTATGAGTGTGTTTCAGTGTACTATTTTAAATTTATCACTATTGTAATCGCCCTATTTTTGTCCGCTCTTCAATTTCCAGTAAAAGATAACTAAAATATCTTTGGGCATTTCATTGAGCCTTTAGGCATTACAAGCAAGCTTTCTGAGATTGGGCGGTCTTCAAAATCAATTGTCGAAATCATCGGGGTGACAGAAACACTCACAAACCTTTCACGGTTCACTTCCGACGAATGCTAGCCTGTTGACATAGAATGTCTATTATGCCTCTCGACATCAAGTAGTTTCTCGAGATCAGGCAATCTCCAGAACCAATCACCAAAATTGTTGGAGTGACGGAAACACTCACAAACTATCAAGCCGTTGGAGTGACGGAAGCACTCACAAACAGGTTAACATAAGCACACGACATGGCATGTTTATTGAAGAACGAGATACCTTTGGAAATCAACTCATAATAACCGTCGAAATGACAAAAACACTGGTAAACCTAGGTCAACATCAGGGTCTGCTACCTCGACCAGTGAAAAATGATCATTTTGCCCCTAGGTAATTAGGCACATCTTTCGAAAAATACAAATTTCTCAAGACGATAAAACCATCCTTAACAATGTCTCTAGACAGTCTGACACGTTCAAAATGCCATTCAAGTCGACTCTAGTCTCATTTTGGTGATACTTAGTACAAATGACCATTCTACCCCTAGGCAGTCGGACACGTCTTTTGATAATGTAGAAATTCCTCAAGACCACCCTCAATACTATTTCTAGACAGTCTAGCATGTTCAAGATGCCCATCAAATCAACCTCAATCCTATTCCGTTGATATCCAATAAAAATAACCATTCTTCCCCTATGCAGTTTGGCACGTCTTTCGAGAAAGTACAAAAATTTTAAGATAGTAAATCCACCCTTAATACTGTCTCTAGACAGTCAGTATTCTCATTATACCATTCAATCCTTCCCGGTCTCATTCCAACAAGTGCCAACCAAAATGATTGTTTTACCTCTACTTGCCCAAGTACATTTTCAAGACCACACCAGTTTTGGGAACTAAAATGACCCTTATTGTCTCCATGCCTTGATTTTAATGATAACAAAATTTTGTTTAGTCTCTAATTACTCTACTTAGTGTGCAGATTACATCATACATTAATTAGACTATGACTTGAAGTTTGACACTTCGAATATATTGAAGAACTTACGAAGCTTGTCAAGAAGAATTGAAGAGTGTGTTGAAACCTTGAGAGGATGGAAGAAGCTATATTAATTGAAGAGCCCAAGATGCAATCAAATTGAATTGATTCCATCTCGAAGAGTTTGAAAGTGCTAAAGATCAAGTGAAATGAATATCACAAGTCTTGGAAGATCTCTTGGAAGGTTTGATAAAGCCTCAACAAACCAAGTGAAGCCATAATTGATTGATGAAGTACTTAAAGAACAACATGCATGGAAGGAGACATTTCAAGACTTAGAAGCCTAATCTGGAATATCATTGAAGTGTTTGAAGGTTTGGAAGAAGGTTGAGGAAGTCCTGCAAATGAAGCCTATGGGATTGGCAAGAGTCAACACATGAAGACAGTGGCTTGAACCTAAGCCTATGGAACTGGCAAGAGTCAACACCTTCAACTAAAAGAGTTGACACATGCGTCTAGATTGCATGACTTTGGAAATGTACTTAAAAGAGTCGATACCTTCAACTGCAAGAGTCGACGCATGTGTTTAGATTGCATGACTCTGGAAATGTACTTAAAAGAGTTAACACCTTCAACTACAAGAGTCGACACATGCGTCCAGATTGCATGACTTTAAAAATCTCCTTAAAAGAGTTGACACACCGAGACAGTGCCTTAGAGATACATGCTAAAACTTAAAAGAGTAGACACTTCATTCATCAAGAGTCAACAAATGGAGACAGATTACTCAAAGAGGTGTGTTTAGAACAGGAAAGAGTTGACACATGCAGCTGAAGGGTCGACCCATGCTAGTTATATTTTTAAACATTCTGCAGCTCTGATCTCGCATTTAATGTAACCACCTCCAACGACTAGAATCAATGCTAAGGCATATATACAAAACCCCCCACAACATTTATACATAGAGAGGACATACATTTAACTACTGAATCAAATCTGAAAGAAAAAACCCTAACTGCTATAGTTGCTTTGCTGAGATATTGGGGCATTTACTGATCTTACACTTGTTCTATCCACTCTTTGAGAGAGATATTTTATGTAAACTTCATTTACTCAATTTGGGTGGATTTGTAAACCTGTAAGTTTGAGTGTTCTTGTTAAAAACACTTATAAGTTTGAGTGAAGTTTGGACAAAATCACTTGAGGAGTTTGAGAGCTTGGGAAGAGCTCTTGTAAGAAGTGAGCTAGGCACTTGGTCAACTAGTACCTGCTTTGTAATTCTTTATTGCATAGTGGAAGAGTTTTTAAGGGGGTCTTGAGGGTGAGGACATAGGTCACTAGTTGTGGCTAAATCTCGGTAAATCATTGTGTTCATTTTGTGCTCTATTTTTTATTTCTTGTTTGAAATTGTCTGACCACATTGCACACACACCTTAATTCTGCTAGTAGATTGTTCAATCAAATTGCTTAATTAGTTTTTAGTTAAAATTATTTGTGATTATTTTTGAAACCTAATTCACACCCTCTCTTGGGTTGCACTCTTGGACTAACAATTAGTATCAAAGCTTATACTTTACATTTAAAAGGTTAACATCCTTAGAGTTGATCCATGGAAACCATGTTTGGAAGCTCTCTAGGTGAAGGTCAATCTACCAATAGACCTCCCATGTTTAATGGGATATACTACAATTATTGGAAAAATAGAATGAGAATTTATATCCAATCTGTTGACTATGAATTATGGAGGATCATTGTTAATGGTCCTAAGACTCCCACCAAGACCATTGAAAGGATAGTCATCCCCAAACCTGAAAATGAATGGAATGAGAATGACTTGAAGCTTTTCCAATCGAATGCTAAAGCTATAAACATCGTATGTTGTGCACTAGACCCAAATGAATTCAATAGGATCTCTACTTGTGAATTTGCCAAGAAAATTTTGGATAGACTTAAAGTGACTCATAAAGGAACCAATCAGGTCAAGGAGTCCAAGATTAACATTCTTGTGCATAATTATGAACTATTTAGAGTGAAATTTGATGAGTCGATAACTAAAATGTTAACTAGATTTATTGACATTGTTAATAGTTTGAAGTCTCTTGGAAGAGTATATCCTAATAGTGAACAAGTGAAGAAGATACTAAGATTATTACCAAAGACATTGGAAGCCAAGGTGAGAGCTATATAAGAAGCTAAAGACCTCAATACAGTGTCACTTGAGAAGCTTCTTGGATCTCTCATGACCTATTAGCTGACCCATAAGCAAAATGCTCAAGAAAAGGAGGACAAGAAGAAGAAATCCATTTTATTCAAGTCCACCACATTAGAAAATAAATCTGGAAGTGAAGATGAAGATGAGAAAGATCTTGCCCTTATTATAAGGAAGTTCAAGAAATTTATGAAATGAAAGTGGAAAGGAGGAAAGAAGTTTAAAGCAAAGGGTGAATTCAACAACAAGGATTTAACCATCATATGCTATGAATGCAAGAAGCCAGGACACATTAAAACTGAGTGTCATATGCTAAAGAAGAAAGGAAAAAAAGGCAAAGGAAGAAGGCTCTAGCTACCACATGGTATGAAGATAAGGAATCCATCTCTGATGAGGAAACTGAACCTCAAGAAGTTGCAAACCTATGTCTCATGGCACAAGAGAGGGAATCTGAGGTAGTACACACTAAACCATCTAATTTTTCATTTGATGAGTTGCAAGATACTTTTGATGATGTACTTGCTAAATTCAAAAAAAGAGCATAAAAAATAGTCTTCTAAAAAAGATGGCATCCACACTCACTAAGGAGAGTGAAGATTTACAAATGAAAATGAAATTTTGAGCAAAGAGAATTATGTTTTGAAAGAAAAAGTAAATGATTTAGAAAAATTCCATGCAAAATGTGTTGATGTGAAAGAAAAGTTTGATGCCATGCTTGGTAAACAAAAGTGTTCTTTGACAAGGCTGGAATAGGTTACAATCATTTTAAAGATAAAAAGTTTTCAAAAAAAAAATTACATGCTTTTATTGTCAAAAGAGAGGCCATCCAGCTAACAAATGTTACATTATGCAAAAATCTCATGCTTTTAAGAATGTTTGGGTCCCAAAAGGACCATTGAAGACTAACTCCCGTGAACCTAAGATGATTTGGGTACCAAAGGTGAAAATTTAAGCTAATGGTCTTGTAGGTATGTCTTCAAACAAAATTCAAAAAAGGACCATTGGTACTTAGATAGTGGTTGTTCAAGACATATGACTAGAAACGAATCTCAATTTACATCTCTGACACCAAAGGTTGGAGGCTTGGTCACTTTTGGAGACAATAGCAAAGGCAAGATCATTGTTATAAGTAGTATTGGTAAAAACTTTTCTACTTCAATTGAAGATGTTTTACTTGTTAACAGCTTTAGGCACAACCTGTTGAGCATTAGTTAATTATGTGACAAAGGTTGTAAGGTAGTGTTTGAATCTTCTAAGTGCATTGTAATAAACATAAATGACAACAAGACCATATTCAAAGGACATAGACAAGGCAACATTTACATTTTTTACTTAAATAATTTATCTTCTTGCAAAATCAAATGTCTTACTACTATGAACTGTGAAGATAGTTGGTTATGGTATAGAAGGCTTTGCCATATTAGTATGAGCATTCTTTCAAAATTTTTCAGAAATGAACTAGTGAATGGTTTTCCCAAACTCAAATTTGAAAAGGACAAAATCTATGATGCATGTCCAATGGGGAAGCAAACCAGAATTTCTTTCAAATTTACTAATATGCTCTTTACCTCTAGGCCACTACAACTTTTACATATGAATTTGTTTAGATCAACTAGAACTTTTTTAAGTCTAGGTGGTAAGCAATATGTTCTTGTTATTGTTGATAATTACTCAAGATACACTTGGATTTTTTGGCCTGGCTCCACTTCTAGTGGAGTTAGTGTATTTTTTGGTTTGGCACCACTAGGAGTGGCACCAATGTATTTTTTAGCTTGGTGCCACTACAACAGGCTCTAGGTCGGTTTAAGTTACCTATAAATATAAACCATTCCCCTTACATAAAAGGGTTGGCAATCTAAGTCTAGAAACTTTGTCTTTCGATATACAAACTTCGAACTTTCTAGAAACCCTAGTTTTCTTAGGCCTCTTTAAACCCTACCCCCATAGACTCTAACCCTAACATACATACATTCTATACACTCCTATACGAGTTTTCAAGCCGACCATTAAAGACTCAAGGTGCTACAATCTTAAAGCTCTCGAAGATTAAAGCAAAGCAAATAAAGAAAGCAAATCAAAGAAGACACAAGGTTAGTTTTCTTTTATGTTTATGAAATTTCTCCCCTCTCTCTTCTTTCTCTTAGCCCACTTGAGTTTTTTTCTATTTTAATCCCCTATCTTCTTCCCCCCAATTTCTTGCATGCTTGAAACAAGGGAATCCCCGATTTATGTGTAGGAAGAATGGTTGAAAGTCACCGTGTTAGGGGTTTTCTTCTAATTCAACCTTAGACCATGTGGATTCGGCCCCCTTGATTATGTGGTAAAGCTAACCTTGTATGTTCACCACCCTACTTGTATTATGCATATTATACTCATACATCTCTTCAAAACCATTTTCTAAACTTGTTTTCAAAACTTGCATCCAAACTCTTTTCAAAACTTGCATTAAAATCTTCTTTTTCAAAACTTGTTTTCAAAATCACAATCTTAAGATGATTCTAGTCACTCCATGGTTAGGGTTGTTTTAGGAAAGTGTTACATAAGTTTTGGGTGTAAACCCTAAATTATTTTTTGGTTCAAATTACAATCCTAAAGTGATTTTAGCCATTCCATGGTTGGGGTTGCTTTAGGAAAGTGTTATATTTAAAACGACCAATATGGTCCATATTTTCAAATCTTTGTTGTTTTCAAAATTACAATCTTAGAATGGTTCTAATCTTCTTATGGTTATAATCATTTTAGGAAGGTGAGATATTTTTAGAGGCTTGCAAAAGTCCACATTCAAATCTCTTTCCAAATTGCTTTTCAAACTTACTTTCCAAAACCTCTTTTGTTTAAATCCTCTCCAAAATCTCTTTTCAAATCTACTTTCTAAAAACCTCTTTTTAAATCTATTTTTTAAAAACTCTCTTCAAAAGCTCTCTTTCCAAAAACTCTTTCAAAAGTCTACTTTCCAAAATCTCTTTTTCTTGAGATGCAAGTCAAGTCCTATAACCCATGGCTAGGAAACCCTACTTTTAATTTCCTATTTTTACCTCAAAACCTAGGTTTTCAAAACCTCCTTTTTACATCCAAATCATAGTTTTCCAAAACTATTTTCTATATCAAAATCATAGGTGTCCAAAATTTTCCTTTTTCACATCAAATCATAAACTTTCAAATCCAAGCTTTCCAAATCTCATCCTCTCCAATTCCATGAAAAATCTAATCTTTCAACTTAGGAAACCAAATCCCATCTCCAATTTAGAAAACCAAATCAAATCCTCCATTTTTTGAAACAAGATCAATCATCTCTTTTTGGAAATAAAATCCAATCTTTTATTTTAGAAAATAGAAATCAAATATTTCCTAATACCAATTCTTTTCTAATCTCATACCTTCTCAAATCTTAATTTTCCAAAACTTAAACTTCTAAATTTTCTAAATTTCAAATCTTTCTAAATTCAAACCTTTCCAAAATTTCTAAACTTTCTTAATTCAAGATTTTCCTAAATCAACCCTCTCTTAAAAAGAAAACATTCTTAATTCAAAACTTTTCAATTTTAAAACTTTCTAAATTCGAATCTTTCCAAAACCAACTTTTTCTTAAAAAAGAAACCTTCCTAAATTCAAAACTTTCCTGATTTGAAAACTTTCCTAAAATGGAACCTTTCTATTTTGAAACTTTCTTAATTCCAAGATTTCTTAAATCCAATCTTTCCTAAACTCCAACCTTCCAAATTTTCTAAATCAAACATTCAAGTCAAATCTTTTCCAACTATTCAAAGTCAAGTATTTCTAAATCAGATCAAATCATTTCCAATCTTTTTGAATCCTATATGTCCTACATCATAAGTTTTTTAAAACCAATTTTCGAAGGTCAAACTTCTTAAAGTTCAAATCTAGTCAATCCAAGTGCAACATTAGGTAACCTAAACCCTAGGATACCTAAACCCTAGTTTAGGAAGTTCCAACTCCTTTCTAAAGCTCCTTTCTAAACCAAGATGGTTTTCAATTTCAATCTCCAAATCAAGTTCAAGTTCAATCTTTTCAAATCAAAATCAATTTCAAATCCTTAAGTTCTATTTCAAATCAAAATCAATTCCAAGCTCAATTTCATATCTTCTGTTCTAAGTTCAAATGGAATCATTTTTCAAATCAAACTCTTTTCAAATCAAGCTTTTCAAAACCTTAAAGTATCTATTTTCAATTGGACTTTTGTCTGAACTACAACTGACCTGATTTCCAAAAAGGGATACGTAAGCAACCCTTATGGGTGCGGTCATAACTATTTTTCAATTTCATTGTCTATTTCAAGTTTCTAATTCTAAAATCTATTCTCAAATCTTTATTTCCAATTTCTAAAACTTTCTTTCAAACTTCAAAATCTTCTTTGCAAAACTATTTTCAAAATCAAATCAAGTCCTTTCAAATTTACTTTTAAAAATCAAATCAAATTCTTACACTTGCATATCATGCATCATGTCAAACTTCTTTTTATAGTTCTTTTCAAAAGTGGATAGTTTTGGACAATTATTAATCAAAGATTATAAATGAGTGAAGCTAGGGTGAATAGACATGTAGGTACCGCAAGGACGGGGTAGGGTGATGACTTAGTGTGTCTTCCCTGCACGTAACCAACCTCTGAACCTAGAATCACTGTTTTTAAAGACCAAATGGAGTTATTTTCAAAAAGGCTTAAATATTTTCAAAGGTTGCTAAACAACCTGTTTTCTTAAAAACCCTCTCTTGAGGAAGTTTCAAAATCTTTTTCAAAAACCCTAAGTTTAATATTCGGATTGTACTTAGTTTTAGGTGACATAACTTACCTTAATCAAGTTAGGTGGTGACTCCAAACATTTTTCAAAAGCCCTTATTCAAAATCAATTTTCAATTCAAACCTAGTCGCACTCATTCTTCTAGGAGGATGAGTTCTAATGAGCGAGTACTGTATTTTTTTCACTTATGTGTATTTTCCTTGAGTGCTAAAAATCGAGGCGCGATACCGGGTCCTATGGTTTTTTAGGGCTTACCCTCAAAAGTCCTCGTTCGATAGTTTCTAAAGCTTTCCCTCAAAAGCCTATCTCTCTTTCTGTTCCAAAGAACCTTTTTTAAAGTCTCCCTAAACCTTTTTTCACAAAAATTTCAAGTGCTAAATTTTCTGAAAAATCTGGCAGAGTCCCATTTATAAAAGACCTCTACAACGCCACACAACCGCAAACTCACAATGCCACCAAACACGTAATACCTCGCCACTTGCCCAACACAGTGCATAGACAGGCAAACACCAAACACCAATTTTTCTTTCCCGAGGCTATTTTCTCTCCTTTTCTTTCAAACAATTTCAAAAAAGTTCACAAGTTTTCCAAAAACATACACAAAACTTTTCAAAATATTTCTAGAGTTTTCTAGCAACAATCCAACACCCCTGGGATTTATTCCTCAAATTTTTCAAATTTTTCACATTTTCAACCTTTTTTCTAATTTTTGAAAAATCAAAAAATATAATTATTTTTAAAAAAATTACTAAACTTCACATGGTTATTCAAAACATTTTTCTAAGACATCCTATGCAAAAACATTGCAAGAAAATGCATTACCCAGTACCCAAATCACTAGTTTTTCTAAGTCTGCAGGAAACTCCTTTCGGTAAAACATGGCTATCTACACAGACTCACTCAAATGATCACCAAAACCCAAAAAAAACTCTGTAGATGCATTCAAAACATTCAAGAACCTTAATTTCAACTATACACATGCTTCAAATAAAAATCTACGCATTAAAATCAATCAAAAACAAGAAAACTTACTTTTTGGCATTTTCTAGCGATTTCTTCTTATCCGGCGACTTTCCGGTGATGATGTCACTTCTTGGTGACTCCCTGGCGTTCCACAAACACCTCCCAGCGATGCCCAAGTAAAATCCCCCGAAGAGTTTTGGAGAGAGATCTCAAAAATGGCATAAAACTAAGCAAAAACCCACAAACCCGTAGCTACTAGTTTAAGAAATCCCGTTGGTCATGTGCCACTTCTAGTGGCGTAAGGCAAAACTTAAGCCTGGCACCACTATAAGTGCGCACAGCTAACCTGGGCCCGTCTCGACCTTTTGCCCACCAAAACTAGTTTTAAATAGCCTCTTGACCCTATTTTTAAGCTTCAACCTCCAATTTTCAAATTTTCAAACCTCCGATCCCTCCAATTGCCTCGCGACCTTCATTAGGTACTTTATCGTTTTCTGCCTTCAATAGGTAAAGACAGAAAAATACGGGCAGCTGTTAGCACCCCATTTTGGCCACTCGGCGATCTCTGGCTTAACCGAAAGCACTTACAAACCAACACAAGTATACTCAAGCTCAAACTGGCTTTCCAAATCCAAGTTGATCTGTCAACCGCTTCGCAGGCCCACTGGGCCCAATAGAGGCAAAATGACCAACATGGCCATCCTGCATTAGTCAATCCAATCTAGCCAGGCACATTTTTCATAAGATGATAAGTCCATTCAAATTCAAAGTCAAATCCAATACTCATCTTCGAAAACTACCTAAGTCCCCGACATGAAAGAGTGGTTCACTTCTAGCACCTGTTAGCCTGCCAATGTAGAATGTCCACTAGTCCGACATATTCCTTGAGAAAGCAAAAACCCCTCAAGAATGGAAGACCATCCAAGTCCAGCACGTTCCTTGAGAAAGTATAAACCCTTCAAGAACGAAAGACCGTCCAAGTCTGGCATGACCTTCGAGAAAGTTTATCCCTAAAGGCGGTAAGACCCTTTCAAACTTGTCCACAGAGAAAGTACCAATTCCTCGAACAGAAGTCCAGACCAGATCTAGACTGGTCAACATTGATGCCTGCTAGCCCGTCTTGGTGAAAAATGATCATTTTGCCTCTAACGGGCCTGATACGTTCTTCGAGAAAGTACCAAAATCCTCAAAACGGTAGGACCACCTTCCAAGGCCGTCCTTAGATGGTCCGGCATGTCCAATGCCATCCGTCAGCCTCGGTCCTTTCTTAGAGGTCACCTGATCAAAATTACCATTTTGCCTCTAAGCATCCAAATGCCCTAGAAAACCACACCGGCTCTGAGTATCATATCGGTAACCTCCTAGTCAACTTTAGTCAATCCCAGTCAACTTTGGTTAACCCCAGTAAACCCTAGTCAACCCTAATCAACCCTGGTCAACTCCAATGAACTCAGGTCAACTCTAGACAACTTTGGTCACTCCAGTCAACTTTGGTCAACCCCAGTCAACTTTGGTTAACCCTAGTAAATCTTGGTAAACCCCAGGTAACTCTGGTCAACCCAGTCAACCCCGGTTAAGCTTAGTCAACCCTGGAGCTCCTAAGATGAGGTGACCGCGATTCGGCCACTCTTTTCAACCACACCGGCCTTGGAAATCAAACTGGCAACCTCCGTGACATTTTCCAGATTATTCCTTTCTATTTCTAGCCGAACCCCACCGTCCATCACTTTTCTTTTTGAACCAGAACCTTCGTGCTCCACTTCAAGTGAAGCATGACCATTTTTTAATCTTGAGCCACTTCTAAAGGTGCACACCAACCCCCCAAGTTGTCAAAAGTAGTTATAAATTGACCAGCATCAAACAAGCCCAGTATCCAACATTTTCTTCAGCCCTCATAAATGAGCCTGCGCCACTCTTAGTAGCGCACGACCAAGATTAAAGTGTGCACCACTAGCAGTGGCACACAAATCCTCTGGTTTTGCACTACAAATATAGACCTCCCCCCTCACTGTTTTGGGTCAAAAAATCTCTTTAAAAACGTTCTCTCTCTCTCTCTGCCAAGATAGCTCTCAGAGCCCTCTCTCTTTCTCTCTTGAAGTCTTGGTGGCTGAGCCCTAGTTCAAAGCTCTGAAGCCCTAGCTCCCGGGCTCCATTGAAGGCTATCTCCTGTTGCCCGGAAGCTCCCGACGTCTTCCCAAGTTCAAGGCCCTAGCCTCTATTGAAGAAAGAAGAAAGAAGTCAAGGTAAATCCTCCATTTACTTTCCGTATTCCCTTACTCTCTCTTCTCCCTCCGAACCCACTTGGGTTCTTTTCATTTTTAACCCCCTATCTTTAAACCCCTTTCTTGCATGCTTAGAACAAGAGGATACTAAGTACATGTCGAGAATGGATGAGAGAGGACTACCGATCGGGACTCCCTTCTTGACTTTCACTCACTTCATGGCATGGCCTTTGGGCCCTCTTGCAATATGGTGATACCTAGTCTTGTATGATTCATGTCGTTATTATCATTGTCATACATTTATATTTTTGTCATCTCTTTATCCCTAAAAACTATCTTCAAGGTTATTTTCTCAAAAACCATAATTCTAGGTTGATCCTAACCCTTTCGTGGTTAGGGTTCTTCTAGAAAAGTGTGACATTTGAAATGGCTTCTAATAGCCTATATTATTTTCTTTTCAAAAACATGATCTTGAAATGATCCTAGTCCTTTCATGATTATGTTTCAACAAATTTGTGACATTCAAAACGATCCGAAAAGGTCTACATTTTTGGCCTTGTGCCTTTGTTGTCTTTCAAGTCACGAGCCTAAAGTGAAACATTTTCACAACTCTTTTCAAAATTTAACATTTTCACAACTCTTTTCAAATTTTCAATTCCACAACCCTTTTTAAATTCTCAATTCCATAACCATTTTTCAAACTCAATTCCATCTTTCAAACTCTTTTTCAAACTTTGTTTTCAAATGTTTTCTAAGTGAATAGCATTAAACATAGGTAACCGGTGAGTCATAATTAGGTGAGTAAAAGGTGAATAGACATATAGGTACCACAATTAGGATATCTTCCCTACACGTAACCAACCCCCGGACTTAAGAATTTCTGTTTCAAAGACCAAAACTGGAGTCAATTTTTAAAAGGGCTTTTTAACATTTTTAGGGCTATCAAACAACCTTACCTTCTAAAAACCCTCTCATGAGGACATCTTTCAAAAATACTTTCCAAAACCTAAGTTTAACATTTGGGTTTTACTTAGTGTAGATAACCTAGCATATCTTTAAATATGTTAGGTGGCGACTCTCAAAGACCTTTTCAAAAAAGCCCTAATTAATTTCATTTTAAAAATTCAAACCCCGTCGCACCCGCCCTTCTAGGAGGGCGAGTTCTAAAATAGAGCACCGTGCTTTTCACGAGCCAAGATGGCTTGGTTCAATTTAAAAACGGGGCACGACACTTCATTGGGATTAAAAAGATAGATTAGGCATGGTGAGAATTCCCCCTCCCAACCACTCTCTTCATCGGTCTCCCAATCCCCTTCATAATCTTCGACCATGATCACATCCAATTCACCCTCCTCTTCTATTTTCTCTAGTATCAAGTTGACAGTGTGGTTTAGCAGAGGATTTGTGGTTATATTGGGGGTAGGAGTAGGGTTCACCGGTTGTAGATCAATGATCTTATTATCTATCAAGTCTTGGATTATGTGTTTGAGGGAGAAGCAGCTTTCGATGTCATACCCTTGGCCGCTCGAATGATACTCGTAAGTGAGGGCGTCATTAAAGGTTGGAGGTAGAGGGCTTAGCAATGGACGGGCTGGTATGGGCTTTAGTATGTTGTTCTTTAGCAGGTTATGGTAGGCCTCGATTTGGGTGCAAGCTAAGGTATCAAAGGTACGGATACGTTAGGCCGGCCTGTTGAAGTTAGGTTGTACCCCAAAAGTGCCAAAGTTAGGTGTCTGTGTGGGCATGGTTAAAGTGGGCATGGGTATGATAGGGTGAGGCTGAAGTGGTGGACGGTATTAGGGTGGTTGAATGGGCAAGATAGCAGACACTTCACTCTCCTTCTTAATTACTCCCCTCGTAGTAGCCACCTTTTTAGCTATGTTGGCAGAACTTCCTCTAGTTTCTGCATAGGGAACTGTAATCCTCCCTGTCTTAAGACCATTCTTTATCATCTCCCTTTGCATGATGAGCTCGGAGAAACTTTTTTCTATGCTTGTGTAGAGCTTTTTGTGGTATATGTCTTGGAAAGTGTGCACCAACAGTTATACATACTCTTTCTCTTTCAAAGCGGGATTAACTTGTGCAGCTGTTTCTCACTATCTAAGGGCATAGCTCTTAAAACTTTCTTTCTCTCTCTTACTCATTGTCATTAGAGACCACCGGTCAGAAGTAAGGTCTATGTTGTGGCGATATTAGGCTTTAAATGCATTGACCAGCTTGATCCAAGTTGTGATCATTCTTAAGTAAAGTCGGGCAAACCATTGCAAGGCGGATCCAGTGAAACCATGTTGGAACAATTACATGAGGAGCTTTGGATCATTTTCATGACCACTCAATGCCCCAATATAAAGGCAAAGGTGGGCAATGGGGTTACTAGTGCCATCATACTTCTGAAAATCAAGCATCTTGAACTTGGCAGGTCTTGGAAGGTCCGGGAAGAAGCACAACTCGTCATAGGATGCAAGCCTAAAGGTGTCATGGCCATGGAGGCTTTGCTGCGAGTCTTTCAACCCTTGAATTTTCAGACTGAGAGGGTCTAGGAAGTTATTTTCACAGCAGGTGAGAGCAGTATAGTTTTCCTTTCTTCAGTATTGACCCCTTTAGAATCCTCCTTGTTTTTCCCCACAGTATTAGATTGTAGCACAACCCTTGGGTTAGAAGGTTCGAAGTTTTTAGGAAAAATTATGGATGATGATGGGGCCAAAGCAGTATCTTTCCTAGCCATGGTTTGGATGAGCATAAACATCTCATCGATCTTGGTTCTCATTTCATTGACCTGTTCTTGAGAAACCGGGGATGACTCATCAGGATTAGCAGCCATTAGTGAAGCTCTTTGTCGGGTAAGGATAATGTCTCTAGGTGGATGCTGATCTTTCTTAGGAGCGATGGTGGCTTTCTATAGTGTAGTTTTTGTGAAAGAAAAAAAAAAAAAAAAGAAAAACAAGGACATAAGCCACGAGTTAGTTTTTGGTATTTAGAGAGCTTTATGCAATGCATACCCTAGGGATGTGCCTTATTGATAGGGAGATTAAACATTATGCATTTGGCTCACTTTTTAGAGCTAGGAGGTTTGCCTTTATATGCAAATACTTTACCATCGAGTGGGAACATACATTCATTTACAAAAAGTAGAGGAGTACGTTGAACTTTGAGTTTAAAATACAAGAGAATCGAAATACATTTTAATAGGGGGAGAGGGAACACTTTTCTTGGAACTTCCACCTATCTATTTTTACATTTTGAAATCCTAAACTACTCTTGAGTCTTTGGATTTACCTTTTTTAAGTTTGATGTTGAAGGGGTCATTGAAAGACCTTACTATTTGATTGCCCCTTATCTTCTTGGCAACCCTATCTTTCTAAGCACAGAGGAATTGGGGCCCCTCTTTATGGAAGGACTTGAAATGTACGCATGAGTCCTTAGGGTTACGTGGGAACCCTTAGGATTTTGGTAGGTTTAATGCAAGAGAGAGTGAACTTGGTGTCACTCTCTTTGGATTGATTATATGCATGAAGATGCAGTGACTTGAGTTACTTTGAAACTTTTGTCTTGACATGGAATATTGAATGCATGAACATATATGCATAGAGTAGAGAGAAAGAGAGAGAATGTAATTGTAAAGTAAATATGTATGCATGAGCAGTTATACAAGCATTATAACAATAGAAATAGATAAGAATAAAGGAAAGTAAAATATTCGCCCTTTCCTCCATGGTTTTGAAATTGATGTGCATGTCTTAAATTCAGCAGAGGTTCGGCTATGCATGGTTTCTATATGAGCATGAGATTGAGGGTTTACTAATACTTCGTAAGAAGGCTCGGAGGGTTTACTAATACTTCGTAAGAAGGCTCGGTCCTCAGATCTTTAAACCTAGGCCCACTCCCCGAGATAGTGCCATTATAGGTTGGTGATCCTAGCGAGGGAATCATCAAGAGGCCGTAGGCTAAGAAATTGATATAGCATCCGCCCACAACCAATATACCAATCTCCTTTCTAATTAGAAGGGACATATTCAGGTAGAGAATGTAAGTATGCAAATATGTGTGCACATGCAGTGTGTGTGAAATTTTGAAAAGCAAAGGAAAAGGCCTAACAACTCTCATCCATCTTGTCTATTCCATCCTATTCATTCATGACATACATGGAAGCTAATATGACATAAAATAAAAATGTGAACAAAGGTCCACCTACAAAAATAAAAATGCAAGAAGTCAGTACTTGAATGCAAGATTGAATATGAATTAAATGCAAACAATGACATGTTTTTTTGAAAACAGCTTTGAAAAGTTTGATTTTGAAAGTTTGAATTAGATAGAATTGGATAAATTAATCACAGATTCTAGATGACTGAAGGGTGAAGAGACATGATAATGGCCTAACCCTCTAAGCGTCCCCAGCGGAGTCGCTAACTGTCGTGCCCTGATTTTTCGCACTCGAGAAAACATGCAAGTGAGAAAAACACAGTACTCTCTCATTAGAACTCATCCTCCCAGAAGGACAAGTGCGACTAGGTTTGAATTAGAAATGGATTCGAATAAGGGCTTTTGGAAAAAGTTTTGGAGTCGCCACCTAACTTGATTAAGGTGAGTTAGGTCACTTAAAACTAAGTACAATTCGAAGATTAGATTTAGGATTTTTGAAAAGATTTTGAAAGCTTCCTCAAGATAGGATTTTTAAGAAAATAGGTTGTTTGGCAACCTTTGGAAAGATTTAAGCTCTTTTTGAAAAAGTGAGCAATTCAAAGATTAAACTCCATTTTGGTCTTTGAAAAAAATGATTCTAGGTTCAGACATTGGTTACGTATAGGGAAAATGTACTAGGCTATCACCCTATCCCACCCTTGCGGTACCTATATGTCTTATCACCCTAGGTTCATTCATTTAGAGTCTTCGATTATTCAATGTCCAATACTATCCACTTTGAAAATACTTTTAGAAAGAAGTTTGATATGATGCATGACATGCAAGTGCAAGAAAAGGATTTGATTTTGAAAATAGATTTGAAGCTTGAAAAAAGTTATGAAATTGGAAACTTGAAAAAGGTTGTGACCGCATTCATGAGGGTTGCCTATGTATCTCTTTATTGGGAATCAAGTCAGTCGTAGTTTGGATAAGAATTCAATTGAAAATAGACATTTTGAGGTTTTGAAAAGTTTAACTTGAAAGAGTTTGATTTGAACAAAAGATTTGAAATTGAACTCTGATTTAAAATCGAATTTGAAATTGACTTTGACTTGAAATCAAATTTGAAATTGACTTTGACTTGAAATTGAATTTAAGGATTTGAAAATTGATTTTGGTTTGAAAATATTGAACTTTAAACGAAAATTTGGACTTGATTTGGAAAAGATTAAGTTGAGCTTTGAAAACATCTTGACTTAGATTGGAGTTTGAAAACCATCTTGATTTGGAAAAGAGTTCTAGAAAAGTCTTTGAAAAAGTTGAAGCTTCCTAACTTTAAGATTAGGATTGAACTAGGGTTTAGATATCTTAGGATCTTGGTAGCCTAAGGTTGAAACATGCACCTGAATTTGAAAAAACTTGATTTGAACTTGAGAAGTTTGATTTTAGAAAAGTTCCAATTTGAGAAAGTTTCGGATCAGAAAAATTGGATTTAAGAAAGATTAAGAAAGGATTTGATTCGATTTTAAGAACACTTGATTTAGAAAAGACTTATAAATATTTGACATGATTATTTGATTTGAAAGAATTTAAAAAGTTAGGGTTTAGGAAAGATTGGATTTAAGAAAGCTTTGAATTAGAAAAGTTTCAAAAAGGTAAGTTCCATTTTAGAGAAGTGCCAAATTAAGAAAGTATCATTTTAGGGAAGTTTTTAAATTAGGAAAGAGTTGATTTTTGAAATATTTGAATTTAGAAAGTTTTGAAACTTTGAAAGATTTAGAAGTTCGAATTTAGAAAGATTTGAGAGCTTGAATTTAGGAAAGTTTTAGAATTTGAAAAGAATTGGTAAGTGAAAATTTTGAAAGTTGAGATTTGAAAAGGTTTGAAATTAGGAAAGATTTGGAATTAGAAAAGACTTGAATTATGAAAGATTTTGTTCCTATTTCCTAAATTTGAAGACTGGATTTTGTTTCCCAAAAATAGATGATTTGATTTTGTTTCCAAAATTAAAAGATTGGATTTGGTTTTCTAAATTGGAGGATTTGATTTGACATGGAATTGGAAAGGTTGAGTTTTGAAAATCTCGAATTTGGAAATCTATAATTTGGTGTAGAAAAGAGGTTTTGGGAATCTAAGATTTGATGTAAAAAATAGTTTTGGAAACCTATGATTTGAGGCAAAATAAGAAGTCATGATTTTAAGAAAGGGAACTAGGGTTTTCTAATCATGGATTCTAGGGCTCAACTTGGACTCCAAGACAAAGAGTTTTTGGAAAGTAGATCTTTGAAAAGAGTTTTTAGAAAGTAGATTTTTAAAAAGAGTTTTTAGGAAGTAGATTTTCAAAACTATTTGGAAAGAGGTTTGAATATAGAATTTTACAAGTCTCATGAATATCTCACTTTCCTAAAATGATTCTAACCATAAGAAGATTAGAACCATTCTAGGGTTGTGATTTTTAAATAATAAGGATTTGAAATATGGGCCATAATGGTCACATTGAATATCACACCTTCCTAAAACAATCATAACCATGGAATGGCTAGAATCATCTTAAAATTGTAGTTTTAATAAAAATAATTTAGGGTTTACACCCAAAGTTTGAACCTTGATAGTCATATTGAATATAACACTTTCTTAAAACAACCCTTACCATGGAATAGCTAGAATCACTTTAGGATTGTGATTTTGAAAACAAGTATGAAAAAGAAAATTTTGAATGTAAGTTTTGAAAGAGAGTTTTGATGCAAGTTTGAAAACAACTTTGAAAGCAATTTTGAATGGATGCATGAATATAAGATGCACAATGCAATAGGGTCATGAACATATAAGGTTAGGCGTCGCCACATAATCAAGGGGGCCAAATCCATACCATCAAAGGTTGAACTAGAAGAAAGCCCCCAACACAGTGACTTTCAACAGTCCTTCCTTGGCATGAGTCGAGAAGTCCCTTGTTTCAAGCATGCAAGAAGAGGAGGTAAAAGATGGGGATTAAAATAGAAGAAAACTTATGTGGGTTCAGAGGGAAAATAGAGAGAAGGGATTATGTAAAAGTAAATCAAAAGCCTACCTTGTCTTCTTCTTACTTTGATTGCTTTGCTTTACTTAACTTGAACCTTGAGAGCTTCAAAGTTGTAGAACTAGAATCTTCAATGGATGTTTGGAGGCTTGTGTTTGAGTGTATAAGGTGTATGGAGGCTAGGGTTTAAGTGTATGGAGGCTAGGGCTTGAAAAGCCTTAAGAGGACTAGGGTTTGGAGAGACTTTGAGCTCTAATTTTAGAGACACAAATTTTTTGGACTGTATTTGCTAACCCTTTTTATGCATGAGGAGGGTCTGTATTTATAGATAAACAAAACAACCTTGGCGCCTGTTGTAGTAGCGCCAGGGCAAAATTCCACTAGAGCCACTAGGAGTGGCACCAGGCTATTTATTAGCTTGGTGCCACTACAGCCACTTAGGAAAGTTTTAAGGCAGCAAGAAACGTATCTTTTGACCCTTGGGACGTAAGGCAAAAGATTTGGGCGCTTGTTATAGTGACTACTATGCAATTTTTAGCTTGGCTCCATGAGGAGTGACTTTTAAAGTCCGAGAATGATCCAGCAGGTTTTGAGTAACCAAACTCAGCTGGGAATGGATGGGAACCCTCAAGAGACCGTTCTAGAGGTAACTGGCTTGAAAAACAATGCTAGAATGTTTGAAAAGGTTGGCCGGCCCACCAGGGGCAAAACAGTCTATTAAATTGGAGAAACACCTAAATAGACTCAAAGTGACCCTTGAGAAGCCTCGAAGATTGGAAACACTATTTAGAGTATTATGAGGGATTACTGGTTTGATGCCTAGAGTTAGTGTGATTGGAAAAGGCCATCGGCCCAATAGGGGCAAAACAGTCATTTTGCACTGAGCTCATTGGAATTGACTTGGAATGATCCAGAAAGGTGTTGGAAGGTTGATGATACTATTAGAAACATCCTTAGAAGATAACCGGTTTGATGCTTAGAGCCGGTGTGGTTGGAAAAGGCGACTAGCCCACTAGGGGCAAAATGATCATTTTGATCGAATGGTCTCGAAATTGATCCGAAACCAAGTAGAAGGCATTCAAACGTGCCGGATTATCTTTGGGACAATCTTGGAAAGGTGGACTTACTGCTTTGAGGACTTAGGTACTTTCTTAAAAAGCGTGCCGAAGTGGTCCAAGAGGCAGTTTGGTCATTTTTTACTGGAATGGGCTAGTAGGCATTGGTGTTGACCTGGGTTTTGAGTGTTTTCACCACTCTGACGGTGTGTCATGAGTTCGTTTCCAAAGGTATCCCGTCCTTCAGTAAATGTGTCACGGCCAAGAGGCATGTTCGGTCCCGTGACATAGGGGTTTCGTTGGCAATTCCCAATATCGACCTGTTTGTGAGTGTTTCTGCCACTCTGACAGTTGCGATGTTTGCAAGTGGTTCCGTCACTCTAACGGTGTGCGTTCATTCCAGGGACTGTCTGATCTCTAGAAGTTGCTAGATGGAGTTATCATCTAAGGGATTAACTTTCTCGAAAGATGTGCTGGATAACAAACATTCTACATTGGCGGGCTAACAGGCGCCAGAAGTGAACTGTTCTGCCGTATCAAGGACTTGGGTTCGATCCCAGTCAACAGGTTTGAAAGGACTTACCATTTTGAGGAGTTTTCTCGATAAAAATGTCAGACTGGATGAACTTACCATCTAAGGGATCAGCTTTCTCAAAAGACATGCCTATTTGAGTTTGATTGATCTAGATTGGAATTGGAACTGGAATTGAGGTTGAAATAAGGACTTATTGTCTGTAAGAAGACGTTCTAACTGAAATTGGACCGAGCAATACTACAAGGGCATTTTGGTCATTTTGTGTTTATTGGGCCCAGTGGGCCCGTAAAGTTATTGATTGACTAGATTGAGTCTGGAAAACTAGTTTGGACTTGAATATGCCTATGTCGGTTTGAATGTGAGTCCGGTCGAACCGAAGATTGTTGAGCGAGCAAAAATGGGGTACTTACACACGACTCCTAAGGAAATGAAGCACATTAAAGTGGTAAGTGCCAACTGTACTAATTGGCTATAAAACTGGCATTTCAATGATTTATCCTCTCCTCTCCTTCAACACGTGTCGTGTTCAGATAGGTTTGCAGGGGCACGTATCCTCAATCATGTATTCATAACGGGTTGGTCTTTGAGGTGTCGCCACGTGGATTTGTCTAGACCCTTGATCCCCTATTTTCGAAAATGGCTCGTCTTGGTGATTCCTTTCTCATCCTTTCATAAGCCAAGCACTCTAACTTTGTTCGATCGTCAAGGGCTCAAGACTCTTCTTATTTCCTAGTACGTCTCCCCTTCATACTTTTAAGGTTTCACTTTTGTGTTTTAGCTTTTTTTTTTTATGCACATCTACCATAAATGGCATTTTAGGTTTCTTCTTCGTTATTGTTGCGCACCATCCTTTATTGGTTAGGTCCATGACCCCATTCTTCTTAAGCAAGTGTTTGTCAATTTGATAAGCTACTTTCACCAAACTCTAGGCAATATGTGGAATTTGCCCACCTTAAGAACGATTTAAAACCCTGAGCTTGTCGTCAGATTTGAGGAAGGCCCTTTCTGAACACCTCATTCTAAGGAGGCATCGAAAATTTTAGGTGAAAGAAGCTCTTGAAATTGCTGAAGCCTCCTTTATGGAGGAAACCTAATCCGGGACCGATGAGTTGTCTCTTAACTAAAGTGAAGATGAGGGGTAAGTTCTTTACGCAACCGTGGGGATGGCCTCCATCCTCCAAGGAATGGAGTTGGACTTCTTTCACACCTCGTATTAGATCCCCATAACTTTGAGGCTTCAAGCCCTATCAAAGGGGGACTAGGCATGCAAAGCTAAATTGGGGGAAGTATGCCTCTATAAGGACGCCTTGGCGGGAGGCCTGTGTCTCAGGTTCCATCCCATGATTAGGGAACTCCTCAGCCATCTAGAGATGGCTCCTACTCAAATAATGCCTAAATTGTGGTGGATTCTAATTAGTTGCATGGTGCTCTGGAAAATTCTTAATGACAAGTGGGACTCTCTCATGGTAGATAAGTTATTATACTGTTACAAGCTGAATGAATTGGGGAAAGGTTGGTGGTATTTTTCTACGTGGATGTTGCAGTTCAATCTCGTTACGAACTTTCCCACTTCCAATAAGGGTTGGAAAGATAGGTTCTTTTTCCTGTACGATGAGGGTTGGGAGCTTGCCCCATGGGAGGTAGTTAGGCCAGATACTCAGCGTGCCCCGCAAATATGGGAGGAACTCAACAGAGATGGTAAATATTGGTAGGAACCTTTCCTCAGTTACTCTGATTTTTATTGTTTTGACTTTGTTTGATATTCCTAACCGCGCAGTTCACTCAAGACCTGACTTGTCGAAGGAGCTTTTGAAGAGGTTGGCTTATATAGTGAAATCCGACCTGAGAGAGTATAAACTGCTGGTCAACTTGGACAATTTGGGTGTGTATTTGCCAAATGGCCCAATAGGCCTTATGCTGAACCTTGATAGGGAGATGGCAAGGCTTGCCATAGAAAAACCTATAGGGAGACATACTTAGGTTGGTTTTGTAGGTAGTCCTATAAGCCCACAGTGCATCCACTAAGCATAGAGACCAATCCTTACGGTTGGGATTCACTATTTTCTCTATGTGCTTAATTTACCTATTAGCCAACTCCACTTGGCCACTCGTTTGTGAATGGTATGGTGTACCCATATTATGCAAAACCCCATATCTACTCATCAAGACCCCTATGGGTCTATTACAAAAATGTGAACCGACATCACTTATGATGGCTCGGGGTATGCCAAAACATGAAAAGATATTTTCTTTAAGAAACTTGATCACCATTATGATCATTGGTATGAGAGGCTAAAGTCTTTACCCACTTTGACACATAATCTATGCCCACCAATACGTAAAGATTGCCAAAAGAACTTGGGAATGGTCCTAGGAAATCTATGCCCTAATAATCAAATATCTTAATAACGATAATGGGGTGCAAAGGTATCATGTTCTTTCTAGGGAGACTACCTAGTCTCTGGCACCTATCACATGCAATGCAAAATGTATGGACATTATGGAACATGGTAGGCTAATAGAAACCACTCTATAAAATCTTTGCAATGGTTTTGTTTGAGGAGAAGTGTCCACCACAGGCATATGAATGGCAGAAAGTGATGATGGATGGGAATTCTTCATTTGGAACACACCAACGAATCACTTGGTCTGGACAATATTTATACAAATAAGGTTCATCCCACATAAAAACTCTCACATTCCTCTAAAGTTTCTTTTTATCTATACTAGACCAATGAGGTGGAATCTTACCCATAGTCAAATGGTCTACATCTACATACCATGGGATGCTTATGTGTGAGATTGCTTAGATAGAGAGCAGTTTTTCATTAGGAAAGTGCTCGTTAATAGCAGAGTTATCTTGATCTCGCCCATCGGTAGGGAGTCGAGACAAACGATCTGCTACCATATTTTTTTACCCCTTTCTTCTCATGCATCTCTATGTAAAACTCTTGGAGTAGGATCCATCTTATGAGTCGTGGCTTGGCTTCTTGCTTTGTGAGCAAGTACTTAAGTACAACGTGATCTGTATACACAATAACTAAGGAGCTGACTAAGTAAGATCCAAATTTATCAAGTCTCTGTGGTAGTGTAGTTCATCTGGGCATCATTGAGGGTTTTACTAGCATAATATATGACGTATGGTTTCTTATCCTTGTGTGGACTCAAAATAGCTCCAATGGCAAAATTGCTCGCATCACACATTAGCTCGAATGGTAAAGACCAATCAGGGGCTTGTATGATACAATTTGTAGTTAATAGCCCTTTAAGCTTATCAAAAGCTTATTGGTATGAAGATTTCTAATTGAATAGAACGTCTAATGATAATAAATGGCACATAGGATGCGAAATAGCACTATACCCCGGAATGAATTGATGGTAGAAACCAGTGTGCCCTAAGAAAGAACATACATCCTTTATGGTCCTAAGGGTAGGAAGCTTTTGAATAAGTTCTACTTCAGCTTTATCGACTTCTATCCCCTCATTGGACACGATGTGTCCTAACACAATCCATTGTGTAACTATGAAGTGACACTTCTCCCAATTGATAACCAAATGGCTCTCTTCACATCTTTCTAGCACTTTATCCAAATTTGTTAGGCATTGTTCATAGGTATCTCTACACACAGAAAAATCATCCATAAAAATTTTGAAGATATGCTCTATCATATTGCTAAATATGCTGATCATACACCTTTAAAAAGTAGTCGATGCATTGCACAAGCCAAATGGCACCAACAAGCATAAGTGCCAAAGGGACAAGTAAAGGTAGTCTTATCTTGATTGTCTAGGGCTATCTCTATTTGATTGTACCCCTAGTACCCATCTAAAAATAATAGTAAGCTCTACCCACCACTCTCTTTAGAACTTGGTCAAGGAATGGTAGTGGAAAGTGGTCCTTAGGGGTCATGGTGTTAAGTCTCTGATAGTCCATGCACATATGCCACCCGGTTTGGACCTTAGTAGGCACTAGTTCATTCTTTTCATTCATGACTACCATGACGCCAGATTTCTTTGAGACCACTTAAGTAGGGCTTACCCACCTAGAATAAGCTATTAGGTATATGATACTACATCGAGAAGCTTGAGTACTTCTCCTTTCACAACTTTCTTCACATTAGGGTTCACTCACCTTTGCATTTGGCAAACCGGTTTAGCCTCCTTCTCAAGGTATATACGATGGGTACACACTAAAGGGCTATTACCATGTAAGTTGGCGATTAGCCACCCTACTGTGCTTTTTTAGCACTCCTATTAAACTGTCCTCTTACTTTTTGGAAAGGCTAGAGGATATCACAACTGGGTAAGATTCACCATTACCTAGGAATGTGTGCTTTAAAGTGGAAGGCAATGGTTTTTGCTCCGGAGTTAGAGCTTTCAGTTCTGCTTCAGGCTTAACAAGACTAGGTACTAGAGGCTCAAATGATGGGGGCCATTGACCCACAGACATGATGGGTGTGAGCTCTAATCCTACATCAACCTCTTCAATTTTCTACCCCTTAAAATCTAATTGATCCAAACCTTCACTCTATATAAGGGCTCTCTTAAAGGGCCAATGATGCATTCTCTGTTAAAGTGCTCTTGCAATAAGATTTAATCATGCTTACTTCCCTAATGTCTTTATACTCACATGGTTGTCTACCTGCATTTAATATGTTCATCTCCACAGTCATGTTTCCAAATGAAAGGTTCAACCCCCTAATGCCTACATTTTATGATTGCATTTGATGTTGCTCGGAAGGGACATCCTAAGATGATTGAAATTGGAGTTAAACGATCATTTGTGTTTACAATGGTCGCTAAAACAACAAAATCTATAAGGAGTAAAACTTATCAATTTGGATGTGCACATCTTCTATTATACCTCTAGGAACCTTGATAGATTGGTCAGCTAATTGTAACGTGATTCTCGCAAGGCGTAACTCTCCTAGTCCCAACTGTTGGTAAATAGAATAGGGAAGTAGGTTGACACTAGATCCTAAATCTAATAAATCTTGATCAATCATATGGTTTCCTATGATGCCTGATATTGTCAGACTCCTAGGGTCCTTGTACTTTGGTGGAATTTTTACTTGGTGAACGACACTAGTTTCTTGGTTCAGAAAGTAGTCTTCTTTACATTCAACCTCCTTTTGATAGTACACAAGTCCTTCAAGAACTTGGTATAGGATGGGATTTGCTTAATGGCATCTAGAAATGGAATGTTGATCTTATTTTATTTGAAGACCTCATAGATCTCAGAATTTATAAGCTCTTGCTTTGGTTTGGTTAACCGATGAGGAAAAGGAGCATGTGATATTATCTATATCTCATTATTCCTAGTCTTATCTTTGAACTTTTCTCTCTTCTCTTCACTATCGTGCTCGGTCTCTACCCATTTAGGCTCTTGTATTTGTTCATCTACCCTTTTTGGAGTGTCTTCCCTAAATTCAGACTCTGTAGGAGGGATAGTTTATCAATGACTTTCCCACTAAGGGTAGTGATGGCTTGGACTTGCTCATGGTTTGTAGGATTTGGAGTGGTGTTTATCCCATGAGTTTGTCTATTAGTGTTAGGTTGAGGTTATGCAGGAAACCTACCCTTGTCTTGACCCTTGATGTCATCTAAAGTTCGGGCTTATTGTTTTAGAGTCTTGTCTACCTTAGAGTTTACATTACCTTGAGTAGTTATGAATTGTTGTAATGCATCCTCTTGAAACCTCTTGTTAGGAGGTTGGTGTATGTTATGTAATGGTGGTGGTGGTTGTTGGAATTGTTGCCCTTATGCATGGTATTGATTTGGAGGACCTTGGTATTGTGGTTACGCTTGGTAGTGTTGGGGTATCTAGTTACCATCGTTCCTCTGACCAAAGTTCAGATGGTTTCTCTACCTCAGATTGTATGTAGGTGCATATGGGTTCCTATGATTGTGTTGGGTTGGTGCAATTTTGTTAAATGGATTAACGACATTGACTTGACCATGCAACACCTCCCTAAAGGATGGGATTGTGGACATAAATTTGTCCCATGCTGTATACTAGTGCAAACTAAGGCTTCACTCTCTACCGAGGCAACCTTCATCATCTCTAGTGCTTCTAATTTCCTAGTTATTATGCCCAGCTTTGCACTAACATCATCTGTATCCCTGAGTAGATACATACCTCCTACATTAAGGGTAGTCCTATTTGTAGGATTTCTCATCCCTGTGGTATCCTAGTTTCTTGCATTCTCGGCCAAAAAATCAAAGAAGTCAAAGGCTTCTTCAAGGGCCTTATCATAGAATGACCCATTTCATATTGTCTTAACAACTTATTTAAGCTCTGGCGTTAATGCTGAATAGAAATAACTAATCAACCACCATGGTTCTTGACCATGATGAGGATAATAGTTTAAAATCCCTTTGTATCACTCCTAACATTGGTAAAACGTTTCAATAACTTGGGCGATGAACTGCGAGATTTGGCAACCAATTGCCTCGGTGCGGTGGTTTAGGAAAAACTCTTTAAAAAATTTGGCCTATAATGCGTCTCATGACATGATAGATAAAGAATTAAGCCAAATTTTGGCCTTATCTTTTAAAGAGAATGGAAACACTTTAAGACGCATTGTCTCCATAGTGCAACTGTTATCTAGACACAAGGTACAAACATCCTCAAATTCTTTAAGATGCGTATATGGATTCTCGGGATCCATGCCACTAAAATGGGGAATTAATTGGACTACACCTGGCTTAAGATTGAATGCATTATGATCCAGGGGCAATATAATGCAAGATGGAGGATTTTGTCTCTAACGTTAAGATAGTCCCTCAATGTTCTTTGTGGTTGTGTTAGTGGTGGTTGTAATTGACCACCTCCATGACCATTACTGTCACCCTCATTGTTACCTCCTAATTGAGCCATGTCAAGGTATATGGGAATCGATGTCATGTCGGGAAAAACTCTGGATCTAGATGAGTATAATGGCGAGGTCACTCTCAAAAGTCTACTTGACATGTCTCTTTGCCAAACTAGCATGAAATACACAACAATTTAACAATCCAACTCAACAAGTAAACATTTAACATATAATCTCAATATTCTAACAACCGAGCTAGCAATCTCCACATAATAATACCACCGATTTACAAGTAAAATCTAACCTCCTCTAAACCTATCTCCTCTAAAAATCAAAGAAAATTTATATAAGAGAAAGTTAAGAAAAGAAAGGAAAGAAAAATCTAATATGCTCACAGATAGTAGGGATGAAACGAGTTTACCCAATTGAGCTCTTGAGTTTGCTCATTGTTACAGTTGAATGTTGAAGTCACTTCCACATGAATAATTCCTTCCAAGCTCGTTTGTCACCTTTTTATTTATTTTCCTTTTTGTTTTTACTTACAGTAGCGTAAATTTGTAGTTCCTTGGCAAGGGCATCAAAATTTTGATTGCTCCAAAACTATGCTGGAAAACTCTATAAGAGGACAAACGCAATATAGTAAATAGCTCGGTGAAGTTCGAGATCGATCCATAGGGAATTGTCTAGTACGACAATAGGAATTAGGGTGGTGAACTCACTTAAGAAAATGGTAAAATTGTACGGAAAACCCTTAAATAGTAACCAAAAGAAAAGGAAAAATCGATTGTTTGATATGGTTTTGAAAATTATTCTAATATGATAAAAGTAAAGTTTAAACTAATGAATTTGATTTATTAAAAGAAGGCTTAGCAATAGTTGATCCAATCAATTGACATTGGGAATCTTCTTTAAGGTAGTTTTTAACTTAATTCAATATCAACGACTGTGCTATTAAATCGGAGGATTTCGACTATAAAAACTGTTAAGATTCTATTCATTTCTCTTGGAATATGAAAAATAAGTTCTAGGGTTCATATCAGGGATGTTTTTCATACTCATCCTAATCAAGATGTATGGCAACATCAACTTAAACAAGACACTGGCCAACTGGAAAAAGTCACGAATCATTTTTTAACAAGCTGTTTGGAAAGATTGCAACTTCTAGGACTCTTGACAAGATCTTTCCTATATGACTTAGGTATGTATCTAGATATACTAAGGGGAGAGTAAAGAGTCCATAGATAGAGAGATATCTATCAAAGAGATAGGGTTTGGGGGCTATAAAGATTAGAGAGAGACGTATTGGTGGATATCGACTCTCTAACTATTCTACAAAGAAAAAACACTCTTCCACCATTGAAGAACATCAAAGAAGAATGTCTTGGTGGATTCCGAATGCGACCGATAGCATTGTGGTGATTCAGTGTTAAAAACAGGTAGTATCATGGTGATTCGGTGCTAGAGTCAAGTGATTAGGAATAGGAAAGCGAGAAGTCGAGCAAGTTAACTTAAACCGAAGTTCGTGGCGATTCGAACGGCGTCCATAGAGTTTAGTGTTTGGTTGTAAGTGTAACTTGTGTAAACTATTCATTAATGGTGCTTGGCTCTCCCAGACTAAAGGAGTTGGTCCATGAGATTTTTTTCCACATTGGGTTTCCACAGCAAAATCTCTTGTCTCTTTGTTTATTGTGCTTTATGCTTTATTGCTTATAATTGGATTGCATCCATAATCAAGCAAAGAGATTTTTTAGAGCTATTAAGCTGATCACAAGGTGTTCGCCCTCTTGTTTAACAAATCTAGAAAAATAGGTTATTTTTCATATATGTATATATGGATATATATAGTGATGAACATGGTTTCACCCAGATCGGCCAGGTCTGGGCATAACAATGTACCGAGTAAACTCGCCTGGAATGATGTTTGGGAGCTTGGGGTAATCTGCATTTGGTCAAAAACCAAGGCTCAACCCAAGGTGGCAGCCACCTGAATATTCCCCTAAATCCTGAGAAACCTGCTAGATTCCTAGATTGGGCGATCCTCCTTCACCCCATAAGGAAAGCTTAACAAACATATCCATGGGATCTTTACTATCACGCCTGCAATATCGCTAAAAGATCTTCCCTACTAGGCTACTTAAAAGCACCATACCCCGTTGGTGAAAGGAACGGATACACCAAGTCCTAAGCCCTCAATTTGATTATTCTACAGAGTGACTATCTTCCCCAAACCTCCCTGCTAACTTAAGCATGGGAGGCTCTTTCCTTGGCACCCCACGGGTGTTTAACAGCCTTTGTTCTTCATGATCCATGCAGGTCTAGTCTAGTGAGGACATACATAACTTTTAGATCAAAATCAGTTTCATGACCACTATCTTCAAATACGTCTTCTTAAGCAGATTTAAAAGCTATACCTATGCTCTTTTTAGGTTAACGAAGATTCATTTCAAAGGTCTATATAGAGCTAACAAGCTCTTCGATTTGAACGTAGTCAACATCCTTACTCTCTTTTATGGTTGTGACCTTTGTTTGAAATCTCTCAAGTTGAGATCTCAAAAATTTTCAGACAATTCTATTGTTAGGAATTCTCTCACCAAGGTTAAAACTAGTGTTAACTATGTCGCTTAGCTTGGCATAGAATTCATCAAAGGTTTTGTTATCCTCTGTTCTTAGGATTTCAAATGATGTAGTTAACCTTTGAAGCGTTGAGAGCTTTACACCTGGGGTATCTTCACGGGTGAGTTAAAGTATGTCCCATGCCTCCTTAGTGTGCTCACAATTAAAGATTCTATGAAACTCATATGGGGTAACAGCCCTGTGTATGGCATTAAGGGACTTGCTATTCCAATTAGAATTAACATAATCGGTAGCATCCCATTGTTCAATGGGTTTAAGTGCAGTGACAGTAACTATCATGACAGTGGGTGCACTATACCCATGAATAACACATAACCAAGCTTTCTCATGGATAGACTTGATTAAAGCTCGCATTCGAGCTTTCCAGGAGGGATAATTACTCCCTTAAAGTAGTGGTGGTCTAACGGTAGATAAACCACCCTTAGGCAAATCCATAGGAAAGTAGGTCAAGATCGCACTCTAAACAAATATGAGTGAGTCGCTCTGATACCAATTGAAAAATAACCTAGTTTCCTTGATTTGTTAGACAAGAGGACGAACACCTAGTGATCCGCTTAATAACTCTCAAATATCTATCTACTTAATTATGTATGCAATTCAATCATAAGCTATAAAGCATAAAGCATAATAAACAAAAAGACAAGAGATTTTTCCGTGGAAGCCCAATGCACGAAAAAATCACATGAACCAACTCCTTTGGTCTGGGTGAGCCAAAGACTATCAATGAACAGTTTACACAAGTTACACTTACAACCAAACACCGAACTCCATGGATGTCGTTCGAATCACCACGAATTTCAGTTTAAGTTAACTTGCTTGACTCCTCTATTTTCTATTTCCAGTCGCTTAACTCTAGCATCGAATCACCATGATGCTACCTGCCTCTAACACCGAAACACCACAATGCTATATGTCACCTTTGGAATCCACCAAGATGTTCTTCTTTGATGTTCTTCAATGGTGGAAGAATGTATTTTCTCTGTAGAATAATTGGAGAGTCGATGTCCACTAATACGTCTCTATCTAATCTTAATAGCCCCTAAACCCTATCTCTTTGATAGGTATCTCTCTATCTATGGACTCTTTATTCTCCACTTAATAGGTCTAGATATATACCAAAGTTATATAGGAAAGATCTAGTAAAGAGCCTTAAAAGTCGCAATCTTTCCGAACAGCTTGTTAAAAAATGATCCATGACTTTTCCCAGTTGGCAAGTGCTATGTTTAAGTTATTTTGCAACACATCTAGCCAATTTTTGAGACATCTCTGGAAGTCACTCTTTGTATTTCAAGTGCCATCATCTTACCATTTGATCTTGCCATTGTTTGACAACTCACTGAAATCCATTGTATCCATCTTGGCAAGTGCCATTCCATAATCGGCTAGTGCTATCTGTGTCGTTTCACTAGGAATCAATCTTTGAGCTTTAAAAACTTTATGTAATGAGTCCATCTTCTTCATCAGATCCAATGTGACCTAACAACATGTTTAGGAATCAATTAAGTTCCCTTAGTGGGTCCTATTAACCATGCCCTAGTTTGGGCAATGACTTTGGAGATCCCATTAGTCAAACCTTGTCGCAAAAACTAATATTGATGACTTTCTTAATTTGGAAGTTATGTCTCCTAAGGAAGGGAAGATATAAAAGCTGCATCCAAAGAGTTTTACCAAAGTTCTCCTAATTAAATTTGTGGTCATCCAATTCCTATGGTGGTTATTATATCTATGGTAATCATTTGGAAGGAGATGTTAAATGTCCTGTAACTGTGCATACTGGTATGGTTGTAGCATTGTTGAATGTAGGAGTTCCTATTATAAGGTTTAATATTAAGCTTTGAGAGATACTTGATGTAAAGTATGATTGGTTTTTATGTTATTTCTAATAATCATTCGAAACTCCCGTGTACAAAAAAAAATAACTACTAATTAATGTTTCAAATTTTGAAAGAAGAATGCAAAAAAATAAGTCTACATCATCGTTATCCCGGGAGTATATTTGGGTAAATTTAAAGTTATATGAAGCCGTAGTAGATTTTTGGTAGTTTCACTTGAAAAAAAAGCCCAGCATTGAAGGAAAATGTGCAAAATGTTTTCAAAATTGAAGGGGTAAAATCAAAAGAGTTTAATTTTGATGCATTGACAACATTGAATTTTTTTACGCAAGCAGGCACCAAAATATGACATGTGTTCATGAGTCTTGCTTCTTTATATTGTACTTAAATTCTAAAAGATATGTATCACACTCTGGTACTTTTCTTGTGTAAAAATATTTTACACTATTAGTGCTTCAAAACTAAACTCTAATCAAAATTGAAGCGTTTCTTTTCAAAAGTGTTTTCAAAGTTCAAGGAATTGATTTAACCACACGTGTTCTTCTGTTCGTGTTCATCCTCAATAGACAAAAACTTGGGTAAGACCAGTTTTAATCATACTGGCATTATAGCATATTATGCATCAGAGTCGATGCCAATTTACTAATCTCCATGACCCTCTGTTTTTATGCTCGGGCAACTGGTGTAGTGTACAGTGCCTTGGCAATTGCTGAACTGATGCCCATGCAATACATATATTTGGTCTAAAATTCAAGTACTGTGTTAACTTTCAGTGAGTTACATGTAAGAGAAGGGTAGAGGGTTAGTGAGAGAAGGGATGGGGCAGCAGGAAGTGGAAGAAGGGGTGAAGGGCACAAGGGAGAGATGGCAGGAAAAGGGCGGAGGGTGGTAGGCTGGGTGGACGTGGGGTGTGAAGTGGTGAGTTGGGTGGTAGGAAAAGGTAGGGAAAAGAGACAGAGATGGTTGATGGGAAGGTAGAAAAGAGATAAGAGAAAAGTATGGGAGAGAGATGTGATTGATGGAAAAGTTTTAGCAAAGAGAAAAGAAAAAGAGGAAAGAAAGATGAGAGAAAGAGTTGACTAACAGGAAGAGAGATAGAAAGAAGAGAGGAGAGAGAGGGTTGTGAATCATTTGACTGAATGGAAGACAAATTATTATGTAAAAGATTGCGTTGAAAGACCAAATTACCCCTCACGACCAACAGTGAATTATGGAGGATGATGGTAAAGGGTTCAGGAAGTCTAAGTAAAATTAACCCTATCATATTTGATAGATCGATGAAATCCAAATTGGACATCAAACAAGCAAAAATGCCAATTAATGGTTTATTGATTTAACTAGTTCAATTGTTTGTACAATATTAAATATATTTGATTCTCGTGAAAAAATGTTCGTGTATAATATATATGACAAATACTAAACATAGACTAGTGGCTTCCTAGCATTAAAAAAATGCAAAGACTTTTCATGTGTTTGAACCTTGCACCATAAAATACCAACATTAAGAACACTTGAAGAGTTTTCATGTGTTCGAATATTAACACAATGTAATCTTTGGAATGTTAAAGAGGTAACAGTAATGACAACCAGTTTTTTAAGCAACCGATCCAAGCATTTAAACCAAACCGATTGAATTGGTCAATCCAATTTAGTTTTAATAACTATGGTCTGGACAATTAAACGAGTTAACCCATAAGTCGGATGCGGTTTGGGATGAAAATACGAATATGTTTAGTATCATCATATTCATAATTTCAATTCTTATTTTTGGTTGTCATTTTTTGAGTTTTTGAAAACTATAGAAGTATGAACATATTCTAAAATTATTTTGTATTCACTTCCAATTTTATTATAAACCCAAAATTTTAAAGGCTCTCAAAAAGTTTAAAATTAGTTTCCTAAGAATAGGCCATTTTAGAAAGTTTTCTCAAAATGTGGTCAACAAGAACTTATAATCAGGGACCAATAAACCTGCCCAAAATAGGAATGGGCTAGGTGTAAGTACCTTATTTTTGCCCACTCTATAATTTTTGGTCCAAATAACTATTCCAAGCCAAATCAATCCTCCAGTAAAACTTTACAACACCACCAAGTCCTAACTAGCTTTCCAAAGATCAATCAACTCTTCAAGATCAACATGACTGCTTCTGGGCCCAAATGGCCTCTTCAAAGCCAAAAATGACCAAAATGCCTCTAAGTATTACTCTATGCCTCAAGGCATTCTATGTAACTTTTCGAGACTGGGGAATCTTCGAAACCAATCGTAAACACCATTGGAGTGATGGAAACACTCACAAATCTTAAACAGTTTACTTCTGGCACCTAGTAGCCCACCGACGTAGAATGTTTGTTATACCTCTTGGCATCAGGCAGCTTCCCAAGATCAGGCGATCTCCAGAACCAATCGCCAAAACTGTCAGAGTGGTGAAATCACTCACAAACTATCAAGCCATCGGAGTGGTGGATGGACTCACGAATAGGTCAACACGGACACACCACAAGCAACCTAGTGTCAAAAGATTGAATACGCGTCTTGGCCGTGGCATGTTTACCAAGGATAGGATGCCTTTGGAAACTAACTTGTCACAACCATTGGAGTGACGTAAATACATGTAAACCTAGGTCAACCTCAGTGCCTTCTAGCTTGACATGGCGAAAAACAACCATTCTCCCCCTAGGCCAAGATGGTAAGACCACATGCAACACTATCTCTGGATAGTTCGGCATGTTCAATATGCTATTCAAACCAACACCAGTCCCTTTCCAAAGAGCCCCAGTTAAAATAACCAATTTGCCCCTAAGCAAACTGACACGTCTTTTGAGAAAGTACCACTTCCTTAAAATGTTAAGACCAACTGCAACACTATCTTTAAATAGTTTGGCAAATTCAATATGCCATTCAAACCAATCTAAGTCCCATTTCAAAGAGCCCAGGTTAATATGACCATTTTGTTCGTGCATGTCCGAGCAAATTTTCAAGACCACACTGGCTTTGGGAATTAAACCGGCCTCTACTGGGACATTCAAAGAGAGTTCCTAACATTTCTAGGTGAGTCCCTTTGTAAGCATCCCATTTTTTCCACTCGACAAATTTCAGTCCAAACCAATCCTCCAGTAAAGCATCACAACACCATCAAGCCCAAACTGGCTTTTCAAAACTCAAGTCAAGCTAAAACGGTTGCTTCATTGCTCCGAGGGCTTAGCTGAAGCCAAAATGACTTAACTGCCTCTAGGCTTTCTAGGAAACTTTCCAAGATTGAACAATTTTTGAAATCAATTGCCCAACACCATAAGAGTGACAAAATCACTCCTAAACCTTTAACGATTCATTTCTAGTGCCTGCTAGCCCGCCGATGTAAATGTCTATTATGCCCCTTGGCATTAGACAGCTTCCTAAGATTAGGCAATCTCCGGAACCAACATCATAACCATCGGAGTGGCAAAAACACTCACAAACTATTAAGCCATTTGAATGGCGAGAAAACACTCATAAACAAGTTGATGCGGGTACGCCACAAACAACCTAGTGTCATGGAACCGAAACCACCCTTTGGTCGTGGCACATTTTTCAAAAAAAAGGGAGACCTTTGGAAACCAACTCATCACAACTGTTAGAGTGACAGAAACACTCGTAATCCTAGGTCAACACTAACACTCGCTAACCCAACATGATGAAAAATAACAATTTTACCCTCGGGCACCCCAGCACAACTTTTAAGAAAATACCAATTCCTCAAAACGGTAAGTCCACCCTTCTAAGACTGTCCCTAGATAGTTTGACTTGTTCAATATGCTATTCAAACCAATCATGGTCTCATTTTGATCAAAATGATCATTTTGCCCCTGAGCACCCTAGCATGTCTTTCGAGAAAATACCAATTCCTCAAGATGGTAACCCACCCTTCTGAAGTTGTCTTTAGACATTTCAGGATGTTCAAAATGTCATTCAAATCAATTCTAGTCCCATTCTAGTCAACTTTGGTCAAATGATCATTTTGCCTCTAGGCACCCCTATACGCTCACCAGGAAGTACAAGTCCCCCCAAGCGGTAAAACCACACCAAACTATCTCTGGGTAGTCAAACACACTCATGTGTGCAAATAAATTCTGCCCCGGCCTCACACTGACAAGTTTCGGTCAAAATAACCATTTTGCCCCTATCAGCCCAAGTGCCTTTCTAAATCACGCTAATCCTGAAAATTAAGTTGGCATCTGGCAGGACGCTCCAAAATGAGTTCCATCATTCCTGGATGAGTCCATTGACTCGAAACGCACTTAAGTCAATAAAAATTTCATGGAGTGTATCACAGACGCTTTGCCAAAGTTGACTTTTTCCTCACTTCCCTAACTAAAATGACTTGAAAAATGCATAAATCATGGAGTTCTTGGAAGTCTTTCCGGAGCACTTTCCATCGGTATGGTTTGATCAAGATGATCACTCCACGATTATGTGGCCCTCCTGAAAACTTATTTCTAAGCTCGCTTCCCAAGGCAATATTTGGGGTTTCTTTTGGCTAAGTACATGTACTATATGCCCCACCTGAGGTTTCTTTTGCCCATAAATATCAGGCCACCCCTAGCTCAATTCAAAGATGAAATAGTCAGGAAACTCTGCCAAAATAGTTCCAGTACCTCTGAAATTCCAAAAATCTCAACTCTCTTAAGAATTTAAGACAAGTTTCAAGCCTCTTTAAGTTGAAGCCCTTCAACCATGGTGGATTGAAGAAGTTCAAAGGCCAAAGGTAAACCTCCATTTAAGTTTATGCAATCCCCACTCCTTTTCTTCTCCCTCCTAGCTCACTTGAGCTATGCTTCTATTTTAAACCCCATTTTCTTCCCTCTCTTCTTGTGTGCTTGAAACAAGTGTTCTCTATGGCAATGCTTAGATGAAAGCTTGGGAGAACCACTAGTTGAGGGATCTCTCATAAGCCTAATTTAAGATAGTATGGTCATTGGAGCACCTTACAATGTGGTGTGGCCTAAACCTTGTATGTTCATGACCCTTGCATTCTAGTGTTATAATGCTCATATTATGCTTGCAATGGCTTTATTTTTTATGTTTCAAACCTTGTTCAAACTACCATTGATTCTACCTTCAAGTGTTCTTCAAAGTTCATGTTAAAATAATTTTCAAAAGGTGCCTCTAAAGGTCTTCAAATTGGAGTTTCTTGAAGTCTAAGCCAAGAACCCTAGATTTCTATGCCTTAGGATGCCTTCTAAAACCCCTAATCTCCACCTTGCATCATTGTATTTTTCTCTCTTGAGTTTGCATAAAAATCATTGTCAAAACCACCTTTCTCAAAAAGAGGTTTTCAATGACTTCAAAGTTTTCAAAATAGCCCCATCTAAAAGAGGTTTTCAAAAGTTTTGCTCTCTTGAGTTTACGATTGAAATGGTTCCAAGGAAACCCTTTCTTAAATGATTTTCAAATATCAACCATATGAATCACATTCTCATTTGAGTGGTTTTCAAGGGTTCAACTAGTTTTCAAAACAACCCTCTCTTGAGTGGTTTTCTAAAGTTTCACTCTCTTGAGTTTACACCAAAAGTGGTTTTCAAAACAATCCTCTCTAAAAAGAGGTTTTCAATGTTTTCCAAATTTTCAAAACAACCCTCTCTAAAAGAGGTTTTCAAAAGTTTTACTCACTTAAATTTTGCTTAAAAATGGTTTTCCAAACAACCCTCTCTATGGAGGTTTTCAAAGTTTCGTTCTTTTAAGTTAGGGGTTGGAATGGTCCTCCCTTGAGCGGTCTCCAAAAATCAACTATATGAACCTTAGGCTCACTTGAGTGGTTTTTATAAAAATGGTTTTCAAAACTTACAACTCTCTTGAGTTGGTTTTCAAAAGATTTTCACATGAAATGATAATTTTCTTATGTGAAATGTCAATTTTCAAAGCTTTCTTTCAAATTGTTTCACATAAAATGATAAGGTTTTTCCTTGAAATCATGGTTTTCAAAAAACCGTTCAAAGTTTCATGCATAGAACCACTTTTCCAAACTTTTCAAAATCACTAAGTCTAAAACCCTAGTTCAAAAACACCTTTCAAAACCACAGGTTCACCTAACCCTAGGTTCAACCAACTCTAGGTTCAACCTAACTTTAGTTTTCCAACCCTCAGTTAACCTAACCCTAGGTTAATCTAACCATACTTAGTTAACCTTAGGTCATCCTAACCTTAGGTTAACCTAACCCTAGATAGTTAACCCTAGGTTATCCTAATCCTAGTTAGTTAACCCTAGGTCACCCAAACCCTAGTTGACCTAACCAAGGTTGGTTAGCTTCAAGTCTCCAATTCCAATCCCCAAATGATCTTTCAAAGTTAAGTTTTCAAAAATCATGAATCTGAAGTCTTTTCAAATGCTTCCATAATCCACTTAAAATGTTTTCAAGAGCTCCCTTAAACTTGTCTTAACTAAAAATGGCTAGACACTTAAAGATTATTTTCAAAATGTTTTCTAAAAACTCACAACCTTAAGATGATCCTAACCCTCTCATGGTTAGGGTTTCCAAGGGAAAGTGATATATTAAATGAAACCTTCAAGGTTCATATTAGGGTTCCAATGCACTAAGTGTTTTTTTTTTTTTTCAAAATCTCTTTTCCAAATGATTTTCAAGAATCACATTCTTGAAGTAATCTTAGTCCTTCCATGGTTAAGGTTCTTTAAGGAAAAGTGAGATATGAAGCTAGGATTTCATAACCCTAAAAGCTTTCAAAACCCTAAAGGAAGTTTCTAGCCCCTTCTTGTAAATTATTTTTCAAAATTCATAACCTTAAATGAGTTTAGTTTCTCAATAGCTAATCTCTTAAAGGTGATGGGATATTCAACATTCCTTTCATAAGGTATACAAAAATGATTTCTAAAACTTTTCAAAGATAAGTTCACACAAGAGCTTGTACCCTTCTTCAAAAATTTAAATCCCATTTTCAAAATCTTCTAGTCAAACTTTCAAAAACTTTTCCAAACTCCCTTGAGTTGTTTCAAAAATATTCCAAAACTCTCTCGAGATACTTTAAAAAACTTTTCAAAATTTCCCAAGTCCTATTTCAAAGGCATTTTCAAAACTTTTCTAAGTTCAGTTCCAAGTCAAAACTCTCTTAAGTTCAAGTTTCATAACCTTTCAAGACTCCATGAGTCCATTTCAAATCATACTCTTGCATGAACTACAGGTCACCTAATTCTTGCCAAATGAGATATATAGGCAACCTTCATAGGTGCAGTCATAGCCTTTATTTTATATCAAATGTATTTTTTCAAAAGATTCCTTCTTTCAAAATTACCTTCCAAAGCCAAGTTTCAAAAACTTCTAACTTTTTGAAAAGTCTCTCATACATGATGCATCATTCATTCCAAATGTGATGACCAAACCCCATTTTCAAAACTATGAAAGTGGAAATTAAGTGAATATTAGGTAACGAGTAATTTAAGTGAGTGAATTAAGGGTGAATAGACATATAAGTATCGAAAGGACGGGTAAGGGTGACGATCTTAGGATATCTTTCCTACACGTAACCAACCCTGGACCATAGATCTCTATTTCGAAGACTAAACTCATAATCACGTTTTCAAAAGGGCCTTAAAACGTTTTCAAAAAGGTTGCTAAAAACTTCTTTTCTAAAAACCTTTTTAAGAAGGCATTTTCAAAAAACCTAAGTTTAGTCTTTGGATTATACTTAGTTTTTAGATTACCTAACACATCTTTAACTATGTTAGGTGGCTACTCCAAATTTTTCTAAAAAGCCCATATTCAAATCAAGTTTTCAAGTTTGAACTCCCGTTGGACTTGTCCTCGTAGTAGGATAGGTTCTAAAAGAGAGAGTACAGGGCCTTTTTCTAAGCCAAGATAGGCTTGGAGCCAAAAATTGGGGCACGAAACCTTGACTCGAAACACACTTTAATCAAATAACCCTCAAAAAGGGCATCACTAGATGCTTCTCTGAAGCCAACTTTTCTTTCACTACCCAAACTAAAATGCACCGTCAAACAATTGACAAAGCGTACGAATTAGGAAATTCTTAGAAGCCTGAGCAATAGGCTTTCCATTAATACAGTCCACTCGGCAATAACATTGCCTGAAGGTCATGATAAAATGGATTAAAGAAGGGTACTTTTCAAAATTTGGGAAAATAAAGAAAGGACACCTACCATTTCCCGTGTCAAAACCCAATTCCCTGATTATAATGCACTGTCAAATAGTTAGCAAAATGCATAAATTAGGAAATTCTATAAATCCTTTTCGTAGGGCTGTCTATCAATATGATTCCCAAGAGGATCGTTTCTCGAAGGCCACGATCGCATGGATAAAAAGTAACCATTTCAGGAAACCAACCAAGTGTCTTGGAGATGCTTCCAAAAACTTATTTTTAAGCATGCTTCCCGAGGCATTTTTTCCATCAACCAAGATCATTCAAACTTCCAAGAAAGACCAAAGTTCAAGAGAAACTGTAAGAGAATGTCATCAACGCACTCGATTTTCCCGGATCATTCTTGGATGGCACTAATATTGAGAAAAAGTCAACATAAAAGTTTTTGATGTGGAAGCGTAAGCTAAATGCATCTAAATTTTGATCAGATTTAACAAAACTTGTCTTGCAACCCAAGTTTGGAAAGTACAAGAGTGCCACGTGACACTCCTTGAGTGGACCAGGCCAAACGCATATAAGACATGCGCTGGCCAAAAATTGGCCAGACACGTGTCTCTCATGCATCTAGGCCAAGACATTTTACCTATAAATAGCAGGCAACCCTTGTGTATTTTAGAGGCAAAAACAGTGGTGAAACCCTACCAAAATAGCCTCCCAACTTCAAAATTTACAAAAAAAAAAAAAAAAAACCACTTAAGTCTCTAAAATTCGAAGAAGCATTCCAAGTTCATTAAAAATCAAGCTTCAAGCCATGGTGGACTAGAAGATTTCAAGGCCAAAGGTGAATTCTATTTAAGTTTATACACATCCCCACTCTCTCTTCTCTTAGCTCACTTGAGCTATTCTCTTTCTTAATTCTCATCCTCTACCCCCACCCTTTTCTTGTGTGCTTAAAAGAAGAAGGCTTCAAGACCATGCCTAGATGAAAGTTCATAAGACTCACGATACCTGAAGAAGTCTTGTGAATCTAATTGAAAATGGTAAGACTTTGAAACCCCTTGCAATTTGGTATAGCTTGACCTTGTATATTCATACCTTTTGCATTATATTTGTGGCGATGTTCATATTATGCATGTCATGGCTTTGTTTTTGTGTTTAAAACGTCTTTTCAAACCACCATTGTTACTATCTTCAAAGGCTCTTCAAAGTTCATGTCAAGGTATTTTCTAAAATATCTTTCCAAATCTCTTCAAATTATGGTTCCATAGTGTTCAAGCTAAAAACCCTAGATTCCTATGCCTTAGAATGCCTTCAACACGACCTAAACCTCTAGGTTGCATCATTCCATATACCTCTCTGGAGTTTGCACAAAAATATTTTTCAAACCAACCCTCTCTTGAGTGGTTTTTAAAAGTTTCATTATTTTTGGTTTATGTTAATATGCTTTTCAAAACAACCCTCTCTAGAGTGGCTTTCAAAGTTTTACTCTCTTGCGTTTGTGATAGTAATGGTTCCAACACAACCCTCTCTTAAGTGGTTTTCACAAATCAACCATATGAATCATATGCTCACTTGGGTGGTTTCAATTTGTAAAGTGGTTTTCAAACAACCCTCTCTTGAATGCTTTTAAAAAGTTTCATTTTCTTTAGTTTATGTTAAAATGCTTTTAAAAACAACCCTTTCTAGAGTGGTTTTCAAAGTTTTGCTCTCTTGAGTTTGTGATTGTAATGGTTCCAAGACAACCCTCTCTTGAGTGGTTTTCACAAATCAATTATATGAATCATATACTCACTTGGGTGGTTTCAATTTGTGAAGTGGTTTTGAAAATAACCCTTTCTTGTGGTAAAGTTTCATTGTCTTGAGCTTAGGTTAAAATACTTTTCAAAACAACCTTCTCTAAAATGATTCTCAAAGTTTTGATCTAATGATTTTGTGATTAAAATGGTTCTAAGACAACCCTCTCTTGAGTGATTTTCACAATTCAACCATATGAATTATATGCTTACTTGAGTGATTTTAAATTGTCAAAGTGGTTTTCTAAAATTTTGATCTCTTGAGATTGCAAAAAAATAGTTTTCAAAACCCACAACTCTCTTAAGTTGGTTTTTAAAAAGTTTTTCACATAAAATCATAAGTTTTCTACATAAAATCGTAAAGTTTTCGCATGAAATCATAATTTTCTAAATCACATTGTCAAACTTGTGCACAAAATGACACTTTCCAAACCTTCTAAAATCACTACGTTCAAAATCCTAGTTAAAAACAACCTCCCTAAGCCACTAGGTTCAAAACCCTAATTTCTCTCTTTAGGTTCCAAAATCCTAGTTTCTCCCTCTAAGTTTCCAAAAATAACACAACGCACCGAGATGCAAACCTTCCTAATCTCATGAGTCTACGAACTCGTAACATTCATCCCCATTCAAACATTGAATTCGCTCACTAATTCCAACCCTCAATATGACACAGTAATACTATTCCAACTGACCCATTCAACTGGAGCACCACTTGTTTTGTCAATCTCTGGAAGACACTCTGATTCATTTTGTAGCTTCCACTTGTCATTCGAAAGTGAATATAATGATGCAATGACAGGTAATATAATGTTGTAATCATAATAATATATTGATGACAAGAATCATAAAGATGTATACATGAAACCCTACTCCAACCAGTTGGGACACGACTCTAACGTATGATAATAATATGCATGAATGACATTTCAAATGATCATGCATTCATTACACCTGTACCATCCCACCTAAGTGGCCCGAAACATTACGTGTCTAAGTCTATACTCTTTGCCATTGCAAATCTCCCTGATGATGTTACTATCTTTAGTCTAACACAATACCTCAAGATCCCTCTAACCGAGAAGATCTGTCTATCCCACTATTTGTTATTTATTGTCTCACTATTTTCAACCCATTGCTGATTCAGTCCATCCTGATGGTACATAACCGATAACTCACTAACGGAATTCTCTTAGAATCCTTGATGTTGTTTCAACAGCCCAAATACCTTAGTCTCTTTTCTCAAGTTGCCTATTTACATCCAATTGATATCTTGACAATAATGATCATTTAAAATACTAATTTATATCTAAATCACGTGTCATATACACATAAACTCAACTATGCTTGTTTCATTACCATCTTGATAACCCGTTCACAATCCATGAACAAATATTTCTTTGCATGAATTGACTCCTCATATAACTCCCGTGTTTCAAACACAAATTGACACAATATCGAAGACAGGCAAACCGATGCTTCTTGTCATGAAATAGTATATCCACAATCTTTGACACCACCCAAGTCATTCCAAAATTATGCTACGTAACTTGACTCAAAATCAATATCCCGATAGTACTCTTCACATATCAAGCATGCATATTGTACACCACACACCGATTTATATCATTTGTTTAACCACATGCATCCACACAAGCATGCACCCCTTTTTGATTCACCATAATTCTTCTTAATTTTTCTAACATCTCATTCATGTACTATGATACCCAAACTCAAATACCCATGCACATTCACTAAGTTTTCAGCGTACTCTCAAGCTCATAACATCATTAAAAGATTCATTTACATGCTAAGATACAAAGCAAATTGCGCGTTACATCAAACTTATGGTAATTCTCACTACACATAATTAGCAAATATTCCATTTCCATTTCTTTTAGAACGGGTAAAATTTTCAATTATTCTCATCCTTTATTATCCCTTTTTTTGTACACAATCGAGTTAACATAAATGAGATAAGATCACCTAACTCAACTTGTTCAAAACCTACTATACAGTAGTCCACATTAGTGCTCCATGTATTGAGTTTCAATATTGTAGGGGTTACAAACAAACTAACATTCTCAACCAAAATTATATACTATTTAACTAAAGTTTCCAGCTTCCTTCCCATATGTCACACTATCTTGTATGCAATTTCAAACCAAACATTATAATAACAAAGAACAACTTCTCACATACATAATTCTTTCAAACCCCAATTAATTGACATAATTTTTACCCCACCTATTACACAAGGATTATACCCATCATGCATACAACTCACTCTACTTACAAAGCAAGGCATAACAACCTATACATATACAAAAGATTAATAAAAATGAAAAATAGAGGAAGGGAAGCAATTGAGTCCAATTAATTCCAAGTAAATTTTTTTTTTTAGCAAATCATTTCTAAAATCTTGTTAAAACCAATCAATTAACAATAATTGTCAAAATAACACAAGTACGTTAACTAAAGAAACTATTCGGCAAAGTAAAATTTTTTGCACATCAGCCTCACTTTTAAAATTCAATTTATGAAAATATATGAGACCAAAAATTTTTAAAATCTCCGAAAATGATCTAACTCATATGTACTTTAAATCTCAATTGGAATCACTCAAAAAGATTAGCTACACATTGAGTTATGATCAAAACAATGCAAGCTAGTCAGATTCTGACTTCCTGAAGAAAAAACTACATAACTCTCTCAATTTCAAGCCATAGTATACCCATGATAAGTTAAAATAAAGTTAACTTAAAGTAGTATCTTTCATTAAAATAGTTTTCGAAAACACAAAAACTTTAAGGAGTTATGAGAGTCAAGGTACAACCATTACACAACATACAGTTTTAGCAAATCGGCTAAACAATATGCCACTGAGTTTTATTACAGCATATTACAATTGCAAATAAGCTAAATTATACTCCGCTCCTAATTTTAACATTTATAATGTTGTCAAACTTTTCAAAACTAATCACTATAAAATTTCACATAATAACCACCAAGCTATAGCAAATAAGTCTTAAGATTTACAATTCTCATGCATATAACCTTTCAAGTACTAGTATTTTCAAACTAATAAGTTTAAACAAACAAAATATTGTCTTAACAAGGGGACCCTCTTATTCGGTCTCCCTAATGTCCACGCCCATATGTTCTAGATGCCTCACTTTTACAAGTTTTAAACTCAAACTTTGAATATATCCTTCGCACCCAATCACACCTATATCCCTGCATTTTCGCTTTAACAATAAACACGTTAAACACATCTCATAACTTCCCATACATTTCTATTGAAAATTTAACAATTTTACATTATGACATACACTCCAAGTGTATCACCTTTACCAATTTATACTCACGTCATGCCATAGTACTCCTAGCACATAGCACAAAACATGTTACCACTTTCTCAACATTTTTAAATATGACACAATATATCATACTCATTACGTAGAATATATATCACATACTCACTTTTAATTACATCACATTCATCATATAAGCTGTCTCATATATCTAAGCATCCTCAAAACATGTATCGTATATAAAATAACATCAATCTCAATCAATTAAGCACATGCTATGCATGAAACACACACATCCAAACTCACATCACGGCAAAGCCTCTCCCCACAGTCACCGAGTATTCGAACCCAGTACTCTGATACCAAGTTGTCACGCCCTAATTTTTTGAAAAACTGAGATTTAAGGAATAAAAGTATAGCGTTGAAAAGTTAAATCCAAAAATTAGGATCTACATAAGATTTTAGTCAAAATAGGTTTTGAAATTCATTTTAAAGATAGTTTTTATTTTGACAATTTCTAGAACAAAACTGCATAGGTTCATTCGTATTTTGAACAAATCCAGTTTAATAAAACTTGTTTAAAAACCTGTTTTCAAGAAAAATATCTTCCCAAAGTATCCAAACTACACGAAGAACTAAATAATAGTAATCGCTCCGAATGCAACAAAACATTAACACAGTCATCCAAATGAAATCTAAAATAAAAATAGAGATATAATTTAACTTGAAAGTAAAATAACTAAAAACAATTGATACAACAATATGGGGTGAAAATATAAAATAGACTTCCAATGCTCCAATCCTGATCCTCAAGTTTGCTTGCCCGAAGACCCACCTGGAATTATTGTAGGGTGAGCATTTCCATAACTCAAGTAGGAAGTTATGCTAACAAGCAATATAAAAATGAAGTGATATGTGCAAGTGTACAAATAAGGATGTAAGAGAGTAAAGAAATGCAATTTCTTTATCCTAACTCCCAATCCAATGATATGATACAAGCACATGCATGAATCAACTAAATAAAGATCAAACACTTATAACATCAATCGACAAACAATCCAGTCACCAATAGCAACAAAATCAATTTGACTTTATAAAATCAAAACTAAAATGATAAATGCATAAATAAATAAATAAAAATATCCGGACTCACCCAAGTCTAACCCAATGCAAGTGCATGCATGCAACCGGCCGTACTAAGGAGGGGATATAATTTCACTTGCAACCTCTTCCGCTCTTTAAAGGATATCACTTAAAAGACTCGTATTTTCAAGTAATTTCACTCTTTATAGGCCCCACCCAAAGGCCTCATGTATCCCGCCAAATGAGCCACCATGCCTTTATTCTAATGCAAATCCTAGGGCCAAGGCTTCAAGCCCATGCCTGACCATGCCTGACTACCGGTAGACTTTAACTCACGTCTCAACCAAAATAAATACCACATGGAGGAAAAACCAATAATATCCAAATCACCAAACCCATAACGTAATCACTCACATATATACTCAAGACATTCAGACATAACTTACATACACATAAATCACACAAATACCAAGCCAATTACATGATTCAATTATTTTATAGCAAAATCTCCAATTTTTATCCAGTAATTAAACATGGTTAGGTTTTCATTCAAAACATTCAGTAATCCATAAAGCCTCAATTAACTAGCACATAATCCTAAACATAGCAAGAATCAACTAAGAAAGCTAAGAAATTAAATAATAATCAACTTTCAAATTTATGAAAAACCTAAAAATTTACATAAAAATCCTATAGGCATGATTTCTACCCCAACCACATGAATAACTCAAAAATAGTAACCCAATAGCCAAACTCACGTGTAACCCCTACCTCTTTGAAGATTACCTAGGGTAAAAACTTGATTTTGTCAAAATCATGAACTAAAACCCCCACTGCGAAGCCCTTGTAAAATGGAACACAAAACCCTTATAGAGTGGTACTAAAATTTTGCTCTAAGGAAAAGAAAATGGAAGACAAAAGGAAGAAGAAGAAAAGAAAATTGAGAGAGATAGGGAGGGAGAGCTGACTTACCATGAGCGTGTGAGAGTGAGAGTGAGAGTGAGAGTGAGAGAGAAAGAGAGAGAGGAAAGATCTATTGATCTTTTAAACTAATTTTGGCTAATTACAAAAAGCCCCCCAAAGTTTGATACAATAACAAAAAGAAGCCAACTTACTTTTTGACCCTTTGACTATTGACCGGTCATTACACTAACACTTCCTTTCTCTATCTATATCTCCCGAAGCATGATGTCCACACTCCCGTTCTATTTGTTGAATGACCAATAAGTGAAGAGATATGCAAGGGCTTCTCTTGTTTATATAGACAAGGAGTGGGCTGATTTGGGTGACAAGTGGGTTCCACTTGTCACCTTGGGCTTTAGGTGCTATTAGCATCTTTTGTGGGGGTCTCCTTATTTACACACACACACAAATATATATATATATATATATATTACCACATTCTATTATCATCTTAATCCCCATTTTCCAAAATTCCTCTTTTGAGTATCCTTCTTTCCCTTTCATTTATACCCTTGACCAATCTTTCTTCTATTCCTTTATCTCTTATGTGAGCATTCTCGTTCCTTTTTTTTTTCTCACTCTCAAGGAATTCTTTCTCTCAAGAAAATTGTGTGACAAGTTATGCTGTAAATAGTTCCTGTCATATGGTCTTATTTCAAAACATGGTATATAACTAATAGAATTTTTTGGGTGTTACATATTCCATGTATTACACTAGATAAATATCATATTCATGAATACGATCCATTTTCAAGTTGCCTTGGTGGTGAAATGGTAGTGACCTTGCCCCTGCACTCTAAAGCTTGCCACCCTTATACATTAGTAAATCTCAAAACACTTCTATGACCCCTTACCTTTAGCCTTCCTCATTGTCTACCTAACCAGCCCATCTTTAATGTGCCTTGGATGATCCATCTCAGGTTCAGGCACTAATGAGCATATTAAACTATCTATGTGGTTAAGAGCCCTCACACCCAGCTAAAAGTGAAAGAAAGAATAACAAAACTTACGGCTAAGCCTAACTTAAGTCATTCCTCTCCTAAGAGTTGTGGAAAGAGGTAACCAAAAGAAACCATATAGAAATCTTATATGAATGATGTGGTAGATTTGAGTCATATTATTCTACTACAAAGTACCTGAAATTTCATTTTCATATATGATAACAAATAAATCGATAGCCATTTAAGTAAGAATAATCCCTAAGGGAGGGAGAACTAATTGATGGTTTGTTTGTTTGTTGGATATATATAGATGTAATATTTTGATTAACTATAAGACTTATTTAGGACCTATGCTCCAAGTTTAGCCCAATTGACAGTGCAATCCCTACCCATGGCCTCACCCTTCCCATCCCCCTCCCCCTCACCATCGAGTTTGGCCCTCCAAGGTGCCAAAAACAAAAAAGAAAAGAAAAAAACTAATGCATCTTTTGTTTGGCACTGCTGGACATAAGGGGCGCGGATGAGGAGCAATGGCAACCTATACGCTCTCAAAAATTTTTTACGCCTACAATTTTTTTAGTATTTGGAATAAAATAGTCAATTGAAACCCTCAAAATTAAAAAATTTTTATGACCTTCCCAAAATTCAAAAGTTTGCCTTTGGCTTGCCTTCAATAAAAATTGTATGCCCGCCACTGTTCTAGGGCATTCTCAATGACGAGAAATAAAATAACTCACATTTCAAAGAGATTACTATAAGTGAGATTTTAAGGAAGGCCTGATTCAGTGTGTGAACCAAATTGACGAGCACAAATAATCTACAAGAGAAGAAGACAATGAGAATGTGTCAACTCTCTTCGGGCCGATGGCACTCTGATAATTAAGTTAGCAAGCTTAATCACAATGAATTATATAGAGAATTTTCTACTAGAACTCAAGTGAACGTACCTTACCTCTTTAGTGTATGGCATTTCGAGAGGGAATATGGCATTTCGAAAACAATTTCCAAAAGGACTATGGCATTTCGATAAGTCTAGGTGAGACTCCTAGACTTATCTTCAAGTGTCCTAGCCCATTTAGGAATGAGACTTGTGTCTGCTGAACCCATCAGTCTTTTTAGTACTTGGAATATAATTCTTGGATTAGTCCTCTCGAGACCTAGCCCAGGGTTGGTTTCAGGCCTGAGCTAATGGATCGGTAGTCTTAGGTCCACCTTCCTGGGCTGGTCATCCTCTGTTTTGGGCTTAGCCCTCATTGGGCCTACAATTGACCCCAGTCCTTGTGCCCCATTTGGATTGATTGGGGGACACGGGCTTAGCTAAGCACTTGTGACTTGTCCCTTGATCTCTCATCATTTCGAGGATTCATACACCACGTGGCAAACCAAATATTGGCCCTATAACTGAAGGGTTGCCAGGAATTGATTGCCGAGGTGAAGGTTGAGTTATGCGACGTGATTGCTGCCATTTCTTGACCTCTGAGCCAGCAGTAGCGTCTGCTATAAAATGGGTGACTTCTTACCCATCCTCATCATTCTTACTTCGCTTGAGATTTTAGTTGAGAGAGAGCGGTCTTGCCCCTACCACTGTAAGTTCCTCTAACCTTACCTTCTCTTTTTTTTGCCATTTTCTTTGAGTAGTCATCCCTGATGGTGACTCATCTCAAAAGGCTTGTGGGTAGTCCGGCTTTAAGACTAGATACATGATCACTAACCAAGTTGGTCTTGAATTAGTTGCCCCTGATGACTATAGGATGGAAGAGACTTAGAAAGGGATGCCCTTTCTTGTGATTGCCATTGTGAAGGGCGGTATTAGGTTTCCTTTGCACCATTTCTTAATCAAATTCCTCCATCACCATAATGTGTCGCCGTCCCAAGTACACCCGAATGTTTATAGGATAGTCATGGGGATGCTAGAGCTTAACCAAATTCTAAGTGTTAACCTAGGAATCACGGAGTTCGACTATTGCTTCACTCTGTGTAAGGTTAGGGTGATAATTGGAAATTTTACCTTAGAGCGACCGATAAGAGTAAGGTGACAGTGAAATGCCTCCCGTCTTCAGGTAAGGGTGTCGATGATGCTAGAGTTTGGGTTCTTAGCCCCTGGGAGTTTGGCAATCTTCCTATCAACCAGATGTCGTCGATACGGTACCGTAGAAACCCTAGAGACATAGGTTTGCCGCTAACTTTTCTCCTTTAGTGCATAGTAACTTATACACTTCTAACCTGCTTTGGTTTGGCTTTTTCAAAGTCTAGTAAGAAGAGTAGAAAAAAGACGACTTGGAGAGTCAATATCGATGACTTGCACAAGGTTTTGTACTACCGAGGAGAAAGTTGGCTCTATGACATTGCCAGGGTTCCCCATATTCAGCTCAATTGCCCACTTTAGGTTTCATCTTTCATAGCCGCTTAAGGAATTTCGATGGGAGTGCTTGCCAATTTAGTAGTGGACTGTGTAACTAGTGATTTTGAGGAAATTCCTGTGTGGATTACAATTGAACGTGTGCATCTCGATGGTCAAGTGACCATTGCCAATCTGCCTACTAACACATTATCGCCTGTTGAATGTGCAGGAAGTCAAAATCTTAAAATTGACGTGCCAATGACCTCAAGGGTTGCTTTTTTGAGTTAAGCATCCTTTTAGTTGCCTCCAATCTTTGCTAACGAGCCTGTCAATATTTTTGGCGACGAAAGTCACTTGATCCAGGATATCTCTTTTGGGCAGTCAAATTCTTTTGACTCGGACACTACTTTTACTCCAAACACTATGCATGATCGTCGAGTTGTGGTGAAGATTAGGAAAAAGCAAAAACAGGTCATTCCTTCGTGTTTGGATTCTGACTCTACGGACAAGATGAATCTGAAAGAGTTGATACTTAAAAAGGTGGCCAAGCAGCTTAAGAAATCGAGGAAGCCAGTGACTGATGCTGCCAAGTCTGTATCCCCTCCTTCTGCTGTTATGGAGATTAGTGCCCTTGTACAGGAAAAGAAGAAGATGATGATGAGGTCAGTGAAGAAGAAGGTTGCGGCAGAGGATACTCTTGACAAACAGGCAGCAAAGAAGCTAAAAGTCTCACTGATTGACCCTGGTGTGGGTACTAGCGCTACGACTACAGATGTCGATCTTGTGGTCATAACTCCTGATATTTGTGGCCGCTGCATGACAGCGCAAGATTCTTTGATTAATACGGCAGAAGTTATAATGGCAGTAGTCCAAAGCACTATCTAGCAAGTGGATATTGATATGCTGAGCAGCAATAATGATATGTCAATTTTCCTGAGGGCCTTTCATAACTCATTCATGGTAAGTTTCTAATCTTTTATTCCCTTTTCCTGTGTTGGTTTAGTATCTACTTTGACAAGTTCTTTTATTTTCAAGGCTCGCTTAGCGCTTTAGAGGCCAAGTGTTGATTCCAGAACCTAGCTGATGAAGCTTCTAAAATGGCCAAGAAGCATGTGGAGCTTTGTGATAAGCACAAAAAACTTATACAGGAGCATTCCAAGCTTAAGGAAGAATGGATCAACAAAAGGAAGGTTGAACTGACAATGACCAAAGAGGTTAAGAATGCGAAGATTTCTCTAGCCAAGGTTACCATCGAGCTTAGTAAGAAGAGCGCCGACTTGTCCAAGTTGGAGGATGATAATGTCATGCTTTCAGTGGATCTATACAGGGCGAAGGCCGAAGTTGAGTGGCTCCAAGCCGATCTTGCCAAGGCTAAGGCTAAGCCCAAGGCAAGCTAAAAACAAGGTGTGGCTGATAATGCCCAAGACTTTGCTCAGTAGATGATTGACCTGTCTCAATCCATTTTTGCCCAAGGGTGGCATGGAGCTCTAAAGGAGATGAAGATCAAAAGATCTTTGGCTCTTTGGAACAACATTCCAAATTACTTGGAGACCGCTATGGAGGCCGACCTTGGGGGTCCTACAGAAGATGCTCCAATGGATGTGATTGTTGCAGCTGAAACATGAAAAGTCCATACTTTTGAGGTTGTTGCTGCGGATGAGTCGCTCAAAATTGAACTAGCTGAAGCAATTGCTGCAAAGTCTATTAAAGACATAATGTCCTAACTTTAGAGCTTCCTTGCTTTTTCTTTTGATAAAATGCTATAAAATCCTGAACTATCTGTATTCCTTTTATTTTTTTTTTTAATGAAAGAAGGTTCTTTTAAATGGATATAAATTCATACATAAGCAAATTTAGGTCTTTTGTATTTTTACTTTCTTTTAGCCTTTATTGGCTGACTTTCTAGCTTCAGTAAGACTAAGTTTTTAAACTTCGATTTTTTTCGTTTGGCCAAATTAGCCAACCTGCCAAACTTGGACAGGACTAAGTTTTTATACTTGGTTTTTGTTTAGGCCTTCATTACCCAACCTGCCTAACTTGGACAGGACCAAGTTTTTATACTTAGTTTTTGTTTAGGCCTTCATTGGCCGACCTAGCTAACTTAGACAAGACCAAGTTTTTACACTTGATTTTTATTTTGGCCTTCATTGGCCAACCTACCCAACTTGGACAGGCCCAAGTTTGTACACTTGGTTTTATTTTGGCTTTCATTGGCCGACCTGCCCAACTTGGATAGGCCCAAGTTTATACATTTGGTTTTTATTTTAGCCTTCATTGGCCGATTTACCCAACTTGGACAGGACCAAGGTTTTACCCCTAGTTTTTGTTTAGGCCTTCATTGGCCGACCAGCCCAACTTGGACAAGACCAAGTTTTTACACATGATTTTTATTTTGGTCTTCATTGGCTAACCTGCCCTACTTGGACAAGACTAAGGTTTTTACACTTGGTTTTATTTGGGCCTTCATTGGCCGATCTGCCCAACTTTGACAGAACCAAGGTTTTACCCCTGGTTTTTATTTTGGCCTTCATTGGCCAACTTGCCCAACTTGGATATGTCGCGCCCAGATTTTTCGCACTCGAGGAGTACACACACAAGCGGAAAAAACACTGTACCCTCTCATTAGAACTCATCATCCTAGAAGAATGAGTGTGCCTAGGTTTGAATTGAAAATTGATTAGAATAAAGGGCTTTTGGAAAACAATTTGGAGTCACCACCTAACTTGATTAAGGTGAGTTAGGTCACCTAAAAACTAAGCACAATCCGAAAACTACACTTAGGGTTTTTGGAAAATTATTTTTGAAAATACTACCTCTAGAGAGGGTTTTTAAGAAAACAGATTGTTTGGCAATCTTTGAAAAATAATTAAGCCCTTTTTTTAAAATGAACTCCATTTTGGTCTTTGAAAACAGTGATCTAGGTTCGGAGGTTGGTTACGTGCAGGGAAGACGCACTAAGCCATCACCCTACCCTACCCTTGCTGTACCTACATGTCTATTTACCCTAGATTCACCTATGAGAGTCTTCAACTAACAAATGTCCAATCCTACCCACTTTAGAAAACAATTTTGAAAAGAATGATGCATAATATGTAAATGCAAGAAAAAGAGAGTTGGAAAATAGATTTGGAAAAGAAGAATTGAAGTTTGAAATTGGAAAGAATGTTTAGAAATTGAAATTGAGGATTGAAAATAAATTTTTTGGAATTGGAAACTTAGAATAGATTATGGAATTAGAAATTTGAAAAAGGTTGTGGAATTGGAGATTTGAAAGAAGTTGTGGAAATAGAAGTTTGAAAAAGGTTGTGACCGCACCCATGAGGGTTTCCTGCATATCCTTTTTGAGAAATTAGGTCAGTCGTAGTTCGGACAAGAGTCTGATAGAAAATAGAAGATTTTAATTCAAAAAAGATATTTTGATTTGGAAAAGAGTTTGGTTTGAACTTAGAACAGAAGATTGGAATCTAGAATTTGGAATTGAAGAGATTGGACTTTGATTTGGAAAGATAGAACTTAGAAGAAAGATTTGGACTTGTTTTGGAAAGATTGAGATTTGGGAAACGTAGACTTAGGAAAGATAGGATTTAGGAAGGACTTGAGACTAAAAAAGATTTGAGTCGAATGTTGGATTAAGGAAGTTGGAATTTAGGAAAGAGTCGAATTAGAAAAGTTTCAAAATAGGGAAGTTTCATTTTAGGAAAGTTTTGAATTTGGAAAGGTTCAAATTAGGAAAGTTTCAAAATGGAAAAGTTTTGAATTAGGAAAGTTTTGGATTAAGAAAGTTTTGAAATAGGAAAGGTTTCGTTTTAAGAAAGTATTGGAATTGGAAAGTTTTAAATTTGGAACGTTTTGAAATAGGGAAGTTTTGAAAGTAAGAAAGTTTTGAGTTTAGAAAGTTTTAGATTTGGAAAGATTTGAAGTTTAGAAAGATTTGAAAAGTTAGATTTTGAAAGGGATGGAACTAGAAAAGGGTTGAATTAGAAAAGATTTGGAAGCTTAAAGTTCAAAGAAAGATTTAAAAGCTTAGGTTTAAGAAACTTAAGTTTTAGAAAAGTACGAGATTAAGAAGGATTTGAATTAGGAAAGGTTTAGACTAGGAAGGATTGAGAATCCTATTTCCTAAAACAAGGGATTAGATTTTGTTTTTAAAAGAGGTATTTTGATTTTGTTTCCAAAAATGGAGGATAGGATCTAGTTTCCTAAATGGGAGACGGGATTTAGTTTCCTAAAGAGAAGATTGGATTTGGTATGGATTTGGAAAGGGAAGTTTTAGAAACCCTAAATTTGAAAGACTATAGTTTTGATATAGAAAGTAGGTTTTGGAAACTTATGATTTTGATGTAAAAAAGGAGATTTGGAAACCTAGGTTTTGAGGCAAGATTGAAAATCATATTTTTGGGAAGGACAATTAGGGTTTCCTCATCATTGGCTCTAAAGTTTAACTTGGGCTCTAAGAAAAGAGATTTTTGGAGAGTGAATTTTTTAGAAAGGGAGATTTTTGAAAAGAAATACTAGAAAGGAGTTTTTAGAAAGTGAATTTGAAAAGAGAGAGTTTTTGGAAGGGAATTTTTTGAAAGAGATTGTTGAAAAGAGTTTTTAGGAAAGAGATTTAGGGAGAGAGTTTTCTAAAAAAGAAACCTAGGGAGTGTTTTTTGGAAAGGAATTTTGAAGAGAGCTTTTTGAAAAGGAGTTTAAAAAGAAGTTTTGAAAATTAGATTTTTGGAGGGAGTTTTTGAAAACAATTTTGGAAAGGAGATTGGAGAGAGTTTTTAGAAAGCATGTTGGAAAAGTGGTTTTTTAGAAAGAATATAAAATATCTCACTTTCCTAAAGCGATTCTAACCATAAAAAGATTAGAACCACTTTAAGATAGCGGTTTTGAAAACAAAAATGTTTTGAAAATATGGACCATATTGGTCACTTTAAATGTAACACTTTCCTAAAACAACCCTAGCCATGGAAAGGCTAGAATCACCTTAAGATTGTGATTTTGAAAGCAAATTTTGAAAAAGAAGATTTTGATGCAAGTTTGAAAACGATGTTAATGCAAGTTTTGAAAACGAATTTTAGAATAATGCAAGATCATGATATGCACAATGCAAATTGGGGTCGTGAACATACAAGGTTAAAGCTTCACCACATAATCAAGGGGGCCGAACCCACGTGGTCTCCGGTTAGACTAAAAGAAAGCCCCCGACACGATGACCCTCCAATAGCCTAATCCTACACATGGACCGGGAAATCCCTTATTTCAAGCATGCAAGAAGGAGGGGGGGGGGGGAAGAAGATGGGGGATTAAAATAGAAGAAAACCCAAGTGGGTTCAGAGGGAGAATAGAGAGGGGGAGATGCATAAACTTAAATAGAGAGCCTATCTTGTGTCTTCTTTATTTTGCTTTGCTTTGCTTTGCTCTGCGCGCTTTGTTTTTCTTGCTTTGCTTTGGTCTTTGCTTCAGTCTTCATCTTGATCTTCGAGAGCTTCAGTTTGCAATACTTCAAGTCTTCAATGGATGCTTTGGAGGCTAGTGTATGAATGTATGTGAGTGTATATGAGTGTATAGGAGGCTAGAGTTTGTGTATGGAGGCTAGGGTTTGGAAAACCTAAAGAAGCTAGGGTTTAGGGAGGCTACGAGATCTGTATATCGAAAAGCAGGGTTTTTAGACTGAGTTTGCGAACCTCTTTCACGCTGGGGGAGGCTCTGCGTTTATAAACAGAGGAATGCACTGGCGCCTGTTGTAGTGGCGCCAAGTCAAAAATGCTTCTAGCGCCACTCCAACCACTTAGGAAAGTTCTAAGGTCAGCAAGCAACGTATCTTGAGAAGATTTGGGCGCCTGTAATAATGACTACCAAGCAATTTTAAGCCTGGCTTCTCTAGGAGTGACTTCGGAAGGTTCGAGAACAATTTAAGGGACTGGGAATGGCTCGAAAGGTCGAAAAAGGCAGGAACCCTTAGAATAGGGTCTCGGAGGTAATGGACTTGAAAAAGGATGACAAGATGTGTTGGAAGAGTTGACCGGGCCATTAGGGGCAAAACGGTTAATTGGATCGAAAAACTACCGGGATGGACTCAGAATGTCCCGAAAGGAGACTCGAGGTTTGGAAACATTACTTGGAATGTCCCAGGAGGCTATCGGTTTGATACCCGGAGCCGGTGTGGTCGGAAAAGGTGACTGGCCTGCCAGGGGCAAAACAGTCATTTCGCACTAGGCCTGCCGGAACTTACTCAGAATGATCCGAAAAGATAAAGAAAAGTTGGGAATACTATAAAAAGTATTCTCGGAAGGTTACTGGTTTGATACCCAAAGCCAGTGTGGTCCCCATGGCATTCAGATGCCTAGTGGCAAAATGGTCATCTTAACCCAAAAGTCTCGGAATTGGCCCGAAACTGACTAGAAAGCACCTAATCATGCCGGATTGCTTTTAAGACAATCTTGGAAGGGTGGACTTACCGTTCTGGGGACTTAGGTATTATCTCGAGAAACGTGCCAAAAAGTGGCCCTAGGGGCAGTTTGGTCATTTTTCACCGGAATGGCCTAGCAGCCACTGGTGTTGACCTGGGTTTTGAGTGTTTTCGCCACTCTGACGGCGGTCCCGTGATACAGGGGTTTGTTGGCAATTCCCTATATTGACCTGTTTGCAAGTATTTTCGCTACTCTGACGGTTGCGATGTTTGCGAGTACTTCTGCTACTTTGATGGTTCGCGATCATTCCTGAGACTGCTTGATCTCGGGAAGCTACTAAAAGGACTTAGCGCCTGAGAAATTGACTCGCTCAAAAGGCATACCGAAATGAACATTTCTGCATTGGTAGGCTAGCAGGCGCCAAAGGTGGACCGTTCTGCCATCTAGGGGACTTGGGGTCTCGTCCCGGTCGATAGGTTTAAAAGGACTTACCGTTCCGAAGAGACTTTCTTCAGAAAACTTACCGGACAGGATAGACTTACCATCTCGAGGAATCAACTTTCTCGAGAGAGGGATTGCAATTGGAATTGGAATTGGAAAAAGGGACTTACCGTCTTCGAGAAGATGTGCCTGCTGGAATTGGACCGAACAATACCCTTAAGTGCATTTTGGTCATTTTGTCTCTATTTGGACCTAGTGGGCCCGCGAAGAGATGAATAGACGGGATTAGACTTGAAAAGTTAATTTGACTCAAAATATGTCCACATTGACTTGAATACAAGTTTGGACAGACTGTAGACTACCAAGCAGTCAAAAATGGGGTGCTTACAAGATAGGACCAAGCTTTTACACTTGGTTTTTGTTTGTTTTTTCTTGGTTCTTCTCCCTTAGCATGGCTTTGAATATCAGTATTGTTGAGAATACACAACTTATGTGATTTAATAGGAAAACATAATCTTTATTGACAAAAAAATTCTAATAGGTTTTCTACTAATAGAATTTCTTGAGCTTGTTTACATTCCATGGTCGAGGTAACTGGCGCCCTTCTGTAACAGTCTTTTGCCGGTATGCCCCCATGCCGATATGAGATGTTACTCTGTACGGACCCTCCCAGTTGGGGCTGAGCTTTCTATCTGCCAGATTCTTTGTTGCCCTTAGTACCTTTCTAAGTACTAGGTCTCTAGATACAAAGGCTTTTGGCTAAACCCGCTTGTTGTATGATTAGCTAAGTTGCTGATGATAACCAGTGAGATTGAGTAAGGCCACCTCTGTCTTTTCTTCAATAAGGTCCAGGTCTTTGGCCAAGGTCTACTTGTTAAGCCCGGTATTGAATGCCACTGATCTAATTGTTAGGAGTCCGACCTCCAAGGGTATTACTGCTTTGACCCAGTATGCCATTAAGAAAGGGGTTTCACTTGTAAATCTCCTTGGAGTGATTCTATAAGACCATAGGACACTAGACATCTCTTCTACCCATCTCCCTTTAGCTTTTTCTAGCCATTTTCTGATTCCGTTCAACATTGTCTTGTTAGATATTTCAGTTTGTCCGTTGCACTATGGATAGGCCGGTGTTGAGTAATAATTTCTGATCTCAAGTTCACTGCAGAATCCTCTGAACATGTTTTCATCGAACTGTATGTCGTTATCCTAGACCAGTGCACATGTTATGCCGAGCCTTATAATTATGCTCCTCAATGTAAATCTTTTTGCATCTATCTCCCTGATGGTTGATAAGGGCTCTACTTTTACCCACTTCGTAAAGTAATCTATTGCGACGATGAGGAACCTCTTGTTCCCTAGAGCTCGGGTCGACAATGTACAGTCTCCATTGGGCAAAAGGCCAGGGGCTGGTAATAGTAGTGAGGTCCTTGGCTGACTAGTGGATCAATGGTGAGAGGCATCCTTCTCTATATAGGGCCACCAGTAGCCCTGTGAAATAGCTCGGTAGACGAGCGATCTTCCACCAATATGACTAGCACAGATCCCTTCATGAATTTTGAACAAGATGCCCTGTGCTTTGTCTGGATAAACGCAGTATAAGTAGAGACCTGTAAAAATCTTCTGTATAACTCCTTACTGGGTGACAACCAGTACTTTAAGGGTTTATGCTTTATTTTCCTCAGTTCATTCTTGTCCTCAAGCAATTCATCTTTGTCGAGGTAGGCAATAATTGGATCCATTTAAGATGGTCCTAGCTCTTCAATGGCCAGTACTTCTTCTTCTTCTTGAAAGATGCTTGGGCTAGCCAAGGTCTCAATATGGATTGTTCTCTTTGATCCCAACTTTAAGGCTACTACAAGTGTTGCCAAGGCATTAACGTGGGCATTGTTGTTGCGACCGATCTAATACAGCTTGTATTTGCTGAAATTTTTCAATAATTCCTCTACTTTTGCTAGGCACTTTGTCATTCTGTCGTTCTTAGCCGCGTACTCTCTTGTGATCTGGTTTACAACCAGTTGTGAGTCTGAGTAGATGCTTATCTCCACAATTTTTAGCTCTATAGCTCGGTGCAATCTTGCAGGCAGAGCCTCATATTCAGACTCGTTATTTAAGGTGGTGAACTCAAGTTTAATAGTCTGTTCTATTGCCATACCATCTGGTGTAATTAGGACTATGCCTGATCCTGTCCCTTTGTCATTGGATGCTTCATCTACGAAGAGCTTCCAATGATCAGCAGTTTCTTAGAGCTCTAAAGTGGGGTCCTTCTCTAGTAGCTCGACAATAGGTGTTAGATTGGTTTCCTATGACAATTCAACAAAAAATTCAGTAATAAAATCAGCAAGTACCTGACCTTTTACCACTGATCTAGGTCGGTATTTGATGTCAAACTTGCCTAACTCCACCGCCTATTTCACTATTCTGATGGAAAAATCTGCCCTTCAAATGAGTGGTTTTAACTGGTGATCAGTGAAAATAATAATAGTATGGGCTCTAAAGTATTGCACCAGCTTGCGTGATGCTATCACTAATGCGAGAGCCAACTTTTCTAGAGGTAGATATCTAGTTTCTACCCATTGGAGTTCTTACTAACATAGTAAACTGGCCTCTGTTGTCTATCTTGTTACCAAAATAGTACTGCACTGACAACATGCTCTAAAATAGCTAGGTATAGATAAAGCTCCTTATGTTTAAAGGGAGTGGTGGCTGAGTCAGATAACTCTTAAGATTGGCAAGGGCTTGATCACAGTCTAGGCCCTAGCTAAATTGCTCTTGTTTATTTAAGAGTTGGAAAAATGGTCGGCACTTATCTGAAGATCGATTGATGAACTCGTTGTTATCCCAGTCAACTTCTGGACTGCCTTTATGCTTTTTAAGGCCTGGATGTTCTAGATTGTAGTGATTTGTTTTGGGTCTGCTTCAATTCCTTGGTGCATAACCAAGAATTCCAAGAACTTCCCTGAACTTACCCCGAACACACATTTGGAAGCATTGAGCCTCATTTTGTACTTCTTCATAATGTCAAACACTCCTTTCAAGTTGCCAAGGTGGAGCTTACCGACCTTACTTTTGACCACCATGTCATCAATGTAGACTTTTGTCGTACTGCCGATGTGCTCTTTGAACATCTTCATGAGCAATCTTTGGTAGGTAGCATCGGAGTTCTTCTGTCTAAAAGGCATAACTTGGTAGCAAAAAATACCCCTCGGGATGATAAAGGCGGTCTTTTCTTGATCATCCTCATGGATTGGTATTTGGTGATACCCACGATAGGTATCTAGGAAGCTCATTCTCTCATATCCAACTGTTGCATCCATGAGCTTGTCAATTTTCTGAAGAGGGAAAGAGTCCTTAGGGCATGCTCTATTTAGGTCGGTGAAATTCACTCATACCCTCCATTTGTCGTTCTTCTTCCTTACCACCACTGTATTAGATAGCCAACGTGGGTAGAAGACTTCTCTAATTGCCCCCGCTTCAAGGAGCTTTTCTACCTCCTCGGTTACTGCGTCAATGTGTTGTGTAGCTGCTCTCCTTCCTTTCTATACCACAGGTTAGCATTATGGGTCAACATTGAGTCTATGGCAGGCTATCTTTGGATTAATTCCTGGCATGTTATAGGGAGTCTAAGTAAAGATTTTGATGTAGCGTGTCAAAAGTTCTATCAGTAATTTTTCTTCAATCTTGGATAGGGTGGTGTTGATCATAAAGTACTTCTCCTTATCATACCGATCTATCTCCACACTTTTTAGGTCTTCTACAATATTCTCTTCGGGTGTCTGCCCTATATCATTGATAGTGGGTGTGTTTTCATAAAGCTTCATCATCTTGACCTTCCCCACTTTTACTTTAGTGGCGCAAGCTGTTAGAAAACATTACTTGGCTCCTACCGGGGCTCCTCAGATCTCTCTAACTCTTTCAGGGTTTAGGAAGCGAATTAGTTGGTGGTAGGTGAATGGTATGGCCTTCATAAGGTGCAACCACGTCTAGCCTATGATTGTATTGTGGGGGGAATGCACGTTAACTATTAGGAACTCTGTCTGAAATGTAATTCCTCCTACAGCTACTAGGATTGTTACATTTCCCAGTAGCCAAACTAGGTCTGAACTGAAGTCGATCAAAGGGTTAAGGGATGATTGCAAGTCTAAATCTTTTAATTCCAACCGATTAAGCTGGATTTGAACTCGTAGTACATGCCTTCGGATAAGCTCCCTTGATCGATCAGAATTTTCCTGTCGTCACAATCCCCCAGTTGCAGTGTCACCACTAGTGTGTCATTATGGGGCATCTGAATTCTCACTAATTCATCATCAGTAAAGGTTATGGCCTCTGTACTGTTCCCGATTTTGACCTTTTTGGCTGGAGGCTCGATTTGCATCACTTCCCTTAGGTGTGCTACTTTTTGCATCTCGATTCCATACTTGTGAGGGTCCATCTTTGTCGATTCTGCCGATCCATGCAACACTATAATTACTTGAGATGGCTCTGTTCGGGCTTCCTTCTGTGAGGCACCATCTTGCTTGCTCTGCTCTACTTCCTGCTTAGTCTTTTCTCGGTCAATGTACTGGTTAAGGTGGCTAGCTTTTGTCAGTTCTTCCAAGTGATTTTTAATGTGTCTGTAGTGCTCTATCTGGTGCCCATTTTCCTTGTGGTAGGAGCAAAACTTTGTTTAGTCTCGAGCTACGAGGTCCCCTACCAATTTTGGTGACCGCTTGAAAAATGGCTTGTCACGAATCTGGGGCAGAATTTTATAGATCGGGTCCTTAAAGACCGTGTTAACCTTTTCAATCATTTTTCTACCCTGATTGTTGTTTTATTCATATTGGGGCTTCTTACTTTCCCTTCTTGCTTTCTTATCTGACTTCTCACCAACCTTTTCCTGAATCAGTTGTGTGAAATCTTCTTCTACTCTGGTGTACTGTTCAATTCTCAATATTAGGTCATGTATCCCAGTAGCTGGTTTCTTCATCAAGGATTGCCTCAATCGGTACTCCCTAGGTAGGCCCATCTTGAATTGTGAAACGGCCAACTATTCGATGCACTCCTCAATTTCGTTGTAGGTCTCCCAGTAGCGTCTTGCGTATGCTCGTAACCCTTCTCCGTCCTTCTTCTGTAAGGTTAGAAAATAGTCTATCTCCTTAGGCTGCTTACAGTTTGCAATGAAGCGAGTGGTGAATAGTTCGACGAGTTGTCTCCAACTTGCTATTGATTTGGACAGCAACTTGTCAAACCATCACAAGGCTATCTCGCCAAGACTTAATGGAAAAACTCAACACATTGAAGACTCATCTCTACTTCACAGTGCCATAATCTGTTTGCAATGCTGGACACGACTAATGGGATCTGAGTTCCCATCATTGGGTGTAAACTTTGGCAGCATAAATTTTTCTAGAGGTCGGCGACCTTCAATTTCTTCTGTAAAGAGTGTGGATGTGATTTGATCAAGGGCCCTTTTGGCTAGGTCATGGGCTGTTCGTCGCGTATGACGCTTGTCCCCATTGTCTAGTCGCTTATTTAGCCATGTCCCAGTCCTTCTGCTCTGGGTCGGCTCTTATCTGATCTACCACGGGTAGAGTCTGATTCATCCCGTGATACCAATCTTCCTATCTATTCTTATAGTGTCTAGTGCTAGAGACGTAGCTTGCAACCAGATGTGTGGAAGGGGTGCTCGTGCTTCTGGAATTTGTCCTCCTTCTTCTATGCTAATTTGGCAATTTTTCGCAGGCTTGTCCGTCTTTTCTTGCAATCGCCTCCCTCATAGCTTTGACTTGAGACTGAAGGTGGGCAATCTCTTTGTCTTATCACCGAAGTTCTTGCTCGGCAACTCGGGGTGTGATATCAATAGGTAGACTCCTACTAGAGATTGAGGGCTTCAAATTCCTATGATGGCTCCTTCGGCAGTTATCATCAGGGATCTGTATCTCTGACCTTATCGAACGACCTTCCCGCCTTTGTGCCGAATCATCTCGGTGATCAAACAAGTCAGTGTCCTCATGAGAAGGAACATCTCGACTGTCTTCAATCTCCTTACTGGTGGACTCAACTCCTCCTCTAAGAAAGTTGGTACTCATCGCTGCTAAACCTTCCCATAGACGACACTGATTGTAAGTGAAATTTTTAGAAAGGCCTGATTCAGTGTTTGAATCAAATTAATAAGCACAAACAATTTGCAAGAAAATGAGACAATGAGAATGCATCGACCCTCTTTGGGTCGATGGTACTCCAATGATTAAGTTAGCAAGCTTAATCACAACGGATTGAATAAATAAAGAACTTTCTACTAGAACTCATGTGAACATACCTTGCCTTTTTAGTACATGGGGTATTTATAGTTTTCGGAATGTCATATTCTCTCTAAAAATTGTAATCAATCTCCTCCTAAAAGTCTCCCTTTTTGGGGCGGTTTAAAATATACTGGACATATCTTTCAGCGTCCTAACTCATTTAGGAATAAGACTTGTGTCTACTGAACCCATTAGTCCTTTTAGTACTTGTACTATAATTCTTGGATCAATCCTCTCGAGACCTAGCCTAGGGTCAGCATAGCCCTGGGCTAATTGATCGGTAGTCTCGGACTGACCTTCCTAAGCTGGTCATCTTCTATTTTTGGCTTGGCCCTCATTGAGGCTACAATTACAATAAGAAAACGTTTTGACTTGATCACAAACTTGAACACCCTCTTAGGTATCACTTTGGAAGCTCGGTAGAGTTGCTGCAAATGATATGGCATTCATTGTATTAACCATGAATAATATAGCAATCCTTTTTCAAATAAAATTGTAGACAGCATTGCTGAAATCACTGCTATTGAACTTTTTAGAATATTTCAGTACCATCGTTTCTATATGTGGCTAATCTGTGACATATTGATGTAAGGACAACGTAAATTTACAGTTTCAGTCATAATTAATTCTGCCACATAAATTAAAAATATTTAATTTATCCCGGCATTTTTGTTATTTGATATGAAATATGATTTCTTCTTTCTTTCAAGAATATCGCACATGAAAAATATTATTAAGCATTATCAGGTAAGTTTGCTAACATCCTCGTTAAATTTGAGAATGGACCATATATATTCAAACCTTTCATTTACATTGTTTTCCATATGTAAACCGAGAATGTTTATCTTCCTTTTTTTTCTCCCTCCCTTCATTAGAATTATTTCAATGATTATGAAAAATTTTAATGACTATCAGAAACAATGGACGTACAGGTTGGGCCAAACTCATGACAGATACAGCACATTTGGTTGAATAACTCATTACAAGTTTAAGGTAATTCCAAATCAGGATTTCATTAAAAATTAACAAGAATCCTAAACTTTATATATTTAAATGACTATCAAAATCGTAACAATAAATTATTTTTGAAAACTTGTTAAAAATGGTAAATTGTCTCAAATAAATTGAGAATACGAGAGTAAGGATTACTATTATTTAAAAAAAGAGATATGCTAGGGACAGTCGCATTTGTCATTCAATCACCAGCTGATGTGCGCCACATTAGCTGTGTCCCACCAATATAGCACTTTCATTAACAAAAAAACCTAAGGTGTATAAAGTGCAGCTTTAAAAAGTCTTTAATATATTGATTCTCTAAATAAAAAGTCTTTAGTATGTTAGTTTTTAAAATAGATATAAATATACGTATATATATATGTATATGTTCATGATGTATGGAAATTTATAGCTCTTTTAGTTTAAAATTTTAAAAATATTATTTTATCTTGTGCACTGTATAAGTACACGGGAGCAAGTGTTCAAATTTATAATAGATATAATATTAGTAATTAATTCAAAATTAAACAATTAAGACCACAATTCAAAATTGACAACCCTTTTGATTTGTTCAAAATTGATATAATTTTAAACTCAACTACTTTTTATTTTGTTCTCTTCTACTGTTATAATTTTTTTGATAGGATTTAATTGCTTTACACATATAGATGGGCGGCTAAAGTTGTAATTGACAACTTTTTAAGTAGGACTTAACTTTATATATATATACCTTACAAAACTAATAAAATAAATTAAATAATAAAAAAATTCAATAGTTATCTAATCAATTGTCCCTGTAACGTGACATTTTAAAAGTATTAAAATATTTAAAGTGTCACGTAAAAAAAAAATAAAATACAGAAACACCTACAACTTTTATATATATATATATATATATGATTGCTACTAGTATCCCGTTTGAAATGGTTAGAAATAAAGGTTGATGCCATTAGTTAAATATCATTTTAGAAAAAATCTACTTTTTTTATAATTACATTAGAAATGTTTATTAGAAATCATGTACCGAACTTTTTACGTCAATAGCCCAAAGCTAGAAGCACCCAAAAACCCAGATCCGAAAATTATATTGGATACAATTCTTCGTATACAAGTAGTGCACACGCTGATTAACAGTGAGCTATGTTGTCATTTTATCCGCTCACAAATGTTAGTGTTAATATTGATCGGTTTATGGGATAACTAGTTAATAACATGATAATATTAATTACTGTCTTTTAAAATTTATATTTTATCGCTGATTTTGTTTTTATTTTTACGCCTGCGCCACCCTTATAAAATAAAATATAAAAAAAATTATACTCTTACAAACTATTTAGGATTTAAACAAGTGAGAAGAAGAGAAAGAAAAGAGAATAAAATAAAAATATTTTTTAAAATTTTATAAAATTAAAAAAAAAAAAAAAAAAAAAAGAGAAACTGAAACAAAAAAAAAAAATTTTAAAAATTTCCTTTTTTACTCCATCTTGTCTTCCATTCTCTTAAAGAAGCCATTCTCTTAAAAATAAAAAAACAAAGTATTTCCTTCCCCTTCTCAAGTTTCAAACAGGCTCGTAAGATACAACTCCTCACTTCCCAGGTAAGTGATTGGACTGACTCACCGTTAAAAATGTGCGCGCCCAGTTAGTCAACCGTGTGGTCTCCAACATAAACTCCCACTAACAACGTGCCACGTGTCGTCATCGAAGTTGAATTCATTGTGCTTTCCGTTGCGGTGACCGAAGAAACCCTAAGGTCCATAACAGCCCCGCTCTCTCTCTCTCTCTCTACAACTCTCTGTTTCTCTCTCTAAGGAAGGAGATACTAAATAATGGCGTCGTTCGCAGAAGCACCGCCGGGGAATTCAAAGGCGGGAGAAAAGATATTCAAGACTAAGTGCGCTCAGTGCCACACCGTCGAAAAAGGTGCCGGCCACAAACAAGGTAATTGAATCAGTGCCTTTGTTAATTGGATCTGACAATTTGAGATTATTTATGCATCTGAGGAGGCTCCGAGCTTATTGAATTATTATTGAGGATTTGAAATCTTTCGAAACAATCACGGATCTAGTTTTTTCCAATTGTTCAACAGAGAGTTTATCATGTTCATATCTCAACTTTATCTTCAAACTGTGAAACGTTTTTTTTTTTTTGGTTATCTATTGGAGAATGAGGATCTATAGGCAATTGTGTTTCTGGTGGTTATTGCTGCTCTTGTTTGTTTGTCGTTTGGTCTGTCTGGGAGGTTCATTTTCATGCTTTTGTTTTGTTACCTGATTGTTTTTTCTGCTCAGCCGATGTCGGACGAATCCCTAAAGATGTTGCATGTTTCATTTCTAATTGATGCTTAACTTGAAGGCATGTTCTTACAATTGTATTTCAGTATTTGAATTAGAATATGTGCAACAAAATAAAGTACCCTGTTCTGTGTCTCTGGCATTGAATCCCTCTTTTTTCTTGAGATGGGCCTATTGTACACTTGGGTTGTTTCTCCAACTAAATCCACTCCTTCCCACACTTTGGAAGGATGAACATGCAGTATAATTAGGTTGAATTTTGGAACAAATGAGCTTGTTTTCCTTTGTTCCTAGACTGCCAATTAAAGGGGAAAATATTAAAATTGTGATCACATTTCAATACAATGATCTTTCAGGTCATGGCTTGAAGCTTAAAGTTGGTTCGTAGCTTGCTAGTCTTAGAGCATCCATCTACTTCCAAAGTCCTATCATTATCTGTACTATAATAATAAGCAAACACCAAGGGTAGGTTTAGTAAAGCCTTTTGTGAAGTTGTGTCGCACTTTGATCTTCGCCTAATAGTCAAATTGTCAATAACTGCATGAATTATGTTAAAAAGGGTAAAAATGTAATTTCCATAAGTCTTTTATAAAACTACCTCATGCACAATAGAACTGTCAAGATTGTGACTGTCACATGTGTATCATGCATATACGTGCATGAACCCACTTCTAGTTGACACAAGCTGAAGCACTGCTTATTGCTCGTTGTACAATTGAATTTTTTGGTTTGAATTTATTCCTAGAATTTCATTGTTGGTGGCTCTAAGTACTAAGTTTTACTGCAGCGTTGGTTTTACTTAACTCATTGTGATTAGTTCTTTTCCAGCTTCTGTTTTGTTACGACCATTGTTCAATCTGCAACCTAGTGTTTTGTTTCTTGGGTTTTGTATTTTACCACCTTACTATTATGATCAATTAGAATCACAAGAATGCTAGCTAGCTTATTCTTTGGATGATTTTCTCTTCAATGTGAAGTGACATGAATTACTAAGCACATTTCACTTCAAAAATCTTTCTGGTATTGAGTGTTTTAGTTGGGTTATCTGTGGCTTTTTCTTTTTTCCTTTTTGGTTTTTTATTTTATTTTATTTGTTGGGGTAGGGAACACTGGTTTTCTTGCTCCCCGGTAGTGATTAAACTTTAACTCATGAAATATGCAGGACCCAACTTGAATGGCCTTTTTGGAAGGCAGTCTGGAACTACGCCTGGGTACTCCTATTCTGCTGCTAACAAGAACATGGCTGTGAATTGGGGGGAAAACACATTGTATGATTATTTGTTGAACCCCAAAAAGGTATGAATGATTCTGTATACAATTCATAGTTCATACCATTTAAAAGAGCTCCCAGTGCCCATAAAATTAGCATTTTCTCATTTTTTGGGCGTGTGCTTATATTATCTGCGCATACAAAGTCATGGATACTAAGTTCATTTTACCCAGTGTGTTAGGTAAAAACACTTGTAATGATTTTGGTATTTACATTTTGTTATCATTACATGTTTCTAGTATCTTGATATTGTACAAGATACATGATTTGCAAATATTAATAATTGATTGACTACAAAGGGTGTATGACATGAGTATTTGTTTCCCTCTCTCTCTCTCTCTCTCACACACACACACACACACACACACACACAAACGAACGCACGTACGCACTCACGCACACATTTATTTGGTTCACACCCCCCCCTCCTTCCCCATTTGATTGATGTCAATTGGGGACTAAGAAGCATGGACACTTCTATGAATGTGTCGTGTTCGTGTTGGACATGTGTTCGGAGTGTTGAACAAATGTCCAAATGTATCTTATTATTTTTTATTTTTTTGGAACAGAACATGCATCTAATACTTGAGGGACACACGTGTCCATAGTTTTAACACGTGAACACATGACGTAAGTTTGGAGAAAATAACTTAGGATTGAATTGTAAAAATAGAAACAATATGGATTTATACCTAATTTCACATTTAGGCTATGGATTACACGGTTTTTAATTATAATTAGTTTTATCTTGCAATTTTTCATTATCTTTGAGTAAACAAATAGAAAATATTTATTTTTTGCTATGTTCTCGCTGTGTCGTGTCCTACATTTTTTAAAAATTGACGTGTTGGCATGTTTGTGTCTTGTCATGTCACGTGTCTATGTTCATGCTTCTTAGATTAGGGAGTTTGATGTAGGATCTTGATGGAATTTAGCAGCATACTTGTGTTTGAGGCTGATTAAGCTCGGCTACTATGCAATTGGTGGGCACAAATATGTGATGTTAGGGGTTTTTAATGGTTTACTAAGAGGGTAAGGATATGAGGAACTAATTAAACAAATAAAGAAGAGCTTTAGGGCTGTTACTTAGGCTGGTTTAGTTTATTTTTATATTTTTTTCGATGGACAGTTAGAGGAAAGATGGGTTAGGTGTTTTCATGTAACATCTAGGTGTACGGTTAAAGGCTTAGCAAGGTCTGGTTGTGGCTCTTAATGGCTTAGAGATTCATTCCTAAGGAAGATGCATCACACGTTGGCAAATATTAGGCTTTGAGAGTTCTCCATTTATTGCTCGATAGAAGCCAATACATCACACACATGCACAAGCATATAGGGGATACCAATTTGGAGTCTAAGAGACATTTTTGTACTAGGAAGCACGGATACTCCATTTACGGCGCCGTATCCATGTTGGGCATATATACTCATCAGACATACCGGGACACGTGTCGCCAACTGACATGTCCAATATTTTTTTTAATGGACACTTATCGGACACATCGGGGACACGCGTGTCCATCAGTTGGACACTTTTTAGGGCATGCCAGGGTTAAAATCTCATTGTTAAAAGTATTAAATGGAGCCTAATTTATAAATTTCAAAACTTTAAAGCACCAAAACATAAAACACGCAAATCCAAATCTTCAAATCCTTAACTTGTTAGTTGTTGTATTATAATTGTGAACTGATTTAGTTGTTTTCATCTTGTTTTTGGTGATTTATGAATTTTACATTCATATACATAACAAATAAAATGTATAAAAATATTTTTTTTGCCATGTCCCTGTCATATCTGTGTCTTCTTTTTTTTTTTTAAAATGCCGTGTTTTGTGTCCATATCTGTTTTCATATCTGTACCAATGTTTTTATCCGTGCTGCTTAGTTTCTGTACATGACCCACTAAAATAGTATTACGTCAAACCCAAACTTAATAAATCAGCCAGCAAACAAAGCCCATTCAGACAGCCCACTTTACAACCCAAAACAAAAACTACAAAACTTTCCAACTTAAATGAAAGAAAAACAAAAAACAAACTTGCCATAATTATTCCCCTAAGCAAGATTCTACTTCAAATCTTGCGAAATAATTCAATTTACCTTGGAATTTGGTTTTCCTTTAATCTCCTACCAACTGATACTTATAAAAAAAACAAATCTCCTACCAACAATTTCTTAGGATTACACAATGGAATTCGTAGTAACAACTGTAGTTCTCAAAATAATACAATTTGTGTTTCAAATCTTATGATTTAATTTGATACAAAGCCTTTGATTTGAATTGTAAGGAATCTAATGAATCTACACCAATTGTAAAGGAATTCTATGATTTACAATTTGTAAATGATTTGTGCAATTTGTTAGCTTTTCAATTTCAACTACCACAAATGTGCCTTTTTGGACCTTTAGGGTTAAATATGGTAGAACTTTTGGAGCTAGCAATTATTTACAATTTTTGTAGGACATTAGAAACTATCTATAAAAAGATTTAGAGAAAAAAGGAAAAGGACAACTGTGATAGCAAGAAAACTATAGAAAAGGTTAAATAAGAAGGGTGAAATGGTGATTCAAAATAATTTTCCAATTATTTACAATTTTGGAGGACATTAGAAACTATCTGTAAAAAGATTTAGAGAAAAAAAGAAAAGGACAACTGTGATAGCAAGAAAACTATAGAAAAGGTTAAATAAGAAGGGTGAAATGGTGATTCAAAATATTAGAGATTCTCTATGGCCATACTTGCTGTTTCATTTGATTGAAAGCCTTACATTTTCTAAGATGATGGAATCATTTGGTGAATTGGCAATGAAATCTAAGTTCTTATCAAAATAGTAGGTCACTTCAACAATTTTGATGCAACTTTAGATTTTAGAAGAAGTCCAAGAAGAGAATTGAAGAGAATAATGGAATGATTGATGACTGTCAAGTGTCTTGCTCACTAGCTAGTGAGATCTCACTATAAAAGTTATATACCTAGAACCTAAATTCTTACAATATGCTTTTTATTTTTATGGTGTATCTGGCATCTTCTATATATTTTTAAAATTGTAATTGAATCTTATGATTCATGATTTGACTTAATTCACTGTCTGAAAAAATGGTTTAATCTCAATTTGACAATAACAAGTAAAAAGTAGTTTTAATTGCTATTTGTCCTAAATTTATACCACGCTAAAAAATTATGGGAAAGGTTAACATTTATTTGTGGATAATATGCGTACAAACTCATATTCTTTCGTGATCTTTTGAGTAAAATATTCCTATATACATAAAATATATATTTTTGTTGTGTCCCCGTAGAGTCATGTCTTGCATTATTTTGAAAATTGTCATGTTGTGTCCCTAGTTTGTAGTATATTCAATGATGTCAAAGGATAACTAGATAATGTATTATGTGCAAGGATCCAGGACAAGTTATCCTTTCTTGCCCTGTTATAATATTAAAAAAAATAGATTAAACACTATTTTGGTTGTTGGCTAATTAACTTTCCACAATGGCTTTTTCTGGCAGAATTGGTGAAATTTTCTTCTTGATTCCTTTTTTCATAAATAGAAGTATATTAAAAAGAGCTATCTAAATGGGGCATATCAATGTACACATGAAGTATACATTCAAAAACTCCCAAGGAAGTAGCCTATTCATCCATAAAAACCTATGTGTCTATAGTGATGTACAAATCCTCTCAAAACTCAACAAAAGAGAATAATGTAAAAGGAAACTCTTCCCTTACCCAAAAAAAAAACTTCGTTAGCACCACACCCTTCATGCCAAAGATAGAGCTCTCCCAGCCTTCAAAGGATCTATTGTTGCTCTCTCTCCACAGACACTAACATCAGCTGTAAGGGTGTCATCTCCCAAGCCTTAGAAGCTCAATCTTTGGGGCATCCCCTTTTCCATGAGGCTAACATGTCCGTGCAAGGAACAAAATTTTCATTTGTTTCTATTGAAATGGTCAAAATGTTTCCATTTCTTAATAGACCGAAACGAAACACTAGTAGTATAACGAAACTCTATTGAAATAATAAATTCTGTCAACACAAAATTTAGAACTTTTCATATATGTTGTATAATTATTTCTGAGAAAAATACAAAAGATTTTATTTTATTACATTAATATACGTTGCTTCTGAAATGTTCCTTAAACATCCCGAAATATTTCCGTTTCCTTGCCAATTGAAATATCACATCAAAACGAAATTTTGATACTTGTGTCCATGACCGATGAAGGCATTACTCACTCAACTTCAAACAAAGAAAAATTATACTCCATAATTCTCTAGCAAAGAGACAATAGCAAGAGATGATCCACAATCTCTCTAGCACACTTGTGCATGCAACACAAATGCATAAGAAAATTGCGCCTCTTTCTCAAATTATCGGTCGTCAAGATAGCTTCATGGGCCACTATCCAAGCAAAGAAAGCCATTTATCTTCTCCATTACATAGTTTAAATATGCCACCAGTTGGTTAAAACTTTAGAAGGGAAAACCAATACAAATTTGGCCTGCTCCTCGGGGGCAGAACTGGGAATTTTTCCTTCAGTGGCCGGGGAGAGCAAGTGGGTGTATACGTGTAGCTGAATTTATATAGTGCACCATTTATTAGTTTTTCTACAAGAAATTTCTAGTCACATTGAGAACATTTTATCCAAGCTGTGTGAAAATATAGGATATTTAAGATCTTAGTTGAAAAAAAAAAAGAAAAGAAAAATAAAAACTTAGATTATGCGTCCTTGCAATTTGCAAGAGATTGAGCATCATTCTGCACAGCAAGTTTAGAACTCAACTCTTTTTCTTTTTGACCTCCTTATAGCAGTGATTTAGTTGTGTCATTCTAAACACCATAGAAGTTTAAGAATGACAAGTTAGTAGGGATTGAACAGTACAACGATCTACTTGAAATTAAACGTACAAAGCGTAAATGGAGGGAAAATTACCAGTTCAAAAGGGATGGTGTGTTGAAAGTAAAACCTCTATTGGGCAGCAAACTAGACTTGATTCTCTCCTTGACGTAGGAGAAAATACTGATTCAAGGCAACTTTCAATAGATTTTTCTTCAAACGAAGTAGAAGCATTTTGGTTGGAAAGCCTTATTTTTGCACCTAGTATTTTCACCTAAAGAATCGGAGATTTTGGAGGCCAATAGTTATCTGATTTGAGTAAGGAGAATCTAGTGCTAAAGTTTCGAATACTAGTATTGTATTTTATGAAGGATTAGTACTTAAGGATATTGACTATCCTCCAATGATGTTGCCTAGATTTTCTTTTGTTTTGTTTTTTTTTTTTTTTTTTTTTTTTTTTTTGTGGGGCTTTGTGATAGAAATCCTCATAGATAATATACAACCAATGGAAGCTTTGAACTTTGGGCTGTAGTTCTGCCCTTGGCTCCATTTTTCTTTTTATAAACCCCCTTTCTTGTCTCTTGCCTTTTTGCATGGGCTAACCTTTGATTGTCTGTTTGCAGTACATCCCTGGAACTAAGATGGTCTTCCCAGGATTGAAGAAGCCACAGGAGCGTGCGGACCTCATTGCATATCTGAAAGAATCTACAGCATAAAGATTTTTTCACCTTTTGTCTGTCCTACTCCATTTTGCAGTTTCTAGAGGTATTATTTGTTCTGAGAGCATAGAAACATCATTGTTTTACCAATAAGAAACGACCTTCTAGGTCTGCCATGCTTGTTCTTTGAGAATTGGTTATAGAAATTGCCTCATTGGGAAGGTGTCAGTGCCTTTGGCACAAACACAACATCCAATTCAATTATCTACATTTTGAACTATTTCAAGAAAAATTTGTGAAGCATAAATGCTGTCTTGTTGTTTTGTTTCTAGGTGGTTCATGTTTTCAAGTGATTAGAATGCTTACTTTCTCATCTCATTTGTGGATTTTGTCCCCTCACCGATGGTAGGTTGGATGGATTAACTTGAATGCAGTTGTAGTGTTTACTGTTTATGCCCCTTTCCAGGAGAGGCCATTTCTACTTTGTAGCCTATATTTTCTAACTGTAGTAATCTTGAATTCTGCAACTAATATTTGGGTTGCATTGAGAGCAAATTGTGCTTTGAGGAGGGATGAAATTTCTACCAAGTCCTTTGCTCTAATAGCAAATTTTGCTTTGAGGAGAGAGGAAATTTGCACGCAAGAAATTACTACTAAGTCCTTGATAGTAGTGTCCTTGCTTGGGACCTAAAGGCTTTTCTAGTTTCATTTATTAGCCTGTGCAGTCTCTGTCTTGCTTGTTTGTCTGCATGCAGTATATGTAGGCAACAAAAAGCATGATGGTGAAAATTTATTAGCTTACGAGTCTTGAGAATGTTTTTCTAAAGATTTGTAGCTAGTTTACTACTCATTGATAAAAAAATGTCTTCTCAGCTATTTTATTGTCTTGCCTTATGGGATGTTCTGGCTCTATATTATGCGGGGGTCACGTGTTCTCTTGTGACAAGGCTGGGGTGGGGTTTTGACATCATGTTCATGATCTATGTGGCCCTCCTAAGATGAGGATCAGCTGTATTTTTATTTTTGAAGCTGTACTGCCATTGTAGGTTTTTAGAAGCTGAAAATCTTTTGACAAGACATCATTTGTGTAATTCATTAAGTTTACAGAAAGATGATGATCTTGCATGAGTTCATGACGATGATGATCTTGCATGAGTTTGAGAGGCGGATGCAGGCCTGGGTACTTCTAAAACTCATTCCTTTTTCATTGATGCAGGAACCTGGGTAGCTCTTTTAGCTCATTAATTTTTCTCATAAGTAGAAGTTGACCTTTTGGGTAAAGATTTTTCTTAATTCGAGGAAATATTATCTCCAGTGCTTTTTTTGGTTCAGAAACCATCTGGGTAATCGCCCTTATTTTAATTAATAACTTGTCTACTCTTTTTATTTTTAGAAAACACTCATTTGGGGTGCCTTGCCTTGGTATCTTCATTTTCATTTAGACATTGGATGGTTCTATTGCCAAGTAACCCTCATTTTTTATGGGGCATATATATATATATATATATATATGTATATTTGTTGTGTGTGAATTGACAAAATTACAAAACAAATTTTTGACAAAATTACCTTAAAAATTCTCTTACAAGCATCCCAGAATTATAGATGCTAAATGAAACAGACATCCTATATATTCCGTTAAAGATCTATTGGAATACTAAGCATTCAAAAATAAATAAATACATAGGCAGAGTTGTCAGCTAACTTAGCTGGTTACATTGCTGGATATAGCAAAGCTTTGAAATTGAATCCTACCTTTAATCATGGGTTCGTGAGAGTGAGCAGGGCCATTCCCATTTGTATCACCATCCGACCCGTGGAAAAACTAGAAAATGAAAATAAAAATTAGCGAGACCCCTTGAATTTTGATTTTTCAGTAATCAATTTGGCTTCAACCTATGAAATAGGATTTTCCACTTTGGGAGAGGGGGTTTCGGGTTTTAATTTGGTTTTCCCGGGAAGACTATTTGTAAAACATGACATTTCTCCTTTTTAACTGAAATTACTTTGATAAAAGAAAGAGGGAGATGAGTGAAGGAAAGCATTTTCAGGGATTAGTAGGGTGAAAATAGTGTTTAATTTGTCAGAAATAGCGAGGTGAGATTGCTATTTTGTCAAAAATAGCAGAGATTGGATGTAACAAGTATAAGAAAGAAGCTTTACTACCATAGTGAACCTGAACAAACATGAGTATGGTTAATCATGGAAGAACCTGTTTTAGAACCAGCTTCAGCCTTTAATTTTAAAAGATTAAAAATGTAGAACAAGGTTTATGCACAATTTATATTCCATTATTTCTTTTCCTTTGTATTTTTGGAAATCTGGTAAAAAGAAAAAAACTGATTTTTTCCTTAAAATTAGTTTAATTAAAAGATATTTCCACTCTTATCAATATTTGCCCTCATGTAATTTATCAAAAAAATATAATCAAAAGTATATTATGTAGCAATAGTTTTTTTTTTTTTTCCATGGGAAAAAGATTTAGACTTGGTTGACTAAAGAAAAGTTTCATTATAGGGACCAACTACATATCTAGATTTACAACCAGGTTCAGTAGATATAATATATATATATATAATATTTACAGTTGTCGCGCCCTAATTTTTAATCGTCTCTTGACTTGGAAAAACACTGATACTCTCTTTGTTAGAACTCGTCCTTCTAAAAGGACAAGTGTCATGGGATTTCAACTTCAAATTGATTTTTAAATAAGGGTGTTTTGTAAAAATTTAGAGTCGCCACTTAACATAAATAAAGATGTGCTAGGTTACTTAAAATTAAGTCTAATAAAAAAACTAAACTTGAGTTTTTTGAAAAATATTTTGAAAATACCTTCTAAATAAGGTTTTTGAAAACAACGTTTTTAACAACCTTTTGAAAACGTTTTAAAGCATTTTCGAAATATGACTCCATGTTGGTATTCGTACTAGAGATCTATGGTTTGGGGATTGGTTATGTGTAGTAAAGATATCTTAATATCATCACTGTACCCCGCCCGATTATCAAAGCCTACTTGTCAATTCACCTTTAATTCACTCACTAATCTCCGGTTACTTAATGTCTATTATATCTACTTATGTAATTTTGAGAAAAAAGGGTTTTGTCATTACTTTGAGGATGAATGATGAATGAAGCATGTTTTGAGAAAGACCTTTGAAAGAATAGGAAGTTTTTGAAATTTGATTTTAAAGAGTAATTTTAATGGAAGGAAAGTTTTGAAAGAATATTTGGCTTGAAATAAAGGTGATGACCACACCTATTTAAGTTGCTACGTATTTCATTATGTGAGTCATTCGTAGTATGTGCTAGAGCACGACTTGGAAAATAGACTTAAGGGATCCTTGAAGGGTTTTGAAATTTGAACTAACGAGAGTTTTGACTTGAAATTAGATTTGAGAGAGTTTTAAAATATTTTTGAAATCAACTCAAGCAAGTTTTAGAAGTGTTTTGAAATCAACTCAAATGAGTTTTAAAAGTGTTTTGAAATCTATTCAAGGGAGTTTTAAAATATGTTTGGGATTAGAACAAAGTAAGGAATCTTGAAGATTTGTCTTTCAAAAGTTTCTGGAAATCATTTTTTATGCCTTTAGGCAAGTCAATTGGGCCGGGCTAGCCAACCTAGGTCATGGCCCATCGGGTTTGGGCCTAGCATAGTGAGCTCCTGCCAAATTTTGGACTTGGCCAGGCCAAAATTAAGAATGCTAGGCCCAAGCCCAAGCCCAACCCACAGCCCTAAGGGCGCGCTTGGGCTTTGAACTTGAGCTTTTAGGCGGGCTTGATCATTTTTTTAAAGAATTTTAGTTTTTTTAAATTAGCAATTAATTTATAAATTAGTAATTAATACTTATTAATTACTAATGGTTAAAACTAAATTAGAGAATTAGTCAACTTATAAAAATCATACAAAAAAATATAAATAATTAAACTTATAAAGTATTGATTAATGTAAACTTATATAAACGATTGAATATATAAGATATAATTAGTAATTGAACTAAGTTAGAGATTGAGTCAAACTTATAAAGATTATACAAAAATATGTAAATAATTAAACGATTAAACTTATAAAGTATTGATTAATGTAAATTTATATACACTATTAATTATATAAAAATATACTATTACTTATAAATTTATAATTTGGGCAGGCTTTTGGGCGAGCTGGGCTCAGGCTACCAAGGGTAAGGCCTAGGTGTCGCGCCCAGATTTTTCGCACTCGAGGAATACACACACAAGTGGAAAAAATGCTGTACTCTTTCGTTAGAACTCACCCTCCTAGAAGAATGAGTGCAACTAGGTTTGAATTGAAAATTGATTTTGATTAAAGGGCTTTTGAAAAAGATTCGAAGTCGCCACCTAACTTGATTAAGATGAGTTAGGTCACCTAAAAATTAAGAATAATCCGAAGACTACACTTAGGGTTTTTAGAAAGCGATTTTTGAAAATACCACCTCAAGAGAGAGTTTTTAGGAAAACAGGTTGTTTGGCAACCTTTGGAAAATATTTAACCCCTTTTGAAAAATAACTTCTTTTTGGTCTTTGAAAACAGTGATCTAAGTTCGGAGGTTGGTTACGTGTAGGGAAGACGCACTAAACTATCACCCTACCCCGCCCTTTCGGTATCTACATGTCAATCTACCCTAGATTCACCTATGAGAGTCTTTAATTAACTAATGTTCAATCCTATTTACTTTGAAAAACAATGTTTGAAAAGAAACTAACATGATGCATGATATGCAAGTGCAAGTTAAGAGAATTGAAAAATAGATTTGAAAAAAGATTGATTTGAAATTCATTTGATTTGAAAATAGATTTGAAGAGATGGAATTGAATTTGGAAAGTTTGAAAATTGGAAGTAGAAATTTGAAAATAGAAATTTTGAAATTGGAATTTTGAAAGTAGATTGGAATTTGAGATTTGAAAAAATGTGGAGACCGCACCCATGAGGGTAGAATTGAAAGTTTGAAAAGTGTTGTGACCGCACCTATGAAGGTTGCCTACGTATCCCTTTGGGGGAATCAGGTCAGTCGTAGTTCGGACAAAAGTCCGATTGAAAATAGATTGATTTAAAGAGAGAGATTGGATTGGAAGAAAGAGATTGAATTGAAAATTAGATTTAATTTGAGATTAGAAGAGGAGATTGGAAATTGAAATTGAGAAGATTGGACTTGCTTTGGAAAGATTGATTTTGGAAAGACTTGGTTTTAGAAAGATGGAGGTTTAGGAAAGGCTTGACTCGACTTGGAAGGTTTAGAAAAAATTAGATTTAAGAAATGTTTGAATTAGGAAATGTTCGATTTAGAAAAGTTTTCAAATTAGGAAAGTTTCATTTTTGGAGAGTTTCAAATTAGGAAAGTTTCAACTTAGGAAAGTTTTGGATTAAGAAAGTATTGAATTTAGAAAGCTTTCGAAATAGGAAAGGTTTTCAGATTAGGAAAGTTCCCAAATTAGGAAAGTTTTGAAATTAGGAAAGTCTTGAAAATCGAAAAGTTCTGTTTCAAGAAAGGTTTTGAAATAGGAAAGTGTTGAATTTAGAAATGTTTTGAATTAAGAAAAGTTTAGCTTAAGAAAGGCTTAGAATATAGAAAGTTCCAAGTTAAGAAAGTTTTGAATTTTGGAATGTTTTGAGTTTAGAAAAGTTTTAGATTTGGAAAGATGTTGAAGTTTTGAAAAGTTTAGAATTTAGAAAGATTTTAAATTTAGGAAGTTTAAGATTTAGAAAGTCTTAACTTAAGAAAGTTTTGAATTTAGAAAGTTTAATATTTAGAAAGTTTTAGGGTTTTAGAAAATCTTAAGATTAGGAAAGGTTTGAGTTTAAGAAAGGTTTGAAAACTTAGGTTTAACAAGTTCAGATTTGAAAAGGGGTAGAATTAGGAAAGAGTGGAGTTAGGAAGGATGTGGAACTTGAGTTTTAAAATTTAGGAAAGATTTTTATGTTCAAGTTTTGAAAACTTAGGATTTAGGAAAGGAGAAGCTTAGGGAGGAGTTGAATTAGAAAAGAGTTGGATTTTGAAATTTAAAGAAAGATTTAAAGTCTAGGTTTAGGAAACTTATGGTTTAAGAAGGTAAGAAATTAGGAAGGAGTTGAATTAAGAAAGGTTTGAATTAGGAAGGGATTGGATTTAGTTTCCTAAACGGGGAGATTGGATTTGGTTTCTTAAAGGAAAGATTTGATTTGACAAGGCTTTGGAAAGAGAGATTCTAAAAACCCTAGTTTTGAAAAATTGTAGTTTGGACGTGGAAAAAAAGGTTTTGGAAACGAGTATAGTTTGGATGTGAAAACGAGAGATTTTGAAAACCTAGGTTTGGGGCAAAGTTTGTGTAAGCACCCCATTTTTGACCGCTCGGCAGTCTACACTCCGTCCAGACTTGTTTTCAAGTCATTGTGGGCATATTCCAATCGAAGCCAATTCTTTAGGTCCAAATTCCATCTTTCCATCGCTTCGCGGGCCTGTCAGGCCCAAATAGAGGCAAAATGACCAAAATGCCCTTAGGGGCATTGTTCTTTCTTATTCCTATTCCAATTCCAATCCCTCTCTCGAGACAGTTTATTCCTCGAGACGGTCCAAGTAGCAAAACTACTCACAAAACTGTTAAAGTGGCGGAAACACTCACAATCCAGGCACGTCTCTTCGGAGATAGTAAGACCCCTTTCCAATCTCTCTCTCGAGACAGTTTATTCCTCGAGACGGTCCGAGTAGCGAAACTACTCACAAAACCGTTAGAGTAGCGGAAATACTCACAAAACCGTTAGAGTGGCGGAAACACTCACAATCCAGGCACGTCTCTTTGGAGACGGTAAGACCCCTTTCCAATCCCACTCTCGATACAGTTTATTCCTCGAGACGGCTCCAATCCAGGCACGTCTCTTCGGAGACGGTAAGACCCCTTCCAGTCCCACTCTCGAGACAGTTTATTCCTCGAGACGGTCCGAGTAGCAAAACTACTCACAGAACCGTTAGAGTAGCGGAAATACTCACAGAACTGTTAGAGTAGCGAAAATACTCACAGAACCGTTAGAGTAGCGGAAATACTCACAAATCATCAACCCCGTCCGAGTAGCGAAAATACTCACAAATCATCAACCCCGTCCGAGTAGCGAAAATACTCACACCGTTAGAGTGGCGAAAACACTCATAACCTAGGTCAACACCAGTGGCTGTTAGCCCACTTCGGTGGAAAAGGACCAAACTACCCTTAGGACCTTTTCGGAGACTTTTCGGTCAAGATGATCATTTTGCCCTTAGGCATCCGAATGCCTCGGGAACCACACCGGCTCTGAGTATCAAACCGGTAATGTCCCGAGAATACTTTTCATAGTATTCTCAACCTTCCTTTACCTTTCCGAATCATTCCGAGTCAGTTCCGGCCAACCCGGTACAAAATGACCGTTTTGCCCCTAGAGGGCCGGTCTCCTTCTTCGACCATACCGACTTTGAGTATCAAACCGGTAATGTCCCGAGAATACTTTTTATAGTATTCTCAACCTTCCTTTACCTTCCCGGACCATTCCGAGTCAGTTCCGGCAAACCCGGTACAAAATGACTGTTTTGCCCCTAGTGGGCCGGTCTCCTTTTCTGACCACGCCGGCTCTGGGAATCAAACCGGCAACCTCTGGGAACATTCTAAATAATGTTTCCAGATCCCAAGTCTTCTCCCGGGACAGTTTGAGTCTGTCCCGGCAGTTTTCCAGTCCGGTTGACCGTTTTGCCCTTAAAGGCTCGGTCGACCTTTCCGACACATCCTATCTTCATTTTTCAAGTCAAATACCTCCAGGACACTATTTTAAGTGTTTCTGCTCCTTTCCAGCCCCCCGGGTCATTCCCGGCTCCTTCAAATCATTCCCGAACTTCTCGGAGTCACTCTTAGTGAAGCCAGGCTAAAATTTACATGGTAGTCACTAGTACAGGCACCCAAATCTAGTCAAAGATAGGTTGCTTGCCGACCTTAAACCTTTCCTAATTGGCTAGCGCCACTAGTAGTGGGGCCAAGCCAAAAAATGGCCTGGAGTGGCGCCAGTGTAAAGTTTGCCCTGGCGCCACTACAACAGGCGCCAGGTTTGTCCAACCTCTATAAATACAGAGCCTCGTTCAACGTGAAAAGGGTCTGCAAAATTAACCTAAAAATCCTATATTTCGATATACAGAGCTCGAGCACCTCCAAAACCCTAGCCTCCCTAGGTTCTCCCAAACCCTAGCCACTATACACAAACCCTAGCCTCCTATACACTCATACACTCCCCCATACACTCATACACTAGCCTTCAACCATCCTTTGAAGACTTGAAGAACTACAATCCAAAGCTTGAAGACAACCCTTGAAGACTGAAGGTGAAAATCAAGACATAGACCGAAGATCGAAGATAGTGCGGCGCGCAAAATAAAGAAGACATACGGTAGGCTTTCTCTTTAATTTTCTGTACTTCCCCCCTCTCTTTTCTCTCTCCAACCCACTTGGGTTTTCTCTATTTTAATCCCCCATCTCTTTCCTCTTCTTTCTTTGCATGCTTGAAACAAGGGGATTCCCGGTTCATGTGTAGAATTGGGCTATTGGAGAGTCACCGTGTCGGGGGCTTTCTTCTAGTCTAACCAAAGACCACGTGGGTCCGACCCCCCTTGATTATGTGGTGAAGCCTTAACCTTGTATGTTCACGACCCCAAATTGCATTGTGCATATCATAGTCTTGCATCTTCCAAAAACCGTTTTCAAAGTTGTTTTTCAAAACGTTTTCAAACTTGTTTTCAAAATTGCATCAAAATCTCTTTTTCAAAAACGTGTTTTCAAAACCACATTTCTAAGGTGATTCCAGCCTTTCCATGGTTAGGGTTGCTTTAGGAAAGTGTTACATTAAAAGTGACTTTTTTGACCTATATTTTCAAATCTTATTGTTTTCCAAAACCACTTTCTTAAAGTGGTTCTAGCCCTCTTTTGGCTAGAATCGCTTTAGGAAAGTGAGACGTTTTCATGCTTTCCAAAAAACTCTCTCTTCAAAAATCCCTTCCTAAAAATCTCTTTTTCAACATACTTTCCTAAAACTTTCCTCTTCAAAATTGTTTTCAAAAACTCCCTCCTAAAATCTATTTTTCAAAACTCCCTTTTTCAACTCCTTTCCAAAATCCTCTCCTCAAAATTCGCTTTCTGAAAACACTCCCTAGATTCACCTTCCTAAAAAACTCTCTCTGAAAACCTTTCTGAAAAACTCTCTTTCCAAAATCTTTCCTTTTATAAATTCTCCTCTAGGATTTTCCTTCTAAAATCTACATTTCCAAAAACACGTTTTCCAAAAACTCTTCCTTAGGATTCCCCTTTTAGAAAACCTTCGTTTCCAAAAACGCATTTTCTAAAAACTCTTTCCTTAGAGCCCAAGTCAGGCCCTAGAACCCACAATTAGGAAACCCTAATTTTCTTTCCAGAAACATGGTTTTCAAACTTTGCCCCAAACCTAGGTTTCCAAAACCTCTTGTTTTCATATCCAAACTATACATGTTTCCAAAACTTCTTTTCTACGTTAAAATTCTACACTTTCAAAACTAGGGTTTCTAGAATCTCCCTTTCCAAATCCTTGCCAAATCCTATCTTCCCTTTACGAAACCAAATCCAATCCTCCGTTTTTGGAAACAAAATCAAACCTTCCCATTTAGAAACCAAATCCAATCCCTTTCTAATCCAAACCTTTCTTAATTCAATTCCTTCCTAAACCATAAGTTTCATAAGTTTAAACTTTAAATCTTTCCTTAAATTTTAAAATCCAACTCTTTCCTAATTCAAATCATTCCTAATCCTTCACTTTCCTAAATCTTAAGTTTCCAAAAACTTGAACATAAAAATCTTTTCTAAGCTTTAAAACTCAACTTTCAAATCTTTCCTAATTCAACCCTTTCCTAATTCTACCCCTTTTCAAAATCTTTTTCAAATCCAAGCTTTCAAATCTTTCTTAAACTCAAACCTTTCCTAATCTCAAGATTTTCTAAAACTCTAAAACTTTCTAAATCTTAAACTTTCTAAATTTCAAATCTTTCCAAATTCAAAACTTTCTAAATTTGAAACTTTCTTAAGTTAAATCTTTCTAAACCTAAAAACTTTCTAAATTCTAAACTCTCTTAAACTTCAAATCTTTTCAAATCTAAGACTTTTCTAAACTTAAAACTTTCCTAAGTTGAAACTTTCTTAATTCAAACATTTCCTAAACTAAAAACTTTCCTTTTTCAAACCTTTCCTAAAACGAAACTTTCTTGTTTTCAAAACTTCCTTGTTTTCAAAGCTTTCCAAATTCAAAACTTCCCTTTTTCAAAACATTACAAAATTCAAAACTTTCTTAACTTGAAACTTTCTAAATTCTAAGCCTTTCTTAAACTAAACTTTTCCTAATTCAAAAACATTTCTAAATTCAATACCTTCCTATTTCAAAACTTTCCTAAACCTAAAACTTTCCTAATTCGAAACTTTCCTAAAACAACGCTTTCCTAAGTTGAAACTTTCTTAATTCAAAACTTTCCTAATTTCAAAACTTTCCAAAAATGAAACTTTCTTAAAATGACACTTTCCTAACTTGAACCTTTCCTAATTCAAACATTTCTTAAAATCCAATCCTTCCAAATCTTCCAAGCCAAGTCGAATCTTTCCTAGGTCTCTTCTCTTTCCCAAGTCTAGGTTTTCTTAAAACTTCTCTGTTCCAAAACAAGTCCAAATCTACCTTTTCAAATCCAAGTCAAATCTTTTTCAAAATTTCAATTTCCAATCTCCTCTTCTAATCTCAAACCAAATCCAATTTTTAATTCAGTTTCTTTCTTCCAATTCAATCTTTTTCTTCAAATCAACTCTTCTATTTCCAATCGGACCCCGGTCCGAACTACGACTGACCTGATTCCCCCAAAGGGATACGTAGGCAACCTTCATAGGTGCGGTCACAACACTTTTCAAACTTTCAATTCCACCCTCATGGGTATGGTTTTCAAAATCTTTTCAAATCTCAAATTCCGATCTACTTTCAAACTTCCAATTTCAAATTTCTATTTTCAAATTTTCAAACTTTCCAATTTCAATTCCATCTCTTCAAATCTATTTTCAAATCAAATCAATCTCTTTTTAAATCTATTTTTCAATTCTTTTCTATTGCACTTGCATATCATGCATCATATTTTTCGAACATTGTTTTTCTAAAGTGAATTAGGATTGAACACGAGTTAATTGAAGACTCTCATAGGTGAATCTAGGGTAGATTGACATGTAGGTACCGAAAGGGCGGGGTAGGGTGATAGCTTAGTGCATCTTCCCTACACGTAACCAACCTCCGAACTTAGAATCACTGATTTCAAAGACCAAAAAGAGTCATTTTTCAAAAAGGGCTAAATGTTTTCCAAAGGTTGCCAAACAACCCGTTTTCCTAAAAACCCTCTCTTGAGGAGATATTTTCAAAATTGTTTTTCAAAAACCCTAAGTGTAGTTTTCGGATTACTCTTAGTTTTTAGGTGACCTAACTCACCTTAATCAAGTTAGGTGGCGACTCCGAATCTTTTTCAAAAGCCCTTTATTTCAAATCAATTTTCAATTCAAACATAGTCGCACTCATTCTTTTAGGAGGGTGCGTTCTAACGAGAGAGTACAACATTTTTCCCACTTGTGTGAGTATTCCTCGAGTGTAAAAAATCTGGGCGCGACAGTTTGAAAATCATGTTTTTGGAAAGAAAATTAGGGTTTCCTAATTGCAAGTTCTAGGGCTTGACTTGGGCTTCTAAGGAAAGAGGATTTTTGGAAAGTACGTTTTTGGAAACGAGTTTTCTAGAAGGGAATCCTAGGGAGGAGTTTTTGGAAAGTGAATTTGAAGAGGGAGTTTTTGGAAAAAGATTTTAAAGAGAAGGAGTTTTGAAAAGTGTGTTTTTGGAAACGTAGATCTTAGAAGGAAAATCCTAAAGGGGAATTTCTAGAAGGAAGATTTTGGAAAGAGAGTTTTTTAGAAAGATTTTTGGAAAGAGTTTTTCTAGGAAGATTTTTGGTAGAAGATTGTTGAAGAGAGTTTTTGGAAAGATTTTTGGGGAACGTTTTTAGAAAGTGGATTTTGAGGAGAGGATTTTGGAAAGGAGTTGAAAAAGGGAGTTTTGAAAAATAGATTTTGGAGGGAGTTTTTGAAAACAACTTTGGAGAGGAGAGTTTTAGGAAAGTATGTTGAAAAAGAGATTTTTAGGAGGAAGGATTTGGAAAGAGAATTTTTAGAAGGTGTAAAAACATCTCACTTTCCTAAAGCAATTCTAACCATAAGAGGGCTAGAACCACCTTAGGAAAGCGGTTTTGAAAAACAATAAGATTTGAAAATATAGACCATAAAAGGTCACTTTTAATGTAACACTTTCCTAAAGCAACCCTAGTCATGGAAAGGCTAGAATCACCCTAGAATTGTGGTTTTGAAAACAAGTTTTTGAAAAAGAGATTTTGATGCAATTTTGAAAACAAGTTTGAAAACGATTTTGAAAACAACTTTGAAAACGGTTTTTGGAAGATGCAAGATTATGATATGCATAATGCAATTTTGGGGTCGTGAACATACAAGGCTCAGGTTTCACCACATAATCAAGGGGGCCGGACCCACGTGTGTCGCGCCCAGATTTTTTGCACTCGAGGAATACTCACCCAAGCGGGAAAAATGTTGTACTCTCTCGTTAGAACTGACCCTCCTAAAAGAATGAGTGCGACTAGGTTTGAATTGAAAATAGATTTGAATAAAGGGCTTTTGAAAAAGATTTGGAGTCGCCACCTAACTTGATTAAAGTGAGTTAGGTCACCTAAAAACTAAGCATAATCCGAAGACTACACTTAGGGTTTTTGGAAAAAGGATTTTGAAAATATCTCCTCAAGAGAGGGTTTTTAAGAAAACAGGTTGTTTGGCAACCTTTGGAAAACAGTGAAGCCCTTTTTTGAAAAATAACTCCTTTTTGGTCTTTGAAATCAGTGATCTAGGTTCGGAGGTTGGTTACGTGTAGGGAAGACGCACTAAGCTATCACCCTACCACGCCCTTTCGGTACCTACATGTCAATCTACCCTAGATTCACCTATGAGAGTCTTTGACCAACTATAGTTTAATCCTATCCATTTTAGAAAAACAATGTTTAAAAAGAAGAAACTAACATGATGCATGATATGCAAGTGCAATAGAAGAGAATTGAAAAATAGATTTGAAAAGAGATTGATTTGATTTGAAAATAGATTTGAAGAGATGGAATTGAAATTGGAATGTTTGAAAATTTGGAAATAGAAATTTGAAATTGGAAGTTTGAAAGTAGATTGGAATTTGAGATTTGAAAAGATTTTGAAAACCACACCCATGAGGGTGGAATTGAAAGTTTGAAAAATGTTGTGATCGCACCTATGAAGGTTGCCTACGTATCTCTTTGGGGGAATCAGGTCAGTCGTAGTTCGGACCGGAGTCCGATTGAAAATAGAAGAGTTGGATTGGAAGAAAAAGATTGAATTGAAAATTGGATTTGATTTGAAATTAGGAGAGGAGATTGGAAATTGAAATTGAGAAGATTGGACTTGCTTTGGAAAGATTGATTTTGGAAAGACTTGGTTGTCGAAACATGGAGGTTTAGAAAACCTAGACTTAGGAAAGATAGGAGACCTAGGAAAGACTTGAGATTAAGAAAGATTGGATTAGAATGTTGGATTTGGAAGATTTGGAAAGATTTGGAAACTTGGAATTTAAAAAAGATTTGGATTAGGAAAGTTTCGAATTAGGAAAGTGTTATTTTTGGAAAGTTTTGAAATTAGGAAAGTTTCACTTTTGGAAAGTTTTGAATTAGGAAAGGTTTAGGTTTAAGAAAGTTTCAATTTTGGAAAGTGTTGTTTTAGGAAAGGTTTTGAAATTAGGAAGTTTTAAAAATTAGAAAGTTTTGAATTTAGAAAGTTTTGAAATAGGGAAGTTTTGAAAATTGAAAAGTTTTGTTTTTGGAAAGGTTTGAAAAAGGGAAGTTTTCAACTTAGGAAATGTTTGAATTAAGAAAGGGAAAGTTTTGAATTAAGAAAGCTTTGAGTTTAGAAAGGTTTTAAAAAAGGAAAGGTTTTGAAAATAAGGAAGTTTTGAAAATAGGAAAGTTTTGGATTTGGAAAGATGTTGAAGTTTTGGAAAGATTTAGAATTTAGAAAGCTTGGAAGTTTAGAAAGATTTAACTTAAGAAAGTTTTGAATTTAGGAAACTTTGGATTTGAAAAGATTTGAAATTTGGAAAGTTTAGGATTTAGAAAGTTTTAGAGTTTAGAAAGATTTAAGATTTTAGAAAGTTTTAGAGTTTTAGAAAATCTTGAAATTAAGAAAGGTTTGAATTTAGGAAATGTTTAAAAGCTTGAATTTGGAAAGTTAAGATTTGGAAAAGGGGTTGAATTAGGAAAGGGTTGAATTAGGAAAGATTTTTATGTTCAAGTTTTTGGAAACTTAGGGTTTAGGAAAGTGGAAGTTTAGGAAGGATTTGAATTAAGAAAAAAGTCGAATTAGGAAAGGTTTGGATTTTGTTTCTAAAAGGGAAGGTTTAATTTCGTTTCCAAAAACGGAGGATAGGATCTAGTTTCCTAAACGGGGAGATTGGATTTGGTTTCCTAAAGCCAAGGTTTGATTTGACAAGGATTTGGAAAGGGATATTCTAGAAACCCTAGTTTTGAAAAATTGCAGTTTTGACGTAGAAAAGAGATTTTGAAAACATGTATAGTTTGGATGAGAAAACAAGAGGTTTGACGTAGAAAAGAGATTTTGAAAACATGTATAGTTTGGATGAGAAAACAAGAGGTTTTGGAAACCTAGGTTTGGGGCAAAGTTTGAAAACCATGTTTTTGGGAAGAAAATTTAGGGTTTCCTAATTGTGGGTTCTAGGGCTTGACTTGGGCTCTAAGGAAAGAGTTTTTAGAAAGTACGTTTTTGGAAATGAAGATTTTGGAAGGAAATCCTGAAGAGGAGTTTCTAGAGGGAAGAATTTTTGGAAATGATAGTTTTTTAGAAAGGTTTTTGGAGAGAGTTTTTTTAGGAAGGTGAATTTAGGGAGTGTTTTTAGAAAGTGAATTTTGAGGAAAAGATTTTGGAGGGGAGTTGAAAAAGAAAGCTTTGAAAAATATATTTTTGGAGGGAGTTTTTGAAAACAATTTTGAAGAGGAGAGTTTTAGGAAAGTATGTTGAAAAAGAGATTTTTAGAAGAGATTTTTGAGAAGAGAGAGAGTTTTGGAAAGTATAAAAACGTCTCACTTCCCTAAAGCAATTCTAGCCATAAGAGGGCTAGAACCACTTTAAGAAAGTGGTTTTGGAAAACAAAAAGATTTGAAAATATAGACCAAAAAGGTCACTTTTAATGTAACACTTTCCTAAAGCAACCCTAGCCATGGAAAGGCTAGAATCACCCTAGAATCGTGGTTTTGAAAACATGTTTTTGAAAAAGAGATTTTGATGCAATTTTGAAAACAAGTTTGAAAACGTTTTGAAAAACAACTTTGAAAACGGTTTTTGGAAGATGCAAGACTATGATATGCACAATGCAATTTGGGGTCGTGAACATACAAGGTTAAGGCTTCACCACATAATCAAGGGGGCCGGACCCACGTGGTCTTTGGTTAGACTAGAAGAAAGCCCCCGACACGGTGACTCTCCAATAGCCCAATCCTACACATGGATCGGGAATCCACTTGTTTCAAGCATGCAAAGAAAGGGGGGGAAAGAGATGGGGGATTAAAATAGAGAAAACCCAAGTGGGTTGGAGAGAGAAGAGAGAGGGGGAAGTACAAAAAATTAAAGAGAAAGCCTACCGTATGTCTTCTTTATTTTGCGCGCCGCGCTGTCTTTGGTCTTCGGTCTTTGTCTTGATTTTCACCTTCAGTCTTCAAGGGTTGTCTTCAAGCTTTGGATTGCAGCTCTTCAAGCCTCCAAAGGATGGTTGAAGGCTAGTGTATGAGTGTATGGGGGCGTGTATGAGTGTATAGGAGGCTAGGGTTTGTATATGATGGCTAGGGTTTAGTATAGGGTGGCTAGGGTTTGGAGAACTTAAGGAAACTAGGGTTTTTGGAGGTGCTCGAGCTCTGTATATCAAAATATAGGATTCTTAGGTTAAGTTTGCAGACTCTTTTCACGTTGAATGAGGCTCTGTATTTATAGAAGTTGGACAAACCTAGCGCCTGTTGCAGTGGTGCCAGGGCAAACTTTACACTAGCGCCACTAGGAGTGGCGCCAGGCCATTTTCTGGCTTGTAGTGGCGCCAGCCAATTAGGAAAGGTTTAAGGTCGACAAGCAACGTATCTTTGACTAGATTTAGGCGCCTGTACTAGTGACTACCATGCAATTTTTAGCCTGGCTTCACTGGGAGCGACTCCGGAAAATCCGGGAATGATTTGAAGGAGTCGGGAATGACCCGGAAGGCTGGAAATGAGCAGGAACACTTAAAATAGTGTCCTGGAGGTATTTGACTTGAAAAGTGAGGATAAGATGTGTCGGAAAGGTTGACCGGACCTTAGGGGCAAAACGGTCAATCGGACTAAGAAGCTGCCGGGGCGAACTCGGATTGTCCCGGAAAAAGACTTGGGATCTGGAAACATTATTTAGAATGTTCCCAGAGGTTGCTGGTTTGATTCCCAGAGCCGGCGTGGTCGGAAAAGGAGACCGGCCCACTAGGGGCAAAACGGTCATTTTGTACCAGATTTGCCGAGACTGACTCGGAATGGTCCAGAAAGGTAAGGGGAGGTTGAGAACACTATAAAAAGTATTCTTGGGTCATTACCGGTTTGATACCCAAAGCCGGTGTGGTCGAAGAAGGAGACCGGCCTTCCAGGGGCAAAATGGTCATTTTGTACCAGGTTGGCCGGAACTGACTCAGAATGATCTGGAAAGGTAAAAGAAGATTGAGAATACTATAAAAAGTAGTCTCAGGAGGTTACCGGTTTGATACCCAAAGCCGGTGTGGTTGGAAAAGGAGACTGACCCACTAGGGGAAAAATGGTCATCTTGACCGGAAAAGGTCCAAAGGATAGTTTGGTCATTTTTCACCAAAGTGGGTTTACAAACACTAGTGTTGACCTGGGTTTTGAGTGTTTCCGCCACTCTAACGGCGGTCGTCGTGACACAAGGGTTTGTTGCCAATTCCCTATATCGACCTATTTGTGAGTATTTCTGCTACTCTAACGGTTTTGTGAGTATTTCCACTACTCGGACGGGGTTGATGATTTGTGAGTATTTCCGCTACTCTAACGGTTTTGTGAGTAGTTTTGCTACTCGGACCGTCTCGAGGAATAAACTATCTCGAGAGTGGGACTGGAAGGGGCCTTACCATTTCCGAAGAGACGTGCCTGGATGGGAACCGTCTCGAGGAATAAACTGTCTCAAGAGAGGGATTGGAAAGGGATCTTACCATCTCCGAGGAGACGTGCCTGGATTTTGAGTGTTTCCGCCACTCTAACGGTTTTGTGAGTAGTTTTGCTACTCGGACCGTCTCGAGAAATAAACTGCCTCGAGAGTGGGATTGGAAAAGGGTCTTATCGTCTCCGAGGAGACGTGCCTAGATTGGAACCGTCTCGAGGAATAAACTGTCTTGAGAGAGGGATTGGAAAGGGGTCTTACCGTCTCCGAGGAGACGTGCCTGGATTATGAGTGTTTCCGCCACTCTAACGGTTTTGTGAGTAGTTTTGCTACTTGGATCGTCTCGAGGAATAAACTGTCTCGAGAGTGGGATTGGAATTGGAATAAGAAAGAACAATGCCCCTAAGGGCATTTTGGTCATTTTGCCTCTATTTGGGCCTGACAGGCCCGCGAAGCGATGAAAAGACGGAATTTGGACCTAGAGAATTGGCTTCGATAGGAATATGCCCACAATGACTTGAAAACAAGTCTGGACGGAGTGTAGACTGCCGAGCGGTCAAAAATGGGGTGCTTACAACGTGGTCTCTGGTTAAACTAGAAGAAAACCTCCGACACGGTGACTCTCCAATAGCCCAATCCTACACATGGACTGAGAATCCCCTTGTTTCAAGCATGCAAAGAAAGGGGGAAAGAGATGGGGGATTAAAATAGAGAAAACCCAAGTGGATTAGGAGAGAGAAGAGAGAGGGGGAAGTGCGGAAATTTAAATGGAGAACCTACCTTGTATCTCGTTTATTTTGCGCGCCGTGCTGTCTTCGGTCTTCGGTCTTCGGTCTTCAGTCTTCAGTCTTCGTCTTGATCTTCGTCTTCAATCTTCAAGAGTTGTCTTCAAGCTTTAGATTAAAGCTCTTCAAGTCTTCAAAGAAGGGTTGAAGGTTAGTGTATGAGTGTATGGGGGTGTATAGAAGTGTATATGAGGCTAGGGTTTGTGTATGGTGGCTAAGGTTTGGAAAACCTAAGAAAGCTAGGGTTTTTTAGGGTGCACGAGCTCTGTATATCGAATTGTATAATTTTTTATTTGAGTTTGCGGATCCTTTTCACATTGAATGACGCTCTGTATTTATAGAGGTTGGACAACACTGGCGCTTGTTGTAGTGGCGTCAGGCCAAAGTTTACACTGGCACCACTAGGAGTGGCGCCAGGCCATTTTTTGGCTTGGCGCCACTGCTAGTGGCACGAGCCATTTAGGAAATGTTTAAGGTCGGCAAGCAACGTATCTTTGACTAGATTTGGGCGCCTGTACTAGTGACTACCATGCAATTTTTAGCCTGGCTTCACTAGGAGTGGCTTTGGAAAGTCCGGGAATGATTTGAAGGAGCCGGGAATGACCCGGAAGGCCAGAAAAGAGCAGGAACACTTAAAATAGTGCCCTGAAGGTATTTGACTTGAAAAATGAGGATAAGATGGGTCGGCAAGGTTGACCGGGCCTTTAGGGGCAAAATGATCAATCGGACCGGGAAACTGCCGAGACAAACTCGGACTGTCCCAGAAGAAGACTTAGGATCTGGAAACATTATTTAGAATGTTCTCAGAGGTTGCCGGTTTGATTCCCAAAGTCGGTGTGATCGGAAAAGGAGACCGGCCCACTAGGGGCAAAACGGTCATTTTGTACCGGGTTTGCCGGAACTGACTCGGAATGATCCGGAAGGATAGGGGAAGGTTGAAAATACTATAAGAAGTAATCTCAGAGGATTAACGGTTTGATACCCAGAGCCGATGTGGTAAAAAAAAGAGATCGGCCCACTAGGGGCAAAATGGTCATTTTGTACCGAGTTGGCCAGAACTGACTCGGAATTATCCGAAAAGGCAGTTTGGTCATTTTTCACCAAAGTGGGCTAACAGACACTGGTGTTGACCTGGGTTTTGAGTGTTTCCGCCACTCTGACGTCGGTCGTCGTGACACAGGGGTTTGTTGGCAATTCCCTATATCGACCTATTTGTGAGTATTTCCGCTACTCTAACGGTTTTGTAAGTAGTTTTGCTACTCGGACCGTCTCGAAGAATAAACTGTCTCGAGAGAGGGATTGGAAAGAGGTCTTACCGTCTCCGAGGAGACGCGCCTGAATTGAAACCGTCTCGAGGAATAAATTGTCTCGAGAGAGGGATTGGAATCGGAAAGGAAAGGACAATGCCCCTAAGGGCATTTTGGTCATTTTGCCTCTATTTGGGCCTGACAGGCCCACGAAGCGATGGAAAGACGGGATTTGGACCTAGATAATTGGTTTCGATTGGAATATGCCCACAATGACTTGAAAACAAGTCTGGACGGAGTGTAGACTGCCGAGCGGTCAAAAATGGGGTGCTTACACTAGGCCTGCCCATAGGGGGGTCGGGCTAGGTCTAGGTCTAGGTCGGGCTCGGGTGGCCCATGGACCTTGGACCAAATTTACATCCTTACATGCCTTATAAAAAGTTTGTTTGAATGTTTCATCACCTTTAAAACATTAGTTATTAATCAAACTAAACTCCCTTAGGCTTATGACTTTGGAAAAATGCTTTTTTAAAAAAGGGCTAGAAATTTCTTTTAAGGTTTTGAAAGCTTTAAAGCTATAAAGCCCTACTTGATATCTCACTTTCCTTGGGAAACCTTAATCATAGTAGAACTAAAATTGTCCCAAGAATGTGAATCTTGAAAATCCTTTTTGAAAGAGATTTTGAAAACATTTAGGATATGGAACCCTAATATGAACCATGAAAGTTTTATTTAATATATCACATTCCCTTAGAAACCTTAACCATAAGAGAGTTAGGATCATTATTAAGGTTATGAGTTTTTAGAAAATATTTTTGAAAGTAGTTTTAAAAAATGCTAAGTATCTAGCCATCTTTTTATTAAGACAAATTCAGGAGAATTTTTAGAAATAATTTGTGAAGGCTATAAGAGTTATTTGAGAAGGTTTTGTTAAGACCACTTTTGAATACTCAAGAGAGTGAAGGTCTTGGAAAACAAATATGAAAATGATTTTGAGTTTAAGACTTGGAATTGAGACTTACGATTGGACAACTTAAGCTAGGTTTGCTAATTAGCGTTAAGTTGTCGTAAGGTTAACTAACTAAGGTTAGGTCGACCTATGGTTAACTAACTAGGATTAGGTTAACCCAGGGTTTTGGAGACCTAGAAAGAGAACCTAAGGTTTGGGGACCTCGAGAGAGAAACTAGGGTTTGGACACCAAGTGGTTTTCAAAGGTGGTTTTGAACTAGGTTTTTTAACCTAGTGGTTTTAGGAGACTTTGAAAATGTCACTATATGCACAACTTGAAAGTGTACCTTTGAAAGCTATGATTTCATGTAGAAATCTTATGATTTTATATAGAAACCTTTGAAAGCTATGATTTCATGTAGAAATCTTATGATTTTATGTGAAGAACTTGGAAAAGCACTTAAAAAAGTGTCATTTCACGTAAGAAAATTATGAATTCATGTGAAACTCTTTTGGAAAATCAATTCAAGAGAGGTCTGAGCAGTGGCGAACCTAGGAATTTCGATAAGGGGGAGCAAAGTTGAAAAAGGTAAAAATAGTAATAGATGTAGTACCCAAAAGTATAGGCACTGTTTTCTCACTAAATTATTTTTCTTCTACACTACAAGGATAAGGCAAAATTACTTGAATTTAGGAGGAAAAAACTAAATTACTTCGGTTTTGAAGGGACAACACAACTATTTTATTATGAATTCTCAAAAATACTTAAGTGTAAGGAACATTTTAAAAACTTTAAGAGGGGGGGGGGGGGGGGGGGGGTGTGGCTCTCCCTTGTGCATCCATCTCTAGTTGTGAGTTTGGTAAAACCACTTAGAAAATCAATTCAAGAGAATGGTGAGTTTTATAGACAACTTTTAAACCAACTCAAGGGAGTTGTCTTAAAAACATTTTTTTATACAAACTTAAGAGAGCAATATTTTGGAAAATCACACAAGATAGAGTTGTTTTGAAAACCATTTTTTAACACATTGAAACAATTTAAATTAGCATGTGATTCTATGGTTGATTTTTGAAAAACCACTCAAAAGAGGATTGTCATAGAAACTATTTCAATCACAAACTTAAGAGAGCAAAATTTTAGAAAACCACTCAAGAGAGGGTTGTTTTGAAAACCATTTTAGTACAAACTTAAGAGAGTTATATGAAACAATGCAACCTAGAGATTAAATGGTTCTGAAAGCATTATAAGTAATACAAAATTAGGGTTGTTGGCATGAACACTAAGAAACCCTAATTTGGAGAGCTTTAGAGAGACATTTTTGCAAACACTTCGAGATGAACTTTGAAAAACTTTTGAAAATGAAATCAATGGTGTTTTGAAAAGGGGTTTTGTAAGCACCACATTTTTGCTCGCTCGGCAATCTTCGGTCCAACCAGACTCACATTCAAACTGATACAGACACACTCAAGTCCAAACCAGTTTTTTAGAATCAATCCAGTCAATTAATCGCTTCTCGGGCCTGTTGGGCCTAATAGAGGCAAAATGACCAAAATGCCCTTGTGGCAATGCTCGGTCCAATTCCAGTTGACATGTCTTCCTAAAGATGATAAATCCCTATTTCAACCCCAATTCCAGTTTCAATTCCGGTCCATACCAATTAAACTCAATTAGGCACGTCTTTCAAGAAAGCTAATCCCTCAGACGGTAAGTCCATTTAATCCGGCACGTTTACCGAGAAAACTCCTCAGAACGGTAACTCCCTTCAAACCTGTCGACCAGGACGGAACCCAAGTCCCCAAGATGATAGGACAGTTCACTTCTAGTACCTGCTAGCCAGCCAATGTAGAATGTTTGTTATTCGACACATCTTTCGAGAAAATTGATCCCTCAAACGATAAGTCCATCTAGCAACTTTCCGAGATTAGGCAGTCTCTGAAATGAACGCACCCCGTTAAAGTCACAAAAACACTTGCAAACATTGCAACTGTCAAAGTGGTGGAAACACTCGCAAACAGGTTGACATTAAGAATTACCAATAAAACCCCTATGTCATCGGACTGAACACACCTCTTGGCCATGACATGTTTACCAAAGGATGGGATACATTTCGAAACCAAATCGTCACACACCGTTAGAGTGGTAGAAACACTCAAAACTCAGGTCAATACCAGTGCCTGCTAGCCCACTCTAGTAAAAAATGACCAAACTGCCCCTTGGGCCTTTTCAGCGCACGTCGCGAGAAAGTACCCAAGTCCTCAGAGTGGTAAGTCCACATTTCCAAGATTGTCCCAAAGATAATTCGGCATGTTCGAGTGCCTTCCAAATAGTTCCAGATCAATTCTGAGACCATCCTATCAAAATGACCATTTTGCCCTTAGACATCCGATCGTCTCTGGGAACTATACCGACTCTGGGTATCAAACCAATAACCTCCTGAGGATGATTTTAATAGTATTCTCAATCTTCCAACACCTTTTCAGATCACTTTGAGTCCATTCTGGTAAGACCGGTGCAAAATGACCGTTTTGCCCCTAGTAGGCCGGTCGCCTCTTCCAACCACGCCGGCTTTGGGTATCAAATCGATAACCTCTTGGAACACTCTCAATAGTGTTCCAAAACCCTCAAACCTTCTCACGGGTCACTCCAAGTCCATTTTAGAGTTTTCTCGGTTTAATTAACTGTTTTGGCCCTAATGGGTTGGTCGACCTTTTCAACTATTCCAATTTTGTTTCTCAAGCTAGTTACCTCTGAGACACTTTCTTACGAGTTCACGTCCATTCTCGGCCGATTTTGGTTGCTCAAAACCTTCCAGATCACGCTCAGACTTTCCGGAGTCACTCCTAATAGAGCCTAGACAAAAATTGCATGGTAGTCACTAGGACATGCGCTCATATTTTTTGCCTTGTGTATCAAGGGTGGAGAAATACGTTTCTTGCCACTTTAAAACTTTCCTAAGTGGCTGGTGCCATAGCTCCAATAACTAGCCTGGTACCACTCCTAGTGGCGCCAGTGTATTTTTTGTCCTAGCGCTATTGCAACAGGCATCAAGGCTGTTTCGATTGTCTATAAATATAGACCCTCCCCCTGTGTAAAAGAGGTCTACAAACACAGTCCAGAAACTCTGCCTCTCAAAATTCAAAGCTCAAAGTCTCTCCAAACTCTAGCCCTCTCAAGCCTTTTGAAGCCCTAGCCTCCATACACTCAAACCCTAGTCTTTATACACCTTTTCTACTCAAACACAAGCCTCCAAGGCCTCAATTAAAGACTCAAGGTGCTGCAACTTCAAGGTTCTCAAGGTTCAAGCAAGCAAAGCAAAGCAAAACAAGGCAAGCAAAGCAAGAAGAATACAAGGTACGCTTTCGATTTGCTTTTATGCAATTCCCTCCTCTCTCTTCTCCCTCCTAGCCCACTTAGTCTTTCTTCTATTTTAATCCCCATCTTCTACCTCTTTTTCTTGCATGCTTGAAACAAGGGATTTTTCGGTTCATGCTTAAGAAGAATTGTTGAAGGTCACCGTATTGGGGACTTTCTTCAAATTCAACCTTTGATTGTGTGGGTTTAGCCCCCTTGATTATGTGGTGAAGCTTAACCTTGTATATTCACAACTCTTTTTGCATTGTGCATGTCATATTCATGTATCTATTAAAAATTGCTTTCAAAGTTGTTTTTAAACTTGCATCAAAACTCTCATTCAAATCTTACATTCCAAATCTTCTTTTTCAAATTTGTTTTTCAAAATCACAATTATAAAGTGATTCTAGCCATTCCATGGTTAGGGTCGTTTTAAAAAGTGTTATATTCAATGTGACTTTCAAGGTCTAAATTTTTGGGTGTAAACCCTAATTTGTTTTTATCAAAACCACAATCTTAAGATGATTTTAGTCATTCTATGGTTAGAGTTATCCTAGAAAAGTGTAATATTTAATGGGATCGTTATGGTCTATATTTCAAACCTTTGTTGTTTTCAAAATCACAATCCTATAATGGTTCTAATCTTCTTATAGTTGGAATCATTTTAGGAAAGTAAGATATTTGTAAAAGTCCGTATTCAAACATCTTTCCCAATTGTTTTGCAAATCTCTTCTTAAAAACTCCTTTCAAACTCTTTCCTAAAAATTATTTTCAAAAAGCTATTTTCTAAAAAGTCTTTTCAAAGATCTACTTTTCAAAAAATCTTTTTCTTGGAGTCCAAGTCAAGCCCTAGAATCCATGGTTAGGAAACCCTTGTTCCTTTTTTAAAAATCATGACTTCCTATTTTGCTTCAAGCCATAGGTTTCCAAGACTATTTTCTATATCAAATCTTAAATCTCCAAGACCTTTTTTCTACAGCAAATCATAGGTTAACAAATCCTAGATTTTCAAAAATCAAACCTTTCCCCTTCCATGCTAAATCCAATATTCCAATTTAGGGCACTAGATCAAATCTTTCAATTTAGAAAATCAAATCTAATCTTCTAATTTAGGAAACCAAATCCAATCCTCCATTTTTTGGAAACAAAATTAAATTATCTATTTTTGAAAATAAAATCTAATCTTCAACTTTGGAAAATAGGAATCAAATCTTTCCTAATTCTAATCTTTCGTAATTCAAGTCTTTCATAATCTAAACTTTTCAAACTTTCCTAATCCAAACCTTTCAACCTTTCCTAATTTCCAACTTTTCAACCCTTCATAATTTCAAACCTTTCCAAATCTCAACTTGCCAAATCTTTCAAATCTTTCTTAAATCTAAGTTTAAATCATTTCAAAACCAACTTTTTCCGACAATGAAAACTTTCTTAATTTGGTACTTTTCTAAAATAAAAAGTTTCTTATTTTGAAACTTTTCGAATTCAAAACTTTTCAAAATCCAATCTTTCTTAAATTTTAACTTTCTAAATTTGTTCAAATCAAATAATCAAGTCAAATCTTTGCAAGTCTTTTCAAGTCAAGTGTTTCTAAAATTAAATCAAGTCTCTTCCAATCTATTCTAAACCTCATTCTAAGTTTTCTAAAATTAAAACTTTCTAAAATTAAACTTTTCAAATCTAGGTCAAAACTTCTTATTTTAAGTTCATGCTTCAACCCTAGGATACCTAAATCCTAGTTCAACCCTAATCCTAAAAGTTAGGAAGTTTCAACTCTTTTTTAAAATTCCTTTCTAAACCAGGATGGTTTTTCAACTTCAATCTAAGTCAAAATATTTCCAAAACTCAACTCTTTCTTTCCCAAATCAAGTCCCAGTTCTCTTTCAAAGTTCAAACCCTTTTCCAAGTTCAATTCTAAGTCTAAGTTCAATTTCAAATCAAATTTCAATTTCTAATTTTCCTATTCGAAGTTCAAATCAAATCCTTTTTCAAATCAAACCCTTTTTTTCAAATCAAACTCTTTTCGAATCAAATCTTTTCAAATCAAACTTTTCAAAAACCTCAAAGTGTCTATTTTTAATTGGACTTTTGTTCAAATTGTGACTGACCTAATTCACAACAAAGAGATACATAGGCAACCCTTATGGGTGAGATCATAACCTTTTTCAAATCTCCAATTCCGTATTCTATTTTCAATTTTTAATTTTTAAAAACCTTCTTTCAAATTTCAAATCAAGTCTTTTCAAATCTATTTTTAAAATCAAATCTTTTATTACACTTGCATATCGTGCATCATATAACTCTTTTCAAAATGGATAGTATTAGACATTGAATAATCAATGATTCTAAATGAGTGAACCTAGGGTGAACAGACATGTAGGTACCAAAAGGGCAGGGTAGGGTGATGATTTTAGGATATCCTCCCTACACGTGACCAACCTCTGAACTTAGAATCACTATTTTCAAAGACCAAAATGGATTTATTTTCAAAAATGGCTTAAATCTTTCCAAAGGTTGTCAAACAACCTATTTTCTTAAAAACCCTCTCTTGAAGAAGTTTTCAAAACCCTTTTTTTAGAAACCCTAAGTCTAATCTTCAGGTTTCATGTAGTTTTAGGTAACCTAACTCACCTTAATCAAGTTAAGTGGCGACTCCAATTTTTTTTCAAAAGCCTTTAATCAAATCAATTTCAAGTTCAAACCTAGTCACACTTGTCCATCTAGAAAGATGAGTTCTAATGAGAGAGTATAGTATTTTTTTCACTTGTATATATTTTCCAAGTGCGAAAAATCAGAGCGCAATAGGCTTTAAATACAAAAATCAACTCATAGCATGCATGATATGAACATCACTACAAGGATAATGCAAAGTGTCGCTCCCCAGTTTTTACACCACCAAGCCTTCTTGACTTGGGAAAAACCTAGTTCTCTTTGTTAGAACCTACCCTAAAAAAAGGACAAGTGCAATGGGGGTTTGAACTTGAAATTGATTTGAATAAGGGCTTTTAAAAAAAATTTGGAGTCGTCACCTAACATAGTTAAAGATGTGTTAGGTCATCTAAAACTTAGTGTAATTCGAAGACTAAACTTAAATTTTCAAAATGTTTTGAAAATACATTCTTAAGAAGGTTTTTCGAAAAGAGGTTTTTAGCAACCTTTTGAAAGTATTAAAACCCTTTTCGTAATGTAAATCTGTGTTTTGGTCATTGAAACAAAAATCTATGGTCTAGGGGTCGTTTATGTGTAAGAAAAATATCCTAAGATCCATCACCCTACCTTTCCCTTTTGGTACCTACATGTCTATTCACCTTTAGTTCACTTACTTGAATCATCGATCACTAATTATCCACTTTATATCCACTTATTGAAATTTTAAAAACGGGGTTTGGTCATCACTTTTTGGATGAATAATGCATGATGTACATATTTGAAAATTTTTTTAAAGACTTGGAAAAGGGTTTGAAATTTAATTTTTGAAAAATACTTGAGATAGAAAATTTTGATTGAAGAAGAGTTTTGAAAAGGGACATTTGACTTGAAATAAGGGTTATGATTGAAGGGATGTTTTGAAAAGGGAATTTGATTTGAAATAAGAGTTATGACCGCACCTATAAAGGTTACCTATGTATCTTATTTGGTGAGAATTAGGTCATTCATAGTTCGTGCAAGAGCACGATTTTGGAAATGGACTCATGGAGTCTTGAAAGGTTAATTTTTTTTGGAAGCTTGAACTCAAGAGAGTTTTAAGTTCAACTTGGACTTATAGAGATTTAAAAGGTTTTTGAAACAAAACTTGAGATGTTTTGAAGTGCTTTTGAAAGCAACTCAAAGGAGTTTTGGAATATTTTTTAAAGCAACTCAAGGGAGTTTAAAAAGTTTTGAAATCGACCCAAAGGAGTTTGGAAAGTTTGATTAAAATATTTTGAAAATGGGATTTAGACTATTGGAGAAGGGTGAAAGCTCTTATGAAATTACCTTTGAAAAATTTTTCATCACCCTTGGGAGGTTAGCCATTGAAGAGGTAAACTCCTTTACGGTTATGATTTTTAGAAAAGGGCTAGGAACCTCCTTTTGGGTTATGGAAACTTTAGGGTTAGGAAACCTTAGTTGGATGTCTCACTTTCCTTGAACAACTTTAACCATGAAAAAACTAAGATTGTTTCAAGAGTGTGACTCTTTGAAAATCAATTTTTGAAAAGAATTTTTTGAAAACACTTAGGGTATTGGAACTCTAATATGAACCTTGAAGGTTTCATTTTATGTATCACTTTCACTAAGAAACCCTAACTATAAGAGAGTTAGGACCACTCTAGGATTATGAGTTTTTGGAAAACGCTTTTTTGAAAATGTTAAGAGTCTAGCCATTCTAGGTTAAGACAAGTTTTAGAGAGCTCTTGAAAACATTTGGAGAGGTTTATAGAAGTATTTGAAAGGACTTTTGAATTAGGGTTTATGAAAACTCAAGAGAGTAGAAAATTTTTGAAAACAAATTTTGAAAATTATTTTGAAATTGAATGATGGTTTGAAAAAGGGGTTTGGAATGAGAGCCTTGAAGTTGTTTTGACCTAGGGTTAACTAATTAGGATTAGGTCAACCTAACGTCAATGTGACCTATTGTAATACCCGCTATATTTATTCCTCGACTGCGTTACCCATAACAGGACTGACCAAGACATAACCATAGAGTCATAAGTCATAAGCGAAACCTTTTCAAGCTCAACCCCGTCCGTTTATAGAAACTCTAGTCCCTAGAAATAGGGTTCGAATCTCGTTACCCAATAATTCGCAACAACTAACACCGAAACTTTGCCCTGGCCAAAATTTGCCCTAGCGCATGTAGCACATGTGCCAGTACTGTTCCATTGCTAGGATAACACGTTGATCAAAATTTGGTCGATCTGATCAAAATCTAAGCACATGTAGCATACGCTCTGTCACCAGGAGTGTTCATTTAAACTTTGCCTTGATAATTGAGCCAACCATGAAGGTCTTGGGGGAATCGGTCGCACCCGAGATGTTCTCCTGGGGCTTCTGATGAACTTTCATGTTTTTAAAAAGTTTGAAAGGTGTTTGGAATCGTGAGATATCATCTCGAAAAACGTGCATAAAATGGTATCTTTGCGGAGCATCTGTGATACGCTCTGTCGGGGTTTGAAAGTAGTTGTTTTCGTGTCGTGCAATCGAGGCCTTCGGGAAGTGATTTCTTCTATCGAACCATACCAATAGAAAGTACTCTGGAAATACTTTCAGAAATTTCTTGATTTACGCATTTTTCAAATCGTTTGATGGTGCGTTGCAATCAAGGAATTAGGGAAAAAGTCAATCTAGGCGGAGCGTTTGTGAGACACTCTAGGGGTTGCTGAAAGTGTCATTGTTCGAGCCATACGATGAAGGGTTTTGGGAAGCGATCTATTCGATCGAGCCATATCGATAGAAAGACCTATGGACGAGCTTTTGGAAATTTCCTGGTTTATGCATTTCTCAAGTCGTTTGACGGTGTGTTATAACCAGGAATCAGGAGAAAAAGGCAATTTTGGCAGAGCGTCTACGAGACGCTCCAGGGAACTTTTGTTGAGTCACGCATGTTTAGCGTTGTGAGGTCTTCCTTAGGTTAAACAGGAGTGTATGACAAGACCCGCCGTTCAGTAACCTAGGACCGGTGTTGTTTTGGGCGCGTTTGGGTCGTCAGTGTAATGCCCTGAACCTTGACTTTGTGAATTAATGTGAGATTTTAACACTTATATGATTTTTATGTTATTATAGAGTTAATATTGACCAATTAAGGCCCATGTTGTAAAATATGCCTCATGTGTGACACACATAGAATTAATTCCCATGTGTATCTCCTAATCACACACACACACCCGTAACAAATACACACACTTGCCTACCAAGAAGAAGAAGAAGAAGAAGAAAGAAAGAAAAAAGAGAGAAGAAGAGCAAGTAAAGAGAGGGAGAAGATGAGGAAGAAGGTTGGAAGAAGCCATTGTTGAAGCTTGAGGAAACATAGAAGAAAGGTATAAACCCTAACCTCTTGTATATGTAAATACCTATGTGTTGTTGTGTTTGGAGACTCTTTTGAGTCCCATTTGGTTAGATTTTGAGGGCTTGTAAGCATATGTTGATGGATTGGAAGTTGGGGTTGAAAACCCCGAAATTTGTATATGTTGGGTTTAAGATTTCAAACCTTAGACCCCTTTGATTGGCTTGTTTATTTTCCCATCTTGAGTTATTGTGGTCTCCTTGGGTCAATATTTGTACCCTAGAAGCATTTGAGGAGTTTGGGGAAAGTTTGATTTTGATTTGAGTGAGGTTTGGGGATTTTCGGGTTAAAATCTGGGTTTTTATAGCTCAGGAGTCGACTCTTTTGCCTTAAGGGTTGACCCTTTTGTCCAAAGAGCTCCCAGATTCATTTCTTCAGCTCAAGAGTTGACCCTTTTGACTCAGGAGTCGACCCTTTTGTCTTCAGCTCCGACACTGCTTAGTAAAACTAGCATAATTTGCTCTGCAAAACTCAAATTGATGCACCGTTTAAAGCATTAGAAACTAGACTCATAGATCTTTGTATCCATATAAAGTTTGCACTCTAATTCCTTATAGATTGGGAGATATTTAATTTTGAAATTGACCCAAAATTCTGTTAGTCACATTATTCTTCCAGAATTTTAGTCCACTTTCTATGCGACATAACTTCTTCATCCGAAATGTATTTGCAGCCCATAATCTATCAAATTAAAGGCCTTTAAGCCTATTTTCAAATGAGACTACCTTAGAATGTGTTCATTTTCTTGCTATGCATTAGGGTCTTGTGTCTGATGTCTCTATGTACTCTATATGTAGGAACGTCCTTATATAGCACCTTTCACGAGGATTAAGTTGAGTAACGATATGCCATGAGTAAATTCTACTACTTTTCAAATGTTTTAAATTCAAATCATATCATACAATGTTTTACATATGTTTTTAATACATCAATGTTATATTCAATTATAGATGTCATACTTTTAAAGGCATGCAAGTTATATTATGTTATGAATTGAAACCCGTGGACTAAAATGCTTACAAGAAAGAGATGCAAGACTTTTTCCAATGTATGGTGCCAACTCGAGGTCTTTCGTGGCAAGACCTTAAACTAGCAACGATGGTCCTACGATAGGGGATTTGAAATAAACTATCGCTATGTTCGGGAGACGTCCCACGGCCTAAAGAGCCCTAATTATGACCTTTAAGGTTACTGATGTGAAGCATAGCTCTGATGTTGAGTTGTAGCACCCTTATGTTTTAGAACGAGAACGATGATATGTTAAAATATTTATTACAAGTTATGTTATGCTTTATTACAAGCAAAGATACATCGTATCTCTCTTTTATGATACCATGTTTTGAAACGATAGAATATTTCAATATGATGCTTATGCTATCTATGATTTCACGTCTTTGCCTACACGTTTCAAGTTCATGATTTATATGCATAAATGTTTATCTATCGTTTTATGAATGTTAGTCCATGTTATTTTCATGTTCATGCATCATCGTTATTCACTAAGTATTAGCTTACGTTTTCTCAAATGTTTTCAGGTAGCCAATCCGAGAGGCCCTATGAGGAGGCCATATGTGGATTTTGAGCTACGACCCACAGGCCTATGTTATGTTATGTGTATTTGGGATGGACCCTAATGTTTGTAATGTTATAAATGATATAACTATGGCAGCCTCGACTAGGCCCATATGTATGTTTATGTTTTGGATTAGACACAGCTCTGCCATGTATGACACGAGTTATGTTTTAATTTATGAATTTCGCAATTATATATCATTTTAAATGATTTATGCACAGGTGTTCAATCGGTTTATGTAATGCAGCCTTGGGTAGCCTTGCTACTGGCCGGTCATGTACCCTAAATCCGCATAGGCCGGGTTACGGGGCGTGACAGTCAGGGGCAAAATGGTCATTTTAGCTGGTTTAGGCTGGAAATGGTCAAGAATGGATCGGAATGTCATGTTAAGCGTACCGAGTCATTCAAGGATGTTTTCAGAAGAGTCTTTTACCGTTTGGTGGGGTTTGTGCAGTGTTGGGGCGTTCAGGGGCAAAATGGTCATTTTGACCAGGGTCAGCCGGAATTTTCACCGAGTCGGGCTAGCAAGCGCCGGTGTTGACCTAGGTGTTGATTCCCAAGACCACCTGGTCTTAGAAAACTACCTGTGCGGTGTTGATCCCTAAGAACACCTGGTCTTAGAGGGCTACCTATAGGGTGGTGTTGGTTCTTGAGAACGCCTAGTCCTAGAAAGCTACCTGTGAGGGTGGTGTTGATCTCTGAGAACGCCTGGTCTCAGAGAACTACCGAATGACGGACATTCTACATTGGTGGGCTAGCAGGCGTCAAAAGTGAATTGTCTAGAATTTGATAAGGTGTTGGTCCCGGAGACCGCCCGATCTCGGGAAACTACCTGGATGGCGTTGGTTTTCGAGACCACCTAGTCTGGAAAGCTGCCTGGAATGATGGCTTATGGCTCCAATAGGTCCTTGTGGGCCCGAAAAGCGACCAATTGATTGGATTGGAGATTGAAAGGCTCATCTTGAGCTTGCACGTATTGTGATGTTTGGAAAACTAGATCCGGTCGGGCCAGAGATTGCTGAATGGTCAAAAATGGGGTGCTTACACCCTCGGAGCACTCTCAATAGTGTTTCCAATCTTCAAGCCTTCTCACGGGTCACTCCGAATCCATTCTGGTGTTTTCCCAATTTAATTGACCGTTTTGCCCTTAGTGAGTCGATTAACCTTTTCAAACATTTCAACATTGTTTTTCAAGCCAATTACCTCTGGGACACTCTCTCGAGGGTCCCATCTATTCCCAGCCAAGTCTAGTTACTCGGAACCTTTCGAATCATTCCCGGACTTTTCGGAGTCACTTTTAGTAGAGTCAAGCCAAAAATTGCATGATAGTCACTAGGACAAGCGCCCTAATCTTTTGCCTTGCATCTCAAGGGTCGAAAGATACTTTTCTTGCTGCCTTAAAACTTTCCTAAGTGCCACCAATGGGATTTTTACCTTGGCGCCACTGTAACAAGAGCCAAGGTTGTTTTGTTTGTCTATAAACAGGCCCTCCCCCTGCGTAAAAAAAGGTCCACAAACACATTCCAGAAACTATGTCTCTCTAAAATCAGAGCTCAAAGTCTTTCCAAACCCTATTCCTTTCAAGTCTCTTCAAGCCCTAGCCTCCATACACTTAAACCCTAGTCTCTATACACCTTATACACTCAAACACAAGTCTCCAAACATCCATTGAAGATTCAAGTTCTGCAACTTCGAAGCTCTCAAGGTTCAAGTCAAGTAAAGCAAAGCAAAGAAAACAAAGCAATCAAAGCAAAGAAAACAAAGCAATCAAAGCAAGAAGAGGATAAGGTAGGCTTTCGAATTACTTTTACATAATCCCCCCTCTCCCTTCTCCCTCTGAACCCACTTGGGTTTTCTTCTATTTTAATTCCCATCTTCTACCTCTTCTTCTTACATGCTTGAAATAAGGGACTTCCCGGTTCATGCCTAGGAAGAACTATTGAAGGTTACCGTGCTTGGGGCTTTCTTTTATTTCAACCTTTGATGATGTGGATTCGGCCCCCTTGATTATGTGATGAAGCCTAACCTTGTATTTTCACGACCCTATTGCATTGTGCATCTCATATTCATGCATCCATTCAAAATTGCTTTCAAAGTTGTTTTCAAACTTGCATCAAAACTCTCTTTCAAAACTTACATTCAAAATTTTATTTCTCAAACTTGTTTTCAAAATCACAATCCTAAAATGATTCTAGCCATTCTATGGTTAAGGTTATTTTAGAAAAGTGTTATATTCAATGTGACTATCAAGGTCCAAACTTTAGCTGTAAACCTTAAATTATTTTTATCAAAACCACAATCTTAAGATGATTCTAGCCATTCCATGGTTAGGGTTGTTTTAGGAAGGTGTGATATTTAATGTGACCATTATGGTTCTAATATTGTTATGGTTAAAATCGTTTTAGGAAAATGAGATATTCAAGAGACCTGTAAAAGTCCATATTCAAACATCTTTCCAAATAGTTTTGCAAATCTACTTTCTAAAAATTCTTTTTAACAATCTACTTTCTAAAAACTCTTTTCAAAGATCTACTTTCCAAAAACTCTTTCTCTTAGAGTCCGAGTCAAGTCTTAGAATCCAGGATTAGGAAACCCTAGTTCCCTTTCTTAAAATCATGACTTCTTATTTTGTCTCAAATCATAGGTTTCTAAAACTATTTTCTACATCAAATCTTAGATTCCCAAAATTTCTTTCTACACCAAATCATAGATTTCCAAATCCAAGATTTTCAAAACTCAACCTTTCCAATTCTATGTCAAATCAAATCCTCCAATTTAGGAAACCAAATCCAATCTTTCAATTTTGAAAACAAAATCAAATCATCTATTTTTGAAAAATAAAATCCAATCTTCAACTTTAGCAAATAGGAACTGAATCTTTCCTAATTCAAGTCTTTCCTAATTCAAATCTTTTCTAATTTCAAACTTTTCAACCTTTCTTAATTTCAAATCTTTCCAAATCTCAACTTTATAAATTTTCACTTATCAAATCTTTCCAAATTTTGAAACTTTCCTAAATTTAAGCTTTCAAATCTTATTTTTCAAGTTTCAAATCTTTCTTAAATTTGAACTTCTAAATCTTTCCAAGTTTCAAAATTTTCCAAATTCAAATCTTTCCAAAATCAACTCTTTCCTAATTTGAAATTTTTCCAAAATGAAACTTTCTTAATTTGGCACTTCCCTAAAATGAAACTTTTCTAAATTTAAGCTTTCAAAACTTTCTCATATTTTCCTAAACCCTAACTTTCTAAATTCTTTCAAATCATGTAATCAAGTTAAATCTTTACAAGTTTTTTCTAAATCAAGTGTTCTTAAAATCAAATCAAATCATTTCCTAATGTTTCTTAAATTCAACTTTCCTAATCCAAAAATTTCCTAAAACAGAACTTTCCTAAAATCTAATTTTCTAAAATCAAACCTCTCAAGTTCAAATCAAGTTTTTCCAAATTCAAGTGCATGTTTTAACCTTAGGTTACCAAGGTCCTAAGATGTCTAAACCCTAGTTCAACCCTAATCTTAAAGTTAGGAAGCTTCAACTATTTTCAAAGACTTTTCTAAAACTCTTTTCCAAATCAAGATGGTTTTCAAACTCTAATCTAAATCAAGATGTTTTCAAAGCTCACCTCAATCTTTTTCAAATCAAGTCCAAGTTCTCTTTCAAAGTTTAATCTTTTCAAATCAAAATTAATTTTCAAATTCTCAAGTTCAATTTCAAATCTGATTTTAAATCAAAGTTCAATTTCAAATCTTTTATTCAAATCAAACTCTTTCAAGTGAAACTTTTCAAAACCTTAAAGTGTCTATTTTCAATCGGACTCTTATCCGAACTACGACTGACCTGATTCCCAACAAAGAGATATGTAGACAACCCTCATGGGTGCGGTCATAACTTTTTTCAAGTTTTCAATTTCACAATTTATTTCAAGCTTAAAATCTATTTCAAAATCAAATCCTTTTCTTGCACTTGTATGTCATGCATCATATCAAACTTCTTTCTAAAAGTATTTTCAAAGTGAATAGTATTGGACGTTGAATAATCAAAGATTCTAAATGAGTGAACTTAGGGTGATGAGACATATAGGGTGGGATAGAGTGATAGCCTAGTGCATCTTCCCTATACGTAACCAACCTCCGAACCTAGAATCACTGTTTTTAAAGACCAAAATGGAGTTATTTTCAAAAAGGGCTTAAATCTTTCCAAAGGTTGCCAAACAACTTATTTTCTTAAAAACCCTCTCTTGAGAAAGTTTTCAAAATCTTTTCAAAAACCCTAAGTTTAATTTTCGAATTGTACTTAGTTTTAGGTGAACTCACCTTAATCAAGTTAGGTGGCGAGTCCAAAACTTTTTCCAAAAGCCCTTATTCAAATCCATTTCTAATTCAAATCTAGTCGCACTCGTCCTTTTAAGAGGATGAGTTCTAACGAGAGAGTACTATGTTTTTCTTACTTATGTGTTTTCTTTAGTGCAAAAAATTGGGGCGTGACAACTTGCCTGTACAAAAGGGGGGCACGACCAAGCCATATATTTCCTTCAGCCGTCCAGGAAAAGATGACCTCGAAAATAAAGGGCAACTAATGAGTATGGTTCCACCTAGATCGGCCAAGTTTGGGCATAACAATGTATCGAGCAGACTCGTTTGGATAGGATGTTTGGGAGCTCAGGGTAATTTGCATCTAGTTAAGGACCAAGGCTCAACCCAAGGTGGCAACCACCCATGCATTCCCCTGATTCTCAAAAATCCTGCTACATTCCTAGATTAGGGGATCCTCCTTTCACCCCATAAGGAAAGCTAAACAAACATATCCATGGAATCTCTAATATCACACCTGCAATATCGTAAGAAGATCTTCCTCTTCGGGCTACTTAAAGGCATCATACCCTGTTGATGAAAGGTACGCATACACCAAGTCATAAACCCTCAATTTGTTTATTCTATAAAGTGACTATCTTCCCCAAACCTCCTCACTAATTTAAGCATCAGAGGCTCTTTGGCGGGCACCCCACCGGTGCTCAGTAACCTTTGTTCTTCTAGATCCTTGCAATTCCAGTCAGGTGAGAACATACAAGTTTACTACATCATCATATAGTGTTACATTGTGGAACATAACCAACTAATACATTTTTTACTTTTCTTATTAAAATGATGTGATCAATTTAGGGATTTTAAGTCCTCTTCTAATTAGTCTACACTTATTGTATCATATTTTAGTCTTAGATTTCAAGTATTACATTTAATCTTATGTAATTTAAAGATCTTTACTTAGATTTCAAAATTATTTGCACTTTGGTAGCTGTCACTTACTACTCAATGGTTATCTTTATAAAAAGTTATGACTATTTTTTGTTGTAATTTTTAAAAATAATATATCCATATATAGGTGATTGTGTTTTTCTTTTTAAACAGGAGGTGACTATGTTGATGCATCTATAGTATTTAGGATGTGAGATACTAATTTTATTTTAGCCTTGGCTTCTAATATTGACATCATGTTTTGTATATGGTGATGTGTGGTGGGTGATGGGTGGTTGTCGCACCCCAATTTTTCGCACTCGAGTAAAATATACACAAGTGAAAAAAAATACGGTATTCTCTCGTTAGAACTCATCCTCCTAAAATGATGAGTGTGACTAGGTTTGAATCAGAAATTGATTTTGAATAAGGGCTTTAAGAAAAAGATTTAGAGTCGCCACCTAACTTTGTTAAGGTGAGTTAGGTCATCTAAAACTAAGTACAATTCGAAGATTAAACTTAGGATTTTGGGAAAAATGTTTTAGAAAACTTCCTCAAGAGAGGATTTTTAAGAAAATAGGTTGTTTGGTAACCTTTGAAAAGATTTAAGCCATTTTTAAAAAAATAACTCCAATTTGGTCTTTAAAGACAGTGATTCTAGGTTTAGAGGTTGGTTACGTATAGGGAAGATATCCTAAGATCATCACGTTATCCTGCCCTTACGGTACCTATATATTTATTCACCCTATGTTCACTCATTTAGAATCTTTGATTGACAAATGTCCAATTATATCCACTTTGAAAAGAACTATATATGATGCATGATATGCAATTGCAAGAAAAAATATTTGATTTTGAAAATAGACTTGAAAAGAAGATTTGAAGTTTGAAAAAAGGTTCTAGAAATTGAAAATTGAAACTAGATTATGGAATTAGAAATTTGAAAAAGGTTATGACCGCACCCATGAGAGTTGTCTACGTATCCCTTTATTGGGAATTAGGTTAGTCGTAGTTTAGACCAGAGTCCAATTGAAAACAAACACTTTAAGGTTTTGAAAAGTTTAATTTGAAAAGATTTTATTCAAAAAGAATTTGATTTGAAAAAGAGTTTGATTTTGCACTTGGAATAGAAGATTTGAAATTGAAATTTGATTTGAAATTGAACCTAGACTTAGACTTGAACTTGGAAAAGGGTTTGAACTTTGAAAGAGAACTTGGACTTGATTTTGAATAGAAAGAGTTGAGTTTTGAAAACATTTTGACTTAGATTGAAGTTGAAAAACTATCTTGATTTAGCAAGGAGTTTTTAGAAAAGAGTTGAAACTTCCTAACTTAGGATTAGGGTTGAACTAGGATTTAGGCCTCCTAGGGTTTAAGTAACCTAGGGTTGAAGCATGGACTTGAAATAAGAAGGTTTGATCTAGAATTTAAAAGTTTGATTTGATTTTAGAAAACTTAGAATTAGGAAATATGAGATTTAAGAAAGGTTTGAAAAGGATTTGGCTTGATTTAGAAACACTTGACTTGAAATGACTTGCAAAGATTTGACTTGAAAGAGTTTAGAAAGTTAAGGTTTAGGAAAGATTGAATTTTTAGAAATCCTTAAATTAGAAAAGTTTCAAAATATGAAAGTTTCATTTTAGGAAAATTTTGAATTTGGAAGGTTTTGGAATTTGGAAAGTTTTGAATTCAGAAAGTTTCAGAATTTGGGAAAGGTTGGAATTAGGAAAGGTTTGAATTAAGAAAGATTTGACTCCTATTTTCCAAAATAGAAGGGTAGATTTTATTTTAAAAAATAGATGATTTTATTTTATTTTCAAAATTGGAGGATTTGATCTAGTTTGCGAAATTGGAAGATTTGATCTAGTTTCCCAAATTGGAAGATTTGATCTAGTTTCCTAAATTGAAAGATTGGATTTGACATGGAATTGGAAAGGTTGAATTTTGAAAATCTAGGATTTGGAGATCTATAGTTTGGTGTAGAAAAAGAGATTTTGAAAATCTAAGATTTGATGTAGAAGATAGTTTTTAGAAACCTATGATTTGAGGCAAAATAAGAAGTCATGATTTTAGGAAAGAGAACTAGAGTTTCCTAACCAAAGATTCTAGGGCTTGACTTGGACTCCAAGACAAAGAGTTTTTAGAAAGTAAATCTTTTGAAAAGAATTTTTGAAAAGGAAATTTGAAGATAGTTTTTAGAAAATAAATTTTTGAAGAGAGCTTTTAGAAAGAAATTTGAAAAGAGTTTTTAGAAAATAAATTTTTGAAGAGAGTTTTTGGAAAGAAGTTTGAAAAGCAAATTTGTAAAAGAGTTTGAATATAAACTTTGAAATCTTTTGGAATATCTCACTTTCTTAAAACGATTCTACCATGCAATATTAGAACCATTCTAAGTTAGTAATTTTGAAAACAATATGGATTCGAAATATGGACCATAATGATCACTTTGAATATCATACTTTTCTAAAACAACCCTAACCATGGAATGGCTAGAATTATCTTAAGATTGTGGTTTTGATGAAAAACAATTTATAATTTACACCCAAAATATGGACTTCAATAGTCACATTGAATATAATACTTTTCAAAAATAATCCTAACCATGGAATGGCTAGAATTACTTTAGGATTGTGATTTTGAAAAAAAAATTTGAAAAACAAGATTTTGAATGCAAGTTTTGAAAACAACTTTGATACAAGTTTGAAAATAACTTTGATGAAAGTTTGAAAAGATGCATGAATATGAGATGCACAATACAATAAGGATCGTAAACATACAAGATTAGGCTTCACCACATAATCAAGGAGGCCAAACTCACACCATCAAAGGTCGAATTTGAAGAAAGCCTCCGACATAGTGACCTTCAACAATTCTTCCTAGGCATGAATCAAAAATCCCTTATTTCAAGCATACAAGAGGGAGGTAGAAGATGGAGGATTAAAATAGAAGAAAGTCAAAGTGGACAAAAAGAGAGAAGAAAGAGGGGGAAATTATATAAAAGTAAATCGAAAGTTTACCTTGTCTTCTTCTTGCTTTTTTTGCTTTGTTTACTTTGCTTTACTTGAACCTTGAGAGCTTCTAAGTTGTAGCACTTTGAGTCTTCAATAGAGGCTTTGGAGGCTTGTATTTGAGTGTATAGAGTGTATAGATATTAAGGTTTAAGTGTATGAAGGTTAGGGCTTGAAGAGACTAGAGAGGGCTAGGGTTTGGAGAGACTTCGAGCTATAAATTTCAAGAGATAACATTTTTGGATTGAGTTTGCTGAGATTTTTTTCTGCAAAGGGAGGATTTGTATTTATAGGCAGCCAAAGTTAGCATTGGCGTTTGTTGCAGTGGCGCTAGGCCAAAATTTGGCTTGGTGCCACTCCTAGTGGCGCTGCTTTTTAGGAAATTTTTTAAGTCGATAAGAAACAGATCTTTAACTCTTGGAACGTAGGGCAGAAAATTTGGGCGATGTCCTAATGACTACTTGTAATTTTTGGCTTGACTGCACTAGAAGTGACTTTAGAAAGTCTAGGAATGATTTAGAAAGTTTCAAGCAACCAAACTCGGTCGGGAATGGACAGGAACCCTTGAGAGAATGTCCCAGAGGTAACTGACTTGAGAAACAATGCTAGAATAGTTGAAAAGGTTGACTTGCCCGCTAGGGGCAAAACGGTCATTTTATACCGGGTTTATTAGAATAGACTCAGAATGGTCCGAAAAGGTTGGGAATACTGTTAGAAGTATCCCTGGAAGGTAACTGGTTTGATACCCAGAGCCGGTGTGGTCCCTAGAGGCGATTGGATACTCTCGGAATCGGTCCGGAAGTGACTAGAAAGTACTAGAACGTGCTAGATTATCTCTGGTACAACCTTGGAAAGGTGAGTTTACCACTCTAAGATCCGAGTTATTTTTCAAGAAGCATGCCAAATTGAATTAAATTAGAATGATGCCTCAAGGGCATTTTGGTCATTTAGCTTCTAACGAACCCGGGAAGTGACCCGTGGACTGGATTGGAGTTTAGAGGGCGGGTTGGAGTTTAAATGTGCATGTGATATTCAAAAGTAAGCTAGGTTAGATCGAAGATCGCTGAACGGGCCAAAATGGGTACTTACAGTGGTCTGTGGTGCTCTGGTGATTTAGTAATGGCTTTGTGGTAGCACGTTGTGAGAGAGAGATATTTCTTGTGAAAAGTGTGCTCAAGTAACAATAAGGAGCAAATTGTCTTTTCTTCCCCTTTTTATTCTAAAATGAGGGCAAATTTATCAATTCATGTAGTCATACGAGTCAACTAACTAAAAAAACGCTTATGGAGCTAAAGACAAGGGGTCTAGCTGATACACGGAATTTCAAGGAGTATAGGTGCCTATTTTTGAAAAAAAAAAAAAGTCTAGTGGTTAGGTAGTACTAAGTATTCAATAGTAATTCCTATTAATAGTGATACGTATTATGTGAATACATTAACAACTTGAATTGGTGGTGTAATAAAGAGATTTTTAAGGAAAAATAGGAAATAATAAAATCTGATAAAGTGTTTTCTTAAAAGTGTCTCCATTATACTCCAAATTTAGGTTGGTGATGTACACACTATGTGTCATCATTTGATAGAGATTACTCTATAATATTTAGTACTATCTAACCATTAAACTATTTTTCTTATTTTTGAAAGACATGAGTCCTGATGTCGATACACAAAACCTAAGGGGTCTAGTTGCAATAACCCTGTCCTGTTCGGGAGAGAGTGGTATTGTGCGGCTTATTCAAGTGTAAGCAGCAACAAACCCCAAACAAGAAGAAAAAAAAGAGAAACATGAGATGGAAATCTGCAACAAGAAGCTAATCAGGTACTTCTCTAACCCTAATTACCTCTCCTCTCTCTTGCCTCACCCTCAACCATTTACGGTTTCTCTCGCTTCTAAAACCATAAACCCTTGTCTCCCTCAGACCCCTCCAAGCAATGTCTCGTATTGTCATCAAGTCCACGCAAATCCCACTTCACAGCCCCTTTATTCTTTGATTTCCTCAACTGGGTCGACTTCATTTTGCTCTGGAACATATCCTACTTCATTTTTCTCTGTAACATATCCAATTTCTTTGATTTCTCTGGCTAGTTATAGGTATAGTCACAGTTTCGATCACCCAAGCTTTAGTCTTGGGTTGCTGAGACCTCATGGTCAATTTCGGTTGGTTTCGGTGTCATCCTCTGAGAAAAATAGTGAATTAGAAAATATGACTATTGTTGGTTCTGATGAATCTCAGTTCAGGGTGAGTCCTGTGGGTGTGTTTGAACCAAGTGTGAGTCCAAAACAAATTTCAGAAATTATCGAGGTCATTAGGGGTGGTGAGGATGACTTGGAGTTCAAGTTAAATTTGATGGGTGTATGCCTTTCAGTTGAATCCTTAAGTGGGATTTTTCGTGTTTTGAATTGTGAAAGAGTATCCGCTTTGCGTTTCTTTGTTTGGGCTCGAGATTCGAATCCGAGTCTGTATTGTAATGCTGATGTTTGTAGTTTAATTATTGATAACTGTGGTTGGTTGGACGATTACGAGACCATGCTTTGTTTGTTGAAAGATTTTAGGTCGAAACGAATTTGCCTCAGTGAGAAGGCATTTGGATTTCTACCTGTTTTAGGTTTGAATAAGGCTTCAACCATGGAATCTATAAGAAGAGTGGTAGAGCTATTAAATGAAGTTGGGGGATCTTGTCATGGTTCGGGCATTTGTGGGTTGCTTAAGATGCTTTCTAAACTGGAATTATTTGAAATGGCTAAGTTTGTGGTAGAAATAACTGACAGGAAGGCATCTTTCTACAATATTTTAATTCTTGAAAAGTGTCGGAGATGCTGTTTTGGAGAAGCACGTGGTATGATTGAAGAGATGAAGCAATTTAATTGTGACCCAAATGCCAAAACTTACAACTATCTGCTTAGTGCTTTATGCAAGCATGATAGAACAGCTGAAGCTTCCATTGTGCTCGAAGAAATGCAAGAGAAGGGTTCTCCTCCTGATGCATTAACCTTTGAAATTTTTATTTATTTCTCATGTAGGCTAGGCAAGTTGGATGCTGCAGTTCAGTTTTTTGATCAGATGGTGTCTAGGGGTCTTGAACCTCGTCTTACAACACATGCTGCATTTATCAAAGGTTATTTCTACTCAAGGCAATATGAGGAGGCATACAATTATGTTGTTGCTTCAGGTGTCAAGTATAAGCACTCAGGCAATATGATATACAGCTTGCTTGCAAGCCTTCATCACAGAAAAGGGGATCTTACTGCTGCCGGAAACATTCTTATCGAAATGATGGATAAGGGTTTCATTCCGAACTTCCCAGTTTATATCAGAATTTCAAAGCGGCTCTACAAGTCTGGTAGGAGACGATTAGCTGGAGATCTAAAGAGCAGGTTCTCTAGGTTGAGATCAGAGTCAAGTACAATGACTTAATAGTTCGATTTTGGAGACTGTGACATTGTTTTTCCTTTTCTGTCTATTTTAATGTTCTGTTTCTTGCTATGTAAAACTAGAACATAGGAGAGTTTCCAACAAAAGAAGTGAGAATGTGCACTATCAGATTTTGAATGAGCAATGAAGCCTTAAGAGTATCTATCATTGAGAAGTTGATTTGTGAAGCATTTTCATTTTTTTCTCACCTCGTGTATGTTTATATCTTAGGATCGTCCTTGCTTATGGGAAAAATATAGTTCTCTCTATTTGAAATCCTGTTCTGGTTATTTGGAACAGTCTAATTTTATGGCGATCTTTCTCTAAACTCAGATAAATGTTGGATCTTGCTTATGGTAGTTTAATTTCTTTTTTAATTTTCCTTTAAAGTTCTCTGGATCCTCTATTGATTCGTAAATGCATTGGCTGTTGAACTTTGACATTTTGGTTTTATCTTGTCTGGTGCATGTTGGGTAGTGGCAAAAAATGTTTGCAACTTTTTCCTGGTTGGGAGCTTAAAGTGATGTTCCTCTTGTTTTCTTACGTGCATCTGGAGAGACAGGAATAGGTGGATTTTCGTAAGAAAATGCTTCAATTTTCAAATTCTGAGAGACCTTCAGTAAATTGTTGACACTGTTGTTTCTTTTTGTCCAGGGTTGAGCAAGTTCTTCACTTATTGTTTCGTGTACATTGTGGGTGAGGTTCTGTAACGTTACCCGTGTGTTTGTTTTTCTTAGTGTACTTTACTTATGCCAGGTTTTGGTCTCATTTTTAAGGCAAAATCTTCATTTGAAAAATAAAAGATAATGCTTGAGCAGCTATCCTGGTGTATCCCAAATTATATTTGTTTTTCTTTCATAGATGTTTGATTTTGTGCTACTGGAGCAAGTATACTCGTGTTCGCATCTTGAGACTTAAGTGACTGCTGATTTGTTTTCTCTGTCTGTCTACCCCAATTGTTACTTCTTTAATGATAGGCGCTAAATATTTCAGACACCACATAAAGCAAGTGCACTTTTTTTTTTCTTTTTTCTTTTTTCTTTTTCAAGTTTCCATTACTAATTGATTTTCAAGTCTTTGTGGCATTTTCATTTGTTGCACAGAAGTGGCTAGGTTGTCAACTTTTAATTCAGGCAGCATGAAATCCTTGCTGAAAAGCAACTGAAAAGTGATTCAAATAAACCATGTTGGGGAGCTTGCTTGTTCTCTTCTACTATAAGTTAACACAAAGCAATCCATATATTCCCAAGCACGGTTAGCTAAGGTTAGTAATTTTTAAATGAGTTGGATTGCTGTGAGCTCATTCATATGCTTAGGTCCTTCCCCTTCCTCCTTTCACGTATAGTAATATCACATGAACCACCTGATGTTATTATGAGTGCTTATGTATACATATATATCTACACATATAGATGTATGTAATATGATTTTCATGTTACCTATAGAACAATAGTGAAGCCTGTTTCTTTTGATATAACCAATAGTCCTGACCAGTGACCACTTGTTTTTTAGGTGATGTTACTATGAGTATTCTAGTTCGAGCATATTTTTAAGCTGTGCAGGAATTACACTTTGTCAGAATATGCTTGTACTTTGATCTTTCTTTTTGAATCTCATTTATTTGTTGAAAATCATTAGAGAAAAGTATTTTTTTAAATATTTTTTAGGTTTTATATTTCTAATAGCTTTCTATCAACAATATTTTGTATTGCTTGAAATTGAAACATCATTAAAATTGAAATTGTGCATGAATAAAGGTGGTCACATTATGCCCTTTTCCTGCTGTGTTCCCCTATAGGTTTGATTTTCTCTGAATATGTATGTGTTTGCATGTCACACGTATATAAATCAACTATAGGCTGCTTTTGTCTGATGTATCATTCATGTACCATTAAATATTATCCACAGAATTTGGTTCCCTCACAAAATGGATTCCAACATCAATTTTACCAGAAGCTATGAAGTTATCTTGTTATTTTCTAATGTACACACACTCACTACTGCACTGACAAACAGGCATACAAGAGGTACTCCCAACCTTGCATGAACTTTCTCTGTCCCCCTTTAGTCGTTTTAAGTTCTTTCTCCACAAGACTTTAAGGATTTCTTTTGTCTGAATAATAATTTTTTTAAAAGTACATATCAAACATGTAGAGGCCAAATGGCCAAGTATACATAAAAGAGTGCATACCTTTTATATCTTTTAATAAAGATGGCAGTCCCTCTTAACAAGTCTTCTCTAGGTCTCAAGTGCATAACTTTTATATCTTTCAATGAAGATGGCAGTCCCTCGAACAAGTCTATTCTGGATGAGATAGAACATGATAAGAAATTTGGCCATTCCTTGGATAACAATAACAATCAGAAAGTCTCCAGCTTCAGTGGATGTAGAGGATTGTGTGGCTGGTGTTGAGATTTCTTAATAGATGTTGGCTGCACCTGATAGGATTTAAAATTTCTCTTTGGACATTACTGAGAGTTATGTAGTGAAAATGGTGGATGAGCTAGGAAATTTGAATGATCTGAAGTTACTATTTCAACCCTCTCTTCTCTACCACAATTAATGGGGACCAACATTGAGTAACTTGCTTTTCTTGACTTGCCCTTGGTGATGAAGACCAACAATGCTAGCTTACTCGGTGGTCCCATAAAGATAGTGTATAACTTTATTTTAAATTGAACAAAGATTTGAGAAGATTTAGCAAATTTGAATTTGGAGTGTGTCGTAGAATACTACTTAGAAACATTGCAGGACGAAACTTAGAAACTGAAAGATAAGCATGTGTGGGCTATGTCCATGTACCCTAGACCCTTACCATTATGAAGTGGTTTTGCATCTTACCTTGTTGAATTAGGCTATTTCTTGTTGATAACAAAAGCTAATTGCCCAATTTGGAGTTGCTTGTGTCCTCTTTAACTTTATATTGGCTGGTAGTTGCACAACATTATTTCGGTTCTTTTTTCCAAATTTCCTATGTTTGTACACATCAAGAGCCATTCATTTATACATCTAATTTTGTTGTCTTACTTCAGGAAAAATATTATGTCAATGAGCAAAGGAGTTCTGGAAAGAAGTGAGAACTTTTTCACATCAAGTATGCTTATAACTTGTGCTTTGAGCATATGAAGTTGTAACTAGAGCATAGTCCTTTTACTTTCTTCTGCTACTACATGTACTTTGTACATTGACTCAAAAGTTCGATGGTTTTCTAATGCATATGGTGGCTTGTGTTTTACTGTAATTTGAAATCTACTTAGTAGTAAACCAAGAATTGCCCACTTATAGCCTAATGCATTTGGTTAGGTTATGTACTCAACTACTCATCACTGTGCTTCACTGGAATTAGAATTTTGTTGGTGGTGTGAAAATGAATAATTATGTTGCCAATTTCTGCATGTATCAATTAGGATGCCACTGACTTTATAATTAAACCTTCTGCTTTGATGGAGCTAAAGATATATTTCAGTAATTGCAAATGGCTATGAACAAGATATCTAACAACTTGCACCATTTAAGGCAAGCAGTGCCATGTGTTTTGTTTAGAGTTTGAAAGAATATTTCTGGAAAAAGTGAATACACAGAGGTGTTCCTTTTTACGTAACTGGTGAAGTATGCAGAAGATTATGATAAGATCCTTTCTTACCTGTTAGTCTCAGTTTGGTTTGTCTGTGCACTGAAGTATTGTACATGTGATTAATTTTTAGAATTTAATGAGGAGCCTTTATGCATGATGCGGTAGTCTCATCAGCATGCAGACGGTGAGAGTCGTATGGAATGGAATGGACTGGACTGCCTTTGAGATGTGTTGCTCTACCAATTTCATAAGGTTCTATCTGCCCTTACAGGATGTGATGCTCTGGTGCCATGTATGTTACAAATAATTCTTTTGGATTTTTTTTTAAAATTTATTTTCTGTGCATAACTTAGTTGTTGTAATGGATTATGGCAATTAGAAAATTAGGCAGTTGAAATGGCATGGCAAGTGAATCCTACGCCAAGTTTTGCTTCTGAAATTTTGTCGTATGTCTCCTCCCCAAAATATGGCTTGCAAAGTTTTCAGGTGACACTTACACAGGTCTTCTCCGGCAACATCAAATCATGATGTTGATCCTATGAATCGAAAATCCAAAGCAGAAAATCTAATCAAAGCATTTCAAAGTGTGTTTTTTTCCGATTCTTCCTTTACCAACTGGAGCAGTATCCTTCCAAAAGTCCCTTCATCACATGTTGTGTGTTCAATTTTCAGTCCCTTGATCGCATATGCTACCCTTAGGGTAGACTTGCTCCTTTATTTTATTTATTTATTTACATGTTTCTGAGGATATCATGCTGAAGATCATTTAGGACAGACTAGGCCATATGTGGCCCTTGTTTTACTTGAAGCAGAGACTTGACTTCGGATCTATAATGGTTTTTTTTTTTTTTTTTTTTTTTTGTGGGGCTATGCGGTAAGGCCTGTCCATGCAAGTTACGACATTCATGAGAGAGAAGTTTCTAATTCTCTAGTCATCCAACTACATATTTTTTTGGGGGATAATTACAATTTTTCTCAATGAAATTTGAGCAAAAAATTAGATGACCATCTGAAGTTAAAAAAAGTGAATACATAGTTTCGGCTCTTCTGGAAATGGATGAACTGTGACGATTTTGTTGATAAGAAAAAATTCCCCAACTTCACCAACTTCTCTTTCTCTCTACAAACTCTCAAGGCATTTTATCAAGCACATTCTTGGCATCACTCATTTCCCCACATTTTTAATAGATGAACAACCAAGCTACCCCACATACACATCAGTTGATTGCACAAAATCAGTCACTATATGTTTTGTCGTTGAAACTTTCAATAAAAAAATTAGTTACTTGCAGCAACATATTTTCCTACCAAAACCAGAGAAAAACGACATCATATTATAATGTTATAGTGATGTAGTTTGGTAATTAGATGATGCAGCGATGAATAAAACAATATATGACTACTTAAAAAATTACATATAGTCAATACTGTCTCAGGAACTTTCAGTGAATCTTTTTCCTCTAAAAAAGAATTAACCGTTTATTGAGACATTATCACCAATTTTCTTTTTCTTTTTCTTTGTCTCTTTTTTTTTTTAACGTACGTCACCCATTTTCTTGAATTCTGTACAAGGTCACCCATTTTTTTTTTTACGTACAATGTCACCCATTTAATTAGCTTATACATATATATATAAGCTAAGTAATTTTAGGAGGATTGGGTTTTGTTGCATTATTATTTCCCATCTTTAAGCCAAATAAAAAATTGTAACTAAAATGTGCATACTCCACATATATACACGTAACACAGAGAAGGGGAGGGGGATGAGGAAGGGATGTGCCTGGGTTTCTTTAACTTGATGTGATGCAGTGTGGGGATGTCGTGGTGGACACTGGGTAATCTGACGAAGAGAGTGACGTAGAGAAAAAAAACAGCTCTTCTGGTTAGGTAATATTGTCCTTTGTTACACGTTGCTGTATTTTATTCCTTAATCAAACTTGAATTTAATGGTAAAAGGGAGAAAGTTTTAAAAAAAACTGTTGGCTAAACCTATTAAATTGGTAGTAAAATAAAGAGATTTTTAAAGAAAAAAATGTCACATTATATAATATAAAAAAAATAGAATCAGTACTATCTGACTATTGAATTTTTTTCGTGATTTTCAGAAGACATAGGCAGCGGAGAAGGGATAAAAAAAAAAAAGGGAAAACTAATTTTGAGGGCAAAAATATCTTTTGTAAGACCCATTTTGAAAGGAGTACTCTCACTCAACTAGCTACAGCGTGTGTTACACATCTTTAATCTTAACAGTTTTTATTTAGTTTGCACATTAGTCAAAATTACATGAGATTAGATGTTCACTTTTTTATCATAATTTATGGAGAGTTACTTGATTTTTGCTCTAATCCTAAGGGATAAAGTGTAATTACATTTCTCTTTTTTTTGTCTTATTGGTCTTGCCCAAATAAAGCCCAAATTGAGAAACATCAAGATCTCTAGGCTATTGATTAAAGAATTGGACTTTTCTACGACAAAAAACCTCCAGGTGGCTACGTAGTGATTCTTGATGTTATCAACGTATAAAGAGTCACTAAAAAGAAGGAAGTAAAAATAAAAAAATGTCTTTTGAGTGGTTGAATAATTAATATTATGTCTGTTTTAATAATTTTAACATGTGATCACTTAATATGCTGTTTTACATAAGACATTAGGTGTCAACTCGTGCAATGCACGAGAGTAAAAGTTGTTCAAATCATAAATATTTAATTTAAAATTTACAATGATTAATTATATAATCGTATCTTATCTTTAAAATATAAATAGATATTGATATATATAGTATTTTATTTAATTATAATAACATTTTTAGATATTAAGTTCAGGAAAAGTCCTGACAATCTGATATTATATATTTATCTTATCTATCTTACAAAACTAATTTTATCTTATATATATATATATATATATATTACAAAACTAATATATCGTATCGTATCTCTAAAATATAAATAGATATTGATATATATATATATATATGATATTTTATTTAATTATAATCACTTTTAATATAAATATTAAGTTTAGAAAGAGTCAAACAATCTGATATCTGATATTATATATATGTATCTTATCTATATTACAAAATTAATCTTATCTTATCTTTTATATATATATATATATATATCTTACAAAACTAGTCCAGTGAGTTTAATAAAAGAATAAATTTAATAGTTATCTAATCAATTGCCCTTGTGACGTGGCATTTTAAAAGTATCTAAATATTTAAAGTGTCACGTATGAGAGATGCAAAATATAAGGGTAAACACAACTTATATATATATATATATATATGACTAGGTGTCAACCCGTACAATGCACAAAATAAGAGTTGTTTAAATCATAAATAGCTAATTTAAAATTTACAATAATTAATTATACAATTGTATGTTTCTATAAAATATAAATAGATATTGACATGTCTAGTATTTTATTTAATTATAATCACAGTTTTAGATATTAAGTTCAAAAAAAGTCTTGACAATCTAATATTATATATATATATATATATCTCTTATCTATCTTATATATCTATCTTACAAAACTAATATATCGTATCGTATCTCTAAAATGTAAATAGATATTGATATATATATATATATATATAATGTTTTATTTAATTTATAATCACTTTTGTTTATAGATATTAAGTTCAGAAAGAGTCTTGACAATCTGATATGATATATATGTATCATATTTATATTACAAAACTAATCTTATCTTATCTTATATATATATATATATATCTTACAAAACTAATATAATAAATTTAATAAAATAATAAATTCAATAGTTATCTAATAAATTGCCCCTGTGACGTGGCATTTTAAAAGTATCTAAACATTTAGAGTGCCACGTAAAAGAGAGATAAAATATAAGAGCAAACACAACTTTTATATATATATATATATGATTAGAAAAAATTATTTTTCTTAACCAAGGTCTCCTTCAAGCAGAAAATACAAAAAATAAAAAAAAAATCCCACGTCCCCCCTCAAAAAAAAAAAAAAAAAAAAAAGAAAGAAAGAAATAACGGTCACGGTGTAAAAAGCAAAATTGAACATTGATTTTAACTATGGATGGACCGGTCTTTTTTTACAAAAAAATTTTATTATTCAATGGTGATGGATTGCACGACCCTGCCTGTAATCAATCCTTGAATGAAGGCATTTTTCATTCCCAAGTCTTTGCTGCGATACTAAGATACTTTATTAATTCAGTTAGCTGAAACCTTTTTTAATTGAAGTTATTCATAAAAGCTCTAACTACTCCTGAAGGATTTGATTGAAGTGATAGTGCTATTGACTTTCGCTATGGCAAATCAACCCATTAATAGACTCCATTAGCATTTTACTAGTATTTCTCAAACAAAACAACGCATAAATTAATGTTTTTTCTTTCGTTTTTATTTTTTTTGTTTTTTTTGGAGAGAAAACGAAGGCACCCTGATGTGGGAGTTTACATGCATTTACATGTGAATGAAAATTGTAACACAAACTTGAGTAAAAAAATTATAAATTGCAAATTGGCTCATTTACAAATTTGAATTCATCGTTTAGGTTATAAAAAATAAAAATAAAAGACCTCTAAGATGCTAAGAAGTGTATTTTATTTATTGAAAATCCACTATTGGAAGGTTGATAAACCATCTATACTATAAGAAGCACGTTTTGATTTCTAAAGGTGTAAGGATTCTTATCGTTCCAAAATTGTCCTGAGACAATTCAATTATTCCAATGCAGAACACTTTTGTTTTTAATGTTTAGAGGATAAATATGAAATTTCATAATTTTATACTTTTTAATAGCTGCATCTCCACAACTTTAAAGGAACTACTTCAATTTTTAACAATTTTCAAATGTCAAAACTTCAATCTGCAATGCTAAGAGAAGCCTATAGTGAATATTGTAGGTTATGTTCATGCAAGGTATACAAACAATGTTTATCTTACATTTCTCTCACTCCTTTTTATCTTTGCAATTCAAGCGCTATATTCCTTTTTATTTAAAAAAAAATATTAATTTTGTTCATTTATTTTCCTTAATCACAACAGATAATATATAGATATATATACCTTTTGGTATTTTGCATAACTATGTGTTTTATGCAAATTGGCAGGTTGTACATAGATAGAGGTAAAGAATGGGATATATATATATATATGTGGAGAAATACTCTTGTCCTGTTTAGTGCCTCTACAAATCTTGTATAAACTCATTTATGAATTGATAGATTTTTAAATTAATTAATTTCAGTATGAAGTGATTCAGTTCAGGCAAACAAAAGAGATTTTTGTTTTTTCGGTAAATGTTCAAAATAATCATGGATAATTAGTGAGGAGGCCATCAGCGACAAAATTTCCATCCTGACAAGTGATAAAAGAACACTAGACGACATTTGTAGCAAAGTGGATTTGGGCCAAGAATGTTTATGTTTCAGTTGCCCCAATGGATCATTTGTTTACAGAAACCAAAACCAGCAAAAGAAAATGGCCCAAATAAGGTCCAAGTATAGAGAGGCAGCACAAGCAAAAAATTCAAGCTTTGGATCAAGAATTTGGTAAAGTAAAAGGTTATAAAATTAAATAATTTATTTAGTTGTTAGAGAAATTTGAGGGTAAAATAACATAAAAAGAAAACAAGTAACAATTTAGAATTTCTCATTTGATTTACTTTTCCCTCAATAAATTCGGGTTCGCTTTGGATTAAGAATTTGGTGAAGAAAAAAATAAAGGAAAAGAATATAAAATTATATGATTTGTTTAGTTGTTAAAGAAATTTAAGAATAAAATAACATAAAAAGAAAACAAGTAACAATTTAGAATTTCTCATTTGATTTACTTTTTTCTCAATAAATTCGGGTTCGCTTTGGATTAAGAATTTGGTAAAGAAAAAAAGTAAAGGAAAAGAATATAAAAGTACATGATTTGTTTAGTTGTTAAAGAAATTTAAGAATAAAATAACATAAAAAGAAAACGAGTAACAATTTAAAATATCTCATTTTATTTACTTTTCTCGTAATAAATTCGAATTCCAAACCATATCATTAGAAAACCTTCATCTAGGTTTTCATTCAAATCATTCACTTCTCATCATTGGGACCATCCAATAGAAAAAGGATCCAAGTCTTCTCGCGACTCGTTTACTTGTAAAAGTAACTTTTTTAAGGCCCTCATTTAATATATTTTTTAAAACTCTGCATGTTAGGTCTCATTTAAGCTTTAAATGGAAGACCCATTTTTTTATAAGAACACCTTGACTCTAAATTAGGGCGCGACACCTTACAGATTTATGAAACTTGCTTTGAAAATTATTGTTTTTCAAAAGTACCATAAATTCAGAAGCTTTCAAGTTTATGGTTAAACAGCAGCATAAAAACAGATTTTTGTACTTTCAAGAAATTTTGAAAATTTCAAATGAAGAGGGAATGTTGAAGAAATATTTTAAAATTTTCAATGTCTACAAAATCTAGTATTTTGATAGCATATCAAAATTTCAATATTTTTTTTGCCCTTTAGAAGACACTACTTACCATTAGTAATCTTAAAGCAACCCAACTCATTTCCTACAATTAAGACTGCTACCTCTGTCTGCCTCTATTGTCTTATACTATATAAAGAGCCCTTTTGTGCAGCCCAACAGATATGAAAAAAAAAGAAAAAAATATTTACAACTAAGCAGTGCAGCCCAACAAATATGAAAAAAAAGAAAAAAATATTTACAACTAAGTAACCTTTCACCAATATTCCCCATGTATAGCATTTGTATTACATGATTCAAGATTTAATGGTATAAATTAAGTTTGGGCACTGAATATAAATTCAATAAACCCTTACTAGCACAAATATATAAAATTACTACTAAGAAGAAGGAAAGAAAGAGAAGGAGAAGAAGAAGAAATAAGAAAGTGAATTCAGAAGTCATGAGGTGGTTTCTGTGATGCGGGATATATATAGAGGTTTGTAACATTTTCTTTTATAACAGTGACATTCATATCATGTTAATTACTTAGTAAAAATGAGGAATCCACTATCTTGAAATGAAAATAAAAAAAATGCACACATTCTTGTTGTGTCTACAAAAAATAATAATCCAAAAAAAAAAAATTATATATATATATATATCTAAAGACAAGTAGCATAAAGAATGCGAGATTTCAATGTGGTCAGTGCCCCACATTAATTTTTTTTTTTTTTTTTTTTTATCACTTAATAAATAAGACATTGATTAAAATGGACAATCACAAAACAATTCATCTGATATGCAGATAGGACTCTCTTTCTCTTCCCTGCCCTGCAGCCAGAACTGTTAAAGATTTTGTATTTATTGAGAAAAATGGGAACAGAAAAAACAAAAGGGGAAAAGAAAGGGAAAACAAAGGAGTTACAACCAATTAAGTTTAACCTTTCATTCAAACTTCCTTAGTTAAAGAATTTTAATACACAATCCAAGATTTAAGTAGTGTGACTCTTATTTAGGCAATGAAATACCTATGAATTGTCTAGTGTTTGTTAACTATATATTGATGTTGTTGATCAACGCATATTTGTACCTATATACCTAGGAATCCCAAATGGAATCAAGCAGCTGCATTTCTAATTCCCAATCATCACTCAACTCCATATGATCTTGAGAGAAAACCCTAGGTTCTGCTGCTAATAGAGCCCCTGCGGCCAGTTCCATCCACTTCTTTGGTGAGTCCATTGGTGACTCATTTATAGCTTGAATCTGACTCGGCGACAGCCCAACCGTGACCGGAACCAAGTTACTACCGCTGCTGCTAACACCACCTGCACCCACCACCTCATGATCAGCTGCCGGCGGTGGCGGCTTCATCATCCTGAAGCGCATGGCGGCCTCCTGAGCCGCCAACTGCACGTCCTCTGCATTGGAGCTAGCCGGCTTGGGAAGACTATCTGCCAACTCGGGGAAGTTGAGCCGAGCCCCGCGTCCCTTGAGGTGCAATGCGGCAACATCATAAGCAGCAGCAGCCATTTCTGGCGCCTCATAGCTCCCTAGCCATATTCGGGTTTTCTTGCCCGGTTCGCGTATCTCAGACACCCATTTCCCCCACTTTCTCTTCCTAACTCCTCTGTATGGCGAAGCAGAATGTTTTTTGTGGCCCATAGGATCTTCTTCCATATTCTTGATCTTTCTGGCCTAGTGTACGTGTGGTGTTTTTGAGCAAGGGGGTATGGTTGGAGTTGGGGAGGAGCTAGCTAGGGTTATGCAGCCATGTATATATATATATATATATATAGATGCGTGTAAAGGTCACATTTTGATGCAGGGTGAGTACTGTGTTTGAAAACATGGGGCCCGGGACTTAATACTACGAGAATTGAAGTGAGCTTCCAAGTGGTTACGTGAAGTTGTATGACAGAAGTATGAGAGTGCCCATGTGGCCAATTTTTCTTGGCTTAATTTGCATCACAGCCAAGCCGTGTGTTTGTTATGTTATAATATACATATATATATATATATATATATACACATGTAATCTATATGTCAACTCACACATATATATTGGCATACCATAAGGTTGAACATACGACTTCTCTGACACCACATGTACAAGGAGATATTAGAGCAATATTCTAACATTCCGAAATACATCTTTTGGAACTTCGTATCTTTCTTCAATATGCATGTATTTATGTAACAAAACCGTGCGCTATATTATTAACTAAGTACCAACAAGACGATGAAACATATTGGGTGAATTAAAAGTAATGCATAAGACTAATTAGACGTTCAAATTTTGTTGTTGGCTTTTTCATTGTACTTTTCTCTTTTTCTTTTGCCTCACTCTCTTCTCTGGTTTAATTAGCATCTCAACACTCATTCCAATTTCTTGAAATTCATGATAACTACTACCACCACCATTGTTACTATTATTATTTGTAGAATTTTCCACCAAATATACCATTAACTTATAAAAAAAAAAGAGTATTCTATTTATTCGTATTATTTCAAACTTTTCTCATTCGATCTTGCTTTGATTCAATCATTCAACTTTTATTCTCAATTTCATAAACTTCACAAGTTCATGTTAGTGTAAGTATTGTTATTGTTATATCTGAAATTTACATCCCATTTATTATTAACAGACAGAATTCCTCTCCTTGTTCAAAATTTTGGTTTCTAGCCTTATTATTAATTTGGTGAGGCCATACATTCCTATTGCTTAGATTGTCTATTTATTTAATTTAATGTACTTGCAATATTTCAAATTTAGCTTACTAACTGCAACTTCATGTCAGCTTTGGAGAGCACAGTCACATAAATTCTTAGTAAGAAAATAAAGTTGTCCACAATTTTTACTGTCCACAAAATTCAGTAAGAATGATACACAAAACAAAGGGAAGGGTGTGTGATTTCATATCCACAATGTTTTGTTTTTTCTTCTTATTTTTTTTTTATTTTTTTATTTTTTATGTTCTATACAATTTTCACTCTCTAAGAATGGCATACCTATATATGATGTATATACTGGTTATAACAGCAATGGAGTTGATGGGTACATATATAGGCACTGTTTGGAACCACGGCTTAGTGATGAGTGGCAATTATCTGGACCCCCCTTGACTCGGTCCTCTATTTCAGAAACTTCCATGCTAGCTCCATCACTTAAACGGAGGGTCCATAAAAGGTTTCTGGCAAAGTAGTAGCCATCGTCGTTGATTGTCGTTTGTTGTTTTCCCCAATAAGGGTGTCCATTCCTCTATGCTTTGGTAAGTGGATGATGGTCTAAAACCATCTATTATATTAATCACAAATCAATATATGATTTGAAATTAACTTGATACGTACAGATTTAAGCGTTTGTCTACAATAATGGTTAGCAAGTGCTCTTGGTATTGTAGCATAAAATTGATCTCCAAGATGTTAAAAATGCTTCTTTTTTTTTTCTTTTTATTTTTTTTTAACTTCTCTGTAGGAATTTATATTTTTAACTATTTTTTTAGGCTCGTGCTGTCTCTCAATTCATAATATTTCTTCTCTCTAGGTTATTTGGTGTATAATTCTTGGTTTCTTCCTTTTCCTAGTACACCTTAAACAGAAAGGACCAATAGTTACAGCTTCTAAAAAATGTCTTACTCATTTTCAATCACTTTAACTCAATATTTTCTATTACCAAGAAAGAAAAAAGAAAAGGGAAAAAAAAAAAAAAAACAGAGTAGCTCAATAGAATTTGGGGTTTGTAAATGAATCTGAATTTGAATCTTTGGTCAATTCAACCATATCACATGCACCCAACAATGATGTTTTGAACAATTTTAGTACTTCAAAATTCTTACCATATTCTAACATATACATGTTCATGTAGTTTCGAATAATAACTTCAAAATTAACTAATGTTACGGCGACTACACCATCTTTGGCTAGGCTAGTTTGTCGAAACTTCAAAATGGTTATCTCATGTATTTCTACAATTTCAAGCCAAAAGTTCCCTGGCAAAAAGAAAAGAAAAGATTTGGAGATCAAAAACAAATTTGCATGCAAAAAATCAGTAATTATGTATGGTTGATATGTATCCAATGGTTTTATAGATTAAACAACATGCAGGTTTAATTTTATTTAATTAAACAAAATAAGATAATGAAAAATGTTTTGGCAGTAGGACACTTTAACCTCCAAGGTACTCACCTCTCTGAATAAAAAAGAAGAAAATATCCATTTAGCTGAGTTGTCTGAATCAAAAATGCTGTGCCTACTTTACAACAAACCATTTTTGACATTAACTTAACAACAACCTTGACTACCAAAGACTTCTATCTTTATATAACGAGGGGTTAATGAACAAGATGTGTGGACCAAATTGCTGTCACGTACGCGCGAAAGGCAAATCATCATTAAGAGTACGCATAATCACCCATATCGAATATATATATATATTAATCACCAATTTAAAGGATTTTCCAACGTGAGTCACGTTCATAAGGTTGTTAGCTAATTAATCTTGCAAACAACAATTTTTTGACTTGAGATATATGTATAAAATATATGGAATGCTAAACACGGCACAAAACAGAATCTTCATCTGATCAGTCTAGTCATTTTAGCTGTCATAGCTTGGTGAAATTCTAGTGCTTCTGCTAAGTCCACACGGATATTTTGGAAATCATTGCACAGATGTCTATTCAAGAAAATAAAAAGTTAATTATAAACACACTTATTGAATTATAACTCTTTATCATTACGTATTTCTTAACTCTAAAATGTAATAAATTAATTATTTAAACTATCAATTTGTATCAATCAATCACTTTTTTTAGCAATATATTAGCAATTGGTTAGGTGACTAGATGAAAAATTATTATATAACTTGCATATGTTCACAAAAATTCATTTCATACCTAAATTATATTATCTTTTTGTAATAACGGTCTAATTATTGAAATAGCCTTTATTTTGTCTTTATATTTTCATGTTATTTTAATAGATATTTTAGTGATTAGGTAATTATTATAACAAGATAAGATCAATTTAGGTATACAATTACACTTTTATTAACGCGTACAAGTCAAATAATAATTTTTCATCTATTTTCCTAACGGAATGTTAACATGAGGGGTTCATTGACACAAGTTAGTAGTTCAGGAGATTAACTTGTTATGTTTTAGAATTAAGGGATGCATGGTAATACTGAATCATAATTTAAAAGATGTATTTATAATTAATCCTAAATAAATTACTAACCAGAAAAGTCATGGAAAGGATATATATATAAATTTACGACAAAAAATGCAAAGACTTATAAAGGAAAAAAAAAAAATCTAATGACAAGATTGCATGACATGAATAAAACTTACCTTGTGGGTTAGGTGAGAAGTAAGTGCATTTACCTGAAAATTTATTTGGAACTGCAGTAGTTATCATAACAAAGTCAAAAAAAAAATGTTGAATTGTGTATTGATCTCGTAGTGGGTTTTAATCTCCACTACTAATTAATGAGGATCACATGATTTTAAGGGTTGCCTTAGTAGCATGGGTGGCTATGCCTTCCTAGCCCACCCAGCCAGCCAACCCCACCGCCTGCAGAAGTTATTCACAAAACTGATCCTAATTGTGTCATGCACCGATGCATCAGGTCCACCTATATATGAATTCACCAAACTATTATGACTCGATGCATATATATATTTTTGAAATTTTACATGTATTTATTAATGTAACTCTCATCTCATTGTGTCTAATAATTTTAAGTAAGAAAATGCGGTATATGTAGTATAACTCATGAATTTAACATTGATTTCAACGTGATGATATTGGTGGTGAATAAAAGAAAAACCAAAAGAAACTTGCGCGCAACCCTGAATGTTGGCCAAGTCTCATAAAACAAATTGGAATAGGAATGATCACAAAACTTACCAGCCTTTCACTTTTATTTTTATTTTTATTTTTATTTCACCAAAACTGTTTCTTCTGATGAGTCATGAAATAATTATGTTACCCGACGGCTGACAAAAAGTAGAAATTAATGAAAATAAAGCGATATCCTATACGATTATATCATAATCAACTAAGAAGACTTTAGTTTTGACGTGCCATGAAATTATTGTAAAATGACAAAGCAACGAACTAGTCAAATAATAATAGGAAGAAGAAGAAGACACTAGTTTGAAACAGCTGGATCACTACTGTAAGACATTAGTCTTTCATATATATATATATATATATATTTGAGGTCTTTAATTCCTCTATGACGTCTTCTTCTTCTCTTAGTTTTAAAAGTTTGAACTTTGTTAGAAACAAAGTCTGAAACAGCAGTAGGCGGCAGGTAGGTGGGGTTGGTGTTGGGGTTGAGGTCGTTTTGAGTTTAAAATGCACCGTCCCACGTTGTACTCTGCTTCTGGTACGGTCCTCGCGTCCACCGGCACCACCACGTACGGTTGACTGTTTCAAGAACAATGCTTTTTTCTATTTTATGTCTCTTTGTTTTCCCCTCTTTTTGGAAGTTCACTTTTTTTTTTTTTCTGAAAAATTACATCTATCTCTTTTTGGAAGTTCACTTTTTTTTTTTTTTCTGAAAAATTACATCTATCTCTTTGTTTCAGACTAATACAATTTGTTCATTGAGATTTTAAAAATTATATTATCTTTTCTTGAGGTTAGAGGTGAGCTATATTTTTTTTCAAATGTTAAATTTTTTAACAAAATATAGGTGATGTCGGTCAAAAAAACAAATTTATTATCTAAATTGTCTTTAATGTGTATGAAATGACATATATAGGTTTTTTTTTTCTTATAAAATTAATTAGTGCGTTGATTTTGAACTTTCTTCAAATGAAAAAAAAAGAAGATACATTACCAGTACAAGATTCTAAGATCAAATTAAATGTCACATTTGTATAAAACACCATTTTAATCAATAAATAAATTATAAGTCTCATATTTTTTTTTTTTGAAACTTTATATGCTATAATCAAAGCCCTATATAGATTCTATAAATTTTTATAAAAAAAAGTTTTAGTCAATATGAGAAAAAATGCCCCATAAAAAGTAATATAAAAAACAACAACGTTAGTTAACTTATATTAAAAAGACGACGGTTTAACTTAAGAAATTCAATTGTATCAAAGTTTTTAGATCCTATATGCTATATAAAAAAAAATCAACACACATGTGGAAAAATTTAGAAGCAAAAAAACAAAGATTTAAAAAATCAACAAACTTTAATTAATTTCAGAAGAAAAAAAAAACTCTATTTATGTCATTTCATGCACATTAGAAACAATTTGGGTAATGAACATATTTTTTTTGCTGGCATCACATATATTTTATTAAAAAATTTAACATTTGAAAAAAAATGCAACTCACCTCAAACCTCAAGAGAGAGGGATGTAATTTTTAAAATCTCAGGAGATAAGTTGTATTAGTTTGAAATCTCAAGAGAGATAGGTGTAATTTACCTTTTTTTGGTGTGTGTGTGTGTGTGTCTTATCTCCTTCTAAAATTTGAGAAAAACTTTCCTATATTACTCCTTTTGACATTTATGTTCAAGTATAATAAAAATTTACAATAAAGGAAATCGTTCAAGTAAAAATAAAAGTATAGTTGTCTAAAACAAGTCCAGTAGTTACTCAGATTAGTACCAAGTTTTTTTCATACTGATACTTATTAGATTTTATCATGTAAAATTTATTTTCTTAGAAACCTTTTTATTTACAACAAATTAATGTTGCTGAAGTGAAAAAAAAAAAAAAATTTGTGTCCTAATTTAACAATTCCGTAGTATCACTAGACCTTTTTGTTTTTGCCCACCGGCACATGTTAAAGGGACAAAGTGAGGAATATCTCAACAATTTTTTGCACCATACCTCCATCTTGTCGAGGTTCAGTCTAAATATTTGGCATGCTCGCGGTTTTAAAATTTTCCACGAAAATTCAAATTCAGACCAGTTACTCAAATATGAATCAATAATTGGAGAAACTTAAAAAAAAAAAAAATTGAATTAAAAAATTAAAGAAAAAGGTTTGCCACATTAATTGCTAAAATGTCAGCTAGATACAAGAAAAAAATATTCAAAATTTCTAAAATTTGGCCATAACTAAAAAATTTAAGAAATTTTGGATCTGGACAGGTTCATGGAATGTACGAATAATTGAGTTTTTAGAACCATATCAGTGATCATAGTGTGAACTTTTCTTGGTCTATTTAAAATATGACCCCCCACAGGCCATTATGCTTGTGTTAAAAAGTTCAAAACATGTAAAACCTTCAAATGGCTTAATTCTTAGGAGAGTGATCGGATGCGTGGGGGGTGGTTGTATGGTTCACTCCTTGCTAGTTGCCGCTTGGGTTTGTTTTTTTTTTTTTTTTTTTTGGGAAGAATTAAAGAGGGAGTTCATTGAACGATAAAGGCCAAGCGGCCAAAAACTGGAGAACTATCTGAACTGTCTCGATATTGGCAATTAATTAATTATATATTAGAAGAGCGGCATCACGATGCAAGTGTGCACATAATAAAGAAAGGTAATGTTATATAACTAAAAAATTTATAAATAATTTATCACATTACGTTGTGTGTCTATCATTTTATAATAAAAAAATTCACCAATATGCTTATTAATTGCAAAACTACCATCGCCACATTGGTTATATATAAAAATTCTGGAAAACGTTCGAAAGTAGACTAGTGTAAGAGAAAAACTGAATTAAGTAATATCTGCATTGATTACTCATCAAAGATTGTTTTGTTGATTTTTAAGTGGAGACAAATTAAGTGACTAATTTTAAGTATGGACTTAGTAATATATGGCAACAGATAAATGCATCCTCAAAGCACAGGATAAACAACTTAATTTTTTTAAAATAAAGTTTAACCTCAAATCCCTTCATCCAAATGGAACTTAATTAAGTGTGTCGGATTAGGAGGTGGAGATTTGTAAAATTAAAATTTCAAAGACAGATACAATTTGCTAATTTTTACAATTAAAAGTTTAGTTACAATGGAATGATAATTAGGATGAAAATATTAGCGTTGTGATTTAGGGCCACTTAATTTCAAAAAGTGAGAGAGAAGGACAATTTAATCAATGGAGTGAGAACACTTGATTTCAAAATTGCATTGAGACTTTGGAGGCTAAAGAAGTAAATTAAGTATGTTGGATTAAGGGGATAGTCAAGCAACAAGACCGTGGACCATTTGGGATAGGATGCCCTGCCCATTGAGTAAGCCTAAGGTCTCATTGATTTTTAGGGGCCAATAGGATGAGGATGACGCACACATCCCTTATTATGGGTATAACTGTATTAGTGAGGCCTAAAACTTGAGGGCCCATTGGTTTTTGTGGCTTTAATGTCAAGAATTTTGTTTTGAGTTCACATCTTTCTAATAAAAGGAACCGGTGATGCCCTGTAATTGAGTCCATTGTTTTGAATTGGAGCCAATAAGGTCTAGGGCCCGTACATTTGATCAAAGTTTTGATTTTTGGAACTTTTGATTGGCTTGCATGGACACCATACATCACAAGATTGGTAGAGTAAAGAAAACTTGCTTTATGTTTTTGGGATGTGGGCTTAGTAACAATGAAATTTCTTTTCCCTCCACACTCTCGTAACAATGTTTAAGAGTGAAAATTTGGCATAGAACGTTTTTTTTTTTACTATTTTTTCATGTCCCACTAGCCTGCCAAAGAGTGATGATATAAATTTTGGGCCATGAAATTTATTGATTGGCCTGCCATTTGTATCTCAAAATTTATCTGGTTGAATCAAAGGTTTATTGAAGGAAGGAATTTCAAGAGCTTTAATAGTGTAATTCATTTCTTCAAAAATTAGGTCATATTGGAGGTGATGAGTGAGTTGGCCTTTTGTTTATTTTTTGTGTTTCGCGAAAACAGGGCTAATCCCTATTAGTCTGTTTGGTAATGCTGTCAATTTTCGTTTTTTGCTGTATGCGTTTGTTGTGTGTTTTTACTATGTGTTCTTTTTTATGATTTGATAGTAGGCATTTGTAAGTTACCGTTATGCCAACAGTACCAAATCAATGTTTTAAAAATAGAGAATACACCCATTTTAGTGTTTTTCATTTTCTTTTTGTAAATTTTGTAAACAACTAATTTTTTATTTTTTAAAAAATAAAAATAAAAAACGTTTACCAAACAGACTGTATAAGTTTCACATAGCCACAAATTTCAAGAGCTTTAAAACGTTGTTATTTTTTTTTTGATTTGGTTGAGCAGGGTATCTACGTCAGCTTATGCTCACCTCAACTAATCCTCTCTCCAATCCATTCAAAGGTAGGCCATCCATGTTGGGATAAGAATATTCACAAGGTTGTAATCTCTTGCAGCCAACTTTTACATTTAACAAGAATTCAACTCTTGATCTTTTAAAGGGACAAAAATAGTGCTGACCAAATTCAGTCCTTCAAAAGTTAGGTCATTTTAGATGTGGTAAAAGGGTTGTGTTTTTGGGCCACTTGGATCCTGTTAGTCTGCTATCTGGTGTTGGACAAAAAATTGTCCACAATTTTGTGTATAGGCTATTTACGAGGTGATGAGTTAGTTGGGCTTTTTGGGTACTTGGATCCAATGAATTCGCCATTTAGCAGGTGCTTGGATTACAATTTTAAAAAGTTAAAAGTCAAAAGTTAAGTTAGTTCTAAAAAGTAACTTTTTTAAATGGTTTTTTTAGAGCTTAAGCTAGTTTTAAAAATAATTTTTTTTAAGCGGGGAATCAATCATAATTTGAAAAAGCCATAAGTTGTTAAAAAAAACTGCGTCCAAATATTGGGCAGTGTTAGGCAAAAAATAGGATGTTGTTTGTTTGTATTTAGCTAAAAAATAATTACCACTCCCACATATGTAAACCAAATAAAAATAATTATCACCTAATATCTTTTTTACAATAAGTTTTAGGGTTTTCCTAATTAAATAAGCAGTATAATAGAAACAATATGATTACTTGGAGAGATATAAACATATAAGCAGATAAACCAGAGTAAAGAATATGCATTTATTTTTAGTGATTAATGGGACGCAAATAAAAGATTTTATCATCCGTCCGTATTAATTTATTCATTTTGCTAGATGCCTAGAGTTAGAGAACGTTGGTTCTAGAAAATCATGTGGAAGTGAATTTTTAAAAAATAAGATTTAAGTCGCATTATTTTCATTATTGATCTATCAAGAAGTAGATTGAGAACTCTTTAATCGTGTGTTTGTTCTTTCTTTCTTGTATTTGTTGAAGCCCCAATGACTCAGGGTCTTCTTCCTTGATCACAATGTATTAAGGTAGTAAGAGTAAGTGGACTCAAACTAACCAAAACTTGTTTTCTCTTTCTGAAAAAAAATATGGAATGCCTAATATGTTTTGGCCAACTATCATTTCTCTTATATAGATGGGAAAGTGCAATCCATGTGCACAAGTAGGTGATCAATAGGGTTTCGTAGTCCTAAGCTAACTCACTATTATTTAATTGCCTATTAACCCCTTGATGAATAGGGAAATAGTGAAACTATACTCTCAACTTTACTAAATGAATATATTTAACCTCTCAAGATAGGAAATTATAACAAAGTGTCTGTTCTACTAATTTAGAAGGATCGACACCTTGAAGCAAAGTATTTAGTGAAACATTGAAAGTGACACCTATTTATAGGGGTTTACAATTTGAGGCAGTAGCTAGGGATAAGACGTAAAAGACAGTAACTAGAGATAAGACGTAAAAGACAGAAGTGTTGATAATGAAAGTTAACTCTTTAGTCTAGAATGCAAGAATTAGAAATCCACTTCAGAGTTTGGATACCTGTAGAAAGAATGCCTTGACAAGATTTACTACAAAATTGCAAGTGTCAACCCTTATTCTCAAAGGTTGACAACTTCATGGTAGCGGTTCGATTTTTTTAATGTTCTGCAAGTACGAGCAAAAATCACATTAAATGTATGCCCAATTATCTCCAATGACCAAGATTGATTCAAGACTTTCAATACAAAACCCCTAATGCAACATTAAATGAGTTGAACTTTAAGATCAAAGACATTCTTCATTTTGCCTTCTCTCAATATTCTTTATGCTTGATGCCTGGGGGATGTATTAAGTTTTAAAATGTTCATTTACTCTATGAAACAATTACTCCTTGTACAAAACCTTTTATTCATATGGAAGGATTTTTAATCCTATATATGAGTTTGTGTGTTCTGATCCTTTGCGATGTACTTGCATTTTTTATATATAAAACTTCGGATAGTTTATTAGTAAATGATTATAAGGCACCGGTATTCAACCCTTTGATTTCAGGCTTTGGTATCTAAGTTATTGGTGGATCACGGCCTCAAATCTAGAAAGGGTGAGTTTGGAGTCATGATCACAAATATTGAAATATTGAAATTATAGTTTATTAATTGTAGCTTACATATTGTCAGAATAATGTTCAATGACATCTGCTAATGCCTCTATTATTGAGAAATGTTGTGAGTTCAAATTCTCCTAGTATGAGAAATGTTGTGTTGTAATTAGATTTGCCATGTTTCTTGATTCAAATGAGATTTCTCTGCCAAAATTGTGTCCTTCCCATGATGTTATGAACATCTAATTTACTATGAGCAAAAAAATAATTATCAATATTTGTGCTTTAAATGGTGTAATTTGGAATATCTATTCACACTGGAAAAATTAACTTATATTACATAAATATATAACAATAATTCTCTATAGCGTCTTGTAAGAATAATATATAATTGCATTTAACTTACATTTGAATCGACAGCTGACACACATATATGTTATGTCATAATATAAAATAATATTTATTAAAAGTCATTTTGTCTAAAATATTTCTTTTATACCATACATTTACATATGGAAATGCTAGCATGATTTATTTAGTTTCAGAAACACACAAGGCACAAACCGTATACTTTTTAGTTATAATATATAAATATATACATATATGTGTGTGTATGAGAGTGGATTACAAGACAAGAGATCTGCAGAATACTGTTAGATGACACTAAGGGAATTCTAAAGAGAATTGGATGAAAGATGAAACCATCCAAGAGAGAGAGAGAGAGAGAGAGAGAGAGAGATGAACCAATCTTGATATTATTAAATAAGTCAATTAAGTTCCGTTTGGGAATGAAGTACCGATTGTCCTCTTTAGAAAAGAAAAAAAATCTATACCATAGACACATAAGGTAAAACAAATAATTAAGGAGAAGTAGGGAACTATGGAAAAATGACTTTATTTATAAGATGCGCGCATCAATTTCTTTTACATATGGAACGATAAGGAAGATAGATTACAAAACATTGCAATGAGCTGTAAAAAATCAACTCATTCAATGTTATTTAGAAACTTCCAAAGAACAGGTCAATAATACACTCGATGTTTAATGTAAAACAAAATCACACCCAAACGCACACAATACCCACTCCCACACGCTAAAGGCAATTAATTAATTAATTAGTTTGGAAGCCCCTAGAAAGCATACTGTCCTATAGTCTTAACTAAAGTATATTCTTCTCTCTCGAAAACATTACCTAATTATTTCAATCAAACTTTTAGATATAATCTAGAATGAGCAAACCATTATATATATATATATATATATAGTTAATAATGAGGCCCATATGAGTTTTGTTTTTTTTTTTTTTTTTTTCTTTCTGGCATTACCCTATTCTTCATCCAATATCACCTAGGAATTAGAATCAAGGGTCCCAAAGGGAATCATCAGGTATTTCTTCCCACTCATTCATCTCAACATGGTTAGAAAAAATGGCGCGCTCTTCTGGCATTAGCGCACCTGCCAACTCCGTCCACATCTTTGGGGAATCCAATGGAGACTCGTTAATGGCCTGAATTTGGCTCGGGGAGAGTCCTACGGTGACCGGAACAGGATTTGAGCCAGAGCTACCGCCCACGTCGGGTTCTCCGGTGCTGGTGGTGGGCTTTTTGAGGAGCAGAGCCGCCTCCTGAGCGGCCAAGCGTATGTCCTCAGCAGCCGAGCTTGCTGGACGAGGGAGACTACTAGCCAGCTCCGGAAAATTTAGTCGAGCCCCTTGTCCCCTGAGGTGCAATGCAGCTGCATCATATGCCGCGGCAGCCATTTCAGGCGTCTCAAAACTTCCTAGCCATATTCGACTTTTCTTGCCAGGCTCGCGTATTTCGGACACCCATTTCCCCCATTTTCGTTTACGAACTCCCCTGTAAATCGAACTCTCACCACCACCACCACTGCTATGACTGTTACTTGACTCTTCCATATATGCAAGAAAAGTGAAAACTTAGGCAAAGATTGAGGGAGGTGAGTCTTTGATCCAGTCATGTATATATAGATAGCTGCTATATATGTAAGCTAACTGATAAAAAAAAAAAAACAAAAGTCCTTGTTATCAAGTATGAACATAACGTGGTGACATATTAGGAGATTAAGGGAGCTTCCAAGTAGTTTCAATGTCACAGTACCACTTTGATGGTGGGACAAACAAATCTATATTTGGATAGACTAATGTTTGTGCGATACAGTTTTCAGTATTGGAGTGACTAATTAGAGTTCACCATGTATGGATCTTTTCTCGAATTTTTTAAAAGAATTTTGGAACTATGGCGATGAACTAGTGTGATTGGAGACTTGGGAAATGAAGATTGCACTTGAAACATTCCAATTTGGATGAGGTTGGTAGGTGGGTGGGTGTTTCCTGTTTATGAACGCGGTTTTTAGTACCCCCAGCTGCTTTGACTTTCGGGGGCCTACTCCTGATGCATGCGTGCGCGCGCGCGCTCAGTTTTTTTTCACAGAAATCAGAAGCAACCGTTTGGTACTTAGAAGAATCATATATATATATATATATATAAAAGTTGTGTTTATTTTTATAATTATATAATTAATTAAATAACTATTTAACTCACTCTTTTAGTTATAAGATATATCTACTTAATGTGATACAAAGATTAGATAACTAATCAACTCACTCTATTAGGATTGTAATATATATATATATATATGTACATAAAATAAGATACCATATATATATTTAATGCAATACCATTTGACAACCGTTTGCATTTCTCTGTGAGTTTTCTAACATGTGTAATGCTAACTTAATATTTGTTATTTAAGTTCAACAAAAAAACAAATAAAATCAGGTGACTATAATTTCTATTATAATTAAATAAAGTACCTACATATATATCTACTTTAACTTTTTAGAGAGACGGTAAGATTATACTATAACCTATAAGTGTTTGAGTTTTGTTAAACTACTCCATAGTATAACATATATAGTAATATATTATTTTTTTGTTACTTGTAATGAATATAGTAATATATTATTAAATGATAGAATAAATATAGTAATCTATATATTATTTGTGAACTTTTGAGATTAAACTGATTTTTGCTTCTTGAAACAAGAGTGAAAAAAATAATGGAAAGCAGCTTTTAAAAGCACTGCCCCATGTTTTCTATTAGACATTACATTATCTAATAGTTTGCTATAAACATATTCATGTTTTGATTTTTGTTTTTTTCATGTAGAGTATGGAAGAAGAATGTGAAGATGATACAAGTGCAAAGCTTCTTTTAGCTTTTCTAACATTTTATTACCATAATACAAATTAGGATTATCAATTTTAATATTTTTGTTGTAGATTTAACTAAGCCTTACTTTCCCGTGCATTGCACGGATTAACATCTAGTTTGTTTAGAGAAAAAAAGGAAAGCAAACATATATCCTAAGCGTTTTTGAATTTGGAGAAGGTATAAAGTCCATGTTTGTTTGCAGGATAAAAATTGAGGAATAAGTAAATACTGTGAGATTAGAAAGGTATTTATGGGTGATAAGTAATACCATGATGTTATAAAGAAATACTTACACTATGTTTGGTTAGATTAGGATAAATGATATGATAAGTAATACTATGTTTGTCGTGTCTAATGGAGATGAGATAAAAAATAGGATAACTATATGAAAGTGTTGGCCTAAGTAGGCAATCCAAGACCCGGGGGGGGGGGGGGTGGGAGTGAATTGAGTTTTTCAAATATAATCACAACAAAGCAATTAAAAACTAATTAAGCAATGTAACAGCGCTAATCAAATTATAAACCAAATAAGCAAATAATAAGATGCAATACAAGTAAGTGATATAAGTAAGAAGGAAAAACAGAGCACAAAAAATAAAACCAGATTTTTTGATGTTCGATCACAACATATGATCTACGTTCTCACTCCCAAGATTTCTTTGAAAGCCTTTCACTATGCAAAAACTCCTTTACACAACAGGTGCTAGTTGCCAAGTACCCAGCTCACTCCTTACAAGAACTATTCCCAAACTCTCAAATCCTCCAAGTGATTTTGTCCGACCTTCACTTAAACTTACAAGTGTTTTAAATAAGAATACTTAAACCCACAGATTTACAAACTCTCCCAAGTGAAATATACAAAGATTATATAATGGGTAACTCTCTAAAAAAGTGTATAAGTGTAGGTTCAACAATCAACCCCAATCACTTAACAAAATGGATTTAGCGGTTAGGGCTAAAAAAATCTCAGCTTTAATATTTGATTCAACATTTATAATCTTTCATTCTTGTATATAAATGTTGTAGGGATCTTGTATTTATAGTTTTGCATCGATTCTAGCCGTTGGTGGTAGTTGAGAAGCATTAAATGCGAAATCAAACCTTTAGAAAGTTAAAAAAATATAACTGTTACAGTGGCATTGGTCGACCCTTCAGCTGCATGTGTCAACTCTTTCATGTTCTGATTTTAGCTTTTCAACAACCTATTTCAATGTGTCGACCCCTGAAGATCAATGTGTCGATCCTTTTTACATTTTAGTAGAAATCACCAATGCATTGTTCAAAATGTATCAACACCTGAAGAACAATATGTCGAACCTTTTTAGACCTTCTCTAAGACTTTCTCTTTGGACCAATCTGTCGACTCCTACAGCTGAAGGTGTCGACTCTTTTAAGTACATTTCCAGAGTCATGTAATCTGGACGCATGTGTCAACTCCTGTAACTGCTGGTGTCGACTTTTGCCAGTACCATAGGCTCGTGTTCAAGTCACTGTCTTCATGTGTCGACTCCTAGAGTGGATGTGTCGACTCTTGCCAATTCTATAGGCTCAGGTTCAAGCCACTGTCTTCATGTGTCGACTCCTAGAGTGGATGTGTCGACTCTTGCCAATTCTATAAGCTTCATTTTGCAGGACTTCTTTAACCTTCTTCAAAATCTTTAAGCTCTTCAAAGATCATCAAAATAAGACTTCTAAGACTTGAAATGACTTCTTCAATGCATGTTGATCTTCAAGAACACCTTTAATATCTTCAAGACGAAATCAAACTATTTTGCTTCTTGAATCTACAAAGCTTCTTCTATTCTTTCAAGATTTCATTAAAATATTCAAGAGAGCTTCCAAGTCTTGTTGTAGATCTTCAATAGACCTTTTTCATCTTTGAGCTACTTCAATCATTTTAAGATGAGATTGTAAACATGGTCATGCTGATAAGTTCTTCATCAATACACTATCATGCTTAACAACCGTCAACAATGCTTGATAAGCTTCTCAATACACAAGATCTTTAATGTCTTCAATATATGAGGTTTCAAGTCATGATCCTAAAAGGGATTAATACATAATATGATCTGCACACTCAGTAGAATCATTAGATCACTAATACAATGTTTTGTTAACATCAAAATCAAAGCATGGAGTCAACAGACGGTACTTCTTTACCATGTAATATAATATAACATAGGGAGAGAGCAAAACTGACTTTCTATGCTTATCCCCCTCTTCATGGGATGTTTAATACCACCTATTATATAATCATACACTTTTTTTGTGTGCTAAACATTGGTATAAGGAGCTTACAAGAAGTGATATCCAATCACATGGCCTTTATACCCCAAACAAACATAGCCACACAATTTTTAGGTTTTGTTTGATTTGAAATAAACTCATTTCCATTATTAGAGTGAATAAAAAGTGAAGAAAGTATTTTTCATAAAACTCATTTTTCATTAAAAAGACCAAAAATGATTTACTTCTTAAAATTTCCTGTCACTTTTTTTACTTTCAGCCTTTCGACACCATTGTCACCTATCGCGGTTCGATTTTTACTCCAAGTCTAAGTCTTGACTCGGGTAGAATCAGTACTCTCTCTATTAGAACTCATTTTAAAAAGACAAGTGCGACGGGAGTTTGATCTTGAAATTGGTTTGAATAAGGGCTTTTTAAAAAAATTTGGAATCGTCACCTAACATAGTTAAATAGGTGCTCGGTGTGTAATTCAAAAACTAAATTTAGGTTTTTCGAAAATGTTTTGAAAATCCCTTCTAAAGAAGGTTTTAGAAAATAACATTTTTAGCAACTTTTTAAAAATAGTTTAAAGCCCTTTTGGAAACATGACTCCGGATTGATCTTTGAGACTAGAAATCTATGGTCCAACAGTTGGTTACATGTGGGAAAGATATTCTAAAATCATTACCTTACCCTGCTCTTTCAGTGCCTACATGTCAATTTAGCCTTAATTCACCCACTAATCTCTGGTTACTTAATATTCATTATATCTACTTATGTAATTTTTAAAATGGGGGTTTAATCATCACTTTGGGGATGAATTATGCACAATGCATGTTTTTTGAAAGACTTTTAAAAGAATATGAAGTTTTTGAAATTTGATTTTTGAAGAGGATTTTTCAAGAAATGAAAGTTTTGAGAAGATGTTGGACTTGAAATGAAGGTTATGACCGCACATATTTAGATTATCTACGTATCTCATTTGGAGAAAATCAGGTCAGTCGTAGTTCGTGTAAGAGCATGATTTGAAAATGGACTCAAGAGAATCTTGAAAGGTTTTGAAACTTGAACTCAAGAGAGTTTTGAAAATATTTTTGGAATTAACTCAAAAGAGTTTTTAAAATATTTTTGGAATCAACTCAAAAGAGTTTTGAAATGCTTTTGAAACAACTCAAGAGAGTTTTTAAAATATTTTTGAAAGTTTGATTTGAGGATTTTGGAAATGGAATTTGGATTGCAATAAAGTGAAAGCTCTTATGAACTTGTCTTTGAAAACCATTGAAAATAATTTTTCATGCCTTGTGAAAGGCTTGTTTGAATATTTTATCGCCTTTAAGAGATTAGTTATTAAACAACTAAACTCTTTTAAGGTTATGATTTAAGGAGAGCATTTTAGAAAAGGGCTAGAACTTCCTTTTATGCTTTTGAAAGCTTTAGGGTTATAGAACCCTACTTGATACCCCACTTTTTCTTGGAAAACCTTAGCCATGGAAAGACTGAGGTTGTCTCAAGAATGTGAATCTTGAAAATCCCTTTTGAAAACATTTTGGGTTTGAAACCCTATATGAACCATGAATATTTTATTTAATGTACCACCCTCCTTTAGAGACCTTAACCATTGGAGTGTTAGAATCATCCTTAGATTTGTGAGTTTTTAGAAAACATTTTGAAAAGCAGTTTTTAAAAATGCTAAGAATCTAGCCATTTTTTTTAAGAAAAGTTCGAGAAAACTTTTGAAAAATAATTTGAGGGGTTTACAAAATCATTTGAAGAGGTCTTTATTGAGATGATTGTGGAGTATTCAAGAGAATAGGGTGTTTTGAAAACAAGTATTGAATATGATTTTGAATTGAAAATTGTTTTGAATAGGATTTGAAATTGGAACCTTGAGGTAAACTAACCTTGGTTGGAATGGGTAACTAGGGTTAGATTGACCTGAGTTAACTAACTAAGGTTAGGTTGACTTAAGGCTAACTCAACTTAGGTTGGGTTGATCTAATGTTTACTAACTAGGGTTAAGTTGTTTTAGGATTAACTAACTAGGGTTGGGTTAATCTAATGCTTTGGAAAGTAGTTTTGAACTAGGATTTTGAACCAAATGGTTTTGAAAGGTGGTTTTGAACCTAGTGGTTTTGAAAAGAGGTTTTGAACTAGAGTTTTAACCTAGTAGTTTTGAAAGGTTTGAAAAGTGTCATTTTATGCAAGAAACTTGAAGAAGTACTTTAGAAAACTATGATTTTATGTGAAAACTTTATGATTTTATGTATAAAGCCTATGATTTTATGTGAAACACTTTTAAAGAAATTTTTGAAAAGTATCATTTCATGTGAAAAAGTTATGATTTCATATGAAACTCTTTTGAAAAACCAATTCAAGAGAGTTGTGGGTTTTGAAAACCAATTTATTGAAACCAGTTGAGTGCAAGAGATTCATAAGGTTAATTTTTGAAAACCACTTCAAGAGAGAGTTGCCTTGCAATCATTCCAATCACAAACTCAAGAGAACAAAAATTTGAAGACCTCTCTAGAGAGGGTTGTTTTGAAAATCACTTTGTGAAAACTCAAGAGACCAAACTTTTGAAAACCATCTAAAGAGAGTTGTTTTTAAAACCATTTGAATATTTGAAACCTCTCAAATGAGAGTGTGGTTCATATGGCAAATTTTTGAAAACCACTCTAGAGAGGGTTGTTTGGAAAACTACTTTCGTAAAAACTCAAGAGAGCAAAGCTTTTGAAAACTACTTAAAAGAGGGTTGTGTCAAAACCATTTCAATCACAACCTTAAGAAAGCAAAACTTTGAAAACTTCTTTAGAGATGGTAGTTTTGAAAGCAACTTTATGTAAGACTCCAAAGGGGGAAATGAAAAGATGCAAGTTAGAAGGTTAGGTGATTTTGAAGGCATTCTAAGGCATAGAGATCTATGGTTACTTGGCTTGAACTCTAAGAAACCCTAATTTAAAGAGCTTTATAGAGACATTTTGACATGAACCTTGAAGAGATTTTGAAGATAGTAACAATGGTAGTTTAAAAAGAGGTTTTAAACACAAAAAAAGTCATAACATGGAAGACATGAACATTACAACAAGTATAATGCAAAAGGCATGAACACACAAGGTTAGGCTTCACCATATTGCAAGGGGTTCAAAGCCAAACCATCTTCAATAAGGCTCCCAAGACTTTCTTGGGTACTATGGGTCTTGAGAGCTTTTATCTAGGCATGGCCTTGGAGCCCTCTTGTTTCAAGTACACAAGAATAGGGGGTAGAAGATAGGGATTAGGAAAGAAAATATCTCAAGTGAGCTAGGAGAGAGAAGAGAGAGAGTGGGGGTATATACAAGCTTACATAGAGCATGCCTTTGGTCTTGATGTCTTCAATCCACCATTGTTGAGAGCTTGAACTTCAAATGGCTTGGACTTCTTCTTGGAACTTTGAGAGACTTGAATATTTTAGAATTTTGAATTCTGGAGTGAATTGGGCAGAGTTTTGCCATTGTTTTTTTGTCTCTAAAATACACAGGGGGTGACCTGAAATTTATAGGCAAAGAAAATTGGGTTGCCACGTGGCACCCTTTTACTTTCGAAACTTGGGCTGCAAGATAAGTTTTGTTTCGATTTGATAAAAAAAATTAGGTGCATATAGCATACGCTCCTCCATCAAGAACTTTTATGCTAATTTTTTCTTGGTATTTGTGCCATCCGAGAAAGGTCCTGAAAAATCAGGCATGGTTGCGAAATTCCTTTCAGTATTTCTAGAACTTAGTGCCCTCGGGGAGCTTTGGATGATTCTGGATGATAGAGATATGTAACGATCCGAATTTTTTGGACCATTATAAATAAAATAACTAACTTCTAATAAGATTTAATCGTGCTACAACCCCAAATGTACCATTATAAGTGACTCCAAATTTAATTCTTGAGATAAAATCACAACTTCAAATAACTCACAAAAATAATAATAATTCTTCCTAGGCTTCAAGATACATAACTCCCAATAATAATGTCTCCAAAATAAATATGAATTTTCATAAGCTCAAAATAACGCTCCACTGGCACCTTATACACTTCTACCTGAAAAATAAAATTTAACCAGGAAATATACAATACATAGGAGTACAAATGCTTGATTCAGAATATTTAAAAATGAAGCTCAAAGAATAAATCAGTTCAATTGAGGAGTTTTAAAATAATAATAATTATTATTATCAAGAGCCAACCAAAATTCATGCTGGTATGATAATCAATTTTCACATTTTTATTAGACTCAATACCTGCCTCCTTCTCAATATCATGCCAAACGCCACACGTGCCACATAACAATTCCAGATTCCATAACCAATACCTCGTAGGGTCATTATTTCATAACCACTTTCCAAACAATAGGTCAACGGGTATGTTCATACATGTACTAATCAGTTCCACGGCACATCAGGCAAAAACATAACCCAACAATTTTTTTTAAAAATATAATTTTATCAACGAATAAATTAATGAACATGATAATCAAGGATGTGCCGAAAGAAATTTAATGGATCCAACAATAAATATAATCATGGAATTAAACAACGAGTACGAATATTCAATAAGAATACAATTTAGGAATAATAGGAATAAACTCTTTGTAAAGAGATTTAAAAAAAAGCATATTGTATACAATCTTGTTACCTCAAGTGATTTCTATCAATTTTGACGAAATCACCACAGCTCTCCAAATAATTTTATATAAACTAAAATCAAAGTAATAAATTTTTTCCACAATTTCATTTTCCTTTCCCTCTATTTTTTTTTCCTTCCTTATTTTCTTTCCCCCCTTTTCTTCCCTCTCTTTCTCTTGGCAGCCATTCGGCACCCCCTCTTTTTCTTATGCTTTTACTTTGGTTAGAGCATTACGTAAGAAACCAATGGCCGAATATCCTTCTTATATAGACACTCGAATCGCCTTAGGCCTTGCCACTTATCCTCACTTGTTAGCTTGCATGGGAAGCATTAATCATGCCTTGACATCTTAATAGCCACATGTCACCTTTACATGGTGATAGGTTTAATGGTTGACACATAATATTTCAGCTGTTAATACTCCAGCAACTCATCTCTCTCAATTGCGTCGACCAAATATCACATCTATTTTAATCCTATTGTCTTGCATGAACCCATGTTAAAATCATCTTAACCACAAATAATACTAATGTATATAATCAATTAGGTAATAAGTCACACTTGCTCTTAAAAATAATCACCACCTCAAATATTTATCTTAGTAAAACTACCATGGGTCTAGCAATAAATAATTTTAACGTCATCGAAATTTTTGGGGTGTTACAGTATTAACGTCTTACTTTTGACTTATGATTTATTCCTTTCAACTAAATAAATATTTGTCTTTAAAATATTTTAATTTCTGCAAATAGTATTCTAATATTTTTATTATCATGAAAGTATTACAAATCTTAAATGGATAATTTTAAAATCTCGAAAATATTGCCGAGTATTATAGATATCGCCTTGGGAAACAAGCTAAAAAATAAGCTTTCAAGAGCGTTTGTGAGGCGTTCAATCGGTTTTCCAAAATATTAATTTTTGATCCATGCGATCATGGCCTGAAGGAAGCGATCGTCTTGATCAAACCGTACCGATGGAATGTCCTTCGGTAAGACTTCATAGAATCCCCTAATTTATGTATTTCTCAAATCGTTTGACGTTGTGTTTTAACCAGAGAATCGGGATTTGACACATGAAACGGGAGGTGTACTTTTATTTTTTTTAGTGTCAAAAAATATCATTCTTTGAGCCGTTCAATCACAACCTTCGGGTAATGTTATTGACAATCGGACCGTACCAATAGAAAGTCTATCACTCTGGATTCTTGGAATTTCCTAACTTGCTTATTTCGTCAATCGTTTGACGATGCGTTTGGGCTGGGTATGTAAAGAAAAAGTTAATTTTGGGAGAGCGTCTGTGACACACTCCGTGAAACTTTTATTAGTTAGAGTGCATTTTGAGTCTATGGACTCACCTAGAAATTGTAGGGACCTTCATCTAAGTGTCTGGGTAGATGGTGGTTCAGTTTCAAGAGTAGGTGTGGTTTGAAAGTGTGCTCAGGCCAACAGGGTTAAAATGGTCATTTTGACCGAAACTTGTCAAAATGAGACCGGAAGGGATTTTGTTTGGGCACTTGGGTGTGTCTAACTACCTAGAGGTATTACAGGGTGGTCTTGCTGCTTCAGGGAATTTGTACTTCTCGGGAAGCATGCTGAAGTGCCTAGGGGCAAAATCGTAATTTTAACTAGGGCTCTCTAAAATTGGACAGGAATTGGTTTAACTAGCATATTGAATATGTCAGATTGTCTAGAGACAGTGTTGAAAGTGGTCTTGCCATCTCGAGGGATTTGGTACTTTATTAAAAGACATGCTGAGATGCCTAGGGACAAAACGATCATTTTGATTGGAGTTAACCGTAATGAGACAGGGATTGGTTTGAGTGGCATATTAAACATGTCGGGCCATCTAGAGATGGTGTAGAATGTGATTTTACCATATCGAAAGATTGGTACTTTCTCGAAAGACATGTGGAGATACCCAAGGGTAAAACGATCATTTTGACTAGAGTTGACTGGAATGAGTCTAGGATTTTGAGTGGCATATTAAATATGCCGGAACGTCTAAAAATGGTGTTGAAGGTGGTTTTACCCTCTAAAGGAATTGATGCTATCTGGAAAGATGTGTCGGTTTACCTAGGGGTAGAGTGGTCATTTTTTCCCATGTTGAGCTAGCAGGCTTTGGTGTTGACTTGGGTTTACAAATGTTTTTGTGATTTCGACAATTATGATAAGTTGGTTTTGAAAGGTATGTCATTCTTTGATAAACGTGTCATGGCCAAGAGGCATAGTCAGTCTTTTGACACATGGTTACGGTGTGCCTGCGTTAACCTATTTGTGGGTGCTTTTGCCACTTTGGTGATTTGATAGTTTGTGAGTGCTTCTGCCACTTCGGCGGTTTCGGCAATTGGTTTTGAAGATCGCCCAATCTCAGGAAGCTCTTGATGCCAAGGGGCATAACGAACATTCTACGTCGGTGGGCTAGTAGGCACCGGGAAGTGAACCGTTTAAGGTTTGTGAGTGTTTCTATCAATCCAATAGTGTTAGCTATTGGTTTCAGAGATTGTTCAATCTCGAAAACTACCAAGAATGCCGAGGGGCATTTTCATCATTTTAGCGTTTGAGGTCTAGAAGCAACTATTTCAAATTTGAAGGTTTGAATTGATCTTTAAAAAGTCGGTCGGGGCTTGATTGTGTAGCTACGTTTTATTAAAGAAATTGTTTGGACTAAAAATTACTGAGGGGGCAAAAATGGGGTACTTACAACTGCCCCTCTTTTCTGTCTTTGCTTGTCAAAGGCAGAAAACAACCGAGTAAAGGCCCATGTTGATTGCGAGGCGATTAGAGGGACTTGATGGTTGAGTTTTCGAAGTTTAAAGGTTTAAATTCGTGAAAAATGGATTTGGAGGGAAAGAGGTCAAGGTGGGCGTGAGAGCATGTGCTACATGTGCCAGGCTTGATTTTCCCATGGTGCGTGTAACACATGCGCAGGGACCTGGGTTTTGAACTGGCAATAGCCACGACAGGGGCTACGGGCTGTGCTAGGTTTTGATATTTTGAGGGCTTTTAGCTGAAGCTTTTTGACGAAAATCACTCGCGTATTGTTAGAGAAAGGCCGAGGAGTGTCGGGTCATCGCCAAAAGTAACTTCCGTCACCGAAATCTTTGCCGGAAAGCTTGAACTTGCTGGAGATCCCACAGTGAGAATTTTCAAATTTTTGTTGATTTCTTCATGTGAGTGTTGGATTTCTGCATATTGATAGTGTATCTTAACATTTTGATGCATTTCGGACGCAACAGGTCGATCAATTTTGTGTTTTGACGATGTTTTGGGTTGTTTGGGTTATCACACCCCGATTTTTGACCAAGTCCTTTCGGCTCAGGAAAAAGCACGGAACTCTGTCATTAGAACTTATCCTCCTAAAAGGGCAAGTGCGACTAGGTTTGAACTTGAAATTGGTTTGATTAAGGGCTTTTTAAAAAAATAGGAGCTGCCACCTAACTAGATTACGGTGAGTTAGGTCACCGAAAACTATGTATAATCTAAAGATTAAACTTAGGATTTTTAAAAAAGGTTTTGGAAAACTCATCAAGAGAGGGTTTTTAGGAAAGTAGGTTGTTTGGCAAACTTTGGAAAGTTTTAAGCCTTTTTTGGAAATAACTCCATTTTGGTCATTCGAAAATAGAAATCTATGGTCCGGGGGTTGGTTACGTGTAGGGAAGATATCCTAAGATCATCACCCTACCCCGCCCTTTCGATACCTACATATCTAATCACCCTTTATTCACTCATTAGAATAACCGGTTACTATTGTCCACTTAACATCCACTTTAGTGTTTTGAAAACGGGGTTTGGTCATCACTTTTTGGATGAATGATGCATGACGCAAGTTTTGAGAAAAACTGTTTGAAAACATGGAATTTGAAATAGGGATCTTGAATTGATAGAGAGTTTTGAAAGAGGGACTTAAGTTGAAATAAAAGTTATGACCGCACCATTTTAGATTGCCTACGTATCTCATTTGGTAAGAATCAAGTCATTCATAGTTTGGGCAAGAGCCTAATGGAAAATAGGCACATTAGGGCCTTTGAAGACACATGAGATGGTTGAGGTCACCTTAGAGTTGCGAGTTTTGAAATCACCTTTGAAAATAGCTTTTGGAAGATGTGAAGTGTCTAGCTACTTTTTTCAAGACAAGTTTAAGAGAATTCTTGATAATATTTTGGAATAGGGTATGGAAGAATTAGAAAAGATTTCTGAGCAAGATGTTTTTGAAAGAATGTCATGTGAGGTTTGCATTGAAGGATCATTTAAAGAGGGGGGGGGGGGGGGGTCTTAACTTGAAACCTTGAAGCATGTTAACCTTGTGTTGGGTTGGACTAGGGTCGACTAACTCGGGCTAGGTTGACCTAGGGTTGAAGTGACCTAGGGTTAACTAACTTGGGTTAGGTTAACCTAGGGTTGGACAGCTAGGGTCAAGTTAACCTAGGGTCGGATTGAACTAAGGTTAACTAACTAGGGTTTGGTTAACCTAGGGTTAAGGTGACTTAGGGTTAACTAATTTGGGTTAGGCTAACCTAAAATTAGACAACTAGGGTCAAGTTAACCTAAGGTGGATTGAACTAAGGTTAGGTTAACCTAATGTTGGAAGGTGGTTTTGAAAGGCAAATCATGTTATGCAAAGGACTTTTGTAAACAAACCTTTTTGAAGACCATTTCCATAAAAATTTGACTCTAGTCAAGAATATGGTTTATATGGTTGGTGCTTGAAAACTATTCCAAATAAGGTTTCCTCAGGACCATTATAACTTTTATCTTGAAAAGAGTAGGAATCAACACAATAATGACAACTTTCTGGAAAACAATTTTTAATAAAAATATGGAGAGAATGAACTTTTGAAAACCATTTTTGAGAAGAAGATTTTAAAAACCATTTTTAAAGGAAACCATTTTAACAAGTTAGGGTTCCTATGGCCAATGTAATGGGAGACCACTCAAGAGAGGGTTCCATGGGGCCATTCCAACCACTAAACTTGAGAAAATAACAACCTTAGAAATTAGAGAGTTTAAAAACCATTTTTATGCAAGTTAGAATGCAAGAGTGCAAAAATATGAGTCAGGGGTTAATGGGGAGATTTTCTAAGGTATGATTACCTAGGTCTCATTCTAGGCTTCAAGGGACCAACTCTTAGAACCACTTTGAAAATAATATTGAGCTTGAAAATGGCATGGAAATGAAAATAGTGTAAGTTTTGCAAAATATGGTTATAAACATGAAAATAAAGCCAAGCACACAAGACATAAACAAGATAGCCATATGTAAGGGGGTCATGAATTCATACAAGGCCTTAGGCTGCACCACATAATCAAGGTGCTCCAAGGCCATACCATCTTAAAATAGGCTAGTGAGAGATCTCCCTACATGGTGGCTTTCACTAGCTTTCCTCTAGGCATGAGCTGGGAGCTCTCTTGTCTCAAACATGCAAGAATGGGGGGTAGATGACGGGGATTAAAATAGAAAATAGCCTAAGTAGGCTAAGAGGGAGAAGAGAGGAGTGGGGGAAGACAAAAATATAAAAGGAAATACTACCTTTTGCCTTCAAACACTCTAAAACTTCATTAGATGCTTGGACTTGATCTTAAACGGACTTGGAAGGGGCTGGAATAAGGTCTTCTATAGCATGGAAGGCCTTGTAGGGGAGGTGTATGGGCTAGAGTGAGGTGAAATGCAATCTAAGTGTTTGGAAAGAGGAATAAATGGAGGGTCTCGAATTTCTAGAGCTGTTTGTGCAAAGTTTCATTACAGTTTTCGATTCTGGAATATGCAAAGGGGGAGGCCCAAATTTATAGGCAACCTTGGAGAGACCTGGAGCATGTACTACATGCGGCTGGACAAAATTTACCCTAGCGCATGTGCTACATGTGCCAGTACTGTTCCATTGGCAGAATGCCACGTGGCACCCATTGTACTGGTTAAATCTTAATGGTAAAGGAAAGTTTGATTGACCTGATCAAACTTTGGGTGTATGTAGCATATGCTCCGTCGCCGAGAGTATTCGTTTAAACTTTGCCTTGTTAATTGTGTCAATCGGGAAGGTTTCGGAAGAATCAGTTGCATCCACGGTGTTCTTTTAGGGTTTCTCGTGAACTTTTAAGTTTTTGGAAAGTTTAAACAGTGTTCGGAAGTGTAAGATATCGTCTCGGGAAGTGTGTATGAAATTGCATTTTTGCAGAGCGTCAATCATACGCTCCGTGGGGGTTCAAAAGTACCTTTTTGTGTGCCGCATGATCGAGGCCTTCGGGAAGCGATCTCTCCGATCAGACCGTAGCGATGGAAAGTACTCCAGAATGCTTTTGGAAATTTTCTAATTTATGTATTTCTTAAGTCGTTTGATGGTGTATTATAATCAGGGAATCAGTGAAAAAGTTAATTTTGGTAGAGAGTCTATAAGACGTTCCAGGGGTTGCTGGAAGTAGCAGTTTTCGAGCTACGTGATGAGGGGCTTCAGGAAGCAATATATCCAATTGAGTGTTATCGTTGGAAAGACTTAGGAACGAGCTTTTAGGAATTCTCAAGTTTACGCATTTCTTAAGTCGTTTGATGGTACGTTATAACCAGGGAATCGGGAGTAAAGGCAATCTTAGCAAAGCGTCTGTGAGACACTCCAGGGGAACTTTCGTTGAGTCGAGAGTGTTTAGTATCATAAGGTCCTCCTTTGGTTAAACAAGAGTGTATGACAAGACCTGCCATTCAATATTCTAGACCCAGTGTAGTTTCGGGGCGCGTTTGGGTCGCTAGGGGCAAAATAGTCATTTTGACCAAGTTTGATTGAAAAAGGTCAGGAATGGACCGGAGTGTTATATTAAGCATGCTGAGTCATCCAGGGATGATCCCGAAAGAATTTTTCACTGTTTGGTGGGATATGTGCTATGCTAGAGCATTCAAGGGTAAAATGGTCATTTTGACAGGAGCTAGCCGAAATAGGACCGAAATTGGATAGAATGGTGTGTTAAGTACGCCTAACTGCTTAGTAACACTTTGAAAAGGTGGACTTACTGTCTTGAGGGATTTTAAACTTTCCCAAGACGCGCTTGGTGGCCCAAGGGGCAGGTTTGGTCATTTTTCACCGAGTCGGGCTAGTAGGCGCCGATATTGACTTAGGTGTTGGTTCCCTAGACAGCCTGGTCTAGGAAAGCTACCTGTGCGATGTTTGTCCCCGAGACCACCTAGTCTCAAAGAGTTACCTGTAGGGTGGTGTTGGTTTCTAAGAACGCCTAGTCTCAGAAAGCTACCTGTAGGGCGGTGTTGGTTTCTGAGAACGCCTAGTCTCATAAAGCTACCTATGAGGGTGGTATTGGTCTCCAAGAACGCCTGGTATCAAAAAACTATCGAATGACAGACATTGCGCGGGCTAAAAGGCACTAGAAGTGAACCGTCTGGAGTTTAATAAGGTGTTGGTCCCTGAGATCGGCCGATCTCAGGAAACTACCTGAATGGCGTTAGTTCCCAAGACCGCCCAATTTCGGAAAGCTGCCTGGAATGCCTAGGGGCATGATGGTGTTTATGGCTTCAGTTGGGCTTTGTGGGTCTGGGAAACGACTAGTTGACTGAATTGAAGTTTGAAAAACCCGTCTTAGGCTTGCACATACTGTGAGGTTTGAAAACGGGATCTGGCCGGGACGAAGATTGCCGAGCGGGCAAAAATGGGGTGCTTACACAGGTGATTTTGCATGTTTATTCACAAGGGTTTTTCTTGAAATTGGGAATTTTGTCAATGTGGCTTGCCAGGTTCTATGTTTTTGCTAGATTTTTGCTAGTTGAGTATTGAAAATATGTTTTGATTATTTTTTAAAGGTTTCTAGAATCTTTTTGATTTTTCTTGAAATATTGATCTTTGAAAATGCACTTTTGCTTAGAATATTGAATATTGAATACATTTACTCGTGTGTTGGGTGCTCGTGGAATGGAATTGAGTTCTTTGGTTTGGAATGCGGTGGGGAGCACGGTTTTGCTTTGTTGTGGTTGGTTGGAATTTGTGAAAAAATAATTTGTCGAAATAATATTTTTTGACAAAAAAGTACGAAAACTTTCACACTTTGAGAGTGAAATGAAACTTTTTGAAAGAAAAAGTTTGAAAACTTATTTGAAATAAAAATTTTGAGAAAAAAACCTTAAAATCTTGAAATTTTGAAATGAAACTTTTTAAGGAAAAAGGTTCGAAAACTTTGAAATTGTTTTTGAAATGGAACCTTCTTTTTTTTAGTTTTTTTTAAGAGAAAAGTTTGAAAGCTTTTAAACTTTTTTCTGAAATAAAACTTTTTGAACGTGTAAGTTTAAAAACCCCTTTAAGATTTGAAATGAAACTTTTGAGCAAAAAGTTTGAAAACTTTGAATCGTAACTTTTTGAGTGGAGAAAGCTTGGAAAATCTAGAAACTTGGCTTGAAAACAAAACTTTTTGGAGGAAAAGTTTGGAAAATCATAGAAGATTGTTTTGAAATGAAAACTTTTTAAGGGAAAAGTTCAGAAAACTAGGATTTTGGAATGAGTCTTTTTGAGGTGAAAACTTGGAATCCTAGAATTTTGAAATGAAATTTTTGAGGAGAAAGCTTGAAAACCTTGAAACTTTAAATTGAAAAGAAACTTTTTAAGGGAAAAAGTTAGAAAACCTTTGAAATTGTTTTGAAAAAAAAATTCTTGAGGAGAAAGTTTAAAGCCCAGAAACTTGAGATTAAAATAAAATTTTTTAAGGGAAAAGGTTCTAAAAACCTTTGAAATTTGAAATGAAACTTTTTGAGGAGAAAGTTCGAAAAACTGAAAACTTTGAAACGAAAGTTTATGAGATGAAAGTTTGAAAACTCGGGAACTTTGAAACGAAACTTTTTGAGCCGAAAGTTTGAAAACCTAGAAACTTGATATCGAAATAGAAATTGTAAGGGAAAAAGTTCGGATAACCTTTGAAATTTGAAATGAGACTTTTTGACGAGAAAGTTTGAAAACCCGAAAACTTGAGATCAAAATGAAACTTTTTACGAGAAAAAGTTCAAAAAGTCTTTGAAATTTGAAACGAAAACTTTTTGAGCAGGAAATTTGAAAACCCGAAAACTTGATATTGAAACGAACTTTTTAATGAAATAAGCACAAAAAAACCATTAAAATTTGAAACGAAACTTTTTGAGTAGAAAGTTTGAAAACCCGAAACTTTGAAATGAGACTTTTTGAGGCGAAAGTGTTAAAACCTTGAACTTTGTTTTTCAAACAAAACTTTTTGAGGGAAAAAGTTTGAAAACTTAACATCAATTTGAAAACGGAACTTTTTGGAGGATAAAGCTTGGGAATCCTCGGAAAATTGTTTTGAAATGAAACTTTTTAAGGGAAAAAGGTTGAAAACCTTTGAACTTTGAAACCATTTGAAGGGAAAACTTAGAAAGCTTATTTGAACTCAGAAGTTGAAACTTGAAACTAGGAAATTGAAACTTTCTGAAGAAATTTGAAGAAAACTAGGAACTTTGAACTTTTTGAAATTTGAAACTTTTCTTTTTTTAAAAGAAAAAAGTTTATAAAACTTGGTTGGGCTTGAAACTCGAAACATGAAACTCTTTGTTTGGACTCGAAACTTGAAACTTTTTAAAGAAAAAGCTTAGAAAAGTTGTTTTGACTTGAAATTGAAACTTTTTGAAGAAAAAGTATAGAGAACTCGATTTGACTTGAAACTTGAAACTTTTTGAAGAAAAATTTTAGAAAACTTGATTTGATTTGAAACTTGAAACTTTTTTTTTTTTTCTGCAGCTTTCTTTTTTCCTTTTTCTTCCTTTTCTTTTGTTTTCCTTTTTTTTGTTGGCTTTCTTGCTTTTTTCTCTCTTTTCCTTCTTTTTTCGTATATGCATATTCCCCATATTGACGGATTCTAACCATTCTTTTGTCTTTGCTTTGGTTTCAAGATAGCCAACGTGGGAGAGAGTGGTTCGAGGAGAGGTCGACACCAGGGGAAGGAGCCTCATGTGGATCCTGATGAGTAGGTGGTCAGCTAGAGTGGTTCAGCCCATACTGGGAGTGGTCGTTCCCACCATTTATCTGGCCAAGCCGCTTCCATCAATAGTCAGATAGCGGGCGAACCTTCAATTGCCCCAAAGGAGGAGGAGGAGGAGGAGGAGGAGGTAGCGATTTCTGTGGATCCAACTGTAGGGTTTGGTGTAGCCTATGTCAGGTTAAGAGGTCTAAACCCGCCTTTTCAGTGAGGTAGATGGCAATTCCCGATATTCCCCCACTGTAGGATCTAGCTCACCATCCCAGCATGTATTCTCATCATGAGTTAATACCACCTGTAACTCATGATTCATTTAGGGGGGGCTAGATTTACTACGTTGAAGGCCATGCAGCTGTCTACTCCTTCTTACCAGCTCTTTGTACACCAAATTGGTTTTGGGGCCTTCATGACCCTATAGACAGACCGCCTTGACCATAGGCTGGCCACTGGACTGATAGAACGGTGGTTTGGAGAGACATAAACATTCCACCTAATGGATTTAGAGCTTAGGCCTACTCCTCTTGACTGGGCCATGATTACGGGGATCCCTATTTCATTGGACTTGTGATCTTTTAGGCCTGATGGGTGATTTCGACTTTGCTTTTATGTCCACATGAGGAGAACTTGCAGTGGAGTCTCCCTTGGCTACTCAGACTATTATAAGATGCTAGCTATTGCTATTTGTGGTTTTCAACTGCTTTTGCAACAACAACAAGTTGACGATCCCTATTTCTTTGGTCATTCTGGTGATGGATCTGGATACCTTTGAGGGTGCTGACTAAGGGACCTTTACCTTTCCTAGTTTTCTACAGGGTGTTAGGATTAGGACTACAGGAGCTTGAAGTAGCCTTACTAGTTTTTAGCCTTTCGTGGTCCAATAGAGTTATGAGTATTTAACTGTGTGGTGGCCAAAGGTGTTGGAGACAGATCTGTTCCCCTGAGCCAGTAGTGGGCTTGGTCCTAAGTGGTGAGACGAGTGCAACTTATAGATTCTATCTCTTTACGGGCCAACCTGGAGTTGGGGCAGCCAGGTAATGTGCCATGGAGGCTCTATACTATGTCCATACATTTTACGGCCATGCGGGAGGTTGTTGATCACTCAAAAAACGTGCGATAAATAACATCCAGTGTATGGCCACGATGTATAATAATTACTCGGTAAAGTCTAAGGTCAATCCACACAGAAAGAGGGTTAGCACAATTAGGAAAACTTACCTTGGTTCCTAAAGGAGCACTACAATAAAAATAAAACAAAAAATCTATTGTTTTGAAAGAGTTTGATTAATCTAGACTATGAAAACTGTTTGAAACTAATACAAGAAAGTCTCAAGACCAATTATTCCAATCAATTGCTTCAGCTAAAATTCCAATTGAGACGTTTGATAACTCAAATCATTAACTGCATCATGAGTTTTTTATTCGAAAGATTTAGCGATAAAAACTATTATTCTTTAACAAACAAACCTAAAATAAATCAAGTTTAGAATCATAGATGCATACCATCAACTCATGTAGTAAATATATTGAACTAGGGTTTATGCATAAATATTACCAAGTATAATCAAACATCTAAGTTTTTGTAAATATTTAGAGTTAGATCCCAAAGAATTTAGAAGAAGATAAAATTATCGAAAACCTAATTACCTCCATTGTTCATCTGAGATCTTCATTGATCTTCACAATTGATTCCAAGATGGAATTTAGCTACTCAAAGCCATGATAGATGCACAAATATATATTGAAAGACTGAATGATACAGGAATTGAAAAACTATGAAAACTTTGTAAAGTTCTACTCTAATCTACTCCTAAAACTCATAAAACTAACTACTACCAAGAACTCCCCAAAACAGGTTTCAATCCCAGCTTTTATATGCTTTGAAAAGTCCAGAATCCGCGAAGCATTCGAAAGGTTTGGGCCACAGGTCGGACGCTTGTTTGAACTGGCTTCGAATAGACTTCTGATGCTCTTTATGCTCTCTAAATCTCTCGAACGGGCTTCAGAACTGATTTTGATGGGCCTCTATTTGGCACACCCTTCGAACACTCCTCCGTACCATTTGAACACTATTTTTTACTGTTTGAACGAGCGTTTGAATACCCCTTGGCACCAAGCGACGACGCCGCTATGCAGACTGTTTAAACGCTCCTTTGTAATTTTGCCCGAATTTTTCCTTTTTAGCATGGGAATCCTATTAACATCAAACAAAGTAAGTTAGTGATAAGTTAGGACTAAAACTACATAAATAATCCTATTTTAGGTCCAACAAATGACTAATTAAGACATGTAGATTACACTTTTACAGTATAATCACATGCCAATGTGATAAATAACTATTTTCATAGATTAGTTTCAAATAAACAGACACCTTTCAAAGTATTGATTTTTGGTCTTTTTTAAAAGTAGTTCATTATTTTGTGTAAACTAAGAGAAGTGATACACGTTCTTCGTCATCTAGTCATTTGTCCCTGAGAATTTGACCTCGGACTTCACTGGGTTATACTGCTTTGCCATCCTACACATGAGATCATTTGATGATCTTTCTGAAGACATTATGTAGTGCAAGTAAAGTTTTTGGCGCCGTTACTGGGGAAGTTTAGCCTATTGGGGTTAGAGGACAAACCTTGGAGATTTAATTATGATAGAAGCACTTCACCATTATTCTACGATCACAAGGAGACTTAATAGCCCGCTTGGGTAACTTCATTCCATCTTTTATTTTTAAGCAATTATTATTGCTTTTTATTTTAGTTAGGTTGGAGTGGTGTTATTTGCTAATTGGTGGTATAATTTGTGGAGAATTGGAGGATACATTGGTTTAAAATAATCAAATTGGTGGTTTGTTGTGTGGACACTTGGAGGTTGAATTAAGCTTATTTATGGATACTTATATGAGCATGCATGGTATAAGGGATGCGCCTGCAACTCCTCATATATCAATGAGAGACTACATAAATATTGCTAATTCTAACAACCCTTATCCACCTACCTATAATCTGAGGCGGCGTTATCGTACTTCATCCCAATACTATGAACCACCACCATAATATTACCAAAAACCCCCTCCCATTTCACACTATACACCCTATACATTCTACACACCACCTCCTTCACCCTACACACCTCCTGTAGAAAGCCAAGAGGCTATACTTCCGCAATATATGCACCATCACACAAGTGTGTACTCTGGGTTCAATAAAACTCTTGAACAACGGGAGAGAGCTCGAGAACAAGAGGAGAGAGCCGAGAAAAACATGAGCCCGATCTATAGCAATTGGAGTGATTCCGTAGTGAAATACATAGGAACATGAATCTTTTAAAACAACTCTGGGGTATTCAGAGGATGATGAGTTTTCGGCCCAACACCCAACCTTGAATATCACGAACAAGAGGCCGAGACTAGCTTAAACCCTTCTCACCCCAATGATCACGACCTATCCATTATCACCCTTAGGAGTGAGACAATCATAGAAGAACCCATCCTTCCCATGGTATCTAAACTAATAAAAGAAGTTCCTAGGGTGGATGTGGAAGAGGATGCGATTAAAGATGAGAAACCATCCTTCCCAAAGTGTCTGAACTAAGGAAAGTAGTACCTAAAGAAGAGGTAAGGAAGGAAGGACTAGTGGAGAGAAAGGGAGAGGAAGAAAGAATTGACATATTTCAAGATAACGATCAAGCATTGCTATCTCACAATCCTCTCTATCATCAATTGAGCCTTACTATCACTATCATGCCGAATAATTTTTTCTATTCTTTGTCGTTTCAAAACTTGCATAATTGTTTTGTGTGATTTTGAGTTCAATAGTGTTCTTACATGTGCATATTTATTGATACTGAACTCATTATTAATGGTGAATGGTTGGTAGTATATGTAAGTAAGCATCCACGACGTGGTGTGGGGTGAACTCAACTATGTACTTTGTACATTAGTGTATCTTATTTGTATATTATTAGATTTTCTTTTTAGTTGTTTTAATTGTTTTGCTTTAGGATATTTGTTAGCTTCTAGAATTTTGATTTTTCCTTGGTTAATGGGGAAGGGAGGGGTTCCCATTTTTGTTCTTCCCTCCATACATCGTACTTCTTGGGCGTTATTTGCATGCATTGACGACATTGCATAACTTTAGGCACTGTCCAAGGAGGGGGAGGATAGTTAGATTTTTCAGGTTTTTCAAATTTTTTTTAATTCTTTTTTCTCATTTTTCTATACTTCAAACCTTATCATGTTTTATGGATCAGTTTAAGGTGTTGCTCTATATTTCCTATCTTTCAGACACTGGAGTTATCCGTGTCGCGTCTTGATTTTTAACCAAGCCCTCTTGGCTTGGAAAAAAGTATAGTACTTTCTTGTTAGAACTTATCCTCCTAGAAGAACAAGTGCGACTAGGTTTAATCTTGAAATTGATTTAAATAAGGACTTTTGAAAAAAAGTTTGGAGTCGTCACCTAACATAATTAAAGATGTGTTAGATCATCTAAAACTAAGTATAATCTAAAGACTAAACTTAGGTATTCTGAAAAGGTTTTGAAAATATCATTTTAAGAAGGTTTTTGGAAAAGAGGTCTTATTAACCTTTTGAAAGCCTTTTTGAAACGTGACTCCGATTTTGGTCATCGAAATAGAAATCTATGGTCTAGAGATTGGCTACGTGTAGGAAAAATATCATATGATCATCATACCTATATGTCTAATCGCCCTTAGTTCACTCACTTGAATCACCGGTTACTAATTGTTCACTTATATTCACTTTAAAGTTTTGAAAATGGGGTTTGGTCATCATTTTTTGGATGAATGAGGCATGATGCATGTTTTTGAAAAGATGGTTAAAAATAGAAAGTTTTGAAGTGATTTAGGATGGAAATTTAAACTTGATAGAAACTTTTGAAAAGGGAACTTGAGTTGAAATAAAAGTTATGACTACACCATTTTAGGTTGTTTACGTATCTCCTTTGGTTAGAATCAGGTCATTCGTAGTTTGGGTAAGAGCCCAATAGAAAAGAGGCACATTGGGGCCTTTGGAATGTTTTTAAAGACACATCGAGGTCTATGGAAAGGTTTGAAGACGTTTTGAGGTCTTTGGAAAAAGGAAACTTGAGAGTTTAGGAAGTTGTCTTTGAAATAGGATTTGGGATACTTGAAGTATTTTTTGAAATCGGGTTCAAAGATGATTTTGAATGTTTTTGAAATTATCTCAAGGGAGTTTTGAAATGTTTTTGAATCAACTCAAGGAATTTTTGAAGTCTTGTTTTGAAAACTTCAAAAGTAGAGTTTGGGTTAGAAATGCTCTTGTGAATTTGTCTTCGAAAGCCTTTTGAAAGTAGTTTCTTGGATACCTTATGAAAGACATGTGTAATATTTCATCACCTTAAGAGGTTAGTCATTGAAGAACTAACTGTTGACTCAAGGTTGATCACTAAGTTGATTTTGATGATAACTAAACCTTGTGTTATTTTCCTAATGCATTTACTTAGTGTACAGATTAATAAAGATCATAATTTAGACTTAGAAATTTGACTTTAAGTCTAATATATGTCAAAGTGAATGCATAACAACCAAGATCAAGTAATGCACTCCAAGAGTCATGCAATGTACAAAAATATAACATTGACACCTATTCCAACTTCAAACGAATGATTTGCATTCGAAGAGATTGAAGGTGTTCAAATAAAGATTTTATCAAGTATGCATAGATTCAATAAAGTTGACTTGCATTCGAAGAGATTGAAGATGTTCAAAAGAAGACTTCATCTAATGTGCAAAGATCAATTGAAGATGATTTGATTGAGAAAAGATTGAAGATGTTTAAGAAGAGAATTCATCGTAATTACATAATCTTTACAAAGAATCCAAGTAAAGACTTTATTTGGGATGTAAAGACTCAATAAAGATGATATGTACTCAGAGAAAATGAAGTTGTTCAAGAATAGACTTCATCAAGCTTATAGAAGTCTCATTGAAGTGAACCCAATGAAAAAAAGAGCTTGGCAATGAAAGAGAAAGCTTGGCAATGAATGAAGGAGCTCAGCAGTGAATGAAACAGCTCAGCAATGAAGAAGAAAGATCGGCAACAAAGAAAAAGAGCTCAACAATAATGAAATGAAGTTCTAACAGTGTAGAAACCAAGAAAAGATGGTGATCAAGTGATAGATTCAATCCAAATTGAATAGAGAACAACTTTGATGAATTAAAAACTTAGATCTATCATCATGCCCTAAAAAGAAGATTCCTTGAAGATCTTACAGTAGTGCTAAAGCTGAACTTGATAATGAAAAGACAGAAGCAAAATTTCTAGATAATGTGTCGACACATGAAAATGAAGAGTCGACACATGAAGACAGAAACCAAAAATCTGAAGACTGAATGATCAAGTGTCGACATATGGAGTTGATGTGTCAACACATAGAGACAATGGACAACATCTGAAAAATGCAGACTAGATGTGTCAACACATGGAACCAAGTGTCGACACCTGGGAGATAACAGCTAATTTTTCTAACATTATAACGGACTGGACTTGCATTAAATGAGCCCCAACAACCTCCAACGGACGAAATCAATACAGGGGTTTATATACAAGCTTCCAACTGCATTTATAGACAAGAGATACAAGAAAAACAAGTACCATTGACTGATCAAACTGAAAAATCTGAACATTCTTCTTGTTTTCATTATGTGAGCTTTTATTGTTCTATCCACTCTTGATAGAGAGTTTGTAATTCATTTGTATATCTTTATACACCTGTAAGTGAGAGTTTGAGAGTTCTCTTGTAGAAGAAAAACTCTTATAAGTGTGAGTGAAGCTTGGACAAAATCACTTGGTGGCTGGGAGAACTTGGGAAGAAGTTCTTATGTAAAAGTGAGTTGAGCACTTGGTAAATCAGCATCCATTTTGTAATTAGAGATTGCATAGTGAAGGAAGACTTCAAAGGGATCTTGGGGTGAGGATGTAGACCACGAATTGTGATTGTACCTCGGTAATTCTTGGTGTGCTTTCTATTGCTCTATTTTTCATTCGTTTTTTGGTTACATTGCATTATAAATAGATTGATCACTGTTATATTGATTAGATTGATTTTAATTAATCTTAATTGCCATTAATTTTTGAAAAACCCAATTCACCCCCCCCCCCAACTCCTCGGGTTGCCATTTGGGCCAACAATTGGTGTCAGAGCTTGTATTCCTGTTTAAGGCTTAACATCCTAGGAATAGATCCATGGCAACCAATTTTGAAAACTCTCTTGGTAAGGGTTAATCCACAAACAGACCACCTATGTTCAATGGCACTAATTATAACTATTAAAAAAAATAGAATGAGAATCTATATTCAATCAGTACATTATGAATTATGGAGACTCATAGTAAATGGTTCCAAAACTTTTACAACAAAAGTAGAAAGAATAGATTTCACTAAACCTGAATTCGAATGGGATGAAGATGATTCGAAAATGCTACAATCTAATGCTAAAGCTATGAATATTCTATATTGTGCACTTGATTCCAATGAATTCAATTATATCTCCACTTGTGAATCAGCTAAAAAAATATGAGATAGACTAGAGATTACACATGAAGGTACCAATCAAGTTAAGGAATCTAAAATCAATATTTTAGTACATAGTTATGAATTGTTTAAAATAAAACTTGATGAGTCTATCACCGAAATGTTCACAAGGTTCACCGATATTATTAATGACTTAAAATATCTTGGAAAAGTGTATCTTAACAATGAGCAGGTGAGGAAGATTTTAAAATTTTTGCCAAAAGCTTGGTGTCGTGCCCTGATTTTTAGCACTCGAGGAATACACACACAAGTAGAAAAAATACTGTACTCTCTCGTTAGAACTCACCCTCCTAAAAGAATGAGTGCGACTAAGTTTGAATTGAAAATTGATTTGAATAAAGAGCTTTTAGAAAAGATTTGTAGTCGCCACCTAACTTGATTAAGGTGAGTTAGGTCACCTAAAAATTAAGAATAATCCGAAGACTACACTTAGGGTTTTTGGAAAAAGGTTTTGAAAATATCACCTTAAGAGAGGGTTCTTAAGAAAAATAGGTTGTTTGGCAACCTTTGAAAAGTATTTAGCCTTTTTTGAAAAATAACTCCGTTTTTTGTTTTTCGAAAACAGTGACCTAGGTTCAGAGGCTGGTTACGTGTAGGGAAGACACACTAAGCCATCATCCTACCTCGCCCTTTCAGTACCTACATGTCAATCTACCCTAGATTCACCTATGAGAGTCTTTAACTAACTGTAGTTCAATCCTATCTACTTTTAGAAAAGAAATTGACATGATACATGATATGTAAGTGCAAGAAAAGATAATAGAAAAATAGATTTGGAAAGAAATTGATTTGATTTGAAAAGAAAGAGATAGAAGTTTGAATTTGAAAAGAAGGTTTTGGAAATTAAAAATAAAGATTTGGAAATAGAAATTCGAAATTAGAAGTTTAAAAATAGATTGGAGATTTGGAAAGATTTTATGGAAATAGAAACTTGAAAAATGTTGTGACCGCACCCATAGAGGTTGCCTATGTATCTTTTTGGAGGAATCAGGTCAGTCGTATTTCAAACCAGAGTTCGATAGAAAATAGAAGGTATGACTGGAAGAAAGAGATTGAACTTTAATTGGAAGATTTGAAAAGATTGATTTTGAAAGACTTGGTTTTAAGAAACCTAGACTTAGGAACTTAGAAAAGAAATATTGGATTTGACTTGGAAAGATTTTAGAAAAGAATTAACTTGAATATTAGACTTGGAAGATTAGGAAACTTGGAATTAGGAAATATTCGAATTAGGAAAAGTTCGAATTAGGAAAGTTTCAATTTAGGAAAGTTTCGATTTGGAAAGTTCCGCTTTAGGAAAGTTTTAATTTTAGGAAAGTTTTTTAATTAGGAAAGTTTTCGAAATAGGAAAGTTTTGAATTTGGAATGTTTTGAAATAGGGAAGTTTTCAAAATAGGGAAGTTTTGAATTTGGAATGTTTCAACTTAAGAAAGTTTTGAATTTAGAAAGCTTAGAATTTTAGAAAGCTTTGGATTTGGAAAGATTTAAAATTTATAAAGTTTAAGATTTAGCAAATTTTGGATTCAGAAAGCTTCAAATTTAGAAAGTTTAGGATTTAGAAAGTTTTAAAGTTTAAGTTTTAGAAAATTTTGAGATTAGGAAATGTTTGAGTTTAGGAAAAATTTGAAAACTTAGATTTGGAAAGTTAAGATTTGAAAAGGGGTAGGGTTAGGAAAAGGTTGAATTAGGAAAGATTTGAAAATTGAATTTTAGAATTTAGGAAAAGATTTTTATGTTCAAGTTTTGAAACTAAAGATTTAGGAAAGTAGAAGATTAGGAAGGAGTTGAATTAGGAAAAATTTGGATTAGGGAGGGATTGGATTTTGTTTCTGAAAGAGAAAATTTGATTTTGTTTTCAAAAACGGAGGATTGGATTTAGTTTCCTAAACGGGAGATTGAATTTGGTTTTCTAGAGGGAAGATTTGATTTGATAAGGATTTGGAAAAGGAAGTTTTAGAAACCCTAGATTAGGAAATGTATAGTTTTGATGTAGAAAATAGGTTTTGAAAATATGTATAGTTTTGATGTAGAAAACAAGAAGTTTTGAAAACCTAGGTTTTAAGGCAAGTTTGAAAACTATGTTTTTGGAAAGAAAATTAAGATCTCCTAATCGTGGCTCTAGGGCTTGACTTGGGCTCTAAGGAAAGGAATTTTTGGAAAGTGTGTTTTTTGAAAACAAGTTTTTGGAAGAAAATCCTAGAGAGGAGTTTCTAGAAGATGAGTTTTAAAAAGAGAGTTTTTGGAAAGAGATTTTGGAAGAAGCTTTTTGAAAAGAGATTTTAGGAAAGTGAATTTTGAGGAAGGCATTTTCTAGGAAGGAAACCTAGGAAGTGTTTTTTAGTAAAGGAATTTTGAGGACAATGTTTTGGAAAGGAGTTTAAAAATAGATTTTTGAAGAGAGTTTTCGAAAACAATTTTGGGAGGAAGAGTTTTTGGAAAGCATATTGAAAGAGAGACTTTTGAAAATAGAGTTTTTTGGAAAGTATGAAAACATTTCACTTTCCTAAAGCGATTCTAACCACAAGAAGGCTAGAACCACTTTAAGAAAAGTGGTTTTGAAAACAACAAGGAGTTGAAAATATGGACCATGTTGGTCACTTTAAATATAGCACTCTCCTAAAGCAACCCTAGCCATGGAAAGGCTAGAATCACCTTATGATTGTGATTTTGAAAACAAGTTTTGAAAAAGAAGATTTTGATACAATTTTGAAAACAAGTTTGAAAACGATTTTGAAAACGACTTTTGAAAGAATGCAAGAATCATGATATGCATAATGCAAATTTGGGGTCGTGAACATACAAGGTTAAGGCTTCACCACATAATTAAGGGGGCCGAACTCACGTGGTCTCCGGTTAGACTAAAAGAAGGCCCTCGACACGGTGACCCTCCAATAGTCTAATCCTACACATGGACCAGGAGTCCCCTTGTTTCAAGCATGCAAAGAAAGGGGGGGAAAGAGATGGGGGATTAAAATAGAGAAAACCCAAGTGGGTTAGGAGAGAGAAGAGAGAGAGGGAAAGTGCAAAAATTTAAATAAGAAGCCTACCTTGTGTCTTTTTTATTTTGCTTAGCTTTGCGCGCTTTGTTTTACTTGTCTTGCTTCAATCTTCACTTCAATCTTCAAGAGTTCGTCTTCAATATTCAAACCTTCAGATTGCAGCCCTTCAAGCCTTCAAAGGAGGGTTGGAGGCTAGTGTATAAATGTATGAGAATGTATAGGAGTGTATAGGAGACTAGGGTTTAGCTAGGGTTTAGAAACCTAGAGAAGCTAGGGTTTTGAGAGTGTACGAGCTTTGTATATTGAGAATTAGGGTTTTTAGATTCAGTTTGCAGACCTTTTTCATGCTGGAATAGGCTTTGTATTTACAGAGGAATGTACTAGCGCCTGTTGCAATGGCGCCAGGCCAAAAATTACACTGGCGCCACTAGGAATGGCGCCAAACCATTTTTTGGCTTGGCGCCAGCCATTTAGGAAATGTTTAAGGTCGGCAAGCAACGTATCTTTAGAAGATTTGGGCGCCTGTACTAGTGACTGCCATGTAATTTTTAACCTGGCTTCACTAGGAGTGACTCTGGAAAGTCCGGGAAAGATTTAAGGGACCGGGATTGGCCTGGAAGGCCGGAAAAGGATAGGAACATTTATAACAGTGTCCCAGAGGTATTTGACTTGAAAAATGAGGATAGGATGTGTCGAAGGGGTTGACCGGGCCATTAGGGGCAAAACGGTCAACCGGGCCGTAAAGCTGCCGAGATGGACCCAGAATGTTTCAAAAAAAGACTCAAGATTTGAAAACATTATTTAAAATGTTTCCAAAGGCTACCGGTTTGATACCCAGAGCTAGTGTGTTCGGAAAAAGCGACCGGCCCAGCAGGGGCAAAACGGTCATTTTGCACCGAGTTTGTCGGAATTGAATCAGAATGATCCGAAAAGATAAAGGAAGGACGGGAATACTATAATAAGCATTCCCGGAAAGTTACTGGTTTGATACCCAAAGCCGGTGTAGTTCCCGGGAAATTCGGATACCTAGGGGTAAAATTATCATTTAGCTTCACGTGAGCCCTATGGGCCCAGGAAGCAATCGGTGGGCTAAATTGGAGTTTAGAAATCGGGTTAAAGTATGAATATGCGTGTGATGTGTAAAAGCAAGCCCAGTCGGACCGGAGATTGCCAAGCGGGCAAAAATTGGGTGCTTACACTTGGGAAGCTAAAGTCATAGCAATTCAAGAAGCAAAAGCCTCTTGAAGAACTCTTGTGTTCTTTAATGACTCATAAGCTTACTCAAAAGCAACATGCCTAAGAGGAAGAAGAAAAGAAGAAAAGGGTAGTTGTATTTAAATTCACCAGTCAAGATGATGAATCAGCAAATGATGAGAATGAAGATAAAATAGCTTTCATAACTCGAAAATTTAGAAGATTTACGAAGAAGAAATGGAAAGGTGGAAAGAAGCATGAAGCCAAAAAAGAACCTAGTAAAGAATCCAATATAATATGCTATGAACGCAAGAAGCATGACCATATAAAGGCAGAGTGTCCTCTGCTCAAAAATAGAGAAAAGAAATATCAAGGGAAGAAGGCCATGGTAGCCATGACATGGAGTGATGATGAAGAATCAAGCTCCGAAGAAGAAGTCAAACCTCAAGAAGTGCCTAGATCTCATGGCTCATGAGGACGACAGTGAGGTATCTGACTCTTCCCAATTTACTTTCAATGAATTAAAAGATGCATTTGATGATCTACTTTGTGAATTCAAAAACATGGGAATAAAAAATGGACTTCTTGAAAATATGATCTCTACTCTTACTAAGGAAAATGAAGATTTACAAAAAGAAAATGAAGTTTTGAAAAATGAAGTTTGTGTTTTGAATGATAAGATTAAGAAAAACTCTTTTAAAAAAGATTCTTCAAAAGAAAACCAAAATTTACTTGATAAGGTTAAAATCTTGGAAACAACTCTTTTTAGATGTGTAAATGGAAAAGAAAAACTGGATGCAATTTTGGAAAAACAAAAATATTCTCTAGACAAAGTTGGTCTTGGCTTTGATCCTTTTAAAAGAAAGAAATTTTCAAAAGGCAGATTTAGTGCTTCAACTGGAAAACCACAAATCTCATACTTTTATTATAATAAAATAGGACATATTGCTAATAGATGCTATGCTTTACAAAAATCTAATGTTCCTAGCAATGCATGGGTCCCTATAAGACTATTGAGGACTAACCCCCAAGGACCCAAGATGGTTTGGGTACCTAAGGTCAAATAAATTCCTTTTGTAGGTTTGCCTTCAAGTAAAATCCAAGATACTTGGAAAGTGGATGCTCAAGGCATATGACGGGAGATGAAGCACAATTCATATTTCTCTTACCAAAAGATGGAGGTTTTATCACCTTTGGTGACAATAGCAAAGGGAAGATCATCGGTATAGGTAGTGTTGGTAAGAATTTCTTTACCTCTATCAAAAATGTATTACTTGTTAAAGGACTCAAACACAATCTTTTGAGCATTAGTCAACTTTGTGACAAAGGATGCAAGGTTGTATTTGAATCATCTAAATGTGATGTAATTGACATTAATGGTAATAAGACAATCCTCATTGGTCATAGACAAGGTAATATTTATATTTTCGATTTAAATGATTTATCTTCTTGTAAAGTAGAATGCCTTGCCGCTATGAATAGTGATGAAAGTTGGTTATGGTATAGAAGACTTAGTCACATTAGTATAAGCATACTTTCAAAGGTTTCTAAAAATGATGTGGTAAAAGGACTTCCAAAGATAAAGTTTGACAAAGATAGAGTTTGTGATGCTTGTCAATTAGGTAAGCAAACTCAAATTTCTTTCAAATCTATAAATATGATCACTATCTCTAGGCCATTACAACTATTGCATATAGACTTATTTGAACCAACTAGGACTTTAAGTCTTGGTAGGAAACAATATGCACTAGTTATCATTGATGACTATTCTAGATTTACATGGACATTCTTCTTAGCCCATAAGGATGAGACAATTGTTTTCTTCACAAAATTTTGTAAAAAAGTTCAAAATGAAAAAGGATTTTCAATTACTTCTATTAGGACTGATCATGGATGGGAATTCGATTGCAAACCCTTTGAAATATTTTGCAATGAAAATGGTTTTGATCACAATTTTCAGTCCCTAGAACATCTTAACAAAATAGAATTGTTGAGAGGAAAAACAGAGTTTTAGAAGACATGGGTGGAACCATGCTTTGTGAAAATGATTTACCAAAATATTTTTGGGTTGAAGTTGTTAACACAGCTTATTACGTTTTGAATCAAATTTTATTTAGAAAATTTTTGAACAAAACCTCATATGAACTTTGGAAAGATAAGAAACCGAATGTCTCATACTTTAGAGCTTTTGGATGCAAATGCTTTGTATTGAATAACAATAAAGACAACCTCGGCAAGTTTGATGCAAAATCTAATGAGGGTGTATTTCTTGGATATTTAACACATAACAAGGCTTATAGAGTCTTTAATAAGAGAACTCTAGTGGTAGAAGAATCTGTCCGTGTCACTTTGATGAATATAACTCTTCTTCAAAGAATGTTGTAAGTAATGATGTAGATGAGCTAGAGCCAGACATGAAAAAGATGGACATTTAACCAAGCTCAAATGAAGAACCTCAAAAAGAAAGAGAAGCACAAGAAGTTCCTACAAGCCAACAAGAAGTTAATAAAGGTCTATCTAAGGAATGGAAGTTTATGCATAACCATCCTACGGAACAAATCTTAGGTGATCCTTCACAAGGAGTAAGAACTCGATCCTCTATAAAAATACATGTAACCATCTTGCATTTTTATCACAAATAGAGCCTAAATATTTTGATAATGCTAAAAATGATGAGTTTTGGATTAATGCAATACAAGAAGAATTGAACCAATTTGAAAGGAATGAGGTATGACACCTTGTTCCTAGACCTAATAATCATCTAGTCATTGGAACTAAATGGGTCTTTAGAAATAAAATGGATGAGTCCGGAGTTGTGGTGAGGAACAAGGCAAGACTTGTTGCTCAAGGTTATAGCCTAGAGGGAGGCATTGATTTTAATGAAACAAATGTTCCGGTAGCTAGATTAGATGCCATTAGATTGTTACTTGCATTTGCTTGCTTTAAAGATTTCAAAGTATATCAAATGGATGTTAAAAGTACTTTTCTAAATGGTTTTATCACCGAAGAAATTTTTGTTGAATAATCCCCTAGATTTGAAGTTCCAAAATTTCCTGACCATATTTTCAAACTAACAAAAGCTTTATATGGTTTGAAGCAAGCCCCAAGAGCTTGGTATGAAAGATTGAACAAGTTTTTTATTGATAAAGGTTTCTTAAAAGGAAAAATAGATACCACTCTTTTTATCAAAATAAAAAACAATGACATGCTTTTAGTACAAATTTATGTAGATGATATTATTGTCGGTGCTACTAATGAGTCACTTTGCGAAGAATTTGCTAAGTGTATGCAGGGAGAATTCAAGATGAGTATGATAGGCAAGCTCAACTACTTTTTCAGATTTCAGATCAAGCAATCCAAGGAAGGCATCTTCATCAACCAAGTCAAATACATCAAGGACTTGATCAAAAGGTTTGGCATAGAAGAGGCAAAGCCTATGAATACTCCAATGAGTACTACAAAAAAATTGGATAGTGATGAGAAAAGTAAATTAGTAGATACAAAACTTTATAGAAGCACGATAGGCTCCTTTTTGTATCTAACTGCTAGTAGACCAGATATAATGTTTAGTGTTTGCTTATGTACTCATTTTAAATCTAATCCTAAAGAATCTCATGTGATTGCTGTAAGAGAATATTTCGTTATCTCAAGCACACACATAACCTTGGATTACGGTATCCAAAGGGCACTTGCTTTAATTTGAATGCTTACACTGACGCTAATTATGCGGGGAGTAGAGTTAATAAGAAGAGCACAAGTGGCTCTTGCCAACTCCTAAGCAATATGATTGTATATTAGTATAGCAAGAAACAAAATTCAATTGCTCTCTCCACAGTTGAGGCTGAATATGTAACAGTTGGTAGTTGTTGTGCTCAAGTATTATGGATTAAACAACAGCTAGAAGATTATGGAATCTTGTTTGGTCATATTTCTATTAAGTGTGATAATACTAGTGCTATAAACCTGACTAAAAATCCTATTCAACACTCTCACACAAAGCACATTGAAATTAGATATCACTTTATACGAGATCATGTACAAAAAGGTGATATTGAACTTGATTTTGTGTGCACCAATATGCAATTGGCTGATATCTTTACTAAACCTTTGAGTGAAGATCGTTTTTGCATGATAAGAAGAGAATTGAGAATGAGTGATCCTTTATCATAATACTTGCTTAATTTGAGTGAAATTTATGTTTTGAATGTTTTAAATATGATTATCATGTACGTGTATTGCATTTCTCATATTCATAATTTATTACATGATCATATCAAAACAAAATTTTCCTCCCATATTGAAAAGCCATCTCCTGAATTCCTTATACTTCACATGCCCCAGTCTGGTCGGATGTGTTGACACACCATTTCCATGTGTCGACACATCACGACAGTGGACTCAAATTTATTTTGTTAACAGGCATGTGTTGACACACCAAGTTCATGTGTCGACACATGAGTCCAGCCTATATACTTTGACAAAGCCCACTTTACAAACATTCGAAATTTCCCTCTCTTTCTTTTACTCTCACTCCTTTTCTCTCCCACTCCCCTGTTCACACCAAAAACCAACCATCACCTTCGAACCAACACAAATCTTCCTTCATTCATCTTATAAACCCTAATCGATCTCATTCCATCTTCACACAATCCTTTCCCCATCCTTCGAATCCTCAAACTATAGACATGGCTCCCAAGGTCAACCAAAGACGAGAAAACCCTAAAGACTCCTCCACCCGAAGTTAGAAACGAAAAAGGGTTATACCTCTAATCAGAGAATCAGTTGAAAAGGTTTCTTCAGAATAACTGGGATGGGATGTGGTACACTTCAGAGATGCAATGGCTAAAGAAAGGTACATGAATATTTTCAGTCTCAGTAAAATTTTAAATGGACGATGGATCAACTATGAGTACTTTGAAAATGAGAACTTCAACTTCCCTCATATCCTTACTAATTTGGGATGGAAACCCTACACATTGATTTGAGAGAATGCATACCCAAAATTGGTTATGCATTTCTACTCAAATTTAATGAAGAAGGTTGGAAAGACAGAATTGACTAGCTATGTGAAGGGAGTAATGAACACTCTGAATGAGTTCACCATTGCTGAGATTATGGGCACTGGGTATGGTGGAGAAACCTATTTGAGACCATAAGCCGAAAGAGAACACTTCATGTTTTCTATGGTCAAGACATGCCAGAGTCCACCCAACCTATAGCCAATGACCTTCCTGTTGAACTGAGATTGGTACATCATTTTGTTGCCAAACTTTTTCTGTAAAAAATTGATAGTTTTGAGCATGTGAGTGAGAAGGACTTGTTTTTCCTATGGGCGTTCCTTACAAACACCAAAATTGATGTCCCATACTAAATTCTCACAAACATAGCCAATGCCGCTGCCACATCTTCCAAAAGTCTACCGTATGGTATGCTGCTCACCAAAATCTTCAAACACTTTCAAGTGAATCTATTGGGTGAGAACTATAGAAAGCTTGACCCTTTTCGTGATGAGTACAGTAAGTACACTCTGGGAGAATGGGCTACAAGAAAGTTGATGGCCAGTTGGTTCCAAGGCCTAACAAAGTTGCCCCTGCTAGTACTTCCCACAAAAGAGCATCTGCTTCTGGACGTAGAAAACCCATAGCCCAATCTCTTGAAGCCACTCCAGTTGATGAACTTCTGGGCAATATGATGGACATGCTTCAAAGTATGAACCAAAAACTTGATGATGGGTTGCAACAGTTAAAGAGCCCTAAGCAAGATGTGTTTCAATTGAAAAAGGCTCAATGAATTGAGATTGAGGAAGAGGAAGTAGAAAACGAACAAGTTAATGAAGAGAGAAATGAGGCAGAACAAAAGTCAGAAACTGATTACAGAACTCCATCCATAACTCAACAAGAGAAGGAACCAGAGGAAGAATATGAGGATATAAAGGTTGAGTCTGAGGGTGAGTTTGAGGATAGCTTATCTAATGTACCAAGGAAGAAAGCTGATCCAGCAAAGCAAAACACATCATCTATCCCAGTCTCTAGACCTTTCCAAAGGTGGCCATATGGTTTGAAGCCTCGACCAGTTTCTGGTCCTTCCAACACTGCATCTGATCCTGTTGATCTATCACCCTCTCCCTCTCCATCTCCTTAACCTCCTTCAAAAATTCTCCAACATCAAAAGCTTTACTCCATGGCCCTGTTATAACCTCTGTTTTTATTTTTTATTTTTTTATTAACTATAAAACATTTTGTAATATCATTTTGAATGAATGAAATCTAATTTTGCTCTTTTGCACAATTGATGCAGTGATGATTTGCTTGCTTGTTTGCTTTCCTAATTATACAATTTATTTTGTTATAATATGTTTTGCTATTGTACCTGTCTATAATTTCTATTTTCTTTCTCTTTTTGATGAATTGACAAAAAAAGGGAAAAGAATTGGATAAGAATGAGTAATCAATGAGTGCTAATGAGTGTTTGTTAAGTGCTTATTAGAAAAGAATTGAACAAGAATTAAAGTAAAATAAACAATGAATTGTTTGATGAATTGGAATTTATTAATTGTATATGGCATTGAATGGAAATGAAATGAAATGAGTGTTAATTGATAAATATAAAGCATATTCTCAGGGGGAGTAACATGAATTAATTCCCTCATTATGTTTTGAATTAACTATTAAAAACTCCTTGAAAAGTGTTTTTAAAAATTCTTTTGTCTCTTAAGCATCATTTGCTTAATTATGAAACAACGGGAGAGTTTTCTACTAGTATGCAATCCAACTTTGTTCACTTCATTTTATTGTATATCCATTTAACTTGTAAAGGTTTTGTCATCATTAAAAAAGGGGAGATTGTTGACTCAAGGTGGATCCCTAAGTTGATTTTGATGATAACTAAACCTTGTGTTATTTTACTAATGTATTTACTTAGTGTGCAGATTAATAAAGATCATAATTTAGACTTAGAAGTTTGACTTTAAGTCTAATATATGTCAAAGTGAATACATAATAACCAAGATCAAGCAATGCACTCCAAAATTCATGCAATGTACCAAAACAGAACATTGACACCTATTCCAACTTCAAACGAATGATTTGCACTCGAAGAGATTGAAGGTGTTCAAATAAAGATTTCATCAAGTATGCATATACTCAATAAAGTTGACTTGCATTCGAAGAGATTGAAAATATTCAAAAGAAGACTTCATCTAATGTGTAAAGATCAATTGAAGATGATTTGATTGAGAATAGATTGAAGATGTTTAAGAAGAGAATTCATCGCAATTGCATAATTTCTACAAAGAATCCAAGGGAAGACTTTATCTGGGATGTAAAGACTCAATGAAGATGATATGTACTCAGAGAAAATAAAGGTGTTCAAGAATAGACTTTATCAAGCTTATAGAAGTCTCATTGAAGTGATCTCAATGAAATAAAGAGCTCGGCAGTGAATGAAGGAGCTCGGCAATGAATGAAATAGCTTGGCAATGAAGAAGAAAGATCGGCAACAAAGAAAAAGAGCTCAACAATAATGAAATGAAGTTCTAACAGTGTAGAAACCAAGAAAAGATGGTGATCAAGTGATAGATTCAATCCAAATTGAATAGAGAACAACTTTGATGAATTAAAAACTTAGATCTATCATCATGCCCCAAAGAGAAGATTCCTTGAAGATCTTATAGTAGTGCTGAAGCTGAACTTGATCATGGGAAGACAGAAGCAAGATTTCTAGGTAATGTGTCTACACATGAAAATGAAGAGTCGACACATGAAGACAGAAGCCAAAAATCTAAAGACTGAATGATCAAGTGTCGACACATGGAGTTGATGTGTCAACACATAGAGACAGTGGACAACATCTGAAAAATGCAAACCAGATGTGTCGACACATGGAACCAAGTGTTGACACTAGGAGATAACAGCTAGTTTTTCTAATGTTATAACGGATTGAACTTGCATTAAATGAGCCCCAACAACCTCCAACGGACTAAATCAATACAAGGGTTTATATACAAGCTTCAAAGAAAAAGAGCTCAACAATAATGAAATGAAGTTCAAACAGTGTAGAAACCAAGAAAAGATGGTGATCAAGTGATAGATTCAATCCAAATTGAATAGAGAACAACTTTGATGAATTAAAAACTTAGATCTATCATCATGCCCCAAAGAGAAGATTCCTTGAAGATCTTATAGTAGTGCTGAAGCTGAACTTGATCATGGGAAGACAGAAGCAAGATTTCTAGGTAATGTGTCTACACATGAAAATGAAGAGTCGACACATGAAGACAGAAGCCAAAAATCTAAAGACTGAATGATCAAGTGTCGACACATGGAGTTGATGTGTCAACACATAGAGACAGTGGACAACATCTGAAAAATGCAAACCAGATGTGTCGACACATGGAACCAAGTGTCGACACTAGGAGATAACAGCTAGTTTTTCTAATGTTATAACGAATTGAATTTGCATTAAATGAGCCCCAACAACCTCCAACGGACTAAATCAATACAGGGGTTTATATACAAGCTTCCAACTGCATTTATAGACAAGAAATACAAGATAAACAAGTACCACTGACTGATCAAATTGAAAAATCTGAACATTCTTCGTGTCTTCATTGGGTGAGCTTTTATTGTTCTATCCACTCTTAATAGAGAGTTTATAATTCATTTGTATATCTTTATACACCTGTAAGTGAGAGTTTGAGGGTTCTTTTGTAGAAGAAAAACTCTTGTAAGTTTTAGTGGAGCTTAGACAAAACCACTTGGTGGCTGGGAGAACTTGGGAAGAAGTTCTTATGTAAAAGTGAGCTAAGCACTTGGTAAATCAGCATCCATTTTGTAATTGGAGATTGCACAGTGGAGGAAGACTTCAAGGGGATCTTGGGGTGAGGACGTAGACCACGAATTGTGATTGAACATCGGTAATTCTTGGTGTGCTTTCTATTGCTCTATTTTTCATTCCTTTTTTTATTACATTGCATTATAGATAGAATGATCACTGTTATATTGATTAAATTAATTTTAATTAATCTTAATTGCCACTAATTTTTGAAAAACTCAATTCACCCCCCCTCTTGAGTTGCCATTTGTGCCAACAGTAACCTCTTTTAGGGGTACGAGTTTGAAAACATGTTTGGAAATGGGGACTAGAAACTTCCCTTTGAATTTTTAAAACTTTAGAGTTATAGGCCCCTTCTTGAATATCTCATTTATACTTGATCAATCCTAACCATGGAAGGATTAGGGTTGCTTCAAGAATGTAATGTTTGAAAATCATTTTTGAAAAGAGCTTTTAAAAACACTTACGGTTTTGAAACCCTAATATGGACATCCTTAAAGGTTGTATTTCAATGTATCACCTTCTTTTGGAATCCCTAACCATAAAGGGGTAGGGACACTTTAGGGTTGTGAGTTCTTGAAAACATTTTAAAAATAGTTTTTAAAAAATATTAAGTGTCTAGCCATTTTAGTCGAAACAAGTTGAAGAGAACTTCTTGGGAGCATTTTTGAAGGTAGAGTATGGAGGTATTTGAAAATATTTTTGAAATCTCAAAACAGTAGGATGTTTTTTAAAGTATGCCATGCAAGTGATTTTTGTAATTAATAACGGGTTTAAAAAGGGCCTTTGAGTTGGAGTCTTGAAGTTTACTAACCTTGGTTGCGTTAACTTAGGGTTAACTAACTCGGGTTAGGTTAACCTAGAGTTAAGGTGACCTAGGGTTAACTAACTCAGATTAGGTTAACCTAAGGTTGAGGTGACCTAGGGTTAACTAACTTGGGTTAGGTTAACCTAGGGTTAAGGTAGCCTAGGGTTAACTAACTTAGGTTAAATTAATCTAAGGTTGGACAAATAAGGTCAAGTTAACCTAGGGTGTGGACATCTGGGGTCAAGTTAGCCTAGGGTTTGGACATCTAGGGTCAAGTTAACCTAGGATTTTAAAATGTGGGTTTGAACTAGGGTTTGGACCTAGTGGTTTTTGAAAAGGTGGTTTTATGCATGAAACTTGAAAGTGTGTTTTGAAAACCATTTTATGAAAACAACTCAAGTGAGTGTTGGGTTCATATGGTTGGTATTTGAAAACCATTCAAGAGAAGGTTGTCTTGGAGCCATTTCAACCACTAACTCAAGAGAGTAAAACTTGTAAAAATCAATATTGAATAGATAGTTTTGAAGACTTCTTTGATTGAAAACTAAATAGAATGAACCTTTAAAAATTATTTTTGGAGAGGAGGTTTTGGAAAACCAATTTTAAGATGTTGAAAACCACTTTAAGAAATAAGGGTTCATATGGTTGGTTTAAGGGAAATCATTCCAAAGAGGACTCCATGGGACCATTCCAACCACAATATTCAAGAGGGCAAAACAAAAAATCAAGATGAATATGGTAGTTTTAGAAAATCATTTTTGTACAAACTAAACAGGATGAACTTTTGAGAACCCTTCTTGAAGAGGGTTGTTTTGAAAATCACTTTTAGGGTATAGAAAACCAACTCTAATGAATTAGGGTTCATATGGTCAAGATAATGGGAAAACCACTCAAGAAAGGGTTCCAAGGGACCATTTCAACCACCAGGCTCAAGAGTGTGGATTCTTAAAAATCAATATAGAAGAGAAGGGTTTGAAAGCCAATTTTGTGCAACATGAAATGCAAAGAAATACAAGGATACAAAATATAGGTTAACGGATCTATGGAGGGCTCCCTAGGATATAGAAATCTAAAGCTTCAAACTAAGCTTCAAGACACCAACTCTTAGGGCCATTTTTAGAAATGCAATTGAATATGGATTTTGAAAAATGTGTAGAGATTAGAAATGCTAAGGGGTTTGAAAAATGGCTTTGAACATGAAAAATGGAGCCAATCATACAATATATGAGCATAACAACCATATGCAAAGGGGGGTCATGAAATCATACAAGGCTAGAGGCTACACTAAATTGCAAGGTGTTCCAAGGCCATACCATCTTAAAGTAAGCTAGTGAGAGATCCCCCTACACAGTGACTCTCACAAGCTTTCCTCTAGGCATGACCTAGGAGATCACTTGTTTCAAGCGTGCAAGAAAGGGGGGCAGAAGATGTGGGTTTAAAATAGAGAATAGCCTAAGTAGACTAAGAGGGAGAAGAGAAGAGAGAGAATGACAAAATGTAAAAAATAATACCACCCTTGTCTTCAAACCACTTTCAAGTTTCCATGGATGACTTGTTTTGAACTTGAATAACCTTAAAGAGGCTTGAGGGGGCTGAAAATGGCTCTCTTATGGCATTGGAAGGTTTATAGATGGAGTGTATAGGCTAGAGAGAGGTTGAATCTAGCTTAGGTGTTTGAAGGGTGAGGTGTGTAAAGAATTTCGGAGTTTTGAGGCTATTTCTACAAAGTTTCACTGCTGTTTTTGATTCTCAAATATCAAGGGGGTGGCCTAGTATTTATAAGCAAGACTTCAGCCGCTAGCGCATGCAAGACATATGTCTATACTCCTCTAGTAGAAAAGTGACACGTGTTATGGTTGTACTTCTTAGACTTAAGGAGCAAGCAAAATTTTTGGTCAATCTGATCACAATCTGGGCGCATATAGCATACACTTCGCTGCCAAGAACTTTTATGTTAACTTTGCCTCGATAATTGTGCAAATCGGGAAAGGTTTAGGGAAATCGGTCACATTCACGATGTTCTCCTTGTGTTTCTCAAGAACCGAGAGCTTCCAAGGAGCTTCAAAGGTGTTCGGAAGAGTGAGATATTGCCTCAGGAAGTGTGTATAAAAATACACTTTTTGGAGCATTTGTGATACGCTCCATGGATGTTCAAAAGTAGCTGTATTTGGGCCATGTGATCAGGGCCTCCAGGGGATAATTTCTCCTATCGAATTGTACTGATGGAAAGTGTTCTGGAAATACTTTTTAAAATTTTCTAATTTACGCATTTCTCAAGTCGTTTGATGGTGCATTATAATCAGGGAATCGAAGGAAACGACAACCTTAGCAAAGCGTCTATGAGATGCTTCAGGGGTTTTTGAAAGTGGCAATTTTCAATCCATGTGATCGGGGGCTTTAGGAAGCGATCTATTCAATCGAGCCATATCAATGGAAAGATTTATGGACAGGCTTCTGGGAATTTCCTGATTTAGGCATTTCTCAAGTCATTTGATGGTGCGTTATAATCAGGAAATCGGGAGAAAAGACAACCCTAGCAGAGCATTTGTGAGACGCTCCAGGGGACTTTCATCGACTTCGAAGTGTTTAAAATCACGGGACTCACCTTGGATTGAACATTAATGTATAATAGGATCTGCTGGTTTGGTATCCAGAGCTAATGTGGTTTCGGGGCACACTTGGGCCACCAAGGATAAAATGGTCATTTTGACCGGAATGCGTCGGAAAGAGTCAAGATGGATTGGAATGGCATTTTAAGCATGTCGAACTATTTGGGGACTGTTCTAGAAGGTGTATTTACTGTTTGGAGAGATTTGTGCCATATTGGTGTGCCTAGGGGAAAAATTGTCATTTTTTATCGAAGTTAACCAGAGTAGGACCGAAATTAGTCGAGATGGCTTATCGTCTTGAGGGATTTTGAACTTTCTCAAAGACGTGCCTAGAGTGGGGGCCCACAAGGGTGATTAGGCCTCGATTGGGCCCAATGGGCCAGGGAGGCGATTGGTAAACTGATTGGATTTAAATTGAATAGACTACCATCTTAAAGACGATGTGCCAAATTGGATTAGATTGGACAATACCCGAGGGTGTTTTGTTTATTGGGCTTTTGGTGAGCCTGGAGGGCCCGAGAAGCAGTTGACTTGATTAAACAGAGGTTTGAAGGTTAGTTTGGGCTTGGATATTCCCATGGGGTTTTAAAAGAGAGCTTAGTTAAGCCAAAAATTGCCGAGTGGGCAAAAATGGAGTGCTTAAAATTCGGTACAGGTTTGAGTATCTTATGGTTTTGAGTATCATGGTTTCTATCTTTGACACACTTTTTCATATTTCTTTATTAGTGATTATTAAATGTGTTGAAAAGGATTTTGTAATAACTATATTTATATTCATGTCAATGTAACCTTAGATTTGAGTATGTTTTGAGTCATATATTGGATTAGACTTGAGCTTAATTGTTGATTCACCTTATTATTATGATGCATTGCAAGTTTTTATCATAAAATCATTATATGAGAGAGATTACATTCTTGTGCACTATCATGTTATATGACATCTTTTGTTGATTATTTGTGCATGTATATCCTTAAAGGATGGAGATTTACCTTATGAACTTTAGAGCCAATTTATCTTCTTCCAGAGTGGATACACATTTACTCAAGGATAATTTATTGATCTTCCATTCTTTCAATAGCTTCATTATACTTGGTTTTGATTCATATATGGGGTAATAGTTAGAGTTATTGGCACTTATACTCTTTTAAATTTTCAAACTTGATATATTTTAGATATCATGCTAGGCCTTCTTGTTTCCTTTGAGCTATTCATGCCCAACTTCCTTCTCTTGATCTTCATGCGTATACAAATGAATTTTGAAAATGCATATCATTATTGAAATATTTCCCGTGATGAGAACTTTGATATTATTGCTTATGAGAGCATGAAAAAGTAAAAAGTTGTATGGAGTTGACACCGAGAAGAAGGACACAAAAGAAATATATATATATATATTTGTCAAGACAAGACAGAAAAAGGAAGTTTGCAATTGAGATGAAAAGAAAAAAAAAAGTGGAAGGCGAAGAAGAAGTAGTAATTCTGTGAGAAAAATTGAGAAATTAGAAATGTATGCTTATTGATCATTGTGTGTAGTGTACATACATGTTTTGAGTTTCTTACCCCTTTCTTTCTCCATAATTATGGCTCTTCTTTTACATGGCCTTAACTTATCCAGAATATACATGATTGAGAATTCTTTTGAGTATAGGTCATTACATGTCAATTCTCTAGTCAGCACTTTAACTGTGAATATTTTTTCATAGAGCTATGCCAAATTGATACACTTACATCTTTGCGGTTTTTGTAATTGGATTGCTCCACCGTGTGTTTCATGTGCATTTTCTCTTATAAAGAGATTGTCATGGAGAGACCCTTATGTTCGTGTTCTTTGTGAGTGTATGACTAGTGAGATTTGAGTCAAATTATAAAACATATAATTGCATGATCTTGAGACAGTTGAGTTATATGTTATTGCTAGTACACTCTTATGTGATTCTTTCTTAGATGCTATAAGCCTTAAACTTACATGAATCACAACTTAGGATGAATTGAGAATTATCTTAAGCAAGTTATATATGCCTTATGTATTCCTATGATCTTTCACGTAATATGAATATATGTTTGTAAGTACCATCACAAGAAACCCTCATAAGACATTACTCATTCACTAGGGATAACCTAGCAGTTTAAAGGTTTGGTGCAAATTCTAAATACACTCGTGATACCCACGAAAGGAGAGATATCTTTTAGTTGTTAGTATTTTGCTAGAGATTAGTAAAAAGCTAGTTAGGGGGTGTGATTGTACTCTAAAAGTGCACTCTACATACCTTAATTAATCACTTGTTGGATCTAGAATAGAATTATTTATGTTGTTTTAGTCCTAACTTATCACTAACTTAGTTTGTTTAATGTTAACAAGATTCTCATACTAAAAGGACAAATTCGGGCAAAATTACAAAGGAGCATTCGAACGCCCGTTTGAATGGTAAAAGAGAGCGTTCTAACGGTACGGAGGAGCGTTCAAACGGAGGCCCGTCAGAATCAAGTCTAAAGCCCATTCGAGAGATTCAGAGATCATAAGAGCGTCAGAAGTCTGTCCAAAGCCCGTTGAACGGGTTTTCGAATGGTGGCCCAAACCGTTCGAACGCTTTGTGGATTCTGGACTTTTCAAAGCCTATAAAAGCTGGGACTGAAGCCTCCTTTGGGGAGTTCTTGGTAGTAGTTAGTTTTATGAGTTTTAGGTTTGATTTGAGAGTTTTAAGAGTAGATTATAGTAGAACTTTACAAAGTTTTCATAGTTTTTCAATTCTTGTAATCCGACTCAGTCTTTCAATATATATTTGTGTATCTATCATGGTTTTGAGTAGCTAAATTCCATCTTGCAATCAATTGTGAAGATCGATTGAAGATATTAGATAAACAATGGAGGTAATTAGGTTTTTAATGCTTTTATCTTTTCCTTCTTAATTCTTTGGGATTAAATCCTATATATTTATGAAAATTTAGATGTCTGATTATGCTTGGTAATATTTATACACAAACCTTAGTTCAGTATATTTACTGCACGAGTTGATGGTATGCATCTATGATTCTAAACCTAATTTATTCTAGGTTTGATTGTTAAAGAATAACAGTTTTTATCACTAAATCTTTCGAATCAAAGATTCACGATGCAGCCAATGATTTGAGTTATCAAACACCTCTATTGGAATTCCGGGTGAAGCAATTGATAGGAATAATTGGTCTTGAGACTTTCTTTTATTAGTTTCAAACCATTTTCATAAGGTTAATCAAACTTTTTCAAAACAATAGATTTTTGGTTTTATTTTTATTAGAGTGCTCCCTTAGGGTTTTTGAATCAAGGTAAGTTTTTCTAAATGCATTTAGCCTCTTTCCCTGTGGATCATTCTCAGAGTTCACCGAGTAATTATTACTACTTCACCCGTACACTGGGGGTTATTTGATACTTACCATTCTAAACTAAGATAAGTCATTTGATGGTGCGTTTTAACCAAGGAATTGGGATTTGACATATGAAAAGAGAGGTGTACTTTTATTTTTTTTTAGTGTCAAAAACTACCATTCTTTGAGCCGTTCGATTACAACCTTCGGGTGATGTTATTGATAATCAAACTATATAGATGGAAAGTCTATCACTCAAGATTCTTGGAATTTCCAAATTTGCCATTTCGTCAATCGTTTGACGGTGCGTTTTAGCTTGGCAAGTGAAGGATAAGTTGGTTTTAGGGTAGTGTTTGTCACACGCTCGGTAAAGCTTTTATTGATTAAAGCGTGATTAAAGTGCGTTTCGAGTCGAAGGACTTGCTTGGAAATGATAGGGACCTACTTTAAAGTGTCCCGAAAGACGGTTGTTTAGTTTTCGGAGCCAATGTGGTCTAAAAATGTGCTCGGGCCGACAGGAGTAAACCGGTCATTTTAACGAGCGCTTGCAGGAATGAGACCAGAAGAGAATTTATTTGGACACTTCGGCGTGTCTAACTAACTAGATGAATTATGGGGTGGTCTTACCACTTCGGGAAATTTGTACTTCTCAAGGAGCGTTCCTAGAATGGGACCAGAGTTGGTTTAACTAGCATATTGAACATGACGGACTATTTAGAGATAGTGTTAAAAGTGGTCTCGCCGTCTCGAGGGATTTGGTACTTTCTCAAAAGACATGTCGGAATGAGACCGGGATCGGTTTGAGTGGCATATTGAACATGCCAGACCGTCTAGAAACGGTGTTCAAGGTGGTCTTACCGTTTCAAGGTATTGGTACTTTCTCAAAAGACATGTCAGAGTGCCAAATGGCAAAACAATCATGTTGTCCAAAGTTGACTGAAATGAGATCGGGATTGGTTTGAGTGGTATATTAAATACACTGATGTCGCGCCCCGGTTTTTGGGTGTCCAAGGCCCCTTCGGCTCGGAGACCCTAAAGCACGGAACTCTGTCATTAGAACTCGTCCCCCTAGAAAAACAAGTGCGACTAGGTTTGAAAATTGATTTGACTAAGGGCTTTGTAGAAAATAGGAGTTGCCACCTAACTTGATAAAGGTGAGTTAAGGCACCTAAAACTAAACGTTAATCCGAAGATTAAACTTAGAGTTTTTGAAAAAGGTTTTTGGAAACTCCTTCAAAAGAGGGTTTTTAGGAAAATAGGTTGTTTGGCAACCTTTTGAAATGTTTAAGCCCTTTTTGAAAATAACCCCATTTTGCTCTTTCGAAAACAGAAATCTAAAGTTTGGGGTTGGTTACGTGTAGGGAAGATATCCTAAGATCATCACCCTACCCCGCCCTTTCGGTACCTACATATCTAATCACCCCTTGTTCACTCACTAGAATAACCGGTTACCATGGTCCACTTTATATCCACTTTAGAAAAATGGGGTTTAGTCATCACTTTTTGGATGAATAATGTATGACGCAAGTTTTGGAAGAAGTTTGAAAATAATGGAGGTTTTGAAAGAGTTTGGGATAGAAATTTTGATTTGATTAGAATTTTTAAAAAAGGATTGGGGTTGAAATTAAAGTTATGACTGCACCATTTCAGGTTGCCTAAGTATCTCATTTGACGAGAATCAGGTCATTCGTAGTTCGGGCAAGAGCCCGATAGAAAATAGGTGCATAAGGGCCTTTGGAAAGTTTGAAGACACTTTGGGGTCTTTGGAAAAGTTTAAGACATTTTGAGGTCTTTGGAAAAGTTTAAGACATTTTGAGGTCTTTGGAAAAGTTTAAGACACTTTGAGGTCTTTGGAGGGGTTTGAGACACTTTGAGGTCTTTAGAAAAGTTTAAGACACTTTGAGGTCTTGAAGGTTTTGACTTAAAATTGGATGATGGAGTGTTTTGAAAATGTTTTTGGATCAACTTAAGGGAGTTTTGGAAAAATGCTTTGGCATGACTCAAGAGAACTTGAAAGTGTTTTCGAAGTCTTGTTTTGAAAACCTTGGAGGCGTGACTTGGGAGCGGTTTTTGAAAATGGCTAAGTGTTTGAAATCCTAGTATAGACAACCTTAGAGATTGATCTTGATTTATCACTTATCCTTGGAATCCCTAACCATGAGAGGGCTAGGAATACCTTAGGTTTGTGACCTTTTGAAAGCATTTTTCTTGAAAATGTCTTGAAGATGAAGTGTAGGAACATTAGAAAAGCGTATGGAGTTAGATTTTTGAAATCAAGAGAATAGGAGGTTTTGAAAGAATAGGTTAGGAGGATAATTGGAAAGTTTGAATGATCATTTGAAAAACGGGTTCAAGAGTTGGAACTTGAAGTGTATTCACCAAAATAGAGTTGGCCTAGGGTTGGTCAACTAGGGTCAAGTTAACCTAGGGTTAGGTACATGATCTAGGAGCCCTTTTGGCTCAAGCATGCAAGAAAGGGGGGTTGAAGATGGGGAGTAAAATAGAGAATAGCCTAAGTAGGCTAGGAGGGAGAAGAGAAGAGTGGGGGAGAGCATAAATGTAAAAGGGATACCACCTTTTGCCTTCAACACTCTTGTAGTCTTCAATGGATATCTTGATTGGAGCTTGAGTGACTTCAAGAGGGCTTGAGAGGCTAGAGTGGAGTGTGTAAGTGTGTATGAGGCCTTGTATGTGGAGTGTATAGGCTTAGGAGGGGTAGAATCTAGCCTAAGTGTTGGAGGGGAGGAATATATGTAGAGATTCGAGTTTCTTGAGTGATTTCAGTAGAGTTTCGTATCAATTTCGGACCTGGAATATGCAAGGGGGGAGGCCTCTATTTATAGGCAATCTGCAACAGACCTTGCGCATGTAGGACATGCGCAGGTACTGTTCCATTGCCAGAATAACACGTGACACCCTGTGTACTGGTTAAATCTCGACCGTTGATCGAAAGTCAGTCGATCTGATCAAAATTTGAGCGCATGTAGCATACACTCCATCCCGAGAAGGTTCGTCTAAACTTTGCCTCAATAATTGAGTTAATCGGGAAGGTTCCGGGGGAATCGGTCACACTCAGGATGTTCTCCTAGTGCTTCTGATGAGCTTTCACGCTTTCGAAAAGTTTGAATTATGTTTGGAGGTGAGTGATATCGTCTTGGGAAGTGTGCCAAAAAAGACACTTTCGCAGAGCGTCTATGATACGCTTCGTGGGTGTTCGAAAGTGGCTGTCTTCGTTTCGTGTGATCGAGGCCTTCGAGAAGCGATCTATTCGATCGGACCGTACCGATGGAAAGTACTCTAGAAATACTTTTTGAAATTCCCAAATTTACGCATTTCTCAAGTCGTTTGACGGTGCATTTTGATTAGGGAATCAGAGAAAAAGTCAACCTTGGCGAAGCGTCTGCAAGACGCTCCAAGGGTTGCTGAAAGTTATAGTTTTCGCACCATACGATAGAGGGCTTCAGGAAGTGATCTATTCGATCGAACCATATCGACAGAAAGATCTATGGACGAGCTTTCGAAAATTCCCTAATTTATGCATTTCTCAAGTCGATTGACGATGCGTTATAATCAGGGAGTTGGGGGAAAAGACAATTCAGGCGGAGCGTCTGCGAGACGCTCCAGGGAACTTTTATCACGTCGTGTGAGCTTAGTGTCGTAGGGTGCTCCTTGGGTTAAACAAGGGCATGTGGTGAAACCCTCCGCTAGAGATCCCAAGGCCGATGCTGCTTCGGGGCATTTTTGGGCCTCTAGGAGTAAAACGGTCATTTTGACCAGAGTTGGCTGGAAATGGTCAGGAATGGTTTGGTAAGTTGTGTTAAGTGTGCAGGGCTATTCAAGGATGGTTTTGAGAGAATCTTTTTCCATTTTAGCGGGATTTGTGCCGTGCCGAGGTGCTCGGGGGCAAAACGGTCGTTTTGGCCGAAGTGGGCCGGAATAGGACCGAATTTGGACCAAATGGTGTGCGGGGGACGCCTGATGGCTTGACAACATTGTGGAAGGATGGACTTATCATTTTGAGGGATTTTGAACTTTCCTAAAACGTGCCTGGAGGCCCAAGGGGCAGGTTTGGTCATTTTTCACCGAGTCGGGCTAGTAGGCGCCGGTGTTGACCTAGGTGTTGGTTTCCGAGACCGCCCAGTCTCGGAAAACTACCTGTGCGGTGTTGGTCTCCAAGAACACCGGTTCTTAGAGAGCTACCTGTAGGGGTGGTGTTGGTTCCTGAGAACGCCTGGTCCCAGAAAGCTACCTGGAAGTATGGTGTTGGTCTCCGAGAACGCCCGGTCTCGGAGAACTATCAAATGACGGACATTCTACGTTGGCGGGTTAGCAGGCGCCAGAAGTGAACCGTCTGGAATTTGATGAGATGTTATTCCCCGAGATCGGGGATCTCGGGAAGCTACCTGGATGGCGTTGGTTTCCGGGATCGCCCAATCCGAAAAATTGCCTGGAATAATGGTGCTTAAGGCTCCAACGGGTCCTTGTGGGCTCGAGAAGCAACCAATTGGTTGGATTGGAGATTGAAAGGCTCGTCTTGAACTTGCATGTGTTGTAATGTTTGGAAAACTTAGCCCGGTAGGGTCGGAGATTGCCGAGCGGGCAAAAATGGGGTGCTTACAACCAAGCTGTCTAGAGACTGTGTTAAATGTGGTCTTACCGTTTTAAGGAATGCTTTCTCGATAGACGTGCTAGTTTGCCTAGGAGAAAAATGGACATTGTTCATCGTGTTGGGCTAGCAAGCGCCGGTGTTAACCGATTTACGAGTGTTTCCGTCATTCCGACGGTTGTTACGAGTTTGGTTTTTGAAGGCATATTGTCCTTTGGTAAACGTACCACGACCAATAAGCATAATCGGCCTTTTGATACAGGGTTATTTGCAGTGTGCCTACGTTGACCTGTTTGTGAGTGTTTTTGCCATTCTGGCGATTTGATAGTTTGTTCGTGCTTCCACCATTCCGGTGGTTTCGGCGATTAGTTTTGAAGATCGCCCGATCTCAAGAAGTTGTCTAATGCTAAAGGGCATAACAGACATTCTACGTCGACGAGGTAGTAGGTGCCGAAACTAAATCGTTCAAGGTTTGTGAGTATTTCTGTTACTCCGACGGTGTTTGTGACGGGTTTCTAAGATCGCCCAATCTCGAAAATTGTTGGGAATGCCAGGAGCATTTTGGTCATTTTGGCTCCAGTTTGACCTTTGGGGCTCATTGACACCAATACCAGTACCACCACCCTCCACCATTGACACCAACACCATTAACACCATCCCCACCACAAAGGATAATATTATATAATTTTTTTTTTATAAAATAATTTTCAAATGTCAACCAAACACCAAAAAATAAAAAGAAAAATAAATTTATGAGTAAATTTTTTACATAGAAAAATATTCTAATATTGCAGTTGTTTCATGGGATGGGATGGGATGTCTAGGACAATTGATTTTCCATATTACGAATCCTTTGGCGAGTAATTTTGTAGTTTATCTTTTGTTCATTTTATGTACTAATGTTATTTATTATATGTAAATAAGATAAAATGTGAACTCCAGATTGCTTATTCTGATCCCATCTAGCACAACTAATCATAAATAAACTCTAGATATTGAATTAGTTGTCCAATCATGCATGGGACCTTATCCCACAGAACAAACGCAGCCTAAGGGGATGTTGCAAAGAATGTACAGTGTGTTTTAACCCATTTCTTTTCTTAAAATGCAATGTTGGCATGCGAAGTAAGATATCATTAGCCTTGTGGAAGTGATATTCTAGAAAGCAATTGAACAAAAATACGGTGACAGGGTGGTGGTGGTGGACTAGAGAATGTCATTGCATAACATGTATATTGCATTCTTGAATCATGCTCTTGAGAATTTTAATGGATACTCCATTTTTCAATATGTAAATTCCAGAAAGTTGAGTTGGATACAGAGAACAGATGGAAAACCAAAACATTCACTTCTTCAGGTTTTAATGCCAATATTATAAACCCTTGTAACTCACCGCATTACTCACGTAACGGGCCCTCAAAATGAAAGGGCGGCGAAATAAACAAGTAAAAGACACTTAATAGACACACAGGCTTTGGTCCCCCTGGTCCACATTAGCCTTAGACGGAATAGGCCTAGTTAGTAGCTGCTTAGACATTGACTTATAAAGAAAGCGTTAATTGTAGCCTAGAGACATTGCCATGGAGAGCCCCAGTGCCCCCCACCATGGAATCCATCGGCTCATATCATCAGAAAGATTTCCTCTTTTCTTTTTTCTTTTTTCTTTTTTCTCTTTCTAATTAAGATAACGAGAAGATCCTTACAGCTGACTTCTTTTCAACGCAACAACGTATCGAGACCTCTTATGTTCCCCTTTCTAGATTACATCCCTTTGCCTACCCTATGCGGGTCAAATCACGTGGATGCACCCACAACACAACGTAATGTCCCCATGTATGTATTATTAGGTTTATCCAGATTGGCCTACTCTTTTAAGTGTATATATAAATATAAATCTATGAGCACGTCTTAACCAACTACTACTTGGCTAAGACCCTTGATCTTTTAAAGAGGGTCAAGAATATAATTCTTGTCAAGCATAAGAGTTGTCTAACGTGGATGACCTGCAAATTGGCAGCATGTTAGCTCAACTCAAAAAAAAAAAAAAAAAAACTATATAGAGGGAACCCTTTACACTCAGTCCATTTTAGAACATGTTTTAGAATTTTCTTGTTGTATCCCAATTTTTACAAATTTCAAGGTTGAGCTTCATGCTCATCTAAGTCATCTTGGACCCTTCATGTTTGTGAAATCTCATATGATTAATTACAGATAGAGAGTTAGGTCTAGACTTTTAGAAAAGGAAACTGGCGTACCACGAGGTTATCTGGGGGCCGGTGTTCTAATCCAAGTGTCTGTTGGAGTAATATGGCAAATTGAAGAGAAAAATGATGATCTGTGATTGTGATTAACCTGAAATTGATCAGTGCGAATGGCATAAGATGAACAAAAAATTCAACATTTACAAAACTACATAATTATAGAGGGGTGTAATTAATGAAGTGTAAATGAATCCCTCTCCCCATAAACATGTATACATGCATATGGAAATTGTTAACTTAACTGCATAATTATGTATAATAGGTTAGCACTATACTCAGTTTTTGAGACAATGAATGCCCTGATGAATTGGGTACATTCCTAACCTACTATAGTCGTGCAGTAGTTAACAATTCCCTATACATATTCTTGAGACTTAAATCTATAATTTGTATGGCTATATTCAGTTTCTTTCTTTCACTTCTTTTTTTATTTTTATTTTTGGTCAAAAATTTGTAATTTGAATTGATTGCATTGTTTTTATTTTTCTGATTTAGTTTCTTTCTTTCTTAATATATATTATATTATGCTTATATTTATATAATTTACATCGACACCTTTTATTTCCAGAGAATTAATTTTATTCTTTATTTTATGTGGATTTTAACTTGCCTAACCCAAGCCCTGATTGCTTAACTAGGCGGGATAAAATGCAACGAGTTTTGGTGTAATTGGAAACCAGGTGGGTATTCAACCTGTTGTGGATTTGGGGAGGCGTGCGGCGAGGGTTTTTCTCATGAGTAATGCTATACAACCAGAAAATTCATACAGAATTTATCACCAAAATAATATGTCTAAGTTGTGGTCTTATTACTTCATAATAAAAAAACCCATTAAGGTGCATGTTAATTACAAAATTGTCACTGTCACATCATTCTGGTGTAAAATTCTGTACAATAATTCTGGAAGAATAGCATTTTTCTTTTCTCATAGGATAGACTCGATCATGACCGCAGCCATTACTAGAAATTTGTTTTATGCAATACATGATATATTTAGAATGAACATAAACATATAAATGCATTACTGTCCTTGTTAATTTTTTTTCTAAAGCTCATAACTGTTGAGAGAAGTCCATTACGAGTTCATCCTTATGGCTTTTGTCACAAGATTTTCTTGTAATTGGTCCATTTAGAAATTGCACGTACAATACCAAACTAAGGTGATTCTATCAATTAGTTAAAGTAAAAGGAACAAACTCCCAACCAAGAGAACACATATATTAATTACATTATGTATCAACCCATGCATTGTATAGGAAAGACAGCTTCTTCAAATTCATAATAGAAATGTTATAAGTTATTAATACATAAAAAAAAGTTACAAAATTTTAATCATTCATCATAGTTGAGGCCCACCCATAAAAATTAAAAAAAAAATAATGTCAATAAATAAATTGATTGTTTCATTCTATTATGTGGTATGTATAATTTTAGAGCTCCATTGGGCAAATGGTTGAATTTTAACAATTTTTTAAAAGATCTTTAAGTAGTTGAATCTTAGTGAACTATTCTATAAATAAAAACTAAATATATTTTATTAATTATAAACTGTAAAAACTCCTATTTATGATATTAACTACTATTTTAAATAAAAATTAAAAGAGATCTTGAGTATACAATGAAAAATTATTTGGTGAGTCTTGATATTACTTATTATTGTAAATGAAAATAAAATGCAATAGATAATTTAACAAAAAAACTTAACATTTTTTTTAAATAGGAAACTTAATCAGAGTAGTGTAAATGAATACAATACCAAAAGTGGAAACTCATACGTATCTAAATATGTAAAACCTCACATAAAAAACTCATACATATTTGTACCTATAAAACAATTAATAAGAATAGTAATTCTTTTTAAAATAGAACTTGTGTAATAAATAGAAAACTTAATGATATAAGTATTTTTGTTGCTTCTGCAACATTATATTTTAAAACTATAAAAGTATATGAAGTGTAACTTAAACGCTATCTAAGAAAAAGGTAAAATATAGGGATAAATACAATTTATATATATATATATATATATTATATACATGATGATGCACGTAAATAAAATAAGATTAAAAAAACCGAGTCAAATAAAGAAATAATATTGGTCGCACGTGTTTCAATTCTATCCAACTTTAACAGTTGAATCAACATATATTAATTCACTACTATTTAGAGGTCAGGTGGGTTTTAAATAAGAGATTCATCATGAACGATTACACCTAAAACTGAAAGCATTGAACCTTTTTCCAAGTGATTACAGTTGGTTCTAAGAGTTTCAACCCACTAAATAAATTATAACCAATCAAATTTAGCACTAAGTTGTTTGGTGTTTGGGGAGAGAAAACTGGAATTTTCCTGCGAAAACAAGTGGCATATCTAATTAGGGGCACTTACTCACGACTTTTAGCTGAAGCTTATAGAAAACAGCTGTATCTAGCTAAGCTTCCACCCTACATATATATATATATATATATATATATTTATATGTAATATATATGTATCACTATGCTTGTCTCTCTCCACATTTCGTCACTCTTTCGTCACATATTGGAAGTTTGAAAATTGAAATCCCCATTGCACATAACATTTCCGCGTACGCTATTGCACACTGTTAGGCTCTAAGGCTCAAAGAAATGAATAGGGAAAGAAATTAAAAAAAAAAAAAATTTGTTTGGTTACCATAACAAAAATAAATAAGTACAATCAATTTTATTTTCTCTTTCCTTTCTTTTCACTCAACAAATTCTATATCCAAACTTAACATAAGTTGAATCACATATGAGATACAAGTTTGGTTTGACGTGGTTTTAAGAAATTAATGATTAGAAATATGTTATAAAAAAAAATATAGAAAATAAGAATACAACATTTCACTTATGTTAATATTTTATTGGAACACCAAAAATAAAAATAAAAAGAAATGGAAAGCAAATGCTTTTGTGTTTTCTTGAAAATTGAAAATTTTAACTGTCTTTTGGCAACAGTTTCACAGAATAATAAGCTAAACAATTTGTTTTTTTTATTGTTTTTTATTGTAACATTATACTATGGAAAACTATTGTTGATCACTGGTATGGTGTCGTTTCTTTTTCTGCTAGACCTGCTAATTATATGTTGAAGTTCAATTTTTCTTTTTTATATAGAAGTTAAGGGCTCATTTGGTTTTATCTGTAAAAATTGTTTGTATTCTTGATAACTAAAAAAATAAAAAATGATATGGAAAACTCGTTTTGAAAATTGTTGTTGAGAAATTTTTCTTTAAAACACACCATTTTAGGTTAATGGTTTTAAATTATGTTTTGGATTCTCAAAAACAGTTTTTATATGAAAATGAAAAGATGAAAACAAATATAAAATTTTTGAAAATGATACAAAACATGGCCTAAATTTTTTAGAACAATCTGTAAAAATGTTATATTAGTTTTGAAAAGGAGAATTAATTATTGTGAATTAAATCAAAAATTTTTGAACTATATACAAAGGTAGAAATGAGGATAAATATGTTGTCTTCTTCTGTGATAAAAGAAGTTTAATATTTACGAAAAAGTGCCAAAATATCCAAACAAAGTCTTCAATTATATATATATATATACTAAACCTTGGAGTTCTCAAGAGTTAGAATTCTAAAAGAATCTTAAATCAAACTTATTAACAAATAACAAAGTTAGAAAACACAGCACATACGTACGTACCCAAGACATAGGTAATCAACAAGTAGCTGAGGTGTAATTTATGGTCTGAGGCTCATCTAACACATCAGCAAAATAGTACTATCAGAATAATAATAAAAATAAGACTAGAGCCTAGAGGAGGGTGTTAATTCAATGTACCCATTCCATTAATTGTTGCTGTCTTGATGAATGAAAAACCTTAATTAGCTAGTCACCACCGACACAAATTAAAGTTACATACTAGGACTCCGACCGAAGCAACCACCAGACTTCCATTTGCAAAATATATAAAGAAAGATATGTAAAATGTCACATGGCATATGATAATTTATTTTTATTTTTGATTAAAAAAACTGGGTGGGAGCAACAGAGATTTTGAGGAAAACAGCTGCCACGCATACATATGGACAAAGAAACGGAGGAAGAGGTCTAATATACAATATACATCACATTGACTTTAAACTTTTAAGGAGAGAACATGAGTTTAATTAATTTAAGTACTACATATATATAATCAAAAGTATGAATGTATATGACATTACAATAATTTGGAGACTCAGAAATAGCAAATGGTCGGTTTACAAGTGTTTTAGTCCCATAATCTCATTCAATTTGTAGGGTCATTATGCTGCAAATGCCGGTGCTTACTTTTTACATCTCTTTGACTTCAACTAGTGCAGATAAGTAATTTTCACCCACCGACCCCTTGACCACCCTCAGGACCATGTGAGAGGACTAATACACAATTTTCTCTCTCTCTATATATATATATATATATATAAAAATAGACTTGAGGGGTTTCACTTTGGGCCAGGCCTGGACTGAGCTGAACCCGGCTCAACCAAATTAGAAAGTTGCAAGACAACACTTTGTCCAAGGCCGCTGCAAGGGGTTGGATGAGTGGGGAAGTAGGCATGTAGCCCAGTTTGTGCTTGGGACTTAGTTGGGCCAAGACGGGCCTTTCCAAAACTGTAAACCCCAGGCTGGCTGTGGGCTGGGCCTCGGGTTTTTTGAGCATGTTATGTATTTTTATTTTTTTTTATCTTTCAAAAAAAAATTTTTTGTTTAGAAAATTCTTCCTGTTTTTGGGCTTGCCTTTGATATGTGGGGGCCAGGCCCACCCAATGGAGGTTCGGGCTTGGGCAGTCTTTAGCCTATTTCATTGTTGGGTCAAATTTTGGCCGACAGGCTCGGTCGGGCAGGCCTCGGGCCTAATTTACTAAACCCCAATTGAACAGAAACTCGGGTTAGATACGCAACATAGGTTTATGTTTAGGCATAGAGGAAGTCTGGGGGTTGTCGCACAAACGCGACTGCCCCTAGCAATTGCCTTAGGCTTATCTGGTACATATACTATAATGTAGAGTACTGGTTCATGTATTCGGGGTTTGCTTGGCAGCTACATGTGGCAAGTGGTTGTGATGGTTGCTTGTCATTACAAAAGAAAATTAATATTAAAATAGTGACGGAAGAAAGAAAGCGGTCCATGTATGTATGTGTTAGTGTTTGCTCCATAAGCAATTAAGGTAGGGGAGAGTGCCTGCTTCCCTTGTTCGTTAAATCAATACACAAAAATTGTAATATAGCAGTCCACCCCCCCCTCCCTGCATTCAGATCAAAGAATGCATCACTTTAAATGTCCATATATAGTTTCAAGCAATGAAAAAGTCAAAAAAATATAAAAAAAGAAAGAGAGAATATGTAGCAGCATCAAATTAGCTAGCTAGAAGCAATATATATATATATATATAACATATAATATTATGCAGTTACTTAACAATAGTAAAACTAAAGTGAGGGCAACCCATTGCCCGGGAAGAGGGACTTTTGTCAGAGAATCTTATGTAGTTCCAATAATATCCCAGCCCTAAGTTGGAAACTAGTGACTCAAATAGGTCCCCTACACGACCGAGTATGTGAAGGTCATTGATCTTTCCTAGCTATCCCTAGATATACTTTTTACATGACAGAGGAGAGGAGGACCGACTCTTCAATTTCATGAAGTGGCTCCAAGCCTCTAACCTGCACCCAAGTGTGCAAAATTATCAGCAATTAATTCTGAATTTCATTAATCTTGTCCGAGATTCAGAGGCTACTCCTGTTTTAGGCTGCCAAATTTCTTATTAGTACGAGAACGCACCAATATTGATTATAAAGACTCAAAAAATAATAAAGTAATATTTCAATCCGTGGATCCAGCATATCAACTTAGATGCATCATCCAGATTGAGAAACTCTCAGAAACTTACATACAAAATCATGTCAACGTGGTATACAGTGGCTGATGCTTTAGCTAACCATCGAAGTAACAAGGTTTGGCTCAATATCTTCCTTCTTCAGATAAAAAAGGAAATTAGGATATGTACGAAAATAATGGGATTGTATCACTGTTTTCTTTAATCTTCCATTCGTTTATTAGTTTTTTTTTTTAATCAAAAAGTTTACACGGAAAAAATAGGGTGCTACTCATGATTATTATAATTAAAATGGAAGCAACTAAGTATAGATGAATCTGCAAGAAATTAAACTTTAAAACAGTGTGGGAACGAAAGCATTTGTCTTAGGGCAACATCATGAAAAGTTATGCACTAGGAAGCACAGAAGCATAAATTTATGAAACAGGTCTCAAGGATCTTTGGAACTAAATACAAATTCCACTATCACCATGACCCTAGAAAAACAATATGATGCAGCCAGATCCCACAGACAAATTTTTGGATCGCCCTATGTTTTGTTGTAAAGTTAAATTCCTACACAGAAAAATGACTATGATACATAAGCTTACAACATGTCTATACATCACCAGAGCAATGCCTAAGTACATAGTAAATGACAAGAAGTTGCTGAAGCTCACTGAGTATGATGTGCAATGACCAGATCCAATTTCTCTTTTTCGGATGTCAAGGATGATCTCAGTTGAATATATCTTTGAGCCTCCTCAATCCGGCCTACACTGGTGAGAAGTCCAACAATGCTGGAGTAATGTTCATCAGATGGTTTAATATTGTAACTTCGTGTCATCAAGTTGAAGATGTGGCAAGCTTCATCCACAAATCCAGCTCTCTCACAAATACATAGAATCACTTTAAAAGTATAATGATTTGGAGAGAAACCATCAGATCTCATCTCTTTAAAATGATTAATTGCATCTTGAAAATGGTCATTATATCCATAAGACTCTATGATGGCTGTCCATGTCATTGATCCCTTGACAGGGATTGCATCAAAAACCAACTTTGCTTTTTCATTTGCTCCACAAACACCATACATCTTCACAGTTTCTGCAGACACAAATGGGATTGACCCAAAATCTCTCTTCAAGACCTGTCCATGAATCTCCTTCCCTAGCTTCAGCCCTTTAAGTTTCCCACAAACACTCAACATCCTTGCTATTGCAACTGAGTCTGGCCGGTGCTTTGACAACTGCATAGACCGAAACACATGAAGTGCTTCCTGTAGGCACCCACTTCCTATGTATGAATCAATCATGGCTGTCCATGCAATCACATTTTTCTTTTCCATACCTTCAAATAGTCTAGAAGAATATTCCAAGAGACCACATTTTGAGTACATCATCATTAAGGAAGTAACCACAGACACATTGGGCAGAAAACCATTCTTCACAACAAAACCATGAATCTCTTTTCCTTGGCTCAATGCCCTCAATTGTGCACAAACCGGAAGAACAGTTGCCACTGTCACAACATCCGGCTTGAACCCTTCTTGTTGCATCCAAACTATTGACCTCAAAGCCTGCTCAGGCCTCCCATTTGAGTCGTAACCAGACATCAATGCAGTCCAAGATATAGCATTCCTCTCCATCGAAGCATAGAAAACCTTTCTTCCTGAGCCCATGTCCCCACACTTGCAGTACATATCAATCAAAGAAGACTGAATAAACAACTGCTTTGAATAACTCTTCGTCTTGACAACATAAGCATGAACCTCCCGGCCAAGTTTTTGAGCCCCCACTTCCCCGATCACCGGAAGAATTGTAGTCAGGATCACTGAATTCGGATCTATCCCTTCCCTTCTCATCCGCCTCACATGCTCTATTGCTTCCCTTTGCAGCCTATTATGTGCAAAACCCGCAATCATTGCCCCCCACACAACAATATCTCTCTCGTTAATTTCCTCAAACACACGACGGGCAAGCTTTATCTTCCCACATTTGAAGTACATATCAATCAAACATGTCTGAAGGATCCAACTGTTCATCAATCCGTTTTTTACCAAAAGGGCATGTGTCTTCAGACCTTGGCCAAGCGCTGAAGCGCCTGCAAAACTCTTGATCAAACAAGAAAAAGTGTACACATTCAATTCAATCCCCAACTCTCGCATTTTTGAAAAAGTATGAAGAACTTGACGATATTGCCTTCCACCAGAAACCACATTACCTCTGAGCAATGCATTCCAGGGGTATACACTTGTGCTAGGGATGTCATCGAATACCCGTTTCGCGTCTTCGATGGAACCACAAGATGTGTACATATGAACAAGCTTGGTGCCTAAAAACTCATTGCTTTCAAGCCCATTTATCCGAATATGGGCGTGAATTTGTCTTCCTTGGGTAAGAGCCTTCAAACGAACACAAGCGGCGATGAGGGAAGAGAATGTGGTGGGGTTAACCGGGATGCCTTTCTTGTCCAAGTAGTCCAAGATGGAGAGAGTCTGCTCGAGCTTGTTTTCTTTGGCAAATCGTTGAATGTCTTTGTATATGGCATTTGGGTTCCTGGTGTGGAGTGGTAGAGACATTGGAAACGCATCTGCTTCCCCGAATGTCTTCCGTTTTCTGGGCGGCAATTTGAAGTGTTTTTTTTCATGTTCATGATTTTTGGTGAGCGTTTGGGATTGGAGAGGAGGGGACAGTGTCGATGCTTTAGTTTTGAAGTTGAGGTGGTCGTGGTTGTGGAGAGGATTTGGTGGAAGAGAGTGAAGATGAAGGGTTAGAGGAGGGGATTTTAGGTGGGTTTTAGCAGGAAGGGGAGTGAGGCTGCTTAGCCCTTCCATTGTATTCTCTCGATTACACACCCTACTCCTCTGGTCTCAAGAAACGAGGATGCAATGCAAGTGTGCATTTTCTATCGCGTCATCGCGAGACTTTTTAGAGCTTTTTTTCTTTTTTAATGCTTCGGAATTAAAACAACTAGAAGATAACAAAATAAACCCTCGCTCCCATAATTCCAACCATATCTCTTACAACCAAGGACCATAAAAATTCATAAAGATCTTTCAAGAAAACAAAACTTTTCATTTGGTCCCCTTTTAAATTGGCAAGTTTGTTAGCACACTTGTTCTCCTCTCTTAAGGTATGTTGGAGGGTGCTTCTGCATCTGGCCAGTAAATCTCTTTGAGTCTTTAATTAAGGTTCTATTTGAATGGCATCTCACGTCATCACTCAAAATGAGACTCATTCTCTGAATCTGACTCCACTTTCATTTTGTACATGTTTTTTTCCAGCATAATTGTAAGTCCCCTGTGTTAGTCCAAGTGACAACTCAAGAGCAAAGATGAATTAAATTTAGACAATAATTTAACAAATAAAATTTTAACTAAATATTTAAATAAATATTAATTAACTAATAATATGTTGTAAATAAATGCAAGTAATTCAAACTATAAAGTAAAGGAGATAGAAAGAAGAGAATACGACAAGATTTATCGTGGTTCGACTTCAACTCCAAAGTCTACATCCACTCCCCAAGGCTCTTTTCTTGAGATTTTTCTCTACTATATCCAAACCATAGATACAGCCACTAGCCTTTTAACTCAGACGCTAGTCCTTCGTTACAACTAGTTTTTCCACATATGCTAGTCATACCCATCTAACTAGCTTTTACACAGGATTTAGTCACACCCAACCAAGTGCTCCCTCACTCCAACTAGTTTTTATATAAATGCTAGTCACTCCCAACCCTTAGCTATTTTCTCTAGCTAGTCTCTCTTTTACTAGAAGAAAGAATAAGAGTACAACCACTCTTACTTATAAATAAATTCTCTCAAAGAATAGATATGCCAATGAAACTCTCAAAACATTACAAGATAAAAGACAATTAAGCTCTCAAAGATTTTGTAGGATGAAAATTACTTTGATGCACAATCTCTTATTGCTCATAATGTTCTATTTTGTTCCTCAAGTATATCTCTATTTATAGATGAATATAAAAGGCTGATTTGTAGCTTCAAATGAGTTTATAGTCATTTGAGAAAGTATTGAAGATTTCTTCCTATTGAGCAAGCTGCTACTAGACAGATTTTTAAATTTCTAATCAGATGCCTTTACTTCCACCTCAATTTTTACCTTGATAACGTTTAAATTTGACAATAGCTATAAGTGAAAAGTTGTAGACATGGAAGTCATCTCTTCAAAACATCAAGAATCAGCTCGATCCAATAGTCAGATCAAAAGTTATGATCAAATTACTAGATCTGTCTCCCAACTGGCATATTTAAATTTTTGCACAGCTATGTCAACTTGCATCAGCTTTTTCATATAGCAAACTTTCAAATTTGAAAATCTCTATAAGATACGCAATGTAGATATAGATGTTATCTTTCTAGATCTTCAAGAATCAAAATATTTGAATACGTGAGTCAAAAAATACGAGTGAATTACTCAAATTATTTCTCAGTTGTATTCTTTGAATTTCTACTTCACTAAATCTTCTTTCACTTTGTGTTTTATCCAAACAATATTTGAATTTGAAAATTTATATAACATATCAAATGTATATATGAATGTTAGCTTTTCATAACGTAAAAAATCATATTATTTGAAATCTAGATCAAAAGATAAGGTCAAATAATCATGACTGTCTTCAAGCTGCCATATTTCAAATTTCAAATTCAATAAGTCGCCTTACAGCACATTTTCTGTCACGCCCCAGAACCCGGCCTATACAGATTTAGGGTACATGACCGGTCAGTAACAAGGCTACTTAAGGCCGCATTACATAAACTGGTTGATCACCTGTGCATAATCATTTATAATGATGCATAATCGCGGAAAATAGAACTTTTGATAACTTGAAAACATAATCTGTGTCATACATGGTAGAGCTGTGCCTAATCCCCAAACATAACATACATAAGGACCCAGTCAAGGTCCACCAAAGTTATAGCAATATATCATTACAAAACATTGGGTCCAGCCCTCAAACATTACACAAATCAAAGACCCGTAGGCCGTAGCTTAAAATCCACATATGGCCTGACTTTAAGGCCTCCCGGATTGGCTACCTGAAAATCATTTGAGAAAACGTAAGCTAATGCTTAGTGAATAACAATGATGCATGAGTGAGAAAATATTATGGACTAGCAATTATATCCAACGTACATGGATAGAGAATCATTTATGCATAAGGAAATGAGCTTTTAAACATTTAAAGCGTAGGCTTGGAACTCATAGGAAATGTAAACATCATTTGAAACATAGTATCATAAGAAGAGATGCAACATAACATTATTCTTGATATAGCAGTTGATAACTTGTCGTAAAACATGTGAACATATCATGGTTCTCAGTTCAAAACATAAGTGTGCTACAACTCGACATATGAGTTAGGTTCCATAGTAACCGTATAGGTCACGCTAAGGCTCTTTAGGCCAAGGACGTCTCCCAACATAGATAGTTTATTTCCCGTCCCCTATCGTAGGACTATTGGGCTAGATTAAGGTCTTGCCACGAGAAGACCAAAGTTGGCACCATACATTGGAAACTTAGCATCTCTTTTCATTCAACATTATAGTCCATGATTTTCATTCATAACATAAATATAATTTGCATGCATTTGAAATATGACATTTGTAATTGAACGTATCATTTATGCATTGAAATGTATGGAAAGCATTCATGATATAGGGGAGAGCTTAAAACATTTAGAAAATACTAGAGTTTTACTCATGGCATATCGTTACTCACCTTTCTCCAATTGGACGGGTGACAAACAAAGTATTCCTACACAAATGCACGTAGAAGCAAAGAAGCATCAATACAAGACTCTAAGGCAAAGCAATAACACGCAAGTCATGACTAAGCACATAACCCACTCAACCCTAACTTAACAACACCTCATTCTCACAACGAGAGACCAAGGCTCAACTATAGGACAAAGCCCTGATTTAAAATAAGAACATGAGGTTGAGATTTGAACATGAAAGCCGAAATGTCGACTCCTTCATCGAGTCCCAACCACCCCTCAACGATGATTTCACACCCAAGGCTAGTTGCATTTGAAAATAGGCTTAAAGGCCTTTATTTTGATAGGTCATGAGCCAAAAACACATTTCGGGTGAAGAAGTTATGCTTCGTGAAAGGTGGACTAAAATTTTGTAAAACAAAGTTGTTGGCATGGATTTTGGGTCAACTTCAAACCCCTATATCTCTCAATATATAAGGAATTTGGAAACAAACTTTATATGGATACAAAGGTCTATGAATCTAGTTTCTAATGCTTCAAACAGTGCATCAATTCGAGTTTTCTAGTGAAAGTTATGCCCGTTTGACTAAGTAGTGTTGAATCTGGCAGACCGTTCCAACGCCCAACCGGGCCGTTGGAACGCCCCAGGCCAAAATACCCAACCGTTGGAACGCCCAAAATGGCCATTCCAATGATAGGAAAAAGTGGAAAACCCTCTCTCTAACCGTTCCAATGCCCGGGAGGGTCGTTGGAACGCTAGGCAAAAATGGAAACTCTGCTCTCGGGTTGTTCGAACGGCCCTGTCGGGCGTTCCAACGACCCCGCCTGCGTAGCAACCATTCTCAACCCAAAACTCACCCAAAACTCCTCTAAACACAACCAAACCTTTCCAACACTCCTAGGGCTCAAAGATTAGCCCACAAGGATGACAATAACTCAAAATGGGGGAAAAAGAACAATCAAAACAAATGGATCAAATAAAGGAATCAAAACCCTAACAATTCTCATATTTTGGGATTTTTTAAACCACCACTTTCAATCCTTCAATATTGAGCTACAAGCTCTCAATTTCAACTAATTGGGACTCAAGGAGTCCCTCAAGACAAACCCAACTCATATATATATACATACATACAAAGACCCAACACATTTACACATGATAAATACATATACATATGTAATTGTAGAGAGAGAGAGAAATAAAATCTTACCTTCTTCAAGCTTGGTGAGGTCTTCAATGGCTTCAATCTTCTTGCTTCAAGCCTTTCTTCCCTCAATCTTCCCTTCCCTCTCCCCTTTCTCTCTTCCTCCCTCTCCCAATCGGTTGTGAGAGTTGTGTATATGTGTGTGTGTGTTTTGTGTGTGTTAGTAGAAGACACACATGAGAAATAATCTCATTGGTCTCACACCTCCAAACCAACTACAACACAAGTTCTTATTGGTCAATTTTGACCCAAAAAAAGAAATAATTAATATCAAATATTGCATAAACTAAAAATTCTCATTAATAAGGTTAAATAGAAGTTTGGGATATCACATTTTCGTTCCACAAAACATTCTTTTTATAAAACCTTCATAAAACACTGTAATTTGAATTTCTTCTTTACTCTTCAAAAAGGCAGGCAATCAAATTGAATTTGTATTGCAGTGATCCGGTCAATGGTCAAAAGATAAGTTGGGGTTTGTTTTGCAATTATATATAATTTTGGAGATTTTATATAATTATTCCAAAAATTTTTAAAACAAAATATCTATTCCTCTCTCTCTCTCTTTCACGCACACTCTCTCGGCTGACCCACTTCTCTCTCTCTTTTTCTTTTCCTTCTTTTTTTCTTCCTCCATTTTCATCTCCCTCGAGTAATTTTTGCTATTACTACTTTAAAGTTATTTGTTCTACTCTTCGAGATTTACGCAGCAGTAATTTTGATTCGTGATTTTAACGAGATTAAGTTCTTACCCTAAGTTCAATATATTCAAGTGGTAGGAGATTTTCACTTGGAGTTTTTGCTATTTGGTTAATATGCCTGAGTTATTTATGAATATATGGTAGAAATAATGTTTTTAGGATACTTGGGTAAGCCTAGGATTTTACATAACTTGAAATATTATTATTTGTGATTTTTGGTTCATTCAATAAAATTAAAAATATGTTTGGCTTGTTGTGATATTTAATTTAATGATTCTCTAATTATTTGAGTTATTTAATTAAAAGTATAAATTATTACATCATGAAAATTGGAAAAATCATAGGAACTCTAAACATGACGTTTGATATATAATATTTGAAATATTTTTATGTCTGGAATCTATTTAGAATTAATGCTAAAGACATAGAAGAATTTATATAAATTACTTGGATAAAATAAGTAAGTTGACATATTGAGTTTTACAATATAAATAAAATTTGAACATGTTTGAAACATTGTTTTGTGCTTAGAATTTATCTAGAACTTATATTATAACAATGTGATATTATTTGGATGAAAATGATGATTTAAAGTGAGATGTTTACTTGTTTTGACTAGTTCATGTTGGTTACATGTTATTGGATGCCTTGTTTAGGTTTTGAAATAATTATACGTTTGGTTTTAAACTTTGATAATTATAAGAGATTACGTTATGGATTTGGTGATTTGGATATTGTTGGTTTTGTCTTTATGTGGTATTTATCTTAATTGAGACTTGGGTTAAAGTCTATTGATTCTTGGACATGGTCGGGCATGGGTTTGAAACCATGGGCCCTAGGAGTTGCATTACAATAAAGGCCTGGTGCCTCATTTAACGAGATACAAGTATCCTTTGGGTGCAGCCTATAAAGAGTGAAATTATTGGAAAACACGCGTCTCTTCGGTAATATCCCATAAAGAGTGGAAGAGATTGTAGGTGGAATTGTATCCCCTTCTCAGTATGGCCGGTTGCATCATTCACTTGCATTGGGTTGGACTTAGGTGAGTCCAGATATTTTTATTTATTTATTTATGCATTTATTATTTCATATTTGGTTTTATAGAGTCAATGTGATTTTGTTTCTATTGGTAACTAGATTGTTTGTAGATTGACGTTATAAGTGTTTGATCTTCATTTAGTTGATTCATGTGTGTGTTTGTGTCATATCATTTGGCATCGAATTGAGTGTACCTTGATTACCTTATTGTTCAATTGTGTTATTCCTATAGATGTAAAAAAAAAAAAATACCAGACCTGTTACTTGAACATTGTTCAGCATTGATTTATTTACTATCATTTGTGTGCTTGGCTCATAACATTGGAAATTGAGTCGAGAGTCAGGTTTGTAATTGCATTCGATATACTCTTGTGCATTTTTATTGTACACTTGTACATGTCACCTCATGATTATTAACTTTGTAACATAACTTCCTACTAGACCGTGGTATGATCACCCCACCATAGTTGCAGGTGGATCTCCGAGCAATTAAAATTGGTGGCTTGAGAGATATAGCAGTTGAGTTTTCAAATCTTATTTTGAACTCCACTTTGTTGTATCATTAGGGTTACTCTATCCTTTATTTCTAATGGGACTGTGTAATGTTTATTTTACATCTTTCAATTGAATTTTATCTTTGGATAACTGTACACCATCTACTAACATCATATTGAGACTTAGTCCTCGTTGTGGTTTCGTTTGGGGGACGGATTTGTTGATATTAGAGTATTAGATTGGAGGTTGGGATGTGTTTATTGGAGTTTGAATATTTGAGGCTTAAAATATTGTCTTTAAAACAAGTTTTAAACAGGTTTTATTAAATTGGAATTGTTCAAAATATGAATGGACCCAAGCATTTTCGTTCTTGAAATTTTTAAAATAAAAATTATTTTTAAAATGAATTTCAAAACCTATTTTGATCAAAATTTGACGTGGATCTTAATTTTAACTTGAACTTTTTAACGTTGAAAACTTTATTCCTTAAAAATTGACTTTTCAAAAATTAGGACGTGACATGTATAGCCTTAAAATCCTTGCAAAAATCTTTTGCACACACTAACAAACCAAGGACTAAAGTATTAGAAGCAACCGAATTAAACCAAAAAAGCATATCTTTGTTTTCTCTCTTTATCTCACTATTGAGTTAAGACTTGGAGGCAACTCTATCTTCTCTCCATCAGGCCACATCTCTTTGGATTTTTCTGGTGAAACGAGTTTTAACCTTTATACCTCAAGCTTCTATACAACTCCAACAAAAAATTTTCTTGTGTCTATGTAGATTTCTTTCTTTGGGTTCTCCTAGAAAAGCACTAATTCTTTTGTCTATTTTATTTGAGCCACTCACCATCTATTAATTTAGTTGAGTCATTCTGCATTTATTAAATCTTCAAAAAAAGGAAAGAACAAAGAAAGAGGGAAAAAAAAAAAAAACTTAATTTTGTTTGCCACACGGGCTTGTGAGTATTTCTCACTTCTTACAAACTTAGGTTGGGTTTCCCAAGGCCTGAAAGTGATGAGAAGAAAAGAGGAAAAAAAAAATAGAAAATATGAGAAAAGTAGAGGAGAAATAAATTGCTATCTTTCTAATGTTCTGTTGAATTAAAAAGTGGGAGAAAATAAAGATGAAAATATGTATACATAGTTTAAATGGTTGTACCATGTGCTTTATTTCTTGATCCCAATGATTTTGTTTAAAAATTTGGGTTATTTCATTGTTTGTCGTGGCTTCATGAATAAGGAACCAGAAAAAAAAAAAAAAAAAAACTCTTCTCTTCTCATCTTTTTGCATCTACCAAAAACATCATTAAATTGTTTAATATGCTTATGTGGGTTTAGACTTAATTTTTGACAAATAGTTTATGTGGGTTTAGACTTCATAAGGAACCCTGGCTTTTGTCAAGGTAATTATTGATGAATTTACAAAACCATGCATTAATTAAGATTTCTTGAATAATCACATTAGCGACAATTTTTTGAAATCACTAAAATTTTATTAGCGGAATTCAGGAATTATTGACAATAGATCCAGCCCAAATTAATGAGGATCCTTCATCAATCATGTCTACGGCAACATGTAGGTCAAAGGGTTTATATAGGGTAACTTTATTTAACCTATTGAGGTTCAAAAAAGTGTCATTTCGATCCAGTATACCCTTGACAGAAAATGCAATAACCAATATACCCTTTATAGAAGTGGCACTTTTACCGGTACGGTAGAGTATTCACATGCAGCAATAACGGAAAATCTCATTTTTTTACCCGCTTTATTTCATGTACATTTATTTTTGTACTTTTAGTTTTCACACTCCTTTTCTTATCTCTCATTAATGTCCCAATCTAAAAAAATAGAAAAAAAAGAAAGCTCTTTCATACATTTTTTAGTCTACCCTCTGTAAATGTCTATGAAAGTAAGAACCAAACATGCGAAGAATAAAAAATTCTATCACTTTCATGGTATCCATTTTCTTTAATTGCTATCTTTCTTTTTATTTTTTAGTGTTGAAACCAAGAGAGCAAAAATAAATATACATGAAATAAATAGAAATAAAATAAAATTTTTTCTAAAAATAAAAAGTTGGTCATCGAGAAGTGCAATAAATTTAGAAGTCATCTAATGTTACATACAAAAGCAAGTTATTTAGATGAAAACTTATTATTAATTGGCACATAAGAAATAAGAATTCCGTACGTTATCTTGGGTAAATTGTTGTGAAATCTCTCAAAAACAAAAACTAGTATTAGTAGCTCATTCATTTGTCAAACAATTGGATTGGCAGGTTGCAAAAAATTGATAAACCTCCTCAGCAAAAAACAAAATAGATAAAAACTTGTGACAGCCCGATATACCCCAAGTGTGCCTTCTAGAAATCTGTTTGGAGCTTGGAGAAGGAAAAGAGAAAAGAAAAGAAAAGAAAGGAAGTGTGAGAAAAATTATAGTACAAGTATTTTTTTTTCTATTTGGTAATTGCAAATAAATAAAAAGAAAGCGAAAGAAAAACCACTTCTCTTGTTTGAATTTCAAAGAAAAGAGGAAAAAAATAAAAAATAACTTTTATTTGTTTTTCTTCTCCTTTTTTTTTTCTTCCATCCTAAATTAAAAATCAAAAAAAAAAAATAAACAAAATACTGTTTTTCTTTCCTTTCTCTTTCTTTTATCAAAACTACTAACGAGACTGGAATGAAGAATAATTGCTTTCTAGAACGACATTAACTGTAACCAGAGATGGTTACGCATGTTTTTATGAGGACAAAAAGGTACATTTAAGGTTACTTTTGTCATTTGCATTTTTTTTGTAAATGCATTTGGAGGGGCTTTTGGTATGCCTCCTCAACTTAGCCAATCATTTGTTAAAGAGAGAGCTGGGTATGGATCAATGATTTGATGATGTAAAAAAAAAGAAAAAGGTAAAAGAAAATGAAATAAAATGAGAAAATTTTTTTGTTATATTTTCTCTCACTTCTTTTTTTCTTTTCTTTTGATAAATTCGTGTATTTGTATTTTCTTAGAAAACGAAGTATTAACTATCTAGCTTTAATAAAATTTTAAAGAGTATAATTAAGGGACCTTTTGTTATCTTTTCAATATTTATATTGTCTTGTGTATTTTAAATACTAAATATACCCTTATTAATTTTACATATCTTTCTAATTCTTTTAATTAATAATAATGTAAAATCATTTAATAAAAAAATTTAAGATAACTAAATTAAATTGATAATATTACATATCACGGTTGCCCTAAAAATCCCTAAAAATTTCATAGGGAATCAAAAATATAAAAACTAAATTGTTATGGTAAATAATTAGGAAAATATAAAATTAAAAGTCAGGCATTTATATAAGGTGAATATAACCTAATTTGGAGTAAGGTATGGGCCCACAAGGGGCACCCCACTTTTGTGAAAGAGGACAATGGAACCCTTGGGTTGACCCAATACTCCACACGTCCGGTCCGGTTCGGGACCGATGGGTCATGGGTTCGTTCAAGACTTTTCTTTTTGGGCTAGTATATATATTTACACATATATATATATTTAATAAAGACTAAAAGAGTTATATTACAAATAGTATAATTTTGACTTTACTATTAAAATTTTCATACAAAGCTTGAATTTAAAATATTTTATCTATTAATATTAATGATGTCTCAATGATACTTTTGACAAATTACAAGCGTTTAAATTTTAAATCTCTTCGTCAATTCGATAGTTATATTAAAAAAAAGGCATTATGCTATATTTTATCTCATTTATAATTTTTAAATAAATACTTTGTTGTAGTCTGTATTTTGTATAATAAAATTCATTTATAACTCTTAGCAAGACCCTTTGTTTTTTTGTCACTAGCTGCAGGTATATAGTCGCCGCCTTTTTGGTGGAAGGTTGCTGAGTGGAACCCACGATCGAAGATGTGGGTGGGCGCCTTGTTCCACTTATTAATCAACCCCACTTGTCCTAGCCTTCAAGATGCTGACAAAAAAGAAAATTACTGTTGCCTTTTAAATGGCTTTTTAGCATCCAAATGTTGTTTCAAAACTTTTGTTACGAGCATAGATATATAATAACAAATGATGCAAGTGTTAGAACAAATGGGTGTAAACTCATTATTTTGTTTATCTTTGAGCCAATATAAATATGGAACTCATACATCCTTTGTGTCGGGTCATTGGTGCGTTGGATTCACCTCCGAGAGGAGATGAATCTAGACTATTTACTTGCTCAAATCCGTGTAGGATTGAATGAGTTATTGGCTTCCAAAGTCACCCCCTTGAATATGGGTTATATAGTTGAAAGTGGGTTATCCCACATTGATTTCTCATGGGAAATAAATTGTCCATATATAACCTAAGTTTGGAGTAAGGTTTGGGCCCCAAGGGGCACCCCACTTTTGTGAAAGGGGGAGGACCTATGGAACCCATGGGTTGACCCAATACTCCACACGCGCGCGCCGCCGCCGCCCGCCCGTCCGATTCGGGACGTGGGCGTGGGTTCGGTTCAAGTCTTTTCTTTTTGGGCTAGGGTCGGAATTAAATTATTGTATTATTTTATTAATTAATTTTATATTAATTAATTAATTAATTTCTGACGGTTTGACCGAACAGATGTGACCGTTGACCGAACAGGTGAGACCGTTGACCGAACAGGTGAGACCGTTGACCGAACAGGTGTGTCCCTCCGGTAAGGGACTGTTTGGCTGCTGGTACCTGTTCGAACCAGTGTTTCGAACAGGCACCTGGGCTCTATAAATAGAGCAGCATTCTAGCATTCATAACATTAAAAAAATTCCGATTGTTGCATACAACGAATTCCTTCTTCCTCCCGTATTTTCCTGAGAGAGTTCAGATCATCTGGTGAAGCCGCCGAACAGTTTTTATCAAAGTGCTGCCTAAAGACTGCTGAGATCGTTTTATCCTGGGAGTCAGACGCCCATCATCCCGTGAGCACCAACTGTGGGGGGTGAATCTGTCTTTAAGGAGAGAGTGTGAAACACTCGACTCGATCTATCTTTCGATTTCTACATTTTCTAATTTTGTGAACGACAACCGGGTAAGTCGTTACGATTTAGTTTGTTCTTATTCAGGTTCTAATTGTCTTCTAGTTAAAATTGCTTCTAGTTGATAATTAGATAATTCGTGTTATTTTATTGTTTGTGATCACTAATTATACACATAGTGATTAAATAGGAATTATTTATCCAACTACTTAAACTACAGCAAGAAAAGTTAGTCTTAATGCTCCAAATGTGAGAAGGCACAATCAGTTGAATCAAATCATCTTATTTTTTGCGTGATTCTTTCTTTATCTTTTTATAATATTATTAGTTCACATCATCATTATAAATTATAAAAATATGTAAAAGTAAATTTTTTTTTTTAATTAACAATAGATCTTTATATTTATCACATTAATGGTGTAAAGTAATGATATTGAGGAGACAGAAATTTCGATGACATTTGATTGACTACTTTAGATATCTCGATTCGGATATGAATTTCCTCCCACTTGATTTGTCAATGCAATTATATATATATATATATTCACTATATGTAGTTATTTAATACAATGTCTAGACTTTAAATTTGTGGAGAAAAAAAGAACAAGATAGCAAAAGAAAATGAAGGGGTAGAAGCTATTTCTATTTCTCTGATTGATTGGGTTAGAAAAATAAAAGCAAAACGAGTAACGGAGTAAGCATTTATGTAAGTACATTCAATTTCCTTCTATTTTTCTTTCCTGCCACATCGCATAATCCAAACATAGCCGCCTTAGATAAGTTACTATTCTAGAAAGGGAAAAGAAAAGGTAATTGGAAGCCATTATTATTATTATGCATCTCTTGATTTATATATTGTGGATGAACTTCTCTAGCAGACAACGAAGTTGTAGAAAACAATACTGCACAAAAGGTGCAAAAAACATCTAGACAAGGACAGAGAGAACTTTCAGGCATTTTCCTTGATTGAGGAGGAGGAGCCTGGATCACCATCTTTCCTATGGAATTTCCACACAGTAGACATTATCCCAGAATTTTTAGACTTTCTTGCCCTTGGAACCTGCATTAGTACTCAAGACATATATATATATATATATATATATCCAATTTTAGTACTGTCTGAAAATTATATAGGACTCTAAAAACTAGATGAATGATAAACTCATCACCTATATATATATATATACATCGATATCATGGTGTTTGGTATTTATGCAAATTAACACAAACAACAGGGATTGATTGCATAACTTAAAATAGGACATCTTACTCTTTTATTTGGTGTGCTCTTCTCCGTTGTTAGAGTCTTCAAGTTTTCAGGTCTGTTCTTCAGATATTCCTTTAATTGTTGGCCATCCATGTTTTCAATCTCATTAATCTGTTCATATGATAAATAATAATAATAATAATAGTAAAACAAGGAGGCGTGAGAATTAAGAAATCTAGGTACGTACGTAGGTCAAAAATTAATGATGCTAAAAGAAATAAAATCTGCATCTCGATTTGTGTAAAATCTTGTTGGCACAAATCTGTGAGCATTAATTTCAACGTACGTAGCTTACTTTACTAATGCAAAGAATTAATAGCGTAATGGATATATATATATATATATATATATAAATGGAATGTATGGTAATTAAGAAAATAGAAGAGCTTAATCATTTTCAGAATAATTAATGTCATGAATGGAATTAAGCTCAACGGCTAGATATATATATATATATATATATACTTGAATTTGGGAATGCTACACACTGTTGCTTATTATAATTAATGTCGATCTCTAAATTAACAATATGAAACCTAGCTACGATCGAACATATATAGTAGAGTTAATTAATTAGTACATACCCAGGTTATAAGATCTTCCAATTCAGCTTCCAAAGCCTGTCGTTCCTTGTCCACGAGTTTCTTCTTCTCTTGCCATCTTAGAACCTCATGATCATCTGTACCTTTGGCCACTTTCCTCTCTTCATCTTCAGCAGACATCATCATCATCTCGATCGATGGATCGTTCTAAAACCACAGAAATAATAATGAAGTGAGTATATGAAGTAATTTATCAGAGACAATAATTAATATTGTTGGAATTAAGGATGAGATAATTTAAACAGTAACAAATGTAACGGCTGTTTGTTAGGTACTACCGACTATTAATATAAAAAAAAAAAAAAAAAAGGCCAACAGTAATTCAAAGTAATCATGGTAGAAATGAGTAGATGCAGAGATTTCAAGGCATATCCAATTTTAAGGAGCAGTTACATTTATTTTGAGGGTTTAGTGCATCACGTGTGAAAGAAAAATCACTTAAAGCTTCTTTAGCTAATCAATGAAGAAAAAGGGTAAAAGGAAAATCGTGGTGACCCAAAATTTGAAGGTCATGATGTTAGTTAATGGGAACAAGGAAAAGGAGAGAGAGAGAGAGAGAGAGAGAGGACAAAAGCTGGCTAGCAAGGAACATCCAACAAAAAAGTAGTTACATATTTTCTGGGGTTAGTCCATTACATGTGAAAGAACAAAACTCTACTGTTCAATCACATTCTTTTCACTCTTATCCCATGATTCCTACTGTCCTCTACAAATCTTTCTTTTCTCCCTTCCCTACTAAGAACAATCTTTTCATTCTTCAATTTCATATGTTTTGAATGATACATCAGAACATCAGATGTTCCTTTCCTGTTTTGTAGCTAAAAGGAAGCTCTAAGCTTCATTAAGTAGTTCACAAATATTAAGCATGGAAAAAAAGGGTGGATGCATTAGCAGTAACATACTTGCATGCCTATTAAAAAGGTTTTAGCCATGCCATGCTTCTAAGACAGTTGCTCATAACGAACCTCTGTAAGCCATGCTATCTAAGACAGTTGCTCATAACGAACCTCTGTAAGCCATGCTAATCAATTGTCATCTTGTATAAATTAAAGAAGGAATTGAAATTTGATTTGGAAACATGTTACGCTTTCAAGTTAATACAATACAAATATATTTTCTTTGTACATGTTCAATTTGAAAGTACACTGTCAAGCTTTTAACTCAACATTCTTGGAGAACATTTTTTTTTATTAAAGTATATCTATATATTATACGTCCTTTCTTTAAATCAATAAATTTAATTTTATTACGCTTTCTTTTGTCTATACTTTTGCAAATAAAAAATTTGTGTACATGTGCTATACCATAGTCAATTGGATATTTTTCTTGGTCTTCTTCGCAAATGAGAAGGTCCCACGCACGTGAGAGGAAGTGCTCGCTAAATGACTAAAATTATAAATTTTCTTTATTGCTAATTAATTTATAACTAACTATAATTTTGTCCATAAGTAGTACCATTCCAAACACTTATATAGTCATTTTATTTTAAACTAAAATATTTATTATTTTAATACATAATTTTAGAAATAGCACTACAACAACATTGCAATAGAGTCCTTTACATAAAAATTAAAAATAAAAAATAATTTTTTTTTTCCAAATAATAGAATTTTGCGTCTATCAATTTATAGGAATGTGATTTTTTTTGGTTGATTAACGGAGCCCTTTTCCTTCTGAAGCCAGAGTTGTTCCCGTAATAACACCACCACCAAGCGAAATTCACACACCCTCATCATAATCTTCATGATGATGACGATGATGATGCTTATGTCATCAGCTTTCCCTCCCTCGCACCAACGTCTCAAGCAGAACCGCCCAAACCCACCACTATTACCTCCTTTCCCTCCCACCGCCGCCGCTGGAATTGGATCATCTTCAAACCATACTCCTACTCCTACTACTACTAGTACTCACACTTCTACTCGGGAGTATTTCAATAAAGTACAAATTATCCCGACAACAACAACAAGAGGAAGAAGGTGGACTATCGTGTCTTCGTCAGAGAATCAGACGGTGGTTACAGCGCCAACAACAACATCATCTTCTCCATCAGTCTCATATACGACGGCGGCGGAAGTCGTGAGGAGTTTCTACGGCGGAATAAACAGCCACGATCTCGCCTCCGTAGAGGACCTCATTGCCGACAACTGCGTCTACGAGGACCTTATCTTCACTCGACCATTTGTTGGTCGCGAGGTAACCTCCTCTCTGTCTCTGATTGTGTACAATTTGGTACAATTTTTTTTTTTTTTTGTTTTTTTCATTTTGCTTTTTTATAAGCTAAGACAAATATAAAAGTAAAAATAAGAATAATAATAAAGTAATAAAAAAATTGATTTTTTTCTTATAAATTCATTAAAAAAAATCAGCCTAAAAAAGCTTTAAAAAGGTAGAATAAAACGTGCTATGAGTCTAACATTCACACGCTGATTAATTAAAAGGCCTTATCATCTGTGTTTGGGCTTGACAGCGCTGGCCCAAAAGTTTCCCATCTGTGTTTGGGCTTGACAGCGCTGGCCCAAATGTTTCCATTGTTTAAATGTTTAAATGCAAGATCTTTAAATATTTATTTGGACACTAGTGCATTAAAGAAATACTTAAACTCTCTAATTATCTTATAATCACGTAATACCAACATTAATGCTATGTTTGGTATAAAGGAATGGAATGGAATGGAATCAAATAGTCATTCTCACTTTCATTTCCATTCTCTTGTTTGATACTACTATTTAAAAGTAGGATGACCATTTTCATGGAATGATCATTATTACATTTCGTTAGAATGACCATTCTCTATTTTAAGTGTGGGAATGATCATTCCATTCTAACATGAAACAACATAAAATAAAACTTAGTAAGATTTTTGTTGTCAAATTTCTTTTAAAAAATATAAAATATGTTTAGTAATTATTTTTTTTACTAAACTATGTTTAGTAAGATTTTTGTTCTCATTCCATTCCTTTTCATTCCCTTGTACCAAACATAGCCTAAGTTAGTTTCATTTTGTAAAAATAAAACCTCTCAAACTCAATTATTTAATGATTGTTGAAATTAATAAAACTAAAATTTTATGCTTTTTTTTTTTAATACATATTAGCAGTTACTATTCAATATTATTTCTCATGTAAATGACTTTATAACCTTCAAACATGTTCAATAATTAATTTGCTAGATTTGAAAATATACATAGATAAACTTATATCCATGTTTTAAAATGTTTCCTTATGTTTCTATTATATTTTTCTCCATTTCCTTCACATTTCTTAATTGTGTTCGAATCGTTTCTATTTTTGAGCTGACCGAAACAATGTATTGAGATTAAATTTTGCTCCTTGCTTAAAGGTTTCACATACCAAAGTTGGGTGTTGCCTTTTAGTATAGTATAGATATAAACTTGAAGTGCAGGCACACAATATGCGTGTCCCCATTATTCCACTAACTTGACTATCTCCATTAGCCCCACTAACCAAAAACCACCATGGTTAGTTGAGTTATGTTTGAAATTATTTTTCTATTCTTAAGTCTTCGCATACCAAAGGTGGTTGTGCCCTTTTACTATAGTATGGGTAGTATATATAAATAATCTCTTTGTAATTTATATGCAAAGTCAATCCTGAGTTGTGTGATAGATTGTTTTGGTCTGGTACTTGTATCATGAGAGCTAGTATAATATATATGTTTATATTTATTTTTATTTCTATTTGATTATAAGAACTCAATCCTGGGGATAGCCAACATGATAGAAAATGACCGACATAAGAAAGGGTAGAAAATAATTTGTCAGTGATTAGAGGTAAGTTGAGTTGTGCATGCCCCACCTCTAGTAGAATGTTAAAAGTGGAAAAAAAAGTCCCGTGTGTAGGTAACACTACTTCGGTTATGATTTTCATCATCTATATATTTGGTGGTCCTATATTCTAAAGCTTAAATCTTAGTCAACACTGCCATACCACTGGATATTTGTTCTCAAAAAGTGGGTTTTTTGTATTGTTAAAATTTTGAGTTAAGAAAATATTTTAGTGGTTTAAGTTTCTAACAAGATACTAAGAATGTGGAAATCAAGACTAGATCTATTTGAAATTTGAGCACTGTTTAAAGATCCATTGTGCGGCTAGTTAAAAAACAAAAAAAGAAGATAAAGAAAAGGAAAATAAAAGAAATTAAAGTTTAATATTATTAAAAAAAGAAAAAGAAATTGAAGTTTAAAAGACTCTTGAAGTTTTATTATTTTGTGGTTAAAATGTTGTAATGTAAACGCGAGATTTTCAACTAGCTTTAGATAATAGGGTAATAGTGAGTGTGCATCTGTGATGTCCATATGCATGAGTGAGTCATCACCGTCAGGTCATATCTGAGTTCGTATAGAAGATGCTATAGTTATAACATAAGTACTTAAGTAGTACGAATTATCCCCCCCCCCCCCCCCCCCCCCCCCGCGGCTGAGTAAAGTATGTCATTCAAAGTACTAACAGATGACAAAAAAAATGAAGCATTTTACGGTCAGAAATAATGACAAATATTCCAATCATAAAAGTGAAACATTTTTTGTAACCTTCTCATGCAGATTAAGCATGGAAATTTGGTCACATTGTCGCCAACTTTATTTTCTTCTGTGTTTGCCAGCTTTTAAATAATTTTTATGGAGAAATATCAAGATTGAACATCTTCCACTATTAAGAGAAAGAAAGACAATATCATCCTCGTTATTTATCTTTTGTATGGCATCTATACATATGACTTAACTCTTTGTTGTAAGTTATAATTTGTTTGATGAACAATACACCTATACTTTTGTGATTCGGGCTCTTCTTTTTTTTTTTTGCTAAGAAAGAATATATAGTCAAAAAAAGATCGAAAGATCAAGTACAAATACAAGGGACATACCCCCAGCCAAAGGATAATGATAATCAAGAAAGATAACCATCCAAACAAACAAAGGAACCCAGCTAGTACTAGCTAAGAAAAGTACACAACACAAGCTAACTTAGCTTGACAACTATAAGAAACTAAACAAATAGAAAAAATAGCTGCCCTTAGTTTGGTGATTCGGGCTCTTCAATATTAGGAAAGCAAGCCTTTACCAAAATTAGGGCCATTGACATTCTTTCACTTGATATAGACATAATGGAGCAACCATTCTTCCTTTTCTGGTGTAACAAAGACCTCACAAGGCGGTGAGGTTCCATAGACTGATAAGCATATCTATATGTATTATGACAGTGAGTTGCCATAAACTAGTATGCGTATATGTAATATCTCAGACATACTTAATTTCTACGGGATGTAAGATACCAAAGTATTTTGTACAGGAATATTTAAACACAAAGTTGACCAACTAAGTTGGTGGAGGAAATGGATTAATGGATATTGTTTGTATTCTCTGTAAACACCCAGTAGTCATCCTTTCCTACTTTCTATCCAGCCGCAGAAATGTCAAACTGCATTCAAATTCTGTCTTTGGGATCATTCTTCTTATCCTCTTTTCCAGTATGGTTCTTGCTTGTTATGTGTTATATCATGTAGGAGAGTTCATCAACTGCACCCTAGCATCACCCTTGCTGAAACCAAACCATCATAGTTTGGTAGTTAATTTGAATGAGTTAATTCCTTTCATATCATTTTAGGGAAGAGTTTGACATTCCTAGGTATGCGAATCCAATTTTATTTTAACTAGCATTTGAGATAAACCCTTCTAAATGAATTTAAAAATGGGCAGAGTATACCTTCTCCACTTATCAAAAAATAAAAAATAAAAAAGCACCTTCCCCGCTTGCCAAGGCAGTTCGTTTTCTTGGGTTGCCCAGTCTTAATTGTTCTTAAGGTCAACGTACCCTTTATGTTTCAGGTTATATCAATGGTTAGACTTTTTTACCCCGTATGTTTCAGTTTGTACGGTTATTTCAATGGTTAGACCCTACCTCCCATCTCAGAATTTCTACTTGGAATACCATCTTTGTTTCTTCGCTGTGGATTATTTGATGTGGAGGTGTAAAGCCTATTATTGGGTCCTATGTGTACTCTGTCAAAGAATCCTATTCATTTGATTTTTACTCAAGCTCTCTCAAGGAAAAGCTTTCTTTCCTATTACCTGTAATCTTCCCAAGAAAATCAATTTTCTAAATACTTGGCAGTTTCCTCCCTTGGGATGGTTAAAAGTGAATTTACAGCACAGATGACTGTGCTAAATGCAATCCAAGGGCACCAGGTGCACATATGGGTACTGAGGTTGCCCTCTATCTTATCACTAATGCCTATGCTGCTCTTTATCCAAAATGGCTCGCTTATTAATGATGGAAGAGGTATGCTCAATTACAAGTGGCTCTTCATGCTTTCCCATAGTTTGATCGAGGGAAACCTTTGTGAACAATCTATTGCAATCTATTGCTAAATAGAGTTTCTCCCATAATCCTAAACCGACTATCTATGGAAACACCTTGAACATTTCATCGAAGTTTTTGTCAGTCTGGTAGAAGGTTGCATATCCCACGGGTCTTAAGTTGGTTCATACCAGTGTTTGGTTTCATGTCCTCTTTAAGTGAAAAAAGAAGTATGCATCTATCGTGAAAAGTCATGGTCACCATTTCTATTGAGGGCATGGGATCTATTGTTCCATCAGAATTTGTAACATGAAGTGATGCAGGACAAGTAACAATAGAACCAAAGAATCGTAGCATAACATAGTTCACAATATTACCATTTGGTTTCTCACAATGCACATCAATAGCAAGTTTATAATTTTCATTGTTTGAAGCAATTGGTCTCTTATTGTTGGCATGTAAGTCAAGATGGTGTGGGACAAATGACTTAGATGGACATGTATCAAGGGATAATGGACAAGCATTAGGAGTTGTAGAAAGGTTTAACATGGATGTCTCACCCATATGCTTAAACACACAGACTGCAACATTAAATGGTTGAGGAGGTGGCTCAAGCTGCAATTGTATATTAGAAAAGTCAATCTCAGAGATCGCATTCAGGGAACTCATATTATCAACGATGACCTCATAAGTTTGATCCCCACATGCTTCAAAGGTTTGGAAATACTAATTAGCTCATTAGCATCTTACTCTTTAGGTGTAGAAATGTGGTCATCTTCTAACATTTCCTGATTTTCATCATCAGATTCTTGGGGTTCATCTAAAGAGAACTGATGCAGGACAAGTAACAATAGAACCAAAGAATCATAGAAATAGAATAGGTAAAAGAGAAAAGGAGGAAAAGAATTAGAATGGGTAGAAAAGACGAGGAAAAGAACTGGGGAGAGAAACCCACAGGGAGAGAAAATTCAATATTCAGTCAATTCACTAATCATCAAAGCTAATCACTCGTTTACCTAACTTGCCCTATATATAGGCAATGCAAAATCGAAAATAACATAGAATTCTGCATGAGATAAAACTCCTAAAATAAAGTCCTACTAAAACTCTAATTCTAAGGAAATTAAAATTATTCATCTTTTTATTCCTCATCATGGAGGTGTCCTTTTTTATGGAAAATTCAGCATTTTGTACTCTACTCCTTAATGTCTTCATTCCAGATAAGAATGTTTCATTTGCTATTGTGGGATGTTGAAATATTCCTCTCAGTAATTGCCTGAAATAAGCTTTTGAGTTGCTGACATTAAATTGTATTAAATTTTGTATTGAATTATGTGGTGACAATCATCTTTTCTTAAATTTTGTATTGAATTTAGTCAAGTAGGTATCATTTTGTGTGAGGGTGGGCCTTGGCACAGTGATAAGATTGCTCTATTACGACCTGGCTTTCATGAGTTCGAAACACTAAAACAACCTCTCCACATGCGGGAGTAAGACCGTGTACATCTGACCTTCCCCAGACCTCACAGGACTCGTGTCTTGATCACTCCTAGCAAATGCTAGATAACCCTGCAAGAGGACGGTGGCAATGCAATATAATACTCGGAAGTCCAAGGTTGATTAACTGAAAAAAGGAGCTGTCTAACCAATAAGATCCTACAACCATACCAAAATAATAATGAACTCTGGATTGACCTAAAATTATGAACAGGAAAAGTAAATTGAATTTAAAAACTGGTTTTAAATAATAAGCAAATGGTTTTGGCAGGACTGATCCAATGAATAGGCCTACAGGTAGTCCCCAAGATAGTCTTGATTAATAGGACTCAAGATTCATGAACTCTCTTTGAGTTAAAATCTAATATATTACTAGTGTTTGTACCAGGGTCTCATTGTACTCATCCTAGTTCACAACCCTGTGTATGAGTACGTATGAAGCTTAATTAGGAAGAATAGATTCTGAAAATACTCTTTACAAGAATTTGTCAATAGTTAAAATCAACTCTCATATCAGTGATCTAGTTTATATCCATTCCTAGACTATGTTCTAGATGATAATTAGGAGAAATCGTTTTTTAAAATATTCAAGAGCCAGAAAACGAATCTTGGCCCAAGATCTTCAAATCTTGGGAAAGTAGTTGACTATCTTGAATTTCTACCTACATCCTATTTACCTTCTCAATCTATACCAAGAACTAATTTAGCTACTGAAAAACATTGTAAATCTTGACACAACCTTGATTATTTCGGGGGTATTGTGTTTAGTTTTGGTGCATTTCACTATATTCCGGTTTGCCTCGATGGAAACACTAGAATTTCATTATTCCTTTAGTGTGAGGTTTGGTCTCTTAAGAAATGGAAACGTTTTGGCCGTTATGATGGAAACAAATGAAAATTTTGTTCCTTGGATTGAAAAAGCTCTCACTGTTTTAGCAAAATTTAGTATGACTGTTCTCTTACTAGAACAAGCTCAATAGAAGGCAGGTTCTATATGCTAATTTCCAGTCATTGTGCAGTTCCGATTGCTGCTATGGAAAAATTCAAAAAGTTTAGGTTGAAATTGCTCTGGCAATAGCGGCCTCCTAAAACAATTTGAATTCACAAATTGATGCAAATTGAAAGTTTTCAAGGCTACTCAACCCTAAAATCTTCAGTGCTAACTTTACATTTATCAGACAGAACTATATTCTCCTAATTGATGCAGTATTTTGAGATCCTCGTGGTTGAGTTTGTGTATCGCTTTTCCATTTTCATGGTCCTCTCCACTTAACAATCACTCCCCCACCCAAACAAAAAAATTTATTAAATAAAAAAAATGTGCGCACACAAAAATAGGTGCTGTATAATTTTTATTCATTTAATTTTTGAGAGAGAAACCTATCTCTAGTAACAATTTTGATCTTTTTATGACTCTACTGATGGTATTCTCCCAAAATTGACAAAAGAATTATTAGTAGATCTTTTTGCAGCTCAGTGTGCAACTGCTCTTAAAATTCGTGACAGATAAAATTGTTTGTAGTTGCTGATGACATATGTTAGCAGTCTATGCTAGGAACATAATGTGTTCTAAATATTTTATTTAAACATCCACCATGAGTCATTGTTCTGTTTTTCTATCTCAAAGAATTAGCTTGAGCTTTAATTATTGTCCAGGCAATCCTAGAATTCTTCCAGAAGTTCATTGATTCAATCAGCACAGATCTTCAGTTTGTCATTGATGACATATCTGATGAGGATACCTCAGCTGTTGGGGTTATGTGGCACTTGGGTATGACGAGGAATATTCTCTTTTTAATTGTCTATTCTTACCTTGTTATGAATATTAAGTTTTTGCATTAAAAGCAACTAATAATTGGAATAATGACAGAGTGGAAGAGAAAGCCTTTTCCTTTTAGCAAAGGATGCAGCTTTTACCGGTTGGATGTGGTAAATGGAAAAAGGCAAATAATGTAAGTGAACCTTTCATTCTAGAAGGTTACTCTTTTAATAGAACAAGAGTTTGTTTTTTCTTTATATCTTGCATTTAATGTATTGACTTGACCTAGAGAATTTCTGAACCCCAAAAACGTTTTAGGGTGGAACAGTGGGATTAAGAATCTTAATCCCCAAATTCTGTTTTTTCTTTTCTTATTTTTTCCTTTGTCTTCTCAACTACCAAACCAAGCATCGGCCAAAGATATAATCGTGGAAAGTTTAAATGTACTGGCTTTTTAAAGCTAAAAAACGGTACTTGTCCAACCTTGGAGCTAGAACACATGCTACATAGGACACAATTCATTCTTTAAGTTGCAATATAACTTCTTCGAGGACGGTTCATAAATAGGAGGTAAGGCTGTTGTGGAGTTCCTCAAGCTTCTACACCGGATGATCACAGGTAGTGTCAAGAGGGGTGAGTTTAGATGGTCCACTTGGAGTTATATGTATGTAGTGTGTACTCATTTTTTGCTCGCATTCATCTTTTCAGAAAAAGAATTTTCCTTTATTTTGTTTTACCCATTTAAATTACTTCTAATATTGCTTTTATTTCCACATGTTATTGTTTTCACAACCACAGGGCAGAGTTCCTAATTTAGTTAATAGATAATTTTTTTAAATGAATGCCCATCAATACCATGTTGTAATATCCTAAATTTTGAGAATCTTGTTTCGAACTAATTATAACTTTTAAAAACAGTTATGGACGAGACTGCGTGGAACCTGCTACCAAGCCTGGGGAGATGGCTTTGGTATGTGCCCTTCTTTGCTTCATGACATTAATGTCTGTACATCCATATGCATACGTGCACAATATAACATTTTTCTTTTTGAACTTATTCTTTTCCCTGTCATGGGAACAATTGTTGGTTTGGTCAAAGATAATAGAACAGTAAGAGGCCACTGTGGCTGGCAAATGCATTTGGACATTAGAAACGATTTCAAGTTCAAATCTGGAGGCGTACCTGAATATAGTCATGAATTTTGGAGTGCAGGATGTTAAAATACAAAAATAAAAAATAGCTTGATTGCAGTAGACATGCCCAAATAATGTTACGTAATTTTGAAGATAGTTATTTGTGGCTTTTGGTGGAACTACATTTAGTGGATGCTGTTCTCTAATATCTGTTATGGCATTTATATTTATAAATGGTCATAAATTGATCCATAAGAGCTTATGAGAATAAGTGATTGATTGAGGATGTACCTCAAGCTCTTAATAACTACCGTCTGAAATACATGAATGCTGATTGCTTAGAAATTGGTTTAATAAGAGCTTTAGATAGTTGCTTTATGATTGAAGGAACATTCCCTTCAAAAAGATGAAAGAATTTATTCCACAAGACAACTTCTCTCTTTCAACACTTCGAATGCTTTTATATGAAGGCTTTTGTTTTACAGAAAATATACGAAAAATATCAGGGTGACACAAAATGTAAATAGCCAAAGTTGTTCACTGGCATGAAGTTTCATAATCTGTATCTAGGGCATTGTGCTGACCCTGATGGGTTTGGAACCCGGGTTTATCAAGGGAAAAGCAAAGGAAAAGGAAAAGGTGAGGGAAAAGAGAAAAAATGAAAGAGGATTTTTGTTATCTTTTCCCTCATCTTTTCCTTTTCTTTTGCATCACCAAATCCTTGGTCCAAACACAGTGTGAAGGTCATTACAGTGCTGCTTTTGATACTTCTTTTATTCTTTCCTTCTATATATCTTGGTAACAGTAAATGTTTCCTTTAATGAAATTGTTGGCACTTAATGTATTTGGACACTTGATTCATGCTAATTTTCTTTTATGGTATTACTAGTTTTGAATTTGTTATACTCTGATTAACTTTGAAGCAAGCAAACAAGGTTGTAGTAAGCCTGTTGAAGTTGTTCCTTCCAAGTTTGAACTGTACTGATACTCATCACTTGCACCATTAGAGTTGTCAAATTTGTGAGGTTAAGGCCTGGTGTGTGGGAGTTGGCAGTGGAGCATATTGACATGGGGCACAGACACGGACACAGGACATGGATACAACACAATCCATACACTCCTACATGACAGTTTTTAAAAAATATGACGTGACTCAACAAGGACACGGCTACAAACAAATATTTAATTGTATATGTATATATTAAACTAATAATTATCTTCATTTTTTACATTACGAACATATTTACATTTTATATACTAATTGTAAGAAATCATTTTCCACCCTCTACATTTTGGAAATGATTAATTACACTTTGCACTCTTGCACTGTACACTAAATCTCATCTCACTTCAGGACCTTCATTTTTAATTGTAACAATTAAGCCACACTTTTAATTTGTTACAATGACAACCTTTTGCTAAATTCCGTTTGAGAAATGGCTAAGAAATTTGTATGTGACAAGCACATGGCCAAAATCATGGGCAAAGATTTAAAATCTAACTCATTCTTCTAATAATTTATCACAAATTCCTCCAAAATCAATATAAAATTATTAGGGTAATTAACTATGTGATGTATATAATGTAATTAGGCTCCAACTCACGTGCGATACGTGTGAATCTTTGAATGGGAAAAGACTAAATTTTACATTTTTTCCCTTTAAAAAATCACATGTGTTTGTCTCATGAGAACTTTTCTTCTACTTCCCAAATGAAAGTTAGCCGACGGTTGACATTGCAACAAATTAGAAGTGTAAGGGCGTAATTGTTACAATTAAAAATAAAGGTCTTGAAGTGGGATTTGGTGTAAAGTGTAAGGGTGCAAAATGTAATTAACCTTGTTGGAAAAGAAGTGTTAATAAAAAGTCCAAATATCTATTCTAGAAAATTTTATTCACAAACAAATTGGAAATTTTTGACTTTACAATTCCTAATTATAAAGTCTAAAAGAGCAATAGGTATAAATTCACATTGTTTTTATTTTATCATTCGATTCCAAGTTATTTTCTTTATACTTGCTTTGTGTTTTATGGGTATCTAAGCGATGGACACGTGTATACCTTCTAAGTGTCTGAAGGGTGTCAAATTCTGAAAAATAAAAAACAATACCATGCATTTAAAAACGTGCGAAGAAATGCCTGACATGGATATAACATCTTCTTAAAAGTTCTGTGCTTCTTAGGGCCTAAGATTATCAATAGACCCAAAAGATAGTCATTCAAACAAACATTCAGCATGGTTCTTAGAGTTGTCAGTTATCAAGACTGTTTGATGAGGATCAGCCAATAAGCCCCTAAAAATATATGTTAGAAGGCAGAAAAAAGGAAAAGTTTTTGATCAGGGGTATTTTTGTAATTTCCAGATCAGAGGTATTTGTGTATTTTTTTAAATCCAGGTTGATTTTGCAATTTTGTTATGCTTGTTTCTAGATTATTTAGGGGTTTTCTTAGGAGATTTCTCAAGTCATTTTCCGATTTGGATTCTGTTTGAGTCCTAGTTAGTTTTGGAAGTTTTATGCTTCTATATAAGCTAGCCTTGTAGAGAAACTTTTACAAGTTTTGGTTAATGAAATTTCTGCTGTGTTTTCCTACTTCAATGCTGAAACTCCTTTAAATTGTTTTCAGGAGAGATTCCTAGGAAAACCTTAGAGAGATCCAAGGTTCCAAGTTCCAACCCTGCTCCTCTTCTTCTTCTCTTCTTCTCTTTATTTTGCCTGATTGATATACAAAGCTCCTATCTTTAAGCTGCCACATCCTTTTTGTTTCCTTTTAAGCCTCTAAAACCCTCAAACCTTGTTCCTCAACCCTAGCCTCAAACAACCTAGCTTCTGGTTGTACAAAATTCCCAGCTTTTTGCAACCCAAAAAAATCCTACAACTTACCATTTAAAATAGAACCCAAAACAGCCACAAATCTCCACTATTCTGACCTCAAACCTTAAACTCAACTTTCTAACCAATACCTTATTAACATTGAAGCCTTAGCCTTATGGTTTTTGTAGGTAATAGCTACATGGGCCACTCGCCCACGTGGTAGACTTGTTTAGTGCCACATCATTTCCATGAATAGGCCACTTGGGCCAATAACAACTCGCAATGTATCTCTCCATTTGAAGGTTAAGGCTAAGATACATGGTGTCTTAGCCTTGGACCAGATAGAGGCAAACTCCAAAGTGGGCCTCTTAGGCGGGCTCGGGCTTCTCTTGGCTTGGCCAAATGGATTATCCACTGAGCACGCCACCCATTCCATGAACTAGGGGGCCAGATCCTCTCTTGGATTGGCCATGCGGTCCTCTGACCAAGCACGCCATTCTCTGCTCGAGTGACAGGCACTCGGACTTCCCTCAGCTTGGCTAAGAGGCTCTCCTTCAAGCGCCTCAACCTCTACTTGTTAAATATACTTTCAGGCAAACCCTTGGATAGACCGAGTGATCCTTTGCCCATAACACACTTATCCATTGATTAATACTTGCTTCTCCAGACATCATTGGCCTAGAGCAGGCACTTAGTTATGGCATGCCCGAGCAACCTTGACTCGTGCAAAAACCACTAGGCCCTACAGATTAGTGGCTAGAGCCGAGGGTTTGTCCAGCTGTTGCCATTCTCCTTCTAAGGATGAGCACCCTAACTAGTCTTAGAGAAAAAGAGCCTCCACCAACTGTATTATTACTTCTCCAAACATGGTTGTACAAGCGCCGCTAGTGATTATTGCACAACCACCAGCAAAACAACAACGCCAATGATTTGTTATCTTCAATTGTCGGATAGCGGAGATGACACTTGTCTCCTTAGCACATTGGCCCTTCTAGTTTGACTCCCTTTAAGTATAAGAGGTTCTTCGCATTAAAGGGTTTTAAGCTATCTCCTTGGCCGTCACTCTGCCTCTCCTAAGTATCTTTTTCTTGCTCTAGACTACCTCAGTCTCACCTTGATCGACATACTTCCTCGAAGACCATATCACCAGCCTACTCACTAGCCATCACCCATAGCTTTAAATCACAGTATCAATGAGCATAATGGTTGTAGTTTTAGTGCAACGATATTAGAAGTAATGAGCATTCTGTAACTAGAATCGGGAATTGAACTTGTGAATTTTTTTAAGCACTAGCAAATGCCAAAAACCTCATCGATAAGCATGTCCTGACACTATCTATCACAGTTTGAGTGTTTGTAATGGTTTCTAATCAACATTATAACACTTAATAACATGTTTTTATAGATGATGTTGGATTTATGCTAGTCTTGAAGTGAAAAAGGAAAAAAAATACCTACAATGGTTACATATGCTATTAGTATAGATAATTCTTAAGAATAAATCAAACATAATCCAATTTTTGTGTTACAATGGTTATAAAATAATATGACAATACTAATGACTCTGAATTAGAGCTTTTACTCAACCCATTCTCATAGTAAATTTTCATAAACTACGATACACAAGCTAATGAACAAAACCCATGCTATAAGCACTAGAAAAGAGTAAAAAGCCTGATGAGGGCCCATTTTATGTGAGGACTAATGCTATCCCTCATCTTGATATGGTTGTCCTAAAAAACTTGGCCTTGAATTTGGTATTTAAGTGATTCAATACTTACCCAAACATCATCCCAGAGGTCAATACCAATTCGGTTTCCCACCTTCCATTTTAGATTATCGTTCTGTTTCCCACTTTTCATTTTAGATTATCGTTGATGAACTCTACCTTTTGCGACTCACTTCTATTGATAAGTGCAGGCTTCCTTATAATGTTCCATTATTGACTCACAATCTTAAATATTTAGTAGAAATTACTCTGGCCTATAAGTTACCATGGTTACTAGGCTGCTTCCATCCACCATCTTTGATAAATGGGCAAGATACTGATCTTGAATTTTTTTCCCCCAGGCCCCTTCCTCCTTGCTAGAGTAGACCCCCTCTCCAGTTCACCGTATGAACTTTTTTGGAACCCTCGTAACCTCTCTGAATGAAATTCCTGTTGAGCCTCAAGCACATTACAGCTGGACTTAGGAAGAGTGCCAGCTTGCATGCATATGAAGACTAGCAGCTCTGACTCCTTTTTCAATTGTGTTTTTATCTTGAGTGGTGTTTCCTAGCTTCTAATTAATTAATCATTCAAACATTTATCTTTTCTTGATGGATGACCTTATTAGACCACTAAAATTCCTTTTCAATTAGCCGTGCATGTTTTTGCTTTATGGATGTCAAAAGTTCTATGAACATGGATTTGGTTATCTTTTGAAATTATCTAAGAGAGTTATGATATTTCTTCAAGTTCTGATTGTTTTTCTTTTGCCTCCATCCAAGTTGAAGAGCTCCCTTATTGAGGTAGTCTTTGATAGATTTTCTTGATCCCCTTCAATTGGTCTTGAGAGACAAAAGAGGATCTTCGTATGATTGCTTCCCTAGTATATTGTCTCCTTTAAAACATAGAAACTTTGTTGGACAGCCAATTGTCTTAAAAGCTAAGAAGCATGGACGAAAACACGTGACACGGACATGCCGACACGACGATTTTCAATAATTAGCCGTGCATGTTTTTCTCAAGTAACTTATCAAGTCCTTGAATCAAAACTTTGAGGTCAAGTGCCCTCTTCTTCTCCACATATTCTTTTGTGATATCTTCTTCTTTATATCTCTTCCAAGGGTGATCTTCATTATATTCATATTTATCCACGGAGCTGGTATTTGAGATGTGGACTAGATGCTGGCTATTTTAATATCTTCCATCCTTTTCCCAATCTGGGCTAGCTGATAAAAATTTAATGAACACAATTCCTCTAGGATTGATTCCTTTTCTGAACTGCTTTACTCCTTGAATAATTTCTTAGGGAAGAAGTCGAATTTCTGAATCATCAGGACTGAGATAAATACAGTTAAGATATCCAAATTTAAATATATCAAGGACAACTTCAGGAGTAACTCCTTGAAGCAAATTGATTCTTGGGAAAATCCCAGTATGATTTGGAAAACACTTTTCTGAAATTCGTAATGAGAAAACGAATTTAGAAACTCTCTTATATTCCTCTAAATGAGGATCTAATATAGGAAAATCTTGGATAGTCATCATATGACTAGACTGTCCCCTTCAGTAGCCCAGTCGTAGCGATAAATTTTCCATAGCATCCGTCAATTCATCCTTTGGTATATTATATTTTACCAAATAATCAGACTTTCCACCAGGTTGCCGAAGTGTACTAATATTCTTATCTCCAGAGAGATATCGATTATAGATATGTTGCTCAGAAGAGCTCGATTTGCCCTGAGGCTCATGCGATTTGTCCGAAGACTCATTCGATTTGCCAGATGGCTTATTTTCTGTTGGCAATGCCTCGAAAGACATGCTTGAACAACTTCTAGCATCTGCAAAACCATCCAAAATTTTAGTAGATTCATTAACCGTAGCAAGAGCTTGGTTAATCTTTTTACTGGCTTCATGAATATCAATCCATGCGGCATCAATAACATTGACTGCCTCAGATAATTGATTCCTGATCTCTTCAATACTATCCATTAGCTTCTCTGCTAAGAAAATCAGCAAGAAAGTTAACCTTTCCTTTTATATAGTCAATTTCAAAATTGTATTCAGCAAAGAAAGTTTGCCATCTATTCAATCTCTTATATTCTGGTGTGATTGGTAATTTATTGAATATAAATGCTTTAACTTGAGTATTATTGGTTCGAACTAAAAATTTCTTTGGTAATAAGAAGAAATAAAATATCTTTATTCCATTTCGTATAGCTAACAATTCGTTTTCATTACTGTGATAATTCTTTTCAGCTGGTTTAAATGTTCCACTTGTATATCTACAAACTCTTTCTTCCTTATTTCTTTTACATTTTAAAACAGCTCCCCAATATTCTTCACTAGCATCTGTTTCGAGTATTAAATTATCTTCTCGATCTGGTAATTCAGTCTTGGCAATTTTCTACAATATTCTTTTATTCTCTTAACATGATTGGTAAGATGAGTATCCCAATTCCATTTTTGATCTTTTTTAAGAAGTTTTTGCAAAGGATTTCTTAATTTAGCTAAATTTTCAATAAATTGTTCTGCATAATTTAAACATCCTAAAAATCTTTGCAATTGTTCTTTAGATTCAATAGTATCTGGGAATAATTCAATCTTTTCTGTAATATGAGGTTGTAATTCTATTCCTTCAGAATCCAATATTAATCCAAGAAATTCAATCTTATTTTTCCCTATTTCAGCTTTCTTTTTTGATAACAATATACTATGATCTTTACATAATTGTGTAAATATCTTCAGATGATTTATATGTTCTTTAATTGTATATGAAGCTATTAATATATCATCTACATAAACAGCGCCAAATTTTCTAACATCTTTAAATACTTCATCCATTCTTCTTTGAAATATTTGTGGTGCATTCTTGAGTCCAAACGGCATTACAATCCATTCATAATGTCTATTAGGTACACTAAATGCAGTTAATGGTATACTATCTTTTGTAAGCTTGATTTGCCAAAATCCTGACTTACAATCAAGTTTTGAATAATAATTTCTTCCTTTGACTTGATTGATTAATGTTTCTTTATCTAGTAAATAATATCCATCAAATTTAGTTTTTGAATTCAATTGTTGTAATTAACTACTATTCTAGCTTTTCCTCTCTTTATTTCTGCATGATTTCTTACCATAAAAGCAGGGCTACTATGTGGGCTATTCGATTTTTGTATTATTTTCATATTTAATAGTTCATTAAGCTGTTTTTCAAATTCTTCTTTATCTTCTATAGAATATCTCATAGGTTTTACCCTAATATGTCACATATAGTAATATTTTACTCAAACATAATGAAAAAAATGTAGAATAACACTAATTAGAATTAAAAATCATTTATTTTATATTTTAAACATCATATTAGGTATAAAATTACATTTCTTTTGTTTTACAACTAGATTTCAAGTTATTTTCTTCAAACTTGCATTGTGTTTCATTTGTGTAAGTGATGCACACGGCTGTCCGGGTGACGGATACGCATGTCCCTTAAGTGTGTGTCCGATTCTTAAAAATAATAAAATAATAGGACACGTTTGGACGCGAGTGTCCGATGAGTGTCGTGTCTAACACGGACACGGCACCTTCTTAGAAGTATTTGTGCTTGTTAGCTTAAAAGCTTAGGCTGTTAAATCACTCTTCTAATATTCTATGCCATGCTCTCACACAGTCCTTCATAAACCCCTTCTTGTACTAGGAGCGATAGACTAGGAAATAGGGAATATAATTATCTAGGTGCACAAACTTGAGAACAAAGTAGGTAAATACATATATAAAGACTAGAACTCAAGACCTCCTTAGACCAATGTTCTGGTACAATGTTAGAAAATCAATTGCCCAAGAAACTTTAGTTGTTTGGGAATGGACCTAGCAACACATATCAACCAGCATAAACTCAGGATAAAAGTGTAACCCCCGCACCCCAAGGAAAAAAAAGGTTTTAATGATTTGGTCTTGTAGAAAGCTGTTCATCTCTAGTGTGATTGAAAGGAACTATTTGAGTTAGCACTTAGCAGAAGTTTAGCAAGTCCATAAACCAGTCAGGCAAACTCCTTTAAAAAGAGGACTTAAATAGCCCCTTCCTCAGAACCCCAAGACCACTCAAGCAAAGGCCAACAAGAAATTGGTTGAAATTACCTCAAAGTTCCATTACCAGCCTACTATTACTGGAAATATGACTGGATTCACTTTTGACTAGTTAATCTTTCTACATTGGGTTTTGCAAACTTTTATATTTTGTATATCCAGTCATTAGAAATGCATTCACAGAATTCTCCCAATAAAAAGGAAAAACTATTACATGAAGTCATTCAATGAGATGTGACATTCCCGTTAAGTTGACTTTCGCTTGCTTATCTACAAAGTATGTATTGCAATGATAGAGTTCTTATACTGCAGTGATCATCTATATTATTATAATGCCAACACCCGAGAGTTTGGTGAAGCCTGTCACTATTGCGAAATCCAAAAATACTAACACCGTGGTTTGATATCTATTATTGTTTAACAACTTAAAATTTTAAAAATATAAAATTGAATACCAAATTGAGTTAATAGGGTTAATGGGTTTGATGACACACATGGTGCTTTTTAGTTAGTGGGATTAATGGGTTAACGATGTTAGTAGGCACACGTGTGCCTCCACTTCTAGTCCTCCTAATAAATAGTTGATAATTAAATTTCATAAATCCAATGATAACCTCCCAAGTGTTGAAAGATGTGCAAACACCAAATAGATACAACTTTGCTCATTAAAACCTTTTTTCTTTGTGTGTAGTTGACCATTAACTCTTTTCAATATTCTACTCTATGTAGGCCCACATCTTCTGATAAATCATAGGCCCTGTCTCTTTCTTACAATCCCCATTCATGATCATTTAGGCTTATCCTGTGGTGCTTTTGACCTCAAGTTTAAAATGCTTAATCGGTTAATGGCTTTACAAATTTTATGGAATCAACATCTAGGATGATAGATTCTGAATCTCGAATATCAATTTTATGAATGTTCTACCTGATGGCTTTAAAAGGTTCGCTCGTTCATTTTATACGTGTATACACTGCCATATAAAACACATTGCAAATTTGAATAAAATAACTTAGGATTCGATAATAAACTGAAAACCATGTGAATTGATACCTATTAAATTGTAAACTTGTTTCCATATGATTTTAGGTTAATTGATGTTTGAACGAGATTGTATGGTGCTTCTCATGTTGAACTAATATTATTTTTTCATAATTTTGGTGGTTTGTGGTTGTTACATTCATATAAATAGCAAATAAAAATATACAAAAAAATATATTTTTAATTTGACATAGGCCAACCTCATGGACTTATCTGGGTAGAAGGTTTAGTCACTGGTGTCCGAGGATCAAAATTTCGTTTCAAGAGGTTGTTGCGTTTGGCTGAGGGACATAAACCTTTCGGAAACATTTCGAAAATGTTTCATAAACATTTTATAAGTGACAAATATGAAAATAGTAAAATAAAATATTTTATATTTTTTGCAATGAAAATTGTACAACATTTATGAAAAATTTTAAATTTGGGTTAACATAACTTTTTATTTCACTATAAAACATTGTGTTTTAGTGTATTTTTTTATGTTCTAGTATGTTTTGATGGATTTCGTTATTCAACTAATGTTTCATTTCGGTCTTTTAGGAAACGAAATTTTTTTGCCATTTCGATGAAAACAAATAGAAATTTTGTTCCTTGCTGGTGTCTTGGTTGACCATTGAGTTAGCATCTAAGAAGCACGGAGGCAGACACGGCGTGAACACGCAAAGATATATTTTTATATTCTATATGCCATATATGGAAATACTTTACGCAAAAACAATAAAAAAAAATGCAAGATAACACTAGTTAAAATTGAAAACTATGTATTTTATAGTTTAAATATTAAACAACGCTTAAAATCTCATTACTTTATTCTGCAATTGGATCTCAAGTTATTTTCTTCAAACATGCTACATTTATCACATGTATCTGAGATATGGACATGAGTCTCTAAGTGAAGGAACCGCGTGTCCTGGAAGTGTTTGAAGCGTGTCTGGTTCTAAAAAAATTAATACAAAATTATAGGACAGGTTGGAACCCGCGTCCAATACGTGTTGGGGAATTTTCAACGAGGAACAAAATTTTCATTTTTCCCTCGAAATAGTCAAAATGTTTCCATTTCCAAAGAAACCAAAGCAAAACTTTAGTAGAATAACGAAACATCATCATTTTCATCAAAACACATTGGAACATAGAAAATTTTGCATCAAAATACAACGCTATATGCTGAAACAATAAGTTGTGTTAACTAGAATTTAAAACTTTTTCTAAATGTTGTATAATTTTGATTGAAAAAATATAAAAGATTGCACTTTATTATTTTAATATTTGTCATTTTTTAAATGTTTCTGAAATATTCTGAAATGTTTTTGTTTCTGAGCAACAGAAACGGCCTCTTGAAACGAAATTTTGATCCTTAGTTTTCGATGGTATTGTGTTCGCGACACAGACATAGCACCTTCTTAGCTCTTCGAGGTGTCCATGCTTCTTAGTGTATAATTGATCTTGCATTCCTGCTGAAAATCCCAGATGAACTAACTTGGTGACCTGAGCAGGGGATGTGGATTGCAGACCCTTGAAATGCAATGCTCCCTTAAAAGAAATTAACTGTAGCTGGCAGGACTAGAACTGTGAACCTCTTGTTGACAGTCTGGGCTCAGCCTTGCAGCTTTTTTTTTTTTTTTTTTTTGTGGAATGTATATATTTTTTGTCTTGGCTGACTACCAACAAGAAAACAAATGAATCTGTCTCTGACACACACATAAATGCTTAAGGTCCAATAATCCACTACACAATTTACAAGAATGATCAATGAATACACTTTTAAGGAGCAGTCGAATGTGAGTTGGATAAGGTGACTATAATGCGGATTAGAAGAACATAGTGGAGTTGGTGAGAAAGAACATGAAGGTTTAGTCCTATCAAAGGATGTGACCCTATATAGATGATGTACTAAGTACAGGTCCTTGAAGCTAATCCTAGGTAGATGGGATAAAAATTTGTTGCATTGAAATAGTAATATAAATTTAGCTAGATAAAATTAAAGTTACATGTATAAATTATACAATGGTTACACTCCTGAGAACCAACAATTAAACCACAGTGAGGTGGCTGCTTGGAATGGTGTGCAGACCGTAGGGGACAGACCCAACGATTTACTTGAGTGTCGACCAAATAAATTAATTTATGATTGCATTTGGATGGATGAATTTGAAATAAGGGTTTGAGGATAAGATAAACAAAAATATAGGAGGGTTAGCATTTATGTTATATTGAAACACCTAAGGGGAAGTATGGAGTAGATGTGGAAGAGAGATTTTCATAACAATTGTTGTAGAATCCTTGTCGGGGAAGATTTCAAATAACTATTGTTACAGTGCTATTTCAAATCCATCTGTATAAAGGTTTAAAATCCTTATTGAAATCCATATTCTGATGTTTGATGTTTAAATGATTGAAGTCAAATCCATTTTAGGAATACACGAATTCAAATGCAACCTGAATGAAAGTTTTGCTGAAAATTTTAAATATTCTTTATGAAAGATTCTCTCTCTCTCTCTCTCTCTCTCTCTCTCTCTCTCTCTCTCTCACCAGTTATGCAAAATAGGCAATAATTTTAATGAATGACAATCTTTTAAAATTGTTTAATGAAGAGAAATAAATACCCAGGGAACACACGCTTGATTCTAAAGACCAAGTAATAATGATCTCCTGATACCAAGCTGCTCACTTAAACATGGTCTTTTACAGTAAAACCTTTTTTTCCTTGTGTATATTGGGACCATGGCTACCATGTGTAATGAAGAAAATTGTAAGACCAATCAGGTAAAAAGAGAACCTTCAAAAGCTGGAGGTGAACGCCCTGCCCTGGCTCCTCTTGACCCATCTGTAGGTGGTTTGCCCCTGATAATTATGTGCAGTAAAAAACTCACTCAGTAGTAAAATGTATGGTGATTCTATGAATTATGCACACAAAAGGTATATCCTCGTGTTATATATAGTAGTTTTTCTGTGTTAAATCTTTTGAAAGAGCTGCTTATCTAGAAAATGCTATTGAATTGCAGTCCCTTTACATTTTAGTTGAGGAATCTCACCACCAGGATTGCTAGCTGCATAAACGAAGCACCTCTATGAAATTGTTTCTTTTATGTGATATTGGAAGTACCCCCCATTTATTATCATTCTTATCGTTCTTCATCACAGCTGATTGGTATTGGAAATTTCTTGTATTCAGTCCAACGTCCATTCAAGAATCAACCGGTGACCTCCTTTTTCCCTCCAGCAGTACATTGATAGGCATTCAACAAAACTCCAATTGGTCATCGAGAGCCCTCAATTTGCACATACCACATTCCTCATGCTGTTACTGCTCTTTGTTATACATCTCCAACCATCGCCTTTTGCTCTACTCTTGCGTTTTTATGTACGCAGAATGCTTTTTATAGACCAATGAAGTCATTTAATCTTCCAGCAATTTTATTCGTGTCAGCCTTATCATCAACCAGACCATGAACAAGCCCATATCTTTTTGGAGTCGGGCTCAGTTTGGTCCCTCATCTGAGTTTTCTGGGAGATTTGTGTATCCCTGTAGATATTAAGGGGTGGCCTTAAGTGTATAGTCCTGTCATATATTTCGTGTGTTCAGGGTTACACCTTTGTCAGTCGGCAGACTATACAAGTTTCTTGTCTTATCAAAATATGTAAATATAAAGTTATACTGCACATTGCAGAATTACAACCCCATATCTTCCTCTGAGCATAGACAATTATTACCCTTTCATTAACATTAATACTTTCGTTGGTAATGCATACATCAATTTCACCAGTCTTCTATTTGAACACAATTTCACTATGTTGACCAAAGATATCCTTATGATCCAGTTGATTTCAAGTTTTAAGATTACAAATGTCTTTTATTTGCTTCCATCTTCTTGGTCACCAAGAAGAGTGCAATAACACAAGTTGAGTAGAAAAAGAAGTACCAAATTTTGATCTGTCTTAATCCGTACATGAATTTACAGGTTGCTATCAGAGGTGTCACATGGCTGCTGCAACAGTTTCCACAGCTGGCGGACCAGTTATGACCGAAGCATTACGTACTTCAAAAATATACTAATATTTTTCAACTTGTAGTCTCCCCACCACTCGTACACATGCACACAAGAAGTTTGAAAAAAATAAAATAAAAAAGCCTGACAGCAATCATTGCTTTCCTATGTATAAATCATAGTAAACATACACTTTTAGCTAATAGTACTAGGCAATCATACTCGCATAGAGTCTCATGTATGTCTACAAATTCTTCTCCAAACCAACACAATATTACTTCGAAGCATGATTGTTGTCATACAAACCAGATTACTGATATGCATATATAATATAACACAGTTTCTTTGGCTAAAAGGCTAATAAAAGAAAGGTATCTGCCAACTGCAGCTAAGGCCTGGTGGTTTTTGTCAAGCAAATAATATTTTTGCTTTCATCGGCATTTCGATACTCACAAATGTTGGTGTGACGGCTTTAAGAATTTTCCAATCATCTGATCCAGTAGTCCCATCTGCCATCCCAGCAGTTAGATACCAGAAGAGTAGTGAGTTTGTGTTGAACAGGCCAGTATTTTCCACTCTTATTAACCTCCACTCCAAGTTGCGAAGAACCGAAGTAAAATAAGTGTCCTTGGGGGTTCCTACAAAGGTAGATAAGTTTGCATGATGAGTCCTTCACGGATTCCACCAGCATAGCCGCCAATGGCATGTGGATTTGAAAAGAAGCTTCAGGAGATTTGGGAAATCAAGTCAGCCGTTTCAGCAGGCAGAGAGAGAGAGAGAGAGAGAGAGAGAGAGAGAGAGAGAGAGAGAGAGAGAGAGAGAGAGAGAGAGAGAGAGAGAGAGCTCAATTTTCAAGCTTTTTTTTTTTTTTTTTTTTTACCAAAATAAGTTATATTTTTAAATTTATTCTCCCAATATCAAATTAGCAAACTTTATTTTCAAAATACCTTAAAACGCATTTCAGAATTGCGTTTCTGGGGCAATCAAAAAGAAAAACGCAATTCATGATTGCATTTTATGGAGAAAGGTTCCCCCCCCCCCCCCCCCCCCCCCCCGCGGGGTGCCTTCTCTTCTCCCTCTCTCTTCGTTCTCCATTTTTTCTCCACCTCTGTTCTCTTCTCCCACACTCTCTCTTCCGTTTTTCTCCATTTTACTCGTCGTCCCTGCTTAGTTTCCTCCTTCCCAAACAAGCAGCTAGCGTGTAACATGTAACTTATTTAACTATAAAAGTTGTACACATTATTATATTTTTTTGAATATATAATTATTTTCTAATGTAGTTTAAAGATCACTAAGATTATAATTAATTCTAATGTAGTGATCTTCATTGATCTCGTTACTTCAACAAACACCTCCCTTATTCTCGGTACTTCGATAGTCACCCTTATGTTTAGTAAGCTCTTATAAAATTTACTTATCTTATTTATCTTGTTTAGGTGTATAATATTATTATACATATAGTTACATTATTTTATGTTATTGAAATTGTGAAAATAGACGTGTTTTATTTATTTTCGTTGTCATGTTATTTGTGTTTTCTATGTGTAAACAGTTATAAATAAAAATATGTGTTTTATTTATTTTTACGAAATTATTGTAAAAATACAAAATTTATTTACAAGTAAGTAAATAATTTTTGAAGAGACATAGTAAAAATTAATTGAAAAAAATGTCTGTCTTGGTGAAAAGACATTATTAAAATAGGGAATTTATTGAAATATGTAGTAAGCCTTTTAATTTCGTTTTTCAAAATTGACTTACGAAATTATTGTCAAAATACGAAATTTATTTATGAGTGAGTAAATTTTATTTACAAAATTACTGTAAAAACAGGTAATTATCGTTAGAATACAACATCTATTGTAAAAATACAAAATTGATAGAAAAAATAAGAAAGTGATTTATGAAGTTTATAGAAAAAATAGAAAATTGATTTACGAAATTATTGAAAGTATAGGAAAATTATTTACTGAAAAATAGGAAATTTATTTACAAAGTTATTGTAAAATATGAAATATATTTACAAGTAAATAAATATTATATACGAATTTATTGTAAAAACACGTAATTATTGTAAAATAAAAAAGTTATTGAAAAAATAATAAATTGATTTATGAAATTTATAAAAAATAGAAAATTAATTTACGAAATTATTAAACAAATAGGAAATATATTTATGAATTATTGAAAAAATTTGAAATTTATTTACAATAATTATTGTAAAATACAAAATTTATTTACAAGTAAATAAATATTAAAACATGGAATTATCGATTGAGTACAACATTTATTGTAAAAATAAAAAATTGACAGAAAAAATAAGAAATTGATTGATGAAATTTATAGAAAAAATAGAAAATTGATTTATGAAATTATTGAAAATATAGGAAAATTATTTATTGAAAATTGATTTATGAAATTATTGAAAATATAGGAAAATTATTTATTGAAAAATAGGAAAATTATTTACGAAGTTATTGTAAAACACAAAATTTATTTACAAGTAAATAAATATTATATATGAATTTATTGTAAAAGCACGTAATTATCATAAAAATACAAAATTTATTTAAAAAAATAAGAAATTGATTTATGAAATTTATAAAAAAATAAAAAATTAATTTACAAAATTATTGAAAAAATAGGAAATATATTTATGAAATTATTGGAAAATAGGAAATTTATTAACAATAATTACTGTAAAATATGAAATTTATTTACAAGTATATAAATATTAAAACACGTAATTATCATCAAAATACAAAATTTATTGAAAATATAAGAAATTGATTTATGAAATTTATAGAAAAAATAAAAAATTGATTTATGAAATTATTGAAAGTGGGACAAAAAGTGGATGAGACAATGACAATGATGTATTGGGGTGGAAAAATAATGAAAGATCGTGATGAAGTGATAGTGTACAACATGGAGTGTTAGACATGTTGCAGTATACTGTTATAATGCAAATTGTCTGAACTAGAAACCATGACCATGCCCTTCGTTGTCAAGGATGGAGAAAATATAATGATAAAAATAATATGCAGATTTCCATACAGTAATGAAGGGGGCTTGGTCAGATATAAGAAACTACTGATCAATGATGATCGAACATTGCAAATTGTCTTACAGCTACCACAGAAAAAGTCGTGAATGCAATGCACCGAACTTTACATTAAAGTAGAGGATGCACTAGTAGCTGTGGACCTTGTAGTGGATTGAATGTGGGATGATATTCTTAGGTATGGTAGAATGCTAGTGGATTAGGAAGATATGTCAACGACGTGAAATTTCTCAATGATGTTGACATTGAGACAGGACACTGTAGGTCACACTGTGACATATTCACAGCAAATGGACTAACATGGTAGTTTGTTTTAGATGTGCAACACATAGCAAAGTGGTCGCCATGGTTCATTTGCGGATGGTGGCATTGGGTCGAGTAGTATGTCAACAGTTCAGCCTACAATGGGATATAATGATTGTACAGACGCAGTGTAGTATATGGTTGAATCAGGCCGCCAGTCCATGCCTAGAGATTTGATTTGAATGTAAGATATCCGGATATACAGTCAAAATAATCAGATAAAGATGTAGATGCCGCTCTAATGAACGATTCCAATGATGATGGTCAATAACAACAACAGATCTCGGTTCCTTACTTCACTACATTGCCGAAGGGCTACGATGCACCAGCACTTGGCAGGAATGAGTTTCGTCGTGGGTCCATATGGGATAGGGACAACCCTAATTTTCAACTAGGGATGTTGTTCAATGATAAAGTTGCTTTGAAAAATGAATGCAAGGCCTATCACTTACACAACAACAAGGAGTACTTCGTTGTCAACTCCACTAAGAAACTGTGAAAAGTTAAGTGTGCACACGACTGCCCTTGGATGCTTCTTGCTTCCGAAAAAAAGCATGCGATGTGGGAGGTTACGCAACACCCTGGCCCTTGTACTTGCTTGTACGAGATGCCAAACATGGGCCATCATAATCTAGATGTGAACCTCATATTGCACGTTATCATGGCACAAGTCGTGGTGAGTTTAACTTTCATATGGACTTAGTCACAATAATTCATTAGTTTGTCATATAAGCACTTCCTATAATATACTTAAACTGTGTTGTTTTTGTACAAAAAGATCCGGACTGAATTATCGCATCGATAATTGAAGATGTGAAAACACATCACCACCACTCGGTGTCATACAAAAAAGCATGACAAGCAAGAACAAAAGCCATAGAGATGATATTCAACAATTGGAAAGAGTCATTCTCAAAACTTCTTAGATATTTGTTGACATTACAGTCAAGAAACCCCGAAACTATACAAATTTTAGAGGTCTTCTCTCAAGACGTAGGTCACCTAGTCAAGTTTGGCCGAGTATTTTGGGCATTCGGCCCATGTATTGAGGGATTTAAACACAGTCTGCCGGTCATATTGGTTGATGGCACCCACCTTTACGGGAAACACAAGGGTGTTATGCTTATTGATGTCAAGATCACTACAAGGGGTCCAACTTTCCCCTTGCTTTTTCCATTGTCAAGGTTGAAGACACCTGTCATCGGTCATGGTTCATACAATTGGTGAGACATTGCGTTGTCCTTAGTAGGGAAATGGTGACCATAATTTTGGACCACAACCAGGTCCTGCTAAATGCCATTGATCGAGAATGGGAATATCCAAGGGATGATCAAACCCCTGGTTTTCACAGATACTGCTTCGACACTTTCGTAGTAACTACCATAAGAATTATAACATGATAAAGGTCAAGGACTTGGTGTGGGTTGCTAGCACAGCTCATCAAGTGTGAAAGTTCAACAAAACAATAGATAAAATACAAAAAAAATGTGAACCATGTTATATTCAATTAATGGGGGAGGATGCTACTAAGTGGACAGTGGCTTACAATGGTGGGTTTTATTAGGGGATCCTCACAACCAACAATTCTGACGGGTACAATGGTGCCATAGTAGGCTCACGAAATTTTCTCATCACAGCATGTGTACAGGTAACTTATTACAGTTTTGTTGAGAGTTTCGTTGCACGACGTCGTGGAGTACAATGTGACGTCAACAATTGCAGCCTGGCATCGTGTCACAGTTTTTAATTGGTAATATATATATATATATATATATATTTCTATTACAACTGTCATTACATTGCTATTGTAATGGTGTTCAGCTTAATATACGACATTTTCTTATATATTGTACAGGGACACCGTGCCTGTGCAAGTGGTGACCGGTAAGAGGGGCAGTAAAGGTGGTAAAACACAGGTCGTGAAACTTTACTTGCCAAGTTGTTCATGCGGCAAATGGGTTATATACCACCTCCCTAGCTCGCACATGCTTGTTATTGCTGCAAATGCTGGAAAAGAACCTTAGTTTCTATTTGACAGACACTATACAATGGAAAAGTATACACGTGTGTACGCGCTTCCGTTCGTGCCAATATTGGCAAAGGATTACTGGCTGCGTTATAAAAGGCCTACTATTCTCCTAAACCCTAGTCGCAAACGTGTAATATGAAAAGGCCGGCCTGAACACAACAGAATTCCTAACGAGGTAGACGAATCGAGGTAAAAACAGATGTTCCATTATAATATATGCAAGGAGCTTGGTCATAACAGACGCCAATGTCCAACTAGAACAGCGAAACATTAGGGGGTAGTTTATATGTTCTGTGTAAAACGTGCCATATTAGCGTGTGTACTGTTGTATTAGTCTATATGTTACATGTATTGTAGTTTCTGATGTTTAATTTTAATATGTTTGTATTTAAAAAAAACATAAGACAATCTTAAATTAAATATTAGTCTATATGTTTAATGTATTGTAATATTTGATGCATGTGATCTTATATTTTTTATGCATTACACTTGCACACACATGTTTGTGGATGAGTTTATTTCATTATACACGTTACCAGATCTATCATCTAGTATGGCATCACAGCAATGAGATGGTAGACCGGCTGATCCTACTGCACTTACCTTACAAGACATCATCGTTCATAGGCCGTGTGGGACCATGAGTTATGTTTTATAGTATTTTTACATATTTCACATTGAAAGTTTATAAATTAAAATTTGTTGACAACTACTACCATCTCATAATGCAATATTTTTGTTTGACTGACATGTTATTCAGCCTATGTATTGCCGTTGAGGGACATTGGTTTATTCATTGATGGCGTACACTCTTGTATTATACCTTATTTGATTAAAGCCTGTTTCTACAGTGTTTATCGTGTGGGTTGGATATAGTACGATCATGGTCTGCTCACCGTCATGGTCAAGAGATGGCACTAGGAAACTCACACTTCCCATTTGCCTATTGGGGAGGCCACAATTACTTTACAGGATGTGTCATTATATATGGACTTTTGGTTGATGGGATGACTGTTATAGGTTCCTCGGTGCGGCCTTAGCAGAGAGTTGGCCCCCTATTTTTATGCAGCATTTAGGTGTTGCCCCAGCCCCCAGCATTTCAAAGACAATCAGGTGAAAATCAGGTGGTTATCTTAGAGATTTGGGACACTTATAGATGATGTTGACGAGGTCACATTACAGCATTATGCTAGAGCATATATGCTCAGATTTATTACTGGGGTCATGATGCCAGATTACTCTAGTATGCTGTTCAAGCCTATGTACTTACCATTGCTAGCGGACTTCGATGTTTGTGTCACGCTATATGTAGTACCAGTTCTGAGATCATAAGCCCCTTGGCATTGTTGTAGGTATCCATAACATTTATGTATGTATGTATGTTTTTCTTACATTTCGACCATCATGTGACATTATTATCATATTCTATCTTTGATGAATCAAATTTGGGCATAGGAGAGACTCCCTCAGATGTTGTCCAAACAGACAACGATAGCTGATACAGCTTCGCAACAGTCGTTACTTATTGGCATAGTATAGTTTTCCCCTAGACCATTAGACGCTAGGTGGCGTGACGATTTCCTCCTGACTGATGTCTCCACCTATGTCCTCACTGTTTACCGGGACTAGTTAGACTGGCTTCAATACCAGGATGTGAGTTATAAATTAAAATTACGTATTTACATCAATTTAAATACGTTACAGTGTACGTTACAATTGATTGGACCTCATAATTTATATCTATCTAAATTTGTATTGTTCAGTTTGTTTGGACCCCATACGAGGGCCTTACAGATTCTTTTCCATAGTTTTGCTGTCTTGAGAGCAACATTTGGAGGGCATCAGTCCCGCTCTTGTACTTTGATATTGTTGAGTTCCATCTACCAGATCGCGTTATGCAATAGTTTGGGATGTGACAGTATATACCCTAACACGCGAACACCAGAAAGGATTTGCATAAGCTGGATCAGAGGGGAAGACTGCAACGAATTAGAATGTCTATCAAAACTAGTATGTCACAGAGTGCGGACACAGGAGGGACCATGTTGTTGATGGTGAGATTTCTTGTACACTTATAGCATTCAAATGATCCTTACATGGTATAATATAGAAGCATCACTCACCTATAGGTTGGGAATCTTGCCTTACGCACTTAAAGAGGATACTCAGGGGTGAGAGGCACATTAGATACGATGATATGTTCATTTAAATGTAAATTAACAAAATTTTATATGGACATCATATTAAATGGCTTGATTATATTTTCAAACGCAAGCATGAACAGAGGTGTACAACTTAGGAGACCGTGTTATTTTCAGCTTTCCTAGTAGCGAGGCATTGCAAAATGTAGACGAGATACTGGAATGTGCTATGGATGATTTATCTATCATAGGCGAGTAGTAGCATGTCCTACACCACCGATCGCCTCCTCGTAAGGCTGGGTCATCTTTTGTCCCTTCACCTTCTGTGTCATACGACTGTCGCGCTCAGATTTTTCGCACTCGAGGAATACTCACCCAAGCGGGAAAAATGCTGTACTCTCTTGTTAAAACTCACCCTCCTAGAAGAATGAGTGCGACTAAGTTTGAATTGAAAATTGATTTGAATAAAGGGCTTTTGAAAAAGATTCGGAGTCGCCACCTAACTTGATTAAGGTGAGTTAGGTCACCTAAAAACTAAGAATAATCCGAAGACTACGCTTAGGGTTTTTGGAAAACGATTTTGAAAAATACCACCTCAAGAGAGGGTTTTTAAGAAAAACAGGTTGTTTGGTAACCTTTTGAAAACATTTAGCCCTTTTTAGAAAAATAACTCCTTTTGGTCATTGAAATCAGTGATCTAGGTTCGGAGGTTGGTTATGTGTAGGGAAGACGCACTAAGCCATCACCCTACCCCGCCCTTTCGGTACCTACATGTCAATCTACCCTAGATTCACCTATGAGAGTCTTCAACTAACTATTGTCCAATCCTATCCACTTTGAAAAACAATGCTTGAAAAGAAACTAACACGATGTATGATATGCAAGTGCAAGTTAAGAGAATTGAAAAATAGATTTGAAAAGAGATTGATTTGAAATTGATTTGATTTGAAAATAGATTTGAAGAGATGGAATTGAAATTGGAAAGTTTGAAAATTGCAAGTAGCAATTTGAAAATAGAAATTTTGAAATTGGAATTTTGAAAATAGATTGGAATTTGGGATTTGAAAATATGGAGACCGCACCCATAAGGGTGGAATTGAAAGTTTGAAAAGTGTTGTGACCACACCTATGAAGGTTGCCTACGTATCCCTTTGGGGGAATCAGGTTAGTCGTAGTTCGGACCGGAGTCTGATTGAAAATAGAAGAGTTGATTTGAAAAAGAGATTGAATTGAAAATTGAAAGTAGAAGATTGAGAGATTGAGCTTTGAATGGAGGATTGAAAATTGGAATTTGGAATTTTGAAATTAAAAAGATTGAATTTTGATTTGAAAAGATCGAACTTGGAAGAGAGAGATTTAGACTTATTTTGAAAAGACGAAGGTTTAGGAAACCTAGACTTAGGAAAGAGAAGAGACTTAGGAAAGATTTGACTCGGCTTGGAAGATTTAGGAAATTAGGAAGAATTGGATTTAAGAAATGTTCAAATTAGGAAAGTTTTATTTTTGGAAAGTTTCAAATTAAGAAAGTTTTGAATTTAGGAAAGTTTTAGGTTTAGGAAAGTTTTCACTTTAGGAAAGTTTTGAAATGGGAAAGTATTGAATTTAGAAATGTTTTGAATTAAGAAAAGTTTAGTTTAAGCAAGACTTAGAATTTAGAAAGTTTCAAGTTAAGAAAGTTTTGAATTTAGAAAGCTTAGAATTTGGAAAGATTTGAAATTTGGAAAGTTTAAGATTTGGAGAGTTTTAGAGTTTGAGTTTTAGAAAATCTTGAAATTAGGAAATGTTTGAAAAATTAGATTTGGAAAGTTGAGATTTGGAAAGGGGTAGAATTAGGAAAGAGTGGAGTTAGGAAGGATGTGGAAATTGAGTTTTAAAATTTAGGAAAGATTTTTATGTTCAAGTTTTGGAAACTTAGGATTTAGGAAAGGAGAAGCTTAGGAAGGATTCGAATTAGGAAAGAGTTGGATTGGGAAGGGATTGGATTTTGTTTTTAAAAGGGAAGGTTTGATTTTGTTTCCAAAAACGGAGGATAGGATCTAGTTTCCTAAACGGGTAAACTAGATTTAGTTTCCTAAAGGGAAAATAGGACTTGGCAAGGATTTGGAAAGGGAGATTCTAGAAACCTTAATTTTGAAAAATTATAGTTTTGACGTAGAAAATAGGTTTTGGAAACATGTATAGTTTTGATGTAGAAAACAAGAGGTTTTGGAAACTTAGGTTTGGGGCAAAGTTTGAAAACCATGTTTTTGGAAAGAAAATTAGGGTTTCCTAATTGTGGGTTCTGGGGCTTGACTTGGGCTCTAAGGAAAGAGTTTTTGGAAAGTGCGTTTTTGGAAACGAAGGTTTTTCTAGAAGGGAATCCTAGGGAGGAGTGTTTAGAAAGATTTTTGGAGAGAGTTTTTCTAGAAAGATTTTTGGTAGAAGATTGTTGAAGAGAGTTTTTGGAAAGATTTTTGGGGAACGTTTTTAGAAAGTGGATTTTGGAGAGAGGATTTTGGAAAGGAGTTGAAAAAGGGAGTTTTGAAAAATAGATTTTGGAAGGGAGTTTTTGAAAACAATTTTGGAGAGGAGAGTTTTAGAAAAGTATGTTGAAAAAAAGATTTTTAGGAAGAGGGATTTAGAAAAAGAGTTTTTAGAAGGTATAAAAACGTCTCACTTTCCTAAAGCGATTCTAGCCATGAGAAGGCTAGAACCACTTTAAGAAAGTGGTTTTGGAAAACAATAAGATTTGAAAATATGGACCATAAAAGTCACTTTTAATGTAACACTTTCCTAAAGTAACCCTAGTCATGGAAAGGCTAGAATCACCCTAGAATTTTGGTTTTGAAAACAAGTTTTTGAAAAAGAGATTTTGATGCAATTTTGAAAACAAATTTGAAAATGATTCGAAAAACAACTTTGAAAACGGATTTTGGAAGATGCTAGACTATGATATGCACAATGCAATTTGGAGTCGTGAACATACAAGGCTAATGCTTCACCACATAATAAAGGGGGCCGGACCCACGTGGTCTTTGGTTAGGCTAGAAGAAAGCCCCCGACACAGTGACTCTCCAATAGCCTAATCCTACACATGGACCGGGAATCCCCTTGTTTCAAGTATGCAAAGAAAGGGGGGGGGGGGGGAAAGAGATTGGGGATTAAAATAGAGAAAACCCAAGTGGGTTAGGAGAGAGAAGAGAGAGGGGAAAGTGCGGAAATTTAAATAGGGAGCCTACTGTATGTCTTGTTTATTTTGCGCGCCTTGCTTTCTTCGGTCTTCGGTCTTCGGTCTTCGTCTTGATCTTCGTCTTCAATCTTCAAGAGTTGTCTTCAAGCTTTAGATTACAGCTCTTCAAATCTTCAAAGGAGGGTTGAAGGTTAGTGTATGAGTGTATGGGGATGTATAGGAGGCTAAGGTTTGTGTAGGGTGGATAGGGTTTGGAAAACCTAGGGAAGCTAGGGTTTTGGAGGTGCTCGAGCTCTGTATATCGAAATATATGATTTCTAGGTTAAGTTTGCAGATCCTTTAAATGTTGAATGAGGCTCTGTATTTATAGAGGTTGGACAACACTGGCGCCTGTTGCAGTGGCGCCAGGCCAAAGTTTACACTGGCGCCACTAGGAGTGGCGCTAGGCCATTTTTTGGCTTGGCGCCACTAGTAGTGGCGCCAGCCATTTAGGAAATGTTTAAGGTCAGCAAGCAACGTATCTTTGACTAGATTTGGGCGCCTGTACTAGTGACTACCATGCAATTTTTAGTCTGGCTTCACTAGGAGTGGCTCCAAAAAGTCCGGGAATGATTTGAAGGAGCCGGGAATGACCCAGAAGGCCGGAAAGGAACAGGAACACTTAAAATAGTGTCCTGGAGGTATTTGACTTGAAAAGTGAGGATAAGATGTGTCAGAAAGGTTGACCGGGCCTTTAGGGGCAAAACGGTCAATCGGACCGGGAAACTGCCGAGACAAACTCGGACTATCCCGGAAGAAGACTTGGGATCCGAAAACATTATTCAGAATGTTCTCAGAGATTGCCGGTTTGATTTCCAGAGCCGTCGTAGTCGGAAAAGGAGACCGGCTCACCAGGGGCAAAACGGTCATTTCGCACCGGGTTGGCCGGAATTGACTCGGAAAGATCCGGAAAGGTAAAAGGAGGTTGAGAACACTATAAAAAGTAGTCTCAGGAGGTTACCGATTTGATATCCAGAGCCAGTGTGGTTGAAAAAGGAGACCGGCTCACCAGGGAAAAAATGGTCATTTTGTACCGGATTGGCCGGAACTGACTCGGAATGATCTGGAAAGATAAAGGAAGGTTGAGAGCACTATAAAAAGCAATCTCAGAGGGTTACCAATTTGATAACCAGAGCCGGTGTGGTTCCCGGGGCATTCGGATGCCGAGGGGCAAAATGGTCATCTTAACCGGAAAGTCTCGGAAAAGGTCCAAAGGGCAGTTTGGTCATTTTTCACCGAAGTGGGCTAACAGACACTGGTGTTGACCTGGGTTTTGAGTGTTTCCGCCACTCTAACGGCAGTCGTCGTGACACAAGGGTTTGTTGGCAATTCCCTATGTCGACCTTTTTGTGAGTATTTCCGCTACTCTAACGGTTTTGTGAGTAGTTTCGCTACTCAGACCGTCTCAAGGAATAAATTGTCCCGAGAGAGGGATTGGAAAGGGGACTTATCGTCTCCGAAGAGACGTGCCTGAATTGGAACCGTCTCGAGGAATAAACTGTCTCGAGAGAGGGATTGGAAGGGGGTCTTATCGTCTCCGAAAAGACGTGCCTAGGATTGGAACCGTCTCGAAGAATAAACTGTCTCGAGAGTGGGATTGGATAGGGGACTTATCGTCTCCGAGAAGACATGCCTGGGTTGGAACCGTCTCGAGGAATAAACTGTCTCGAGAGAGGGATTGGAAAGGGGTCTTACCGTCGTCGAGGAGACGTGCCTGGGTTGGAACCGTCTCGAGGAATAAACTGTCTCGAGAGAGAGATTGGAAAGGAAAAGACAATGCCCCTAAGGGCATTTTGGTCATTTTACCTTTATTTGGGCCTTTTGGGCCCGCAAAGCAATGGATAGACGGGAGTAGACTTAGAAAACTGATTTCGATAGGAATATGCCAACAATAACTTGAAAACAAGTCTGGACGGAGTGTAGACTGCCGAACGGTAAAAAATGGGGTGCTTACAACAGCATGTAGCCTTCTTCCATGCATGGTGGGCATAGTGTAGGGTACATCACTCTTGCACCTTATTACCATCCTAGTCAGAGTTCTGGCACATCAGCCCAAGGGTCTTCCTTTGCTGCAGAGGCATACTTTGGCACACATGTTCATCGACCGCCCCGCAACATGTCTCCAGTTTTTTTTCAAGCTGACACGGGTCACAGTTACGATCCATTCATAGGTGGCAGTTTTGATTATGGGGGCCACAATATTTATAGTGGATATGCTGCTTCGACTTATGGTGACAAGCCATCACAGGTGACACATGTACTCGGAGTATATCCATTGCAGGTGTATAGTCCTTATATTGATGCTGCGGGTACCCATGACGCAATAGATGATAGGGGAGCACAAGTTGATCAAGACGAGCAGCACGATGCGGGTCTTTGTAAAGGACAGAGAAATAGACAGAGTTGAATATGTTATATTGGGAGCCATGTTTAGACTTTCGCACTGTAAAAGATATTTTTATCTGTACGCATATGTGACATCATTTTTATTTGCATGTATTATCTATTGTATTCTTTTACCTTAAGCAAGTATACATAAATATATATATATATATATATATATAACTTAAACTAAATAAAAATATTCGGGCTGGTTTGATCCCACGGGCCTAAATCTTAATCTCAATCCCTTAAAAAATCAGGACGGGCCCATTGGGCCAATAGGCTAATGGCTATGTTAGTACCCCATTTTAGCCACTCGACGATCTCTGGTCCAACTGGAAGCATCTCCAAACCAACTCAAGTATCCTCAAGTCCAAACCAGCTTCCTAGATCCAATCCAGTCTGTTAACAGCCTTGCGGGCCTGCTAGGTCCACTAGAGGCAAAATGACCGAAATGCCCCTGTTGCATTAATCAGTCCAATGCAGACCGACACGTCTTCCACAAGGCAATAAGTCCATTCAAATCCAAAGTCGAATCCAGTTGTCCCGTCATTCGCGAAAGTTGATTCCTCATTAACGGTAAGACCATTCAATCTAGCACAACACGATCACCAAGAAGGTTTATTCCTTAGATCGGTAAAGCCCCTTTCACACTTATCTCCGGAAAGTACCTAAGTCCTCGAGAAGGAAAAGTGGTTCACTTCTGGCGCATGCTAGCTTGCCAATGTAGAATATCTACTAATTTGGCATGTTTTTTGAGAAAGCACAAACCTGTCAAGAATGAAAACCCGTCCAAGCCCAGCACGTTCTTTGAGAAAGCACAAATCCCTCAAGAACAAAAGATTGTTCGAGTCTGGCACGACCTTCGAGAAAGTTTATCCCTTAAGGAGGTAAGACCCTTTCAAGCTTGCCTACCAAAAAAGCACCAATTCCTCAGACAGAAGTCCAGACCAGATCCAGAGCGGTTAACACCGACGCCTGCTAGCCTGTCCTAATGAAAAATGACCATTTTACCCCCAGTAGGCCTGGCGCATTCCTCAAGAAAGTACAAAATCCTCGGAACGGTAAGACCACCTTCTAGAGCCATCCCTAGATAGTTCGGCATGTCCAGTGCCATCTAGTCAATCCTGGTCCTTTCTCGAAGGTTCGCCGATCAAATGACCGCTCTGCCCCTAGGCATCCAAATGCCCTAAGAAACCACACCGGCTCTAGGTATCAAATCAGCAACACCCCAGTCAACTCTGGTCAACCCCAGTTAACTCTGGTCAACCCCAGTTAACTCTGGTCAGCCCCAGTCAACTCTGGTCAACCTAGTTAACCCCGGTCAATCTTGATCAACCTTAGAACTCCTAGGATGAGGTGACCGCCATCTGGTCACTTTCTTTGACCATACCGGCTCTAGGAATCAAATTAGCAACCTCCGGGACACTTTTCAGAGTATTCCCTTATATTTTTAGTTGGGCCCCGCCGTCCGGCACCTTCCCTTTTCGAACCATAACCTCCTTGCTCCACTTCGAGTGAAGCATGACCTTTCTTTAGCCATGCGCCACTAATAGTGGCGCATAACTACCCCCCCCCCCCCCCCCCCCAAAGAATTAGTTACGAATCGACCAGCCTCGTATCCAACCTTTTTTAAAGCCAAAATTAAATGACCCTGCGCCACTCATAGTGGTGCACGGCTAAACCCAAAGCATGCACCACTCAACCCCCTTAAAATTGCATTATAAATACAAACCTCCCCCCTCTCTGTTTTGGGAGTCGAAAAAATTCTCCAGAAACTCTCCCCTTCTATTCTAAACAGCTCTCAGATCCCTTTCTCTCTCGAAGTATCACCGGTTTAAGTCTGAGTCTGAACACTCGAAGCCCTAGCTTCCAAGCTCTATCGAATGTTTGCCTCACTGCTCGGAAGCTCCCAAAACCTTCCCAAGTTAAAAGGCCCAAGCCTCCACCAAAGAAATAAGCTACGAGACAAGGTAATTCTCATTTTACTTTTTCGTACTCTCCCACTTTCTCTTCTCCCTCCGAACCCACTTGGGTTCTCCTCTTTTTTAATCCCCTATCTCTAAACCCCCCTTTCTTGCTTGCTTAAAAACAAGAGGACGTTAAGTCCATGTCGAGAGTGAACAAGAGGAGATTACCGATCAGGACTCTTTTCTTGACCCTCACTTGCTTCACGGCATGGCCTTAGGACCCTCTTACAATGTGATGATACCTAAACCTTGTATGTTTCATGCCATTGCTATTATCAAATTGCATTTGCATTTGCATTCTCGTCATGGCTTTACCCTTTAAAACCATTTTTCAAAGTTGTTTTCTCAAAACCATAATTCTAGATGGATCCTGACCTTCTCATGGTTAGGGTTTTCCTAGAAAAGTGTGACATTTTAAATGGCTCCTGTTAGCCTACATTTCCTTCTTTTCAAAAAACCCGTTCGTGGAATGATTTTTGTCTTTTCATGATTAGGATTGTTTCGAGAAATGTGTGACATTCAAAGGGACCCAAAAAGTCTACATTTTTGGCCCCGTACCTTTATTGTTTTTCAAAGCCACAAGCGTAAAGAGATTCTAGCCTTTCAATGGCTAGAATGGCTTTAGGCAAAGTGCGATATTCATTTGGATACCTAAAATCCAAGTTAGGGTTTCGGACCCTAAAACATGTTTTCAAAAGACTCGGTTTTCAAACCATTTCCAAAACTCATGTTTGTTAAGTCCTAGAAGTCCAATCCTAGGAAAACCCTATTTTTGCCAACTTGAAAACCTTCCATTTTTCAGCCAAAATCCTACTATTTTCAAACCCTTAAAATTCTCAATTTTCAAATCAATCGAAACTTCCATTTTCCAAACTTTCCTTTTCAACCAAATCAAAACCTTCCATTTCAAATCCCTCAAATCGCTCCTGTTTCAAACCTTCCAAATTTTAAAACCAAAATCAACTCCTTTCACTTTGAAAACAATCCAAACTTGCCTTCTTAAAAATAAAATTAAATCTTCTTGAAAAGGAAACATTTTCAAAATCCAATCTTTTCAAATCAATTTAAATCTTTTCAAATCAACCCAAATCTTTTCAAATTAAATCAAATCTTTCTGAAAATGAACCATTTCAAAAATCAAATCTTTATGGAAAGGAAATCTTTTCAAATCTCAATCTTCCTTAAAAGGAAATATTTCAAAATCAAGTTAAATCTTCCTGAAAGAAAACATTTTAAAAGTCCAATCTTTCTGAAAAAGAAACATTTCAAAAGTCCAATCTTCTTGAAAAGGAAACACTTTCAAACTTTTATAAAAAGGAAACTTTCTAAAAATGAAAACTTTCTAGAAATAGAAACCCATTTCAAAATTCCAACTCTTTCGGACTCTTTTCCGAACTATGATTGACCTGATCCTTTTTAAGGAGGTACGTAGGCAACCCTTCATGGGGTGCGGTCACAACCCTTTTCAAATTTCCAATTTGATTTTTCAAACTCAACTCCCTCTTTCAAACTCTTCTTCAAAATCTCTTTTTTCTAAGTGGATAGCATTTAACATAGGTAACAGGTGAGTCATAATTAGGTGAGTAAAAGATGATTAGAAATATAGGTACCACAAAGGTGGGGTAAGGTGATAGTCTTAGGACATCTTTCCTACACGTAACCAACCCTCAGACTTAAGAATTTCTCTTTTAAAGACCAAAACCAGAGTCAATTTTCAAAAGGGCTTTCCAACATTTTTTTAAGGTTGTCAAACAACCTTACCTTTTAAAACCCTCTCATGAGGATGTTTTTCAAAAAATGTTTTTGAAAACCTAAGTTTAACCCTCGGGTTTTACTTGGTTTAGATGACCAAAAACATCTTTAAATATGTTAGGTGGTGACTTCAAGAACCTTTTCAAAAAGCTCTAATCAATCTCATTTCAAATTCGAACCTCGTCCCATTCATCTTTCTAGGAGGATGAGTTCTAATGAGAGAGCACCATACCAAATTTCCACCTCCAAGCCCAGAAAGAAAGGGAGAGAATGGGCCCAACATTCGGAAACGAGGCGTGACAGCTTGACGACTCCACTGGGGACAATTAGAAGGTTAGGCCTATATTATGTCCAGTCACCCTTTACTCACCTTAAGTTTGAACGTTACCTTGTTTAGTTATATGCACTTTCTAAACTTTTCAAAATTCCAAAATTTTCAAAATGGTCTTTGTTTTGTAAAAAGTCAAACATTGCATTCATTACATGCTCTTGCACTATTCATAACATCATACTTTATTTTGCATTTAAGTTCCTTGAAAAGTACTAACTCTGTGTATTTGTTTTGTAGGTGGACTCTTGTTCATATTTTAATTTTTGTTCATAAATTGCCATGTATGCTATGTATGACATGATGTATGGGAGCTGTTGGGCTCTTTCATTTAATTTCCAAAATCACACACGCACACATGCATATGCATTTTCATGGAATATTGACCCTGGTTACTACCTTCTAGTTAGAAGGGGGAACAGTACATTGACTGTTGGTGGTAGGCAGATGTGTCACCTAACCAATAGTCTTTAGATAGTTCTCCCGCTTGGATCACCAACCTATAATGGCACCACCCCGGGGAGTGGGCCTAGGTTTGAAGATTTGGGAGCTGAGCTTTTTAGGAAGCATTAGTAGCCCTCAACCTCATGTTCATATAGCACCCATGCATAGCCGAACCTCTGCCCAATTTAAGGCACGTCTTTTTCAAAAACCAAGGAGGAAAGAGCGACCGCTTTTCAATTTCTTTACTCCTGCTTTTATTATGCTTACATACATGAATGCCTTGTTATTAATATTTTGTCATTCATGCTATTAAACTGCTCATGCACATGTAATCATCCCAAGGCAAGAGTTCCAAAGTAACTCATGCCACTTGCACTCCATGCATATGATCAACCTCGAAGAGAATGGCCGACGAGCCAATCCCAAATCATAAGGGTCATGGCATGCATCCAAGAATCATTTCATAAGAGGGGCCCCAATCCCTCTCACTCATGGAGATAACGTTGCCACAAGACAAGGGGCAATCCGGAGACAAGGTCATTCAATGACCTCCCAACACCAACAAGGCAAAACTGAAAAATCAAAAAGTAGTTTAGGTAGATAGGTCAAAAGTCCCATGAAAATGTTCCTTTCCCCCAATCTATGTAATTTCAGCTTTCTATATCAAAAGTAATAAAATTGCTCTTTCTATTTCCCTTGAATGAATGGTTGTGTGGGATGAATTAAACAGGCACAGGTATGGTATCTGCATACAGAGGCAATCCCTTATCTCTAAAATAAGTCGTAGCAACATACCTAAATCCCCAAAAAACAGGGATACCTCTAGGGCATGCATTGTATAAATGCTTTTCAAGGACAAGTACTAACTTTTCCCTTTTCTTTACCTTTTTTTTTTTGTTTTCCTCTCTCTTTCCTCCATTCAACTCACCATTGCTCCGAAAGTAAGGAAAGGAAAAGACCCGACACTGTTTGCCGCCCGAGAACCGATCATCACAAGGCACCGAGCATCGCTCATGGCCAACGAATTAGACACCACTACTGATAACCCTGTGACCCGAGAGTAGGTCAATGAGATAAGATCAAAGATTGATGAGATGTTCAAACTTGTACAAGCCATGGCAGCAAAGGACCCAACCACTACCCCCTCCTCATCTACCCCGAGAGAGGCAGATGCTATCCCACCAAGAGTTGTGCTCCGGTCAGATACTAACGGGAAAAATAGGGAAAGCCCCAGGATATTCGATGTTAAAGAGGAGAAAGGCAACCTGTAAACTATTTTGCTCACTCCTTCAGCTACAAATGCCATCCCTGACCATCTCAACCTAAAGATCCAAGGGCTAGAAGAATCCCTGCGGAGCATACAAGGGTACAGTGCCCTCGGTTCAAATTCTTTCGATAAACTCTGCTTCTTCTCTAATCATTTGTGCCCATCAAAGTTCAAGATGCCTAAATTTTAGAAGTATGATGGCACTAGTGACCCTGGGGAGAACTAATGACCACCTTCAGGAATCAATACAAGCATAACATAGATCTTACTACAGATTGATGGACCTTGATTATGATGGCCAAAGGAGAAAAGGAGAGCTTCAGAACCTATGCTCTAAGATGGAAGGAGCTAGCTGCACAAATCAATCCCCCGTTAGAAGAGAAGGAATATGGTCAACTCTTTGTGCAAACCTTTCAGGGGTTGTACTATAAGAAACTGTGCACCAGTGTGGGGAAGAGTTTCTCAGACTTGATTTTGTAAGGAGAAATGATAGAGAACAAGTTGAAAATGGGGAAGATCATTGATCTCTACTTAAAGACCATAAAAAGCACGGCAAAAAAGGTGGCTACCACAAGAGGAGTCAGCAAGAAAGAAGGAGAGGTATATGCCATCTTATCCACTCAGTAATACCAACAGCTATACCAGCGTCAACCCATGTCACCCATAGCTGCAGCCACCCGACCTATGGCTCCAAATACTCAAGCACCGGCTCTAGTCAAGTTCACCCTAACTATAGTCCAAACAGGCAGGCCCGGGGCAACCGCACTTTTCTCCACCTTAGGGTGTACTCAGACAGAGGTGTATCACAACTTGCTGAAGAACAATTTGCTGGCCCCTATTCCGGCTCACCCCATGCCTAGTTCTCTTCCTCATACTTTTAATGGCACCCTCTCCTGTGAATACCATTCAGGAGGATTAGGACATGACACGGAAAGCTGCTTCTCCCTAAGGCATAAAATCCAGGACATGATTGATAATGGGACAGTGTAGATGCAACCAGCAAATCCCGCTCCTGCCCCAAATGTCATTACAAACCCTCTACTAGACCATACTATCAACGTCATCATAGAGTACAATGACAACAGGGTTTTGACCGCCATATGCCAAAAGGTGTACTATGAGGATGAAGATGATATGGACTGGGAGGAACTTGAGGGGACTCATGCTTTGTCTTGGTACAACCCTAATAAAGTGCAAGACCCCGAAGACGGGCCTATGGATGAATCTGTCAAAGAGATTGACCGTGTGGTACAAGAAGTTGAGTAAATTAAAGAATAACTACAACCATGCCTCTTTGACCCATCTAAAATACATGAGCTGCAGCTATACACACTTGAGGAGAGCTGGGGCACGACCGATTGCAAGAGCAAAAAATCCAGGGCCTGAGTCAAGTCCATTAAGTTGGAGAAGGTGAGCTAGCTTGTCTGTTTGCGGGGAACAAAGAAGGAGAAGAAGTTGACAAAGAAAGGAAGGCTAAAAAAGGAAGGAAAGACTATGAGGCAGCTTTAAGTCCTGGGGGAAGCCTGGGCATGTCTGCAAGGTTAAGGGAAGAAGTCAAGAAAGCACCATCGCCGACTAGTCAATCCACTTGGCATCGTCAACTGAGGTCCCTGGCAAGTGGAATGTGAAGGAAGCGGGTGTGGTTCCAAAACCCACTTGAAAAACTCATCCGGTTAAGAGACCTAAAAAAGGGATGTCTTCTACAGTCACCCTTCTTATCTATCTTTTTTACCTTTTTGCATTTATATTCCATTCTATTAGAAATAAATGAACTTCTAGCCTCTCTAGCTAAATAAAACACAAATGGACCTTTTTGTTAAATTGATACTTGTCACATATCCTTGCATGCGATATCTATTTTTAGAAACTTTTCCCTTTTCTACAAGTGGATAGAAACATCGAGAGTGGAATAACATGGATGCCCCATTCAAAAATGGACAAAAGCTTCTTTGATCAATGAGTGGGGATTTAGACAAAGAGTGCATAGAGATTGATCACAAGGGGCAACACTTGAATGGCATCTGAGCTAAACGATGGGTAGCCAAGCTATCAAAAGGAAGATGAGCCATTGTTCTATCTTCCCACAAGTAGCAAATGATTCCCTTGACCTACCCACTAGAGCCGAAGGCGTTTCTTAATTAAAAACTTGAACCGGAATTATTTCCTACATATTGGAGTAAATACCGATAGTGAATGAGCCTAGACATTAACAGTTGACGTCCGAGAGACGTCATTGGAACTTCAAACCGAGCTTTATAGAATAAGCAATTTTACTTGAAATGAAGAGAGGCCCTTGGTTCTTCTATCATACAGTCAAAAGATGACCATTGCAAAGCCCATTTGAGCCGTTTGCGTTCCTTTTCAAAAAAACAAACCCAATGATCACTGCTCACACTGGGTTAAGGCAAAGACATAAGTACATCTCTCAAAGTCAAGAAGGTAGAGTGAATGCTAGAAAGCAAGCATGAGACCAAAAAAAAAAAAAAATGCATTACACAAAAGATCCTAATAAGGGGTAAGAGAATTGCAAGAAAGCCAGTCTTTTTTATCAAAATGCCCAAAGAACGATAAAGAATTCTTGCCAAAAGTGATCATGGGTTCTCATCAACCAAGTAGAGATAAATAGGATTTTGAGCCTTTATCCCTCCTTTCAAACACCCCATAACATGGCTGACATTACGGTCCAAAGAAAAGTCCTCACAGATCAAGGAAAAATTGCTTAGTATAAATAAGCTCGGACAAAGTGATAGTAACATATGTACATGATGGCATTCACAGGGGCAGATTTCATCACCAAGAGCAACTTTGGATCTTATGCAACCTCAGTTGAAGATAATAGTTTTGTGCCCACAAATTCTTTCATTTCAACCCATGAATCCAGCCTATGTTACGGTCCAAAGAAAAGTCTCCTCAGATTAAGGGCCTGACTGCCCATTGTTGTGCTAAATCGCAACTAGAGTGAAAAGGGGGAGAGCTCAAACCAGAAAACCCCAAACACCAACCTTACGGAAAGCAAGATTAAAGAACAGCGGTCAGAGGATGTGAGTCCATCAAGAATGGGGAGTATATGCCAAGACACCCTGATGTGGAAAAAACCGCAACTAGGAAAATGATGAGGTCTTACAAAAGAGGCATCATTCCAAGGATATGAGACATTGGCATAAGCCCGAAACACTTGCTTGAATCTCAAAAGAAACAGATACATGCATACATTTTAGCCAAAAAATAGCTTTCTCGAGATCAACCAAGCGCAACAAAAAAAGAGAGACAGGAAATTTTGTTAAAAAAAAAACATTTATACCTGTCATTCAATAAAAGAAAAATATATGATGCTGTGCTAACCATGCAGGAAAAAGTCACTTTAGAGGCCAAAACAGCCAAGAATGATACAAGATCATTTTGTTTTAAATAACAAAACTGAAAAGCTGTTGTGTCAAAACTGTAGGAACTCAAGGACGCAATGAAACCTTAGACAGACGGTGGGACGCCAAAATAAAGTGACTCTCGTCATCATCTAAAGAAGAACCATATGAGGGAATAGGATTAGCCTGGTCACCAATAGCCGCTCCAAAACCTAAAGGCTCTGCCACCTCAATGGATTGAAGGACAACTGTATGAGCTTTCTGTAGCAGCTTTCGCCCACGAAAAGCACCTGGACCGTCCTCATTGCACAAAGCGCTCAACGTCCCATCAATCAATCTATCCTCCCTAGGAAAAACTAGGACCCCGAGCAGAAGCAAAGCAAGAGCATTCATCCTGAAGTGGAGCTAGTGGTCTGTAGTTTGCCAAATCCCTGGGAAAGCTTCCCTATTATGAACAAACTCAAATCGGGAAAGCAGGAACTCGGCAAGTATGAAGGGAAACTCAAGAATGAAGTCCGAACCCAAAGCAGGGTGTATTATGCCTAACTGAGATGAAATTGAGAGAAGAAACCTCCATGAAAAATCAGAGCTATCAGCTATGAAAGACCTTTTGCTAAACCTAGCATACAATCATACTCATGTGGGGTAGGGGTCATCTCGCATTCCCCAAATCAGAAGAGGCTCAAACTAGGACACCAAAACAGAAGGACTGCCTCAACCAAACCAGGCACCAACCACACTATAAGCAGAGATGCAATATGACCAAATCTCTGACGGAAGATATCCTGCTCTTCAAGAGTGTACTTGTCATACCAAACTTTCAAACAAGCCATGACCCCTGCATCGGCCATCCTGAAAAAAGAGAAGAAAGAAAAGAAACATGTCAAGATCTGTCAGTCAGCAACATGAACAATGGCAAAGGAAAAAGAAAAAAAAAAGAATGCGGAAAAAAAGAGGGATAGGGGCAAGAATTGCTTCAAGTTTCCCAAGCAATTTCTCAACTTCAGATTCTCGGTTTTATAAACTTTTTATCCTCAAAAAAGTTGTTTTCAAATTCAATCCCAATTTTATAAACTTTTTATCCTCAAAAAGTTGTTTTCAAAATCACTCCTCGGTTTTCTAAAAGGTTTTACCCTCAAAAAGTTGTCTCGGTTTTCTAAAGCTTTTCCTCAAAAGTTCGCTATCGGTTTTCTAACTTTTCCTTAAAAAGTTTAAATCAGTCTTAATCCCAGTTTTTTTAAAACTTCTTCCCAAAAAGTCCACTGATCTGGGTCCAAAGCCCGGGTTTTCAAAAGCTTTCCCCTCCAAAAAAGCATAGTTTTTAAAGCTTTTCCTTAAAAGCCCGGTCCTATGGTTTCTTAGGGCTTTCCCTCAAAAGTCCCAGTTCGATAGTTTCTAAAGTTTTCCCTTCAAAAGCCTATCCCTCTCTCTATTCTAAAGAACCTTTTTTTTAAAGTTTCCCTAAACATTTTTCACAAAAATTTCAAGTGCCAAGTTTTTGAAAAATCTGACAGAGTCTGGTTTGTGAAAGGCCTCTACAACGCCACACAATCACAAATTCACAACGTCACCAAACACATAATACCTTACCATCCACCCAACACGAGGCATAGATGGGCAAACACCAATTTTTTTTAAAAATCCCAAGGCTATTTCCTCACCTTTTTTCAAACACCTTCAAAAAAGTTCACAAGTTTTCCAAAAACATATAACTTTTCAAAAATATTCCTAGAATTTTCTAGCAACAATCCAACACTCCCGAGATTTATTTCTTAATTTTTTTTTTATTTTTCAACATTTTCCAACATTTTTCTAATTTTTAAAAAAAATCAAAAAATACAATTGTTTTAAGAAAATTACGAAACTTCACACAGTTGCTCAAAACATTTTTCTAAGGTATCTTACACAAAAAATGTTGCAGAAAAACGCATTACCCAATGCCCAAATCACTAGGTTTTTTAAGCCTGCAGGAAACCCTTTTTGCAAAACATGGCAATCCACACAAACTCACTCAAATGATCACCAAAACATAAAACCAACTCCATAGATGCATTCAAAACATTTAAGAACATCAATTTCCACTATACACATGCTTCAAACAGAAATCTACGCATTGAAATCAACCAAAAACAAGAAAATTCACTTTTTGAAATTTTTTGGCGATTTCTTCTTCTCCGACGACTTTCCGGCGATGACGTCACTTCCCGGCAACTCTCCGGCGTTCCACAAACACTCCTCGGCAATACCCAAGCGAAATGCCTCGAAGAACTTTGGAGAAAAATCTCAAAAGTTGCAAAAACCAAGCCAAAACCCCAAAACCCGTCGCTGCTACTGTAAAACCCCCACAGGCCGTGTGCCACTCATAGTGGTGCACAGACAAAATGTACCCTAGTGCCACTATGAGTGGTGCACAGCCAAGCTGGGCCCTGCCTCGGCCTTTTGCCCGCCAAAACCAGTTTTAAATAGCCTTCTAGCCCCATTTTCAAGCTTCAACCTCCAATTTTTAAAATTTCAAATGTTTAGTCCCTCCGACCGCCTCGCGACCTTCATTGGGTACTTACTTTTTTGTTTTCTGCCTTCAATAGGTAAAGACAGAAAAAGATGGATAGCTGTTGGCACCCCATTTTGGCCACTCAATGATTTTCGGCCTGACTAGAAGCACCACCAAACCAACTCAAGTATACTTAAGCCCAAACTAGCTTTCCAAATCCAATCTAGTTTGTGAACCGCCTCACAGGCCAGCTATGCCCACTAGAGGCAAAATGACCGAAATGCCCATGCTGCATTAATCAGTCTATTCTAGACCGGCACGTCTTTCATAAAGCGATAATTCCATTCAAATCCAAAGTCAAATCCAGTTGTCCCGTTATTCAAGAAAGTTGATCCCTCATTGATGGTAAGACTATTCAATCCAGCACAACACAATCACCGAGAAGGTTTATTCCTCGGATCGGTAAAGCCCCTTTCACACTCATCTCCAGAAAGTACCTAAGTCCCCGAGATGGAAGAGTGGTTCACTTTTGGCGCCTGCTAGCCCGCCAATATAGAATGTCTCCTAATTTGACACGTTCTTTGAGAAAACACAAACCCCTCAAGAACGTAAGACCATCCAAGCCCGGCACGTTCTTTAAGAAAGCATAAATCCCTCAAGAATGGAAGACCGTCCCAATCCGCCACGACCTTCGAGAAAGTTTATTCCTCAAGGTGGAAAGACCCTTTCAAGCCTATCCACCGAGAAAGATAGAAGTCTAGACCAGATCCAGGCTGGTTAACACCGACGCTCACAAGCCCATCCCGATGAAAAATGACCATTTTGCCCTTAGCGGGCTCAGCACGTTCCTCGAGAAAGTACAAAGTTCTCAGAATGGTAAGACCACCTTCCAAAGCCATCCCTAGATGGTTTGGCATGTCCAGTGCCATACAATTAACCCGGTCCTTTCTTGGAGGTTCTCCGGTCAAAATGATCGCTTTGCCCCTAGGCATCCAAATGCCCTAGGAAACCACACTGGCTTTGGGTATCAAACCGGCAACATCCCAGTCAACTCTAGTTAACCCTAGGTAACTCTGGTCCAACCGATCAACCCTAGTCAACTCTGGTCAACTCAATCAACCTCGGTCAATCTTGGTCCACCCTTGAACTCCCGCGATGAAGTGACCGCCATTCGGTCACTCTCTTTGAACATATCGACTTTGGGAATGAAACCAGCAACCTTCAAGACACTTTTTAGAGTATTCCTTTCTATTTCTAGCCGAGCCTTGTCATCCGGCACCTTCCCTTTTCGAACCAAAACCTTCTTGCTCCACTACGAGTGTAGCATGACCTTTCTTTAGCCATGTGCCACTAATAGTGGCGCATCACCCCCCCCCCCCCCCCCCCCAAAATCAGTTACGAATCAACCAGCCCCATATCCAGCCTTTTTTCAAGCCAAAATTAAATGATCCTGCGCCACTCATAGTGGCGCACGACTAAACCCAAAGCGTGCGCCACTTACAACCCCCTTGAAATTGCACTACAAATATAAACATCCCCCCTCTCTGTTTTGGAGGCTGAAAAAATTCTCCAAAAACTCTTCCCCTTTATTCCAGATAGCTCCTGGAGCCCTCTCTCTCTCTGTCTCTCTCTCGAAATCCTACCGGCTAGGTCTGAGTTCGAACTCCCGAAGCCCTAGCTTCCAAGCTCTGCCGAAGGTTTGCCTCGCTACCCGAAAGCTCCCGAAACCTTCCCAAGTCAAAGGCCTGAGCCTCCACCAAAGAAAGAAGCTACGAGACAAGGTAATCCTCATTTTACTTTTTCGTATTCCCCCACTTTCTCTTCTCGCACAGAACTTACTTGGGTTCTCCTATTTTTTTAATCCCCTATCTCTAAACCCCCCTTTCTTTCATGCTTGAAAACAAGAGGATGTTAAGTCCATGTTGAGAGTTAACAAGAGGAGATTACCAATCGGGACTCTCTTCTTAACCCTCACTTGCTTCACGGCATGACCTTAGGGCCTTCTTGCAATGTGGTGATTCCTAAACCTTGTATGTTTCATGCTGTTACTTTCGTCAAATTGCATTTGCATTCTCGTCATGGCTTTGCCCCTTAAAATCATTTTTGAAAGTTATTTTCTCAAAATCAGAATTCGAGGTGGATCCTAACCCTCTCATAGTTAGGGCTTTCCTAGAGAAGTGTGACATTTTAAATGGCTCCTATTAGCCTACATTTCCTTCTTTTCAAAAAATCCATTCTCGAAATAATCCTAGTGTTTTCGTGATTAGGGTTGTTTCGAGAAATGTGTGACATTCAAGAGGACCCAAAAGGTCTACTTTTTTAGCCTCGTGCCTTTATTATTTTTCAAAACCACAAGCCTAAAGTGATTCTAGCCTTTCAATGGCTAGAATGGCTTTAGGCAAAGTGCGATATTCATTTGGATGTATAAAATCCAAGTTAGGGTTTCGGACCCTAAAATATGTTTTCAAAAGACTCAGTTTTCAAACCATTTCTAAAACTCATGTTTGTTAAGTCCTAGAAGTCCAATCCTAGGAAAATCCCGTTTTTGCCAACTTGGAAGCCTTCCATTTTTGAGCCAAAATCCCCAATTTTCAAATCAATCAAAACTTCCCTTTTCCAAGCTTTCCTTTTCAACCAAATCAAAACCTTCCATTTCAAATCCCTCAAATCGCTCTTTTTTCAAACCTTCCAAATTTTAAAACCAAAATCAACTCCTTCCACTTTGGAAACAATCCAAACTTGCCTTTTTAAAAATAAAATCAAATCTTCCTGAAAAGAAAAACATTTTCAAAACCCAATCTTTTCAAATCAACTCAAATTTTTTCAAATCAACCCAAATCTTTTCAAATCAAATCAAATTTTTTTGAAAATGAAACATTTCAAAAATCAAATCTTCCTGAAAAGGAAATCTTTTCAAATCTTAATCTTCCTGAAAATGTAACATTTCAAAATCAAGTCAAATCTTCCTGAAAAGGAAACATTTCAAAAGTCCAATCTTCCTGGAAAGGAAACATTTCAAAAGTCCAATATTCCTGAAAAGGAAACACTTTGAAACTCAAACTTTCCTGAAAAGGAAATTTTCTAAAAATTGAAACTTTCTAGAAATAGGAACTTATTTCAAAATTCTAACTCTTTCCGACTCTTGTCTGAACTATGATTGACCTAATCCTTTTTAAGGAGGTACGTAAGCAACCCTTCATAGGGTGTGGTCACAACCATTTTCAAATTCCCAATTCCATTTTTCAAACTCAACTCCCTCTTTCGAAGTCTTCTTCAAATTCTATTTTCAAAAGTTTTCTAAGTGGATAGCATTAAACATAGGTAACCGGTAAGTCATAATTAGGTGAGTAAAAGGTAATTAGAAATATAGGTACTGCAAGGGCGGGGTAAGGTGATAGTCTTAGGTCATCTTCCCTACATGTAACCAATCCCTGAACTTAAGAATTTTTGTTTCAAACACCAAAATCAGAGTTAATATTGAAAAGGGCTTTCCAACAGTTTTTTAGGGTTGTCAAACAACCCTACCTTTTAAAACCCTCTCATGAGGAAGTTATCAAAAATGTTTTCCAAAACTTGAGTTTAACCCTTAGGTTTTACTTGGTGTAGATGACCTAGCATATTTTTAAATATGTTAGGTGGTGACTCCAAGAACCTTTTAAAAAAGCCCTAATCAATCCCATTTCAAATTTGAACCCCGTCACATTCGTCCTTCTAGGAGGATGAGTTCTAATGAGAGAGCACCGTACCAAATTCGCACCCTCGGGCCCAGAAAGAAAGAGAGATAATGGGCTTGGCGTCCAAAAACAGGGCGTGACAGGCCACCCCTAGGGTTAGGGCAACGACTAAGGTTAGGGTTACTGTGAGGGTTAAGGTTACGGCTAAGGTTAACGCTACGATGATTGTCATCATTTTAAAAAGTGTGTTATCCATAAATTTTCCAAATTGTATTGTTGATTGGGTATTACGATTCTCTATAAATAGAGTGTTGACTGAAGATTGATCCCAATATTGATTTTGATGATAACTAAACCTTGTGTTATTTTACTAATATATTTACTTAGTGTGCAGATTAATAAAGATTATAATTTAGACTTAAAGATTTTGACTTAAAGTTTAATACATGTCAAAGTGGATGCACAACTAGCCAAGTCAAGTAATGCACTCTAAGAGTCAAGTAATGTACCAAAACTGAGCAATGACACCTATTTAAACTTCAATAAAATGATTTGCATCCGAAGAGATTAAAGGTATTCAAAAAGAAGATTTCATCAAGCATGCATAGACTCAATGAAATTGACTTAATTTTGAAGAGATTCAAGGTGTTCGAAAAGAAAATCTATCATAATTGCAAAATCTCTACAAAGAATTCAAGTAAAGACTTTATCTGGGATGTGAAGAGTCAATGAAGATGATATGTGTTCGAAGAAATTGAAGATGTTCAAGAGTAAACTTCAACAAGCTTATAAAAGACTCATTGAAGTGATCCTAAAGAAGAAAGAAGGATTAGTAGCAAAAAGAAGAGCTCGACAATGCGGCATCCCAAATATGAAGCTCTACATGGATGAAAAAGTCATTAGCAGCAGATGGAAAGAACTCAGCAATCAAGAAGAAGAGCTCGGCTATAATGGAAAGAAGTTCTAATAGCTTGGCAACAAAGAAGATATGATTATCAAGAAGGAAATTCAATCTAAATTGAATGGAAGATAGCTTTAATGGATTAAAGATCTCAAACTATTATAATACCCCAAAGAGAAGACTTTTTGAAAATCTTATAGTATTGTTAAAGCTGAACTTGATCAAAGGAAGGATGAATGAAGATTTCTGGGTAATGTGTCGACACATGAAAATAAAGAGTCGACACATGAGGACAAAGGCCACAAGGTTAAAGACAGCATGATCAAGTGTTGACACATGGAGTTGATGTGTCAACACATGGAGTGTAAGCACCCCATTTTTCTCGCTCGGCAATTTCTGGTCCATCTAGACTTGTATTCAAGTCAATATGAACGCATTGCAGTTCAAACCAGTTTCTAGACATAATCTAGTCAATTGATCGCTTCGCGGGCTCGTTTGGCCCAAATAGAGGCAAAACGACTAAAATGCCCTTGGGCCATTATCTGGTCTAATTCCAGTGGACACGTCTTCTCAAAGACGGTAAGTCCCTGTTTCCAGTCTCAATTTCAAGACTAAAATCCAATTCTAGTCTAGTTCCAGTTCAAATCCAATTCCAGTCTAGTTCCAGTTCAAATCCAATTCCAGTCCAGTTCCAGTTCAAATCCAATCTGGCACGTCTTTCGAGAAAATTGATCCTTCAAACGGTAAGACCCTCCATCTTGGCACGTGTTTTGAGAAATTCTTTAAAACAGTAAGTTCCTTCAAACCCATCAATCGAGACAAGACCCCAAGTCCCCGAGATAGTAGAACGGTCCACCTTTGGCGCCTACTAGCCCGCCAATAAAGAAATGTCCGTTATTCGGCACGCCTTCCAAGAAAGTTAATAACTCAGGTGATAAGTTCACTTAGCAGTTTCCCGAGATCAGGCAGCCTCCGGAATGATCGTGAACCGTTAGAGTAACGGAAGTACTCGTAAACATCGCAACTGTCATAGTGGTAGAAACACTCGTAAACAGGTCGACATTGAGAATTGCCAACAAACCCCTTATGTCACGGGACCGAACTCGCATCTTGGCCGTGACACGTTTACCAAAGGATGAGATACCTTTGGAAAGCAACTCATCACAGACCATCAGAGTGACTGAAACACTCAAAACCTAGGTCAACGCCAATGCTTGCTAGCCCACTCTAGTGAAAAATGACCAAACTGCCCTCAGGGTTTTCTGGCACACTTTTTTGAGAAAGTACCTAAGTCCTCAAACCATTAAGTCCACCCTTCCAAGATTGTCCTGAAATACAATCTGGCATGTTCAAGTACCTTCCAGTCGATTTCGGGCCAATTTCGAGACCATCCGGTCAAAATGACCATTTTGCCCCTAGGCATCCGCGCACCCCGGGAACCACATCGGGTCTGGGTATTAAACCGGTAATCTTTTGGGAATGTTTTTAATAGTATTCCCGATCGTTTGATACATTTCTGGGTCATTCCCAGTCAATCTGGCAAACCTAATGTAAAATGACCATTTTGCCCCTAGTGGGCCCGTTGCCTTTTTCAACCACGCCGGCTCTGGGTATCAAACTGGCAAACTTTGGGAATATTCTTAGTAATATTTCCAAGCCTCAAGCCTTCTTCTGAGACATTCCAAGTCCATCATGGTAGCTTTTTGGCCCGATTGACCGTTTTGGCCCTAATGGCCCGGTCAACCCTTCCAACAAATCCTAACATCATTTTCAAGTCTACTGCCCCCGAGACACTATTCTAAGGGTTCCTATCCCTTTCCAGCCCTCGGGGCCATTCTCGGACCTTCCGGAGTCACTCCTAGTGAAGCCAGGCTAAAAATTGCATGGTAGTCACTAGTACAGGCGCCCAAATCTTTGAAAGATACGTTGCTTGCCGACCTTAAAAGTTTCCTAAGTGGTTGGCGCCACTCTCTTAGTGGCGCCAGTGTAAAGTTTTGTCTAGCCCCATTGCCGCATGCGCCAGTTCAATTTTCTGTGTATAAATACAGAGCCTCCTCCAGCATGAAAAAGGTCTGCAAACACAGTCTAAAAACTTTGCTCTTCGATATATAGAACTTGAAGCCTCTCCAAACCCTAGCTCTCTTTAGCTTCTCCAAACCCTAGCATACATACACTCATATATGAACCTCCGAAGCCTCCATTGAAGACTTAAAGTGCTGCAAATCGGAAGCTCCCAAAGACCAAAGCAAGCTCTCAAAAATCGAAGTAAAACAAAGCAAATAAAGCAATCAAAACAAAGAAGACACAAGATAGGCGACTGCTTTTTATTTTCATCTATACTTGTTTATTCTTGTTGGTATAATAACTGTACTCTTACTGTTCTAATGCTTGCATAACTGCTCATACATCCATGTTTACTTTACGAATGCATTCTCTCTCTCTTTACTCTGTGCATCCATGTTCATGCATTCCATATTCCACGTCAAGAAAAGAGTTCCAAAGTAACTCAAGTCACTGCATCTCTATGCATATGATCAACCCAAAGAGAGTGAGACCAAGTTCACTCTCCATTGCATTAAACCTACCAAAACCCTAAGGGTTCCCACGTAACTCTGAGGAATCATTGCATGCATTTCAAGTCATTCTATAAGAGGGGCCCCAATCCCTTTATGCTCAAGGAGATACGATTGCCAAGAAGACAAGGGGTAATCAATCAACAAGATCTCTCAACGACCTCCTCGACGTCAAATCCAAAGAAGGTGAATCCAAAGACTCAAGAAGAGTATAGGATTTCATATGTAAAATTAGATAGGTGGAAGTCTAAAGGGAAATGTTCCCTTCCCCCCTATTACAGTGTACTTTGATTCTCTTGTATTTTAAACCCCGAAGTTCAATGTACCTTTTTACTTTTTTCGCAAATGAATGAACGTAGGTTCTTGACCAATGGTAAGGTACTTGCATATAGGGGCAGACCCATTATCTCCAAAAGTAAGCTAATACATCATGATTAGTTTCCCTCTCGAGTAGGGACATCCTTAAAGCATGTATTGCATAAAAATTTATCAAAACGAGACACTAGCCTTTTTCCTTTTGTTGGTCTTAGGTTCCTTTCTGTGTCCCCCATCGTTACAGGCTAAAAGTTAAGGAACACTCATGGAGTCACTCACACTCGATGCCTTAACTCTGATACTAGCAAAAGTAAGAGGACTCAGAAATATGATGACAAAAATGGAAGCTATGCTCTCTTCACTCTCATGCCATGTGGGAACTACAACCCATGAGTAGGCAGAATCCTCGCAAGCCCAAACCCATGAGGGATGAAAAAGGATGAAGAGGGAAGACCACGACTATACCCCAATCATTGCCTATCAACGACCTCTCCAAGCCAATGGCCTCATTCCGACACCTTTTAAACTAGCCTTTAACCAAACTCCTGGATTATATAATCTCTCCTATGAATACCAGCCCAACCCATTTGGCCCTGACACCAAAAATTGTCTCACTTTGAAACATGAAACCTAAAGCCACTTCGATTCCCAAACCACCAGCCCGGTTGTTACCACACCAAAACTCAATTCCCAATCTTGAAAAACATCTACGACACTTCCTCAGTCTAGGCGAGCAAGTGGGAAAAAATGGATGTTTACTAAACTCGCTTGTTCATAAACCACGGTCTATTTTGGCCTCCTAGTAGCTAGATATCTAAAACCTATACCTTCTCGACCCCGGCCCAATCCTCAGCCTCATTACTTTGAATCTGTAGTAAGCTATGCATACCATTTAGGTGGCCAAGGACATGACATTGAAGATTGTTTAGCCCTCAAACATAAAATTCAAGACCTGATAGATAACAAGATCATCGGCTTATGACCAGTGAATCCTCCTCCGAATGCCACTACGGACCCTCTACCAGACCACACCGTCAACATCATCACGGAATTTGGTAACGACAAGGTTTGGTTCACTGCATGCCAAAAGATATATTACGAAGATGGGGAGGAAATGGAATGGGAAGATTTGGAACCGCATCATGCCTTGTTATGGTACAACCTCGATAAAATTTCAAACCCCGAAGAGGAGCTTATGGATGAATCTACTAAGGAGGTTGACCATGTGATATAATAAACCAAATATATGAAAGAGGAATTACAATCATACCACATTGACCCATCCGAAATATAGGAGCCATTCATACCTAGTACTAGAGGCCCACTGTTATGCACACCTGAGGAATGTTGGGGCGTGACTGGTGGCAAAAGTAGAAAACCCCGAGCCTGGGTCAAGTCTATTAAGCTGGAAGAAGACAAGCTACCCAACTGGTTTATTAAAGAAACCAAGGAGCCAGCGGAGGAAGGCAAAGGGGTCGAGGAAGCTCACGACTACATCATCGTTGCTAATTCACTCAGAGCTCTAGGAGAAGCCTCTATTGTCTTGCCTTGGCCAAGGATCCAATAGCGAATGGAGCATCGAGGATGTGGGCACTGTCCCAAGGCCTTACTGAGACGGTTTCTCTTTCAAAAGCGTATAAGAGAGGGGTGTCTCACTCACTTTCTTTCTATCTCTTTTACTTTTTGTCCTTAAGTTAAATGCCTATACTTTCATTCTAAAAGAACTCTATATTTTTCATTAAATAGAGAAATGTCAGTTTATGTTATTGTTTTACGTTGCTGTCATCTTATTTTTCTCTTATGAATGGTGAATGCTTCCAACACAAGGGGTATGGTTTATCTCATGAATGATCTGACTTGAAGGGGTGATAGCATGAGTCAACCACCGGCCAAATGATCAGCTTTCCGAAGAGAGAGAAGATAAGGATGAGTGAGGAAATTACCCAAAAGCAACACTTACAAGACTCGAAAGCTAAGTAATGCGTAGCCAGTCTATCAAAAGGAAGGGGAGCCCTCTTTCATTTCTTTACCCAAAAAAAAAAAAAATTCCCTTTGCTTAACCTGCTAGTGCTTCGCAGAAAAACGAAAGATTTCTTGTCAACCCTGATCCAAAATCATCCCCCCACATTGGGGCAGACAGATAACTGAGAACTCTAGGAATGTCCTCCATCCTTTATCATGTTGGGGCAACGTTGAACGCTCTATGGATCAAGCAATCTAGTTCAAAGTGAAGAGAGACCCTCATTTCATTTCTCATACAGTAAAAAACGACCGTTGTCAAACCCATTAAGCCTATTATGTTCCCTTTCTAAGAAAAAACCTCAACCTAGGGATCACCACCCATAATGGGTTAAATTGAAATGTTAAAGAAATGATTTGAGAGAAAGAAGTTGTAGAAGTGTTCGTCTCATTAAAAAGTAAAAGGAAAAGAAGAAAAAAAGAAAAGCAAAAAGAAAGAGTTGCCACCAAAAAAAAAAAAAAAGATATCAAAGAAAAGACCAGAAAAGAATCATGCTTATGCCATCTTGAAAAGCAAATAGAAGGGTTGGAAGTCCAGAAAAAGGGGTAGGTGTTAAACTTAGAAGGTTAAAAGTTACAAGAAAGGTTAGAGAAGGAAACTTAAAAGTGATCCTAGGTAAGAAAGAAACCCAGTAGAAACAATAGGTTCGAGCCTTTACCCTTTCGTGTAAAAAGCCGAAACCATGGCCTACATTACAACCCTATTAAAGTCCTCTCCGATTGAAAAGAATTACTTGATCCAAATGAGCCAGACGTGTGGCCAAAGCTAAAGAAGGACACTAGGGGACTCAAACCCCATCAGGAGTTAGATAAGGATGGTATGGATCCAAACCCTACTGGAAGCCACATTAAAATTTGAACCCACATATCCATTTGATTCAAAACCCCATAATCTAGCCTACATTATGGTCCAAAAACAAAGTCTTCCTAGACTGAATGACTGGTTGCTCATCGCTCTGCCGAAAAGTTAACTAAGTTGTTGCCTAAGGCTCGAGGGTTGAGAGTTCAAGCTAAAGGATCCCAAACACTAACCCGAAGCAAAAATCGGAGTTGATCAGAAGGTTGAGTAAGGTACAAAGTGCTATCATCCAGTCAAGGAGAGTCATGCCAATAGAGAAGCCTAACCCTTGTGGAGGAAGGAGTTGCCCTTTCAAAGTTACCGAGATTGAAAGCACCCCTTGTCATTCCATTAACTAGTATATTTCCAATATGTGCATGCATTTTCATAAAATAATAAAAAAATTAGCATGAGCTTTGCATACATAGGACATAGCTCCCTATAGAAACAGAAGTCACCAATACAGTTTAATATCATTTCATGAATATACATCATAATCGTCCCTGCACATGCATCTGATCATATACGTAGTTGTGTAAATCATAAGTATCTTTGCCTGTCCATGGATCAATACATACATCTAACCAACTAAAATATCCATTTTTGTACAAAATTTACAAAATAAAACTATCTAACATAAATACATCTCCAAGATAGGGGCAAAAGAAGATCAAGGTCTATGACAAGGGGCATTTATCAAAGATCAAAATCGATGTCCTCTTGATCGAAATCTCCGAAACCTGGCTCCGGAAGAGGTGGATAACTACTAGAAGCACCAGCATTCTACGAAGAAGACAAAACCGGAATCAACAAGGCAAAGGAATAACTAAACAGCAACAAAGCGAAAAGAAGAAGGAGGGAAAGGACAACATAGCCTGCCACCTCCTATCTAGGCTAATTGGGCTGTCAAGGAAGTTACCTTTGCCTGGTACTAATCCCGCTCCATCTGGAACTAGTCCCTCTAGTCTCTCACTGCAGTAAACTCAGCTTGGGGCAAGTATCCCCCGTCATGGCGCCACAAGTCAACCACCACCTGGCTAACAGCATATCCGCTGACTACTACCTCAAACCTAGTGGAGGCACCCACAGAATGCGCCCCGAAGTGTGCGGCGTAGTCAGTCTCTGGAGGAAGTAAGAACCCAGCACCCGGATGGCGCTTCTGATAGGGAATAGGAACTCCCTCCACCAAGGCTCTAAACATGTACTCCGGTGGATCTACTGCTGACCTGAACTCCTCATGATACTGGCTCCAGTGTCGATCTCCTAGGTAGGACTCCCAAAAATCATCGCTGAGAAAGGAAGCCCTTGATAGGGACAATTGGACCAAGTACTGTACCGTCTCATAATGAACTAACCTAATAAAGGGCTGCCAAGTTAGGTCCCGCGCTTCAATCAACTCCAGGTTTGCCCGTAGCGTCACGAAATCAGTGATCTCTGACTACTGGGCTACCCGGTCATGAGCCTACCTCAAAGCATAGGGGTAAAGGTAATCCTCAATGACCTTGGGACAACAAACTGGCAGGTATTCATAGCTCCACCAGATAAGAAAAGGCTCAGAAACCAGTCAGACTGCCCTAACGGGAGGAAGACCGGACCCGCATCGATCGAAGGAAGCAGCCGAAGAAGAAGGACCCCCAATCTAGCTCATACAAGGCCCCAAGATCAGCTACTATGCTCACCAACTGAAAAGGCACGTGTGACTTGTTGTTGTTGCAGAAGCAATTGAAGATGATATACAAAACAAGTCGCCACCTCATGATATCTCGCTGGGTAGGTGGTGACTCAACAGCAAAGGTACTGTCATCCCGACTGAGCCAAGAGACTGGGAAAGCAGAATGCTCAGGAGGAGGTAAGTCCAACAGAATACACGCGTCGGCTCTACTAACTAAATGCAAGGTGATCCGCCAACCAATGAAAGAAAGCCCGGTGATGATCGCCTAGTCCAATGGAGTGGGTTCTAACTCGAAGCCCATAAAGTGGAAAGTCCCGGTATCCCCGAACCATCTCTCAACCAAGGCTAGCACTAGATGTCTGTTCAGGCGGTTAGCTTATAATCCCATGAAGGCCCCAAACCCAATCTCTGCCAAGAAAGCCTGGTAAGATGGAGCCGCCCGCTGCATAGTACTGAAGACAAGATGAATAGCCTCTCTGAAAGATGTGTGTGCCCATGGAGGGGGCAAATGCTATCGCGAGTAGACACTGGGATGATAGGCAAGTCTCCCAGCAGTGGAATATCGGGTATCTCCAAATCTCCATGGTCAGGATCCGTCTGTCTATGTCTGGAGGAAGCCCTCCCGTACCCAGTCACCTGATTGCCAAGACTTTGTATCTCCTCCTCTGCCTCCATCTCTACCTCAGAAGCTACCTCAACCGAAGGGAAGGGGTCTACTGGAGGCCTACTCCCCTGCCCGCTCTGGTTGGAAGACACCCATCCAGTAGATCGTTGACTGCCCCAAGAGCGACTGGAGCTGCTGACAGAATCTGTCCAGGCGCCTTCCCGGAGCGGCTTCTTCTCGCAGAACCATCATCGCTTGCATCTGCCATCTTGAAAGGTAAGCCAAGGTAAGAGGTATTAATGCACGATATATGCAGTTCAAAAGATAAGAAAAGGAAAAAAACAGGAAAAAATAATAAAGACAACCAAAGATCAAATATAAATGAAAAAAATGAATGATGCAAGTCTCAATAAAGTCTGCTCAATTCCAAGGGTTTTTCTTAAGTTTTTTTTTCTTCAAAAAGTTTTATTTCCAAAAATCAACTCTCAAAAAGGTTTCCTAACTTTTTCTTTGAAAAATTTATCGTTAAAAATCAATTCCTAATGTTCTTAGTATTTCTTTCCAAATCCTCCATTTTTAGAAACGAAATCAAATTATCTCTTTTTGGAAATAAAATCCAATCTCTTAATCGAAATTAAATCCTTCCTAATCCAAATATTTCTTAATTCCAATCCTTCCTAATCTCATACCTTCCTAAATCTTAAGTTTCTAAAACTTAAATTTTCAAATCTTTCCTTAAACTTTAAGCTTCTTAATCTTTCTAAACCCAAACTTTTCCTAATTCTAAAACTTTTCAAATTCCAAATCTTTTCCAAACCTAATCAAATTTTTCCTAACAAAAAAACTTTTCAAATTCGAAACTTTCTTGAAACTTTCTAATTTCAAAACCTTTTCTATTTTAACCTTTCCTAATTTGATACTTTCCTAAAATGAAACATTCCTAAAACGGAACTTTCCTATTTTGAAACTTTCCTAATTTCAAGATTTTTTAAATTCAATCTTTCCTAGACTCCAACTTTCCATGTTTTCTAAATCAAACTTTCCAATCAAATCTTTCTTAATCTCCATTCTTTCCTAAATCCTATCTTCCTAAGTCTAGGTTTCCTAAAACCAAACTTTTCAAACTCAAGCTTCTTAAGTTCAAGTCAAATTCAATTTAATTACATGCTTCAACCCTGGATTACCCTAAGTCCTAGGATGTCTAGACCTTAGTTCGACCCTAACCCTAAAGTTAGGAAGCTTCTAACTTTTCTTCAAAAATTCTTTTCTAAACCGAGATGGTTTTTCAAACGTCAATTCAAGTCAAGATATTTTCAGAACTCTATGTTTCCAAATCAAGTTCAAAGTCAATTCTAAGGTCTATTTCAAGTCCTCAAGTTCTATTTTAAATTAAACTCCAATATTTTCAAATCTTCCAAGTCAATTTCAAATCAAAGTTCAATTTTCAATCTTCAAATCCAAGTTCTAAATCAAATCTTTTATCGGACTCTTGTCTGAACTACGACTGACCTAATTCTCAAAAAAGGGATACGTAGGCAACCTTCATGAGTGCAGTCATAACCTTTTTCAAGCTTCTATTTTCACAACCTTTTTCAAGTTTTCAATTCCATAACTATTTTCAAACTTTCAATTCCAAAAATCTATTTTCAAATTTCTATTTCCAAATTCTAAATTTTTTTTTCAAAATAAAATCTATCTTTTCAAATCTATTTCAAATCAAATCAAGTTCTTTTAAAATCTACTTTCAAAATCGAATCAAATTCTCGCACTTGCATTATCATGCATCATGTCAACTTCTTTTTTTCAAATCAAGTGGATAGTTTTGGATAATTATTAATCAAAGATTCCAAATGAGTGAACCCAGGGTGAATAGACATGTAGGTACCGCAAGGGCGGAGTAGGGTGATGGCTTAGTGTGTCTTCCCTACACGTAACCAATCTTCGAACCTAAATCACTGTTTTCAAAGACCCAATGGAGTTATTTTTAAAAAAGGGCTTAAATATTTCCAAAGGTTGCCAAACAACCTTTTTTTTTAAAAACCCTCTCTTGAGGAAGTTTTCAAAATTGTTTTCAAAAACCCTAAGTGTAATATTCGGATTGTGTTTAATTTTAGGTGACCTAACTCACCTTAATCAAGTTAGGTGGTGACTCCAAATATTTTTTAAAAGCCAATTCAAATTAAATTTTCAATTCAAACCTAGTCACACTCGTCTTTCTAGGAGGATGAGTTCTAACGAGAGCGCACTGTGTTTTTCTCACTTGTTTTTTTCAGGTGCGAAAAATCAGGGCGCGACATGGAAATAGTGGACAACATCTGACAAATGCAAGTTGAATGTGTCGACATATGAAACCAAGTGTTGACACCTGGAGACTAACGATTGGTTTTTATAACGTTATAACGGGTTGGACTTGCATTAAATGAACCCCCAACAACCACCAACAGACGAAATTACTACAGGGATTTATATACAAGCTTCCAACTGCAATTATAGATGAAAAAAGCCAATAAAAACAACATCCACTAACTGATCAAGTTGAGAAAAATCTGAACATTCCTTTTGTCATCATTTTGGCATCAAGTGAGCTGTTATTTTCCTATTCACTCTTGATAGAGAGTTTGTATCTCATTTGTATATCTTTTATACACTTGTAAGTGAGAGTGTGAGAGTTCTCTTATAGAAGAAAAACTCTTATAAGTTGAAGTGGATATTAAACATAACCACTTGGTAGCTGGAAGAACTTGAGAAGAAGTTCTTATGTAAAAGTGAGCTGAGCACTTGGTAAATCAACACCTACTTTGTAATTGGATATTGCATAGTGGAAGAAGATTTTAAGGGGGTCTTGAGGTGAGGATGTAGACCACGAATTGTGGTTGAACCTCGGTAATTCTTAGTGTGCCTTCTCTTATTCTGTTTTCATCTCTTTATTGATTACATTGTATTTCATCTGTCTTGAATCACTGTTCTATTGATCAGATTAGTTTTTAATTAATCTTAATTGTAATAAATTTTGAAAAACCTAATTCACCCCCCTCTTGGGTTGCCTTTTGGGCCAACAATTGGTATTAGAGCTTATATTCCTGTTTTAGGCTTAACATCCTAAAAATAGATCCATGGCAACCAATTTTGGAAGCTCTCTCGGTGAGGGTCAATCTACAAACAGACCACTTATGTTTAATGGTACCAATTACAACGATTGTAATAATAGAATGAAAATCTATATTTAATCGGTAGATTGTGAATTATGGAGAATTATAATAAATTGTGAAACCCTTAATTAAGTAAATTACATATATTGCATGGTTAAGAGGTAAGTAAATTAGCATTTATGTAAAATAAGTTCAATTAATTAGTTGACTTAAATTACTCTACCAATAAAAGTTGGCACCTAGGTGTAAGTCACTTAGTGAATGAGAATTGGTGGGGGAAAGAAATGGGTGACACCTAAGGCTTTTACCTAACGAGTTGAAAGAGATAGTGCAAAAAAAAGAAAAGAAAAGAGAGAGTTATAGAAAGAAAGAGAGACAGAGACGGAAGAGAGAAAGGGAGAAAGAAAGATAGAGATACAGAGAGAATGAGAGAGATATAGAGAGAGTTGCGAAGAGAAATAGAGAGGGAGTAAGAGAGGAGCTGCTGCAGCGCAAGAAGAAGCTGATTTCAGGTATAAGAATTCTTCCCTTATTGTAGATCAGGGTATAGGTAGAAAGATCTTGGAAAATTACTCGATTTAGACACAAAATTCATCTGATTTGGTTAAGAATTGAGAGAGAAACCTCTATCCAAAGTTGGAAGATTTCTGCTGCAAAAATCTGCAAAAACAGCCACTTTCGAAGGTTGTTTGACCTCCTTAAAAATTTGATTTGTAGCTGAATTTTTGTACACTTGAACTTTGATATCTTATGAAAATTTGGACTTTGGTTTCAACCAAAAATGTTTTATCTTCGAATTATGGTGATTTTTCAAAGTTAAGCTGCCATTGTAGAAGTCTGATGCCCAGATTTACCCAAATCTGTAACCTTTGGTTTGACAGAGCATTCGACCAAGTTAGAGTAGCCCAAAAATTATAAAATTTTTATTGTATCTAGGAGCAAGGGTGATGATACTCTGTACGAAATTTCAGGTCATTTAGATGTCGTTTACCTATATTACTAATTTATCAAAGATAGATCATCTGCTGCTAGATTCGAGTTTCTACAGCACTGCCCTGTTTTCAAAAATACCAAATAAATACTTAAGCATGTTCAAATCATGTAAAATTTGTTCTGGATAATCTTTGAGATGTCTATTTTGTATTTCTAAAGTTTTAAAATTTTTGGGTATAAGCTCACAAAGTCCAGATTATGAAGCCCGTGTCAGTTTTGGCAGATTAGAGGACTTAGTGTATTTTGGTATTTTTTAGCTTTAGCTTTGCATTGAGAGTTTCATTGAGATTAGCATATGATAGTTCAATGCATAATTTCAGTGCTATAACTTGGTTGGAGTGTATGCATTATATTGATGATTATTGCTGAACTATATATTGAGTTTCCTAAACTAATACGATTGTGGTAATAGGAGCTAATGGAGAGCAAGATCCTTCAACGTCAACCAAGAAGTGATCTTTGGCGTAGTGTGTATGTGTGGTGACAGGTGGGATCATAGGATAATCTTATTCATATGGAAGTGAATATATATTGCTTCTATTATTATCTATATTGGTGTTAATTGTAGGATTGTGGACTTTTGGGATAATCTTATTCATATTGAATGCATTGTTTGTTTTCTATATGTATAGTGGTGGTGAATGCATATGAGATGTTGAAGGTATTTATACATGAGGTAAAATTGGTATTATATGAGAAGTTCTGTGGAGACATTGATGATTCTAATATATGGTGGCATTGCATACCATTCATATTGTATGCCTTGTGTCACAAGCTGCCCTTCAAGGCCGGGCCCATGCCCTCATTTTCCAGCCTCGTGCCAACTCTACCATATTTGTACATATTCTATAGAGTGTAGAAATGTAGGTTTGGAGTTGGATGCACGCGTAGATTTTCCCATGTCAAGGTGTGCGGCATCCAAGTTAGTGGTGTCCTAGCCCTATCGAGGAGAGGTGTTATAATTTTGCCGAAAGGCTAGAAAATTAGTTTAGGGTTATATATAGATGTATGTAAAAGGGTTTTGTCAAATTCATTGTAAATATTTTTGTAAACCCATTATGACTCATCAAGGGGGTGTAATGTTTACTTGTATCAGATTAGAAATGGGTTAAAAAGCATATATAGGGGAGGATAGTAAGGTGCGTCCAAGTCCCTAGTTGTTGGTTGTTGGCAAACTAAACTCCCCACCTAATTGTAGTCTAGAATTGCTTTGTATATCAATAAAAGTGATCTTATTGCTTGCAAATTGTGTACCCATTGCCTTCGTTGTTGCTTTAAATATCTTTAGCTTGTTGCTTCAAATTTGCTTACTTGTGCACCTTCGGGTGTGTGTGTTGGCTTTCATTTGCAAGGTGCCCCTTTGGCTGACTTGTCTGGTGCTGCCCAAGACAAGTGCCACACGGCCTAACCCACTTGAAAAGTGTCAGATCGTGACATTTGGTATCAGAGCATAGTGGTTGCTTGAAGGATCCAGGAATCATGCTTCCAAAGAAGTCAGCACAAGACCGCATCGATGAGATGGAGGTGGACATAGAAAGGCTAAGACGTGAGACGGTAGAAAGCTTGGCTAGACTCGATGACCGCCTAGACCTAGTGGAAGTAAGCACGGTAGCTGAGACACTATGGGCTAGTGCCACCATCGGTGGGCTCACCAACACAAAAGAGCTTCGGGATGAGGTGAAAGAGTTGAGAGGCAAGTTGGATGAGATCAACACCAAGCTAAACTTGCTAATGCGGGCAGTTCGTAACTCGGCTCCTCACACCTTAATCTTTGACACGGTAAAGGTACGCGTTCTAGAACCTCGTGCCTACGGTGGAGCACAGGATGCCAAAGAGTTGGAGAACTATCTCTTTGACATGGATCAATATTTCAGAGCCGTTAAGGCTGACTCGGAAGAGACCAAGGTCACCATGGCTACAATGTATTTGACTTGTGATACTAAACTATGGTGGCGCACGAAGCATGAAGAAATCCTACAGGGCCACTGCACCATTGACACATGAGAAGATTTAAAAAGGGAATTGAAGGCCCAATTCTTCCCCGAGAACGTCGAGTACATAGCTCAGTGCAAGCTTAGAGATTTAAAGCATACAGGCACTGTGAGGGAATATGTTAAACAATTCTCCGGGCTAATGTTGGACATCCGGGACATGTTGGAGAAGGATAAAATGTTCTATTTCTTGGAAGGGCTAAAGCCTTGGGCCCGTGTTGAGCTCTAAAGGCAATGAGTGCAGGACTTGGCATCCGCCCAGGCCGCGGCTGAGTGCTTGACTGACTACACCTCCGAAACCTCGTCCTCCTCCTCGAACAAGAAAAAGGACTCATCGAGTGGGTCAGGTGGAGGCGGTGGAAAGTTTGTCAAGGCCAACAAAGGACAAAGTGGGGGAGGTGACGAGGGATCTTCTTCCTCCAAGTTCCAACCAAAGTCTTGGGCGCCCATCACATCAGAAGACAAGCCCAAATTCATAAAATGTTTCTTATGTAGCGGTCCCCATAGGGTGTCGGAGTGCCCCCATAGACAAGCATTAAATGCCTTACAAGCTTCTTTGTCTAGTGGTGATGTGCAGGAACAGGATGAAGAAGAAGAAGCTGAAGGAGCCCCGCGGATGGGTGCCACGCGCTTGCTTAATGCCTTGAAGAAGCAAGCCAAAACAAAGAAGGCCTCGCCCAAAGGCCTAATGTTTGTGGATGTGCGCATCAATGGCAAGTTGACCAGGGCCATGATTCACACCGGTGCCACTCACAACTTCGTGTCGGACACGGAGGCCGCACGTTTGGGCCTAAAGCTAGATAAGGACTCAAGTAAGATGAAAGCTGTGAACTCAGCAGCTCGGCCCATCCAAGGAGTAGCCAAATCGGTGCTAGTAAAGTTACAGAATTGGGAAGGGCATGCCAACTTCACTGCTGTTCCCATGGATGATTTCCAAGTGATTTTGGGCATGGAGTTTCTGCGGGACACCAAGGCCATTACAATGCCCTTTGCTAGCTCCTTGTGCTTGATGAGGGAGGACCCCTGCCTTGTTCCCACTGTGGCTCAATCCTCCAAAGCCAAGTTTCTCTTGGCAATGCAACTTAAGAAGGGGGTGAAGCACGGTGAACCAACATTTGTGGCATCTTTGTCAGTAAAAGAGGAAATGGAACAAGGACCCGTGACGGCAGCTATTAAAAGGGTTTTACGTGAATTTTTGGATGTGATGCCCAAAGAACTGCCCAAAGCACTACCTTCAAGGCTCCTGCTCGTGGGCTGTATAGAATGGCTCCTCCTGAATTTTTGGATGTGATGCCCGGTGAATCATGAAATTGAGTTATTACCAGGGGTAAAGCCTCCTGCTCGTGGGCCGTATAAAATGGCTCCTCCTGAGCTCGCGGAGCTAAGGAAACAGTTGGATGAGTTGATTGAAGTGGGCTTCATTCGCCCCTCTAAAGCACCATTTGGAGCTCCTGTGCTGTTCCAAAAGAAGCACGATGGGAGTCTGCGGCTGTGTGTAGACTATCGGGCTCTTAACAAGGTAACGGTGAAGAATAAGTATCTCATCCCCCTGATCGCAGATCTCTTTGATCAATTTTGCAATGCCAAGTTCTTCACCAAGCTCGACTTGTGGTCGGGCTATTATCAAGTGCTCATAGCGGATGGGGATGAACCGAAGACCACTTGTGTGACTCGGTATGGGGCATTTAATTTCTTGGTGATGCCTTTTGGCTTAACTAATGCCCCAACCACCTTTTGCACATTGATGAACCAGGTGTTTCATGATTACCTGGACAAGTTTGTGGTGGTCTATCTAGATGACATAGTGGTGTACAGCTCGAGGAGCACGTGGAGCACTTGAGGATGGTGTTCAAGAAGCTACGGGAGAATTACCTCTATGTCAAGGAAGAGAAGTGCTCTTTTACACAGGAGCGCATAAAGTTTCTTGGGCACATCATTGAGCAGGGACATGTTCGGATGGACATGGACATGGACAAAGTGAAGGCAATTCAAGAATGGAAGGCCCCAACTAATGTGTCGGAGCCACGCTCTTTCTTAGGGCTAGCCAATTACTATCGGTGGTTCGTTGAAGGGTATTCAAGAAGGGCCGCCCCCTTGACCGATTTGCTAAAGAAAGACAAAGCCTGGGATTGGTCAAGGAAATGTCAAGGAGCCTTTATAGACCTGAAGGAGGCCGTGATGAGTGATCTAGTCCTGGCCTTACCAGATGTGTCAAAGCCCTTTGAAGTGCAAACTGATGCTTCAGATTTTGCCCTTGGTGGAGTGCTACTTCAAGAGGGCCATCCAGTCGCTTATGAAAGTCGCAAGCTGAGGGATGCCGAGAAGAGATACATGGCCCAAGAGAAGGAGCTGCTTGCAGTGGTGCATTACCTTCGAGTGTGGTGGCACTACTTGCTGGGGTCCAAGTTCATAGTGAGGACTGACAACGTGGCCGTTAGCCACTTCTTAACTCAGCCTAAATTGACCCCAAAACAAACTCGATGGCAGGAGCATCTTGTTAAGTTTGACTTCAATCTAGAGTATAAAGCGGGCTGCACCAATTAGGTGGCAGACGCACTGAGTCGCAGAGCTGAGCTCGTTGCTATCAAGTTGGTGGCGAAGCTCATGGCTAGCAAGGTTGCCACAAGCATGCGAGAACGGATCAAGGAGAACTTGTTGAAAGATCCAATGGCCTAAACCATTATGCAGCTAGCCAAAGAAGGGAAGACACGCCAATTTTAGGTTGAGGACGACTTACTTATGGCCAAAGGAAATTGTGTCTATGTACCCAAAGCTGGTGACCTACGAAGGGCACTCCTGCGGGAGTGTCATGACACCTTGTGGGCTGGCCACCCAGGGTGGCAGTGTACAATGGCACTGTTGAAACAAGGCTACTATTGGCCTCACATGAAAGACGATGTGATGGATTATACGAAGACTTGTCTCACCTGCCAGCAAGACAAGACGGAGCGAGCCAAGTTAGCTGGGTTATTAGAACCTCTTCCCACTCCTAGGAGGCCTTGGGAAAGTGTTTCACTTGATTTCATTAGCAACTTGCCGAAGGTTGGAGATCTGAGCTCTATTTTGGTGATAGTGGACTGGATCTCCAAGTATACCACATTCATCCCAGCACCGAAGTACTGCCCGGTAGAGAAGACAACTCGTCTATTTTTCAAACACATTGTCAAGTATCGGGGCATGCCCCAAAGCATTGTTAGTGACCGGGATTCCAGATTCATAGGGACCTTCTGGTCAGAACTCTTTAAGCTTCTCGGTTCACAGCTCGCCATGTCGTCTAGCTATCATCCACAAACTGATGGCTAGACGGAACGTTTCAACGAGCTACTTGAAGAGTATTTGTGCCATTTTGTTAATCCCAACCAAAGAAATTGGGTGCAATTACTTGATGTATCTCAATTTTGTTTCAATTCTCAGAAGAGTTCTTCCACTAACAAGAGCCCTTTTGAGATTATTACAGGTCAGCAGCCACATATAAGCACCCCATTTTTGATCGCTCGGCAGTCTACACTCCGTCCAGACTTGTGTTTAAGTCATTGTGGGCATAATCCTATCGAAATTAATTCTCTAGGTCCAAATCCCGTCTTTCCATCGCTTCGCCGGCCTGTCAGGCCCAAATAGAGGCAAAATGACCAAAATGCCCTCAGGGGCATTGTCCTTTCCTTTCCGATTCCAATCCCACTCTCGAGACAGTTTATTCCTTGAGACGGTTCCAATCCAGGCACGTCTCTTCGGAGACGGTAAGACCCTTTTCCAATCCCACTCTTGAGACAGTTTATTCCTCGAGATGGTTCCAATCCAGGCGAGTCTTTTCAGAGATGGTAAGACCCCTTTCCAATCCCTCTCTCGGGACAGTTTATTCCTCGAGATGGTTTCAATCCAGGCGCGTCTTTTTTAAGACAGTAAGTCCCCTTTCCAATCCTTCTCTCGAGATAGTTTATTCCTCGAGACGGTTCTAATCCAGGCACGTCTCTTCGGAGACGATAAGTCCCCTTTCCAATCCCTCTCTCGAGACAGTTTATTCCTCGAGACAATCCGAGTAGTGAAATTACTCACAAAACCGTTAGAGTAGCGGAAATACTCACGAATAGTTCGATATAGGGAATTGCCAACAAACCCCTGTGTCACGGCGACCGCCGTTAGAGTGGCGGAAACACTCAAAACCCAGGTCAACACCAGTGTCTGTTAGCCCACTTCGGTGAAAAATGACCAAACTACTCTTTGGACCTTTTTCGAGACTTTCCGGTCAAGATGACCATTTTGCCTCTAGGCATTCGAATGCTCCGGGAACCACATCGGCTCTGGGTATCAAACCGATAACCCTCTGAGATTGCTTTTATAGTGCTCTCAACCTTCCTTTATCTTTTCGGATCATTCCGAGTCAGTTTCGGCCAACCCGGTACAAAATGACCGTTTTGCCCCTGGTGGGTCGGTCTCCTTTTTCGACTACACCGGCTATGCGTATCAAATCGGTAACCTCCTGAGACTACTTTTAGTAGTGTTCTCAACCTTCGTTTACCTTTCCGGATCATTCCGAGTCAGTTCCGACCAACCCGGTGCGAAATGACCGTTTTGCCCCTAGTGGGCCGATCTCCTTTTCCGACCACGCCGGCTCTGGAAATCAAACCGGCAACCTCTGGGAACATTCTGAATAATGTTTTCAGATCCCAAGTCTTCTTCCGGGACAGTCCGAGTTTGTCCCGGCAGTTTTCCGGTCCGATTGACCGTTTTGCCCCTAAAGGCCCGGTCAACCTTTCCGACACATCTTATCCTTACTTTTCAAGTCAAATACCTCCAAGACACTATTTTAAGTGTTCCTGCTCTTTTCCAGCCTTCCGGGTCATTCTCGGCTCCTTCAAATCATTCTCGGACTTTCCGGAGCCACTCCTAGTGAAGCCAGGCTAAAAATTGCATGGTAGTCACTAGTATAGGCGCCCAAATCTAGTCAAAGATACGTTGCTTGCCGACCTTAAACATTTCCTAAATGGCTGGTGCCACTAGTAATGGCGCCAAGACAAAAAATGGCCTGGCGCCACTCCTAGTGGCGCTAGTGTAAATTTTGGCCTAGCGCCACTGACGCCACTGCAACAGGCGCCAGTGTTGTCCAACCTCTATGAATACAGAGCCTCCTCCAGCGTTTAAAGGATCCGCAAATTCAACTTAAAAATCATATATTTCGATATACAGAGCTCGAGCACTCCCTAAACCCTAGCCTCCTTAGGTTTTCCAAACCCTAGCCACCATACACAAACCCTAGCCTCCTATACACTCTTATACACCCCCATACACTCATACACTAGCCTTCAACCCTCCTTTGAAGACATGAAGGGCTGCCATCTAAAGCTTGAAGACAACTCTTGAAGATTGAAGGTGAAGATCAAGACGAAGACCAAAGACCGAAGAAAGCAAGGCGCGCAAAATAAACAAGACATACGGTAGGCTCCCTATTTAAATTTCCGCACTTCCCCTTCTCTCTTCTCTCTCCTAACCCACTTGGGTTTTCTCTATTTTAATCCCCCATCTCTTTCCCCCCTTTCTTTGCATGCTTGAAATAAGGGGATTTCCGGTCCATGTGTAGGATTGGGCTATTGGAGAGTCACCGTGTCGGGGGCCTTCTTCTAGTTTGACCAGAGACCACATAGGTCCGGCCCCCCTTGATTATGTGGTGAAGCCTTAGTCTTGTATGTTCACGATCCCAAAACTGCATTGTGCATATCATAATCTTGCATCTTCCAAAATTCGTTTTCAAACTCGTTTTCAAAACTGTTTTCAAACTTGTTTTCAAAATTGCATCAAAATCCTCTTTTCAAAAACTTATTTTCAAAATCACAATCCTAGGGTAATTCTAGCCTTTCCATGGCTAGGGTTGCTTTAGGAAAGTGTTACATTAAAAGTGACCTTTATGGTCTATATGTTTAACTCTTATTGTTTTCCAAAACCACTTTCTTAAAGTGGTTCTAGCCTTCTTATGGCTAGAATCGCTTTAGGGAAGTGGGGCGTTTTTATACCTTCTAAAAATTCTCTTTCCAAATCCTTCCTCCTAAAAATCTCTTTTTCAACATACTTTCCTAAAACTCTCCTCTCTAAAATTGTTTTCAAAAAACTCCCTTCCAAAATCTATTTTTCAAAACTCCGTTTTTCAACTCCTTTCCAAAGTCCTCTCCCCAAAATCAACTTTCTAAAAACATTCCCCAAAAATCTTTCCAAAAACTCTCTTCAACAATCTTCAACCAAAAACCTTCCTAAAAAAACTCTCTCCAAAAATCTTTCAAGAAAATCTCTTTCCAAAATCTTCCTTCTAGAAATTCCCCTCTAGGATTTTCCTTCTGAAATCTACGTTTCCAAAAACATACTTTCCAAAACTCCTTCTCTTTAAAATTGTTTTCCAAAAACTCCCTCTTCAAATTCACTTTTCAAAAATTTCTCCCTAGGATTCCCTTCTAGAAAACCCTCGTTTCCAAAAACGTACTTTCAAAAAATCCTCTTTCCTTAGAACCCAATTCAAGCCATAGAACCCACAATTAGGAAACCCTAATTTTTTTCCCAATATCATGGTTTTCAAACTTTGCCCCAAACCTAGGTTTCCAAAATCTCTTGTTTTCACATCCAAACTATACATGTTTCCAAAACCTTTTTTTTTCTACGTCAAAACTATAATTTTTCAAATCTAGGGTTTCTAGAATCTCCCTTTCCAAATCTTTGCCAAATTGAATCTTCCCTTTAGAAAACCAAATCAAATCTTTCCGTTTAGGAGACCAAATCCAATCCTCCGTTTTTGGAAACAAAATCAAACCTTTGCTTTTAGAAACCAAATCCAATCCCTTCCTAATCCAAACCTTTCTTAATTCAACTCCTTCCTAATTTCCTACCTTCTTAAACCATAAGTTTCTTAAACCTAAACTTTAAATCTTTCCTTAAATTTCAAAATCTAAATATTTCCTAAATCGCATCTTTCTTAATCTTCTCACTTCCCTAAACCTTAAGCTTTCAAGACTTGAACATAAAAATCTTTCCTAAATTTGAAAACTCAACTTTCAAATCTTTCCTAATTCAACCCTTTCCTAATTCTACCATCTTTTCAAATCTTAACTTGTCAAACCTAAGTTTTCAAACTTTTCTTAAACTCAAACCTTTCCTAATCTTAAGGTTTTCTAAAACCCTAAAACTTTCTAAATCTTAAACTTTTTAAATCTCAAATTTTTCTAAATTCAAAACTTTCTTAAGTTAGGACTTTCTAAATCTTAAACTTCCTAATTTAAAATCTTTCTAAATTCTAAACTTTCCAAAACTTCAACATCTTTCTAAATCTAAAACTTTTCTAAACTCAAAACATTCCAAATTCAAAACTTTCCTAAAATGAAAACTTTCCTAATTTCAAAACTTTTCTAATTTGGGAACTTTCCTAATCTGAAAACCTTTCCTTTTTCGAAAACTTTCTAAACTCTGAAACTTTCCAATTTCAAAACTTTCCTGAAATCGAAACTTTCCTAATTTCGAAACTTTCCAAAAATGACACTTTCCTAATTCGAAACTTTCCTATTCCTAATCTTTCCTAAATTCCAAGTTTCCAAATCTTCTAAGATCTTTCCAAATCCAACATTTCAATCCAATCTTTCTTAATCTCAAGTCTTTCCTAGGTCTTCTATCTTTCCTAAGTCTAGGTTTCCTAAACCTCCATCTTTTCAAAACCAAGTCTTTCCAAAATCAATCTTTCCAAAGCAAGTCCAATCTTCTCAATTTCAATTTCTAATCTCCTCTTCTAATCTCAAATCAAATTCAATTTTCAATTCAATCTCTTTCTTCTAATCCAATCTCTCTCTTCAAATCAATCTCTTTTCAATCGGACTCCGGTCCGAACTACGATTGACCTGATTCCCCCAAAGGGATACGTAGGTAACCTTCATAGGTGCGGTCACAACACCTTTCAAACTTTCAATTCCACCCTCATGGGTGCGCTCTCCACATTTTTCAAATCTCAAATTTCAATCTATTTTCAAAATTTCAATTTCAAAATTTCTATTTTCAAATTTCTATTTCCAAATTTTCAAACTTTCCAATTTCAATTCCATCTCTTCAAATCTATTTTCAAATCAAATCAATTTCAAATCAATCTCTTTTCAAATCTATTTTTCAATTCTCTTCTATTGCACTTGCATACCATGCATCATGTTAGTTTCTTTTCAAAATTCCTTTTTCAAAGTAAATAGGATTGAACGATAGTTAGTCGAAAACTCTCATAGGTGAATCTAGGGTAGATTGACATGTAGGTACCGAAAGGGCGGGATAGGGTGATAGCTTAGTGCGTCTTTCCTAAACGTAACCAACCTCCAAACCTAGGATCACTGATTTCAAAGACCAAAATGAGTTATTTTTCAAAAAAGGGCTAAATGTTTTCCAAAGGTTGCCAAACAACCTGTTTTCTTAAAAACCATCTCTTGAGGAGATATTTTCAAAACCTTTTTTTTTTTCAAAAACCCTAAGTGTAGTCTTCGGATTATGCTTAGTTTTTAGGTGACCTAACTCAGCTTAATCAAGTTAGGTGGCGACTTCGAATCTTTTTCAAAAGCCCTTTATTCAAATCTACTATCAATTCAAACCTAGTCGCACTCATTCTTTTAGGAGGGTGAGTTCTAACGAGAGAGTACAGTGTTTTTCCCACTTGTATGAGTATTCCTCGAGTGCGAAAAATCTGGGCGCGACACCACTGATGCCCCACACAGTGGATGAGCCTTATACTGGAAAGTCTCCGAGAGCCTACAACTTCACCAAAGAATGGAAGCGGGGGAATGAAGTAGCAAGAGCTTACTTAGAGAAGGCTTCCAAGAGAATGAAGACGTGGGTAGATCAAGGAAGAAGGCTGCTTGGGTTCCAAGTTGCAGACTTGGTGCTAGTAAAGTTGACGCCTGAAAAACTCAAATTTCTTCGTAACCGTGACTGGCGCCTAGTGCAAAAGTATGAGGGACCTGTTCCGGTTTTCACCAAGATTGGGAAGGCATCTTACAGGGTCGAGCCTCCAGCCTGGATAAAAGTACACCTAGTGTTCCACGTGAGTTGTCTTAAGCCCTACCATGCAGATTAGGAAGATTCAACTTGTAACACCTCCACAAGGGCAGCCATCAATGTCAAGCCACCAGCACCGAAGCAAGTTGAAGACATTCTCGCCAATAGAGTGGTCAAGGGAAGACGCCCACGCTTGGAGTACTTAGTGAAGTGGAAGGATCTTGGAGACGAGGAGATCAGGTGGGAGAAGGCGGAAGACTTGCAATCGTTCATGGACAAGCTCGAGGAGTACCTTGCTTCAAAGTCTATGAGGACGTCGACCGCATAAGTGGGGGAGAGTGTCATGAGCTGCCCTTCAAGGCCGCGCCCATGCCCTTGTTTTCCAGCTTCGTGCCAACTCTACCATGTCTGTACATTTTCTATAGAGTGTAGAAATGTAGGTTTGGAGTCAGATGCACGCGTAGATTTTCCCATGTTAAGGTGTGCGGCATCCAAGTTAGTCGTGTCCTATCTCTATCGAGGAGAGGTGTTGTAATTTTTTCGAAAGGCTAGAAAATTAGTTTAGGGTCATATATAGATGTATGTAAAAGGGTTTTGTCAATTTCCTTGTAAATATTTTTGTAAACCCATTATGACTCCTCAAGGGGGTTTAATGTTTACTTGTATCGGTTTAGAAATGGGTTAAAAAGCATATATAGGGGAGGATAGTAAGGTAAGTCCAAGTCCTTAGTTGTTGGTTGTTGGCAAACTAAACTCCCCACCTAATTGTAGTCTGGAATTGCTTTGTATATGCAATAAAAGTGATCTTATTGCTTGCAAATTGTGTGCTCACTGCCTTCATTGTTGCTTTAAACATTTTTAGCTTGTTACTTCAAATTTGCTTACTTGTGCACCTTCGGGTGTGTGTGTTGGCTTTCATTTGTGAGGTGCCCTTTTGGCTGACTTGTCTGGTGCTGCCCAAGACAAGTGCCACACGGCCTAACCCACTTGAAAAGTGTCGGACCGTGACACCTTGCATTGCACTGGAGAGAGTTAACCATGGTGGGTTAACTAAGATTTAGTCACGGTGGACTAGCCTAGGGGTGCCACGGTGGGCATTCCTTGACAACGCAATATCGATATATTGGGCCAACGTTATCTAAAATTGCGCGCACATGTGGGTGAAACATGCATTACATGGAGACATCCATGATATTTATATTGATCATTTCTACCTAGGTGCATTATGGGTGCTTATTATCATTCTTTATGAGTTTGATTATCTATCGTGAGCACGTTGACAATTAGCTCACACCCACATAGACTGTTTGGATAGGTAACTTGGAGATGACGGTTTGGTTCACTGCAGTCTTGGTCTTTGACGTGGTGGCAACCATGTCGATGTCAAGATGTCGAGTCTCGGGGCTTAGGAGAGTTCCATTGTCTTACTTTCAGTTTCATGGTTATGTTTAATATGAGACGTTGGGTCTTGGTGTTATGTTTTAACGTGGTACAATGGTAGAGAATTTTGAAAGGATGTTGATTATTGTTTAGTGGTAATGTATATATGATTTATGGTTTCCTTTGATGTATCTTGGAGAGTTTATTATATTTTTCTCATTACTTTGTTTATCTATTATATTCCGCTACGTTATTTTATTTTCAAGTATGCGTTGAGGTGTCGTTTGTAGGTACGGTGACCTATGCGATCACGCCTCGCCTAATGTGACATAATTAATGTCTAAAAGGTTGGGGGTGTGACAGTTTGGTATCAAAGCCGATTGTCAGCCAAATTATGTAACCGAGGCTAGAGTGTGGAGGTTTTGTCTAGGATTGCAGTGAACCTTAAGGTGTTGTTGATGTTTGTTAGTGTGGGTTATGTATCTTGTCTACTTATTTTGGTTTGGTGCAGAAAGAATGGCACAACAAGAGTCAGGAGGGGAGTCATCAACTTCAGTACGAGGTGCAGAGGAAATAGCTTAGGAACCACGTGTCCCCGATGCCACGGACAGACTTGCAAATCTGATGGCACAATATATGGAAGCACAGGTGGCAAGATCGGTGCCAAGGAATACGACCTTACATGAGCAATTCATGAAGCTGAATCCACCAGAATTTATAGGGGCAACTGATCCATTGGTAGCTAAGGAGTGGCTAAAGAAGCTGGAAACTATATTTGAGGTGATGGAAATTCCTAATGAACAGAAACTATCACTATCCACTTTTATGCTAAGAGGCGAGGCACGAAATTGGTGGGAAGCCATGAGACGAATGACAAATGCTCAACTGGGAGGAGTATCGATCGTGTGGCAACATTGTGTGGAAGTATTTAATGATCAGTACTTTCCTCTCATTTACCATTACCAGAAAGAGCAAGAATTTATTCTTCTAAAGCAAGGTAAAATGTCAGTGGTCGAATATGAAAAGCAGTTCACAGCCTTGTCTCGATTTGCACTTGACTTGGTGCATACTGAAAGTGCCAAGTGTAGAAGATTTCAACAGAGACTAGAGTTGGCAATCTTGTCTCGAGTTTTTGCATTTGAAATTGCTAGATATGGGGACTTGGTGAACAAATCCAAGATCGTGGAATTGGATGTGAAAGAGATAACAGAGAGACGAGAACAATTTAAGAAGGGGAGGTTTGATTCGGGAGCTGGTACTTCATGATAGAGACCTTCAGAATTTGCTCCAACTGTGAACCAAGGACGGGTACAATTCAATCTTGGATTGAGCGGTTCATGATTCAATAATGCGAGAAGCACAGGAAGTTCAAGGGGTCGAGGAGCATTGAGACCACCAGGTAGGTTTACCAGTTCGAGGCCCTTGGGGAGTAACATCGAGGGCATTATTTGTTATCAACGCGGGGCTGAGGGGCATATGGTCAGATATTGTCCAATGCCATGGACCGACAGATGCTATCAGTGTGGATAACTGGGTCACATAGCAAGAAACTGCCCTTAGAATCTTGTTGCAGCATCATCAGTGGGTAATGTGGCGAGCGGAAGTAGGGAAACAATGGGGGTGGCTCAAAAGGGGCCAACTATGACACCGGAACCGCACACTCAAGCACGGGTCTATGCTATGACGATGAGAGATGCACAGGCTACTCCTAATGTGGTGACAGGTACGTTACCTATAACTGATAAATAAGCATATATGCTGTTAGATCTGGGTTCTACACATTCATTTGTTTCTATTGCATTTAGTATGCATTTGGATAGGCCATATAGTTCAATGTCACAACCTTTACTTGTGTCTACACCGATGGGAGATGTGATAATAGCAGATAGGGTATATAAAGATTATGTGGCGAAGATTGGGGATAATGAGTTGATAGTTGACTTGATTCCGTTAGCTATTCATGACTTTGATTTGATACTGGGGATGGATTGGTTATCTTCTTATCATGCGTCTATTGATTGTTTTAAGAAAGAGGTTATGTTTAGAATGCCGAATAAAGCAGAATTTAAATTCCAAGGGGAAAGAGATGTAGTTTCGACTTGCACATGTAATTAACACTACCAAATTGGAACTGAAGTTATCTGATATCCCTGTGGTTCGAGACTTTCTGGATGTCTTTCTAGATGAACTTCCAGGGGTGGTCCCAGACAAAGAGGTGGAGTTTTCTATTGAATTGTTACCAGGAACAACACCAATTTCAATTTCACCGTATAGAAGGCACTAACCGAATTGCGGGAGTTGAAAGTGCAATTATAAGACTTGCTAGAGAAGGGTTTTATTCAACTGAGTGTTTCACCATGGGGGCACCAGTTTTGTTTGTGAAGAAAAAGGATGGCACCATGAGATTGTGTATTGACTACTGATAGTTGAATTTGGTTACGGTGAAGAATGAATATCCTTTACCCCAGATTGATGACTTATTTGATCAATTGCAAGGTGCTTGTGTCTTTTTCAAGATTGATTTGAGATCTGGATACCATCAATTGAAAGTAAAAGACAGTGACGTACCAAAGACTGCATTCTGTACGCGATATGGCCATTATGAGTTTTTGGTGATGCCTTTTGGGGTGACGAATGCACCTACTATCTTTATGGATTTGATGAACAGAGTGTTTCGACCTTTCCTTGATTCCTTTGTGATTGTTTTTATTGATGATATATTAGTTTACTCCCATAGTTAAGAAGAACATGAGAATCATCTGAGACTTGTATTGCAAACTTTAAGGGAAAAACAATTATATTCCAAGTTTAGCAAATGTGAATTCTAGTTGGACAGAGTCGTATTCTTGGGTCATGTAATATCTGTGGAGGGAATTAATGTGGATCCGAAAAAGATTGAAGCTATGATTAGCTGGGGACAATTGAAGAATGCTTTAGAAGTGAGAAGTTTATTGGGCTTAACGAGCTATTATCGGAGGTTCATATAGGGTTTTTCATGTATCGCGGCTCCTTTGACTCGATTGACGCGCAAAGAGCTAAAGTTTGACTGGACAGATGATTGTGAGCGTAGTTTTCAAGAATTAAAAACCAAGTTGACTACAACACCAGTATTGACCATTCCTTTAGGTAAGGGTGATTTTATGATTTATAGTGATGCTTCACATCAAGGATTAGGTTGTGTTTTGATGCAAAGGGAAAGAGTTATAACCTATGCATCATGACAGCTAAAGATACATGAAAAGAACTACCCTATACATGACTTGGAGTTGGCAGCAATGGTGTTTGCATTGAAACTATGTAGACATTATTTGTACGGGGTATCTTTCGAGGTGTACACAGATCATCAAAGTTTAAAGTACTTATTTACTCAACAAGACTTGAATGCACGATAGAGGAGATGGATGGAATTGATTAAAGACTATGAATGTGTAATTCATTACCATCCGGGAAGAGCTAATGTAGTGGCTGATGTGTTAAGTCGAAAGTCTTCAAGTAGACTGGCTTGCATGCGATGTCATCGGGCAGAATTATATGCAAAAATGACTTCTTTAGGAGTGGAGTTTGAACAAAAAGGTATGGGTGTCATGTTAGCTCATGTTCGGGTGAGACCATTGTTACTTGATCGCATTCGGGAACTTCAAATGCAAGATGAGCGGTTGATAAAGATTAGACAAGAGGTGTTGGAAAAGGTGAGCACTGATTTCTCTATTCTTGATGATGGTACTTTAATGTTGGGAAATCATTTTTGTGTTCCTAATCATTCAGCTTTGAAGAATGAAATTGTAGAGGAGGCACATCACTCACTATATGCTATGCATCCGGGGAGCACCAAGATGTATAAAGATTTTCGGGAGATATACTGGTGGCCAAGTATGAAGACGAATATTGCTAAATTTGTGGCAAAATGTTTAACTTGCCAACAGGTGAAGGCTGAGCATCAAAGACCGGCAGGTTTATTGCAGCCTCTCTCTATCCCTCAATGGAAATGGGAGCATATCACTATGGATTTTGTAGTGGGACTACCGAAAACTCCTAGTGGACAAGATTCAGTATAGGTTATTGTGGACAAATTGACCAAGTCAGCTCATTTCCTTCTAGTAAAAGTTACTTATACGTTGGATCAATATGCCAAGTTATATGTGAAGGAGATTGTCAGATTGCATGGAACGCGAATATCTATAGTTTCAAACAGAGATCCAAGGTTTACGTTGAGATTTTGGTTGAGTCTTCAGCAAGCTATGGGTACATCATTGAAGTTTAGTACAGCTTTTCATCCTCAGACAGATAGACAGTCTGAAAGGACTATTCAAACCTTGAAAGATATGTTGTGAGCTTGTATACTTAATTTCAAAGGTCGTTGGAGTGATTACATTGCTTTGAAGTTTTGTGGAGACATTGATGATTCTATATATATGGTCGCATTGCATACCATTCATATTGTATGCCTTGCATTGCACTGGAGAGAGTTAACCACGGTGGGTTAACCAAGGCTTAGTCACTATGGACTAGCCTAGGGGTGCCACAGTGGGCATTCCTTGATAACGCGCCATCGATATATTGGGCCAACGTTATCTAAAATTGTGTGCACATGTGGGTGAAACATGCATTGTATTGAGACATCCATGATATCTATATTGATCATTTCTACCTGGGTGCATTATGGGTGCTTATTATCATTCTTTATGAGTTTGATTATCTATCGTGAGCATGTTGACAATTAGCTCACACCCACACAGACTGTTTGGACAGGTAACTTGGAGATGACGGTTTAGTTCACTGCAGTCTTGGTCTTTGCCATGGTGGCAATCATGTCGATGTCAGGATGTCCAGCCTTGGGGCTTGGGAGAGTTCCATTGTCTTACTTTCAGTTTCGTGGTTGTGTTTTATATGAGACGTTGGGTCTTGGTGTTATGTTTTAACTTGGTACAATGGTAGAGAATTTTGAAAGGATGTTGATTATTGTTTAGTGGTAATGTATCTATGATTTATGGTTTCCTTTGATGTATCTTGGAGAGTTTATTATATTTTTCTCATTGCATTGTTTATCTATTATATTCCGCTGCGTTCTTTTATTTTCAAGTATGCGTTGAGGTGTTGTTCGCAGGTATGGTGACCTATGCGATCACACCTAGCCTAATGTGACATAATTAATGTCTAATTGGGTTGGGGGTGTGACATAAATGGTCCCAAAACTACACAACAAGAGTAGAAAGAACCGATGTCCCTATACCTGAATCTGAATGGGATGAGGATGATTTGAAAATACTACAAGCTAATGCCAAAGTCATGAATATTTTATATTGTGCACTTTATCCTAATGAATTCAATCGCATTTCTACTTGTGAATCAGCTAAAGAAATATGGAATAGACTAGAGGTTACACATGAAGGTACCAATCAAGTTAAGGAATCTAAAATCAATATTTTGGTACATAGTTATGAATTGTTTAAAATGAAACTTGATGAGTTTATCTCTTGAAAAGGTGTATCCTAACAATGAGCAAGTAAGGAGGATTCTAAGGTCATTGCCAAAGGCTTGGGAAGCTAAAGTCACAGTAATTCAAGAAGCAAAGGACCTCCACACATTGCCTTTTGAAGAACTCTTGGGCTCTTTCATGACTTATGAGCTCACTCAAAAGCAACATGCCTAAGATGATGAAGAGAAGAAGAAAAGGTCAGTTGCATTTAAGTCCACCAGCAAAGATGATGAATCAGCAAGTGACGAGGATGAGGATGAAATTGCTCTCATCATAAGAAAATTTAGAAGATTCATGAAGAGAAATGAAAAGGTGAAAGAAACATGAAGCCAAAGGGGATTCTAGTAAAGAATCCACTATCATATGCTATGAATGCAAGAAGTCTGGCCATATAAAGGCCGAATGCCCTCTGCTCAAAAAGAAAGGAAAGAAAAATCAAGAAAAGAGAGCAATGACAGCTATAACATAAAGTGATGATAAAGAATAAGCTCGGAAGAAGAAGTCAAACCTCAAGAGGTGGCTAACCTCTGTCTTATGGCACATGAGGAAGGCAATGAGGTATCAGACTATTCCCAATTTACTTTCAATGAATTACAAGATGCATTTGATGATTTACTTTGTGAATTCAGAAAAATGAGAATAAAAAATGGACTTTTCAAGAAGATGGTCTCTACTCTTACTAAGGAAAATGAGGATTTACAATAAGAAAATGAAGTTTTAAAAAATGAAGTTTGTGCTTTGAATGAAAATATTAAGAAAAACTCTTTCCTAAAAAATTCTTCAAAGGAAAACCAAATTCTGCATGATAAAGTTAAAGATTTGGAAACAACTCTTTTTAGATGTGTTAATGGAAAAGAAAAATTGGATGTAATCTTAGGAAAACAAAAGTGCTCACTAGACAAAGCAGGACTTGGTTTTGATCCTTTTAAAAGAAGAAAATTTTCGAAAGATAGGTTTGTTGCTTCAGTTGGAAAACCACAAATTTCATGCTTTTATTGTCACAAACTAGGACATATTGCTAGTAGATGCTATGCTTTACAAAAATCTATAGCTCCTAGCAATGCATAGGTCTCCAGAAGACCATTGAGGACTAACCCCTAAGGACCCAAAATGATTTGGATACCTAAGACCAAATGAATTCCTTTGGTAGGCATGCCTTCAAGAAAAATCCAAGCAAGACCATTGGTACTTGGATAGTGGATGCTCAAGGCATATGACGAGAGATGAAACACAATTCATATCTCTCTCACCAAAAGATTGAGGTCTTTTCACATTTACAAACAATAGCAAAGGGAAGATCATCGGTATAGGTAGTGTTGGTAAGAATTCCTCTACTTCTATTGAAAATGTATTGCTGGTTAAAGGACTCAAACACAATCTTTTAAGCATTATTCAACTTTGTGACAAAGGATGCAAGGTTGTATTTAAATCCTCTAAATGTGATATAATTGACATTAATAGTAACAAGACTATTCTCACTGGGCATAGACAAGGCAATATATATATTTTCAATCTTAATGATTTATCTTCTTGTAAAGTTAAATGCCTTATCGCTATGAATAATGATGAAAGTTGGTTGTGACATAGAAGACTTGGTCACATTAGCATGAGCATTCTTTCAAAAGTTTCTCAAAATGATTTGGTCAAAAGACTTCTAAAAATAAAATTTGACAAGGATAGAATCTGTGAATTTGTGATGCTTGTCAATTGGGAAAACAAACTCGCATTTTATTTAAGTCCTTAAACATGTTGACCACTTCTAGACCACTACAACTATTGCATATGGACTTATTTGGACCAGCTAGGACTTTAAGTCTTGGTGGGAAACAATATGCACTTGTTATTGTTGATGATTATTCTAGATTTACATGGACATTCTTCCTAGCTCACAAGGATGAGACAATTAATTTCTTCACAAAATTTTGTAGGAAGGTTCGAAATGAAAAAGGTTTTTCAATCACTACTATAAGGATTGATCATAAAGAGAAATTCGATTGCAAACCCTTTGAAATGTTTTACAATGAAAACGGTTTTGATCACAACTTTCAACCCTTAAAATACCTCAACAAAATGGAGTTGTTGGGAGGAAAAACAGAGTTTTGGAAGAAATGGGTAGAACCATGTTTTGTGAAAATGATTTACCAAAGTATTTTTTGACTGAAGCTGTTAACACAGCTTGCTATGTTTTAAATTGATTTCTATTTAGAAATTTTTTTAACAAAACCCCTTATGAGCTTTGGAAAGATAAAAAATCAAATGTCTCATATTTTAAAGCCTTTAGCTATAAGTGCTTTGTACTGAATAACAATAAAGATAACCTCGGCAAGTTTGATGCAAAATCTGACGAGAGTGTATTTTTTGGATATTCAACACATAGCTAGGCTTATAGAGTCTTTAATAAAAGGACTCTAGTGGTTGAAGAATCAGTCCATGTCACTTTTAATAAATATAACTCTCTTTCAAATAATGTTGTGGATGAGGTAGAGCCAAACATAGAAAAGCTGGATATTCAACCAAGCTCAAATGAAGAATCTCAAAAGGAGAGAGAAGTGCAAGAAACCTCTACAAGCAAATAAGAAATCAATGAAGGTTTACCTAAGGAATGGAAGTTTGTGCATAACCATCCTACAGAACAAATCCTAGGTGATCCTTCACAAGGAGTAAGAACTCGATCCTCTCTTAGAAATATATGTAATCATCTTGCAATTTTATTATAAATAGAATCTAAATGTTTTAATAATGCTAAAAATGATAAGTTTTGGATTAATGTTATGCAAGAGGAATTGAATCAATTTGAAAGGAATGAAGTGTGACACCTTGTTCCTAGGCCTAATGATCATCCAGTCATTAGAACTAAATGGGTGTTTAGAAATAAAATGGATGAATCCGGAGTTGTGGTAAAGAACAAGGCAAGACTTGTTGCTTAATGATATAGCCAAGAGAAAGGCATAGATTTTGATGAAACATATGCTCTGGTAGCTAGATTAGAAGCCATCAGAATTTTGCTTGCATTTGCTTCTTTTAAAGATTTTAAACTATATCAAATGGATGTTAAAAGTGTTTTTCTAAATGGTTTCATTACCGAAGAAGTTTATGTTAAGCAACCCCCCGGATTTGAAGATCCAAAGTTTCCCAACCATATTTTTAAATTAACAAAAGTTTTATATGGTTTGAAGCAAGCCCCAAGGGCTTGGTATGAAAGATTGAGTAAGTTTTTTACTGAAAAAGATTTTTCTAGAGAAAAAATAGATACCACTCTTTTTATCAAAATAAAAAACAATGATATGCTATTAGTGCAAATATATGTGGATGATATTATATTCGGTGCTACTAATGAGTCACTTTGCAAAGAATTTGCTAAATGTATGCAGAGAGAATTCAAACTGAGTATGATGGGCGAGCTCAACTACTTTCTCGAGCTTCAAATCAAGCAATTGAAGGAAGGCAACTTCATTAACCAAGCCAAATACATTAAGGACTTGATCAAAAAAGTTTGGAATGGAAGATGCAAAGCTTATAAGTACTCCAATGAGTACTACAACTAAATTGGATAGAGATGAGAAAGGTAAATCAGTAGATACTAAACTTTATAGAAGCATGATAGGCTCTTTATTATATCTAACTGCTAGTAGACCAGATATAATATTTAGTGTTTGCTTATGTGCTCGTTTTCAATCCAATCCTAAAGAATCTCATGTGATTACTATGAAAAGAATATTTCGTTATCTTAAGCACACGCCTAACCTTGGATTATGGTATCCAAAGGGTACATGTTTTAATTTGATTGCTTACACTAACGCTGATTATGCGGGGAGTAAAGTTGATAGAAAGAGCACAAGTGGCTTTTATCAACTCTTAGGCAACATGATTGTGTCTTGGTATAACAAAAAACAAAATTCAGTTGCTCTCTCCAAAGCTGAGGCTGAGTATGTAGCAGTTGGTAGTTATTGTGCTCAAGTATTATAGATTAAACAATAGTTAGAAGATTATGGTATTTTGTTTGATCATGTTCCTATTAAGTGTGATAATACTAGTGTCATAAACTTAACTAAAAATCCTATTCAACACTCTCGCACAAAGCACATTGAAATTAGATATCACTTTATACGAGATCATGTACAAAAAGGAGATATTGAACTTGACTTTGTAAGCACAACTACGTAATTGGCTGATATTTTTACTAAACCATTGAATGAAGATCGATTTTGCATGATAAGAAGAGAATTGGGGATGAGTGATCCTATGCCTTAATACTTGATTTTTGAGTGAAATTCATGTTATTTATGTTTTAAATGTGATTATTGTTTATGTAAATTGCATTTCTTGAATTCATAATTCATTACATGATCATATTAAAACATGTTTTCTCTCCCAAATTGAAAAGCCATCTCCTGAATTCCTTATACTTTACATACCTCAGTCTGGTTGCATGTGTCGACACCCCATTTTCATGTGTCAACACATCACGATAGTGGACTCAAAAATAATTTGTTGACATGCATGTGTTGACACATCAAGTTCATGTGTCGGCACATGAGTCAAGCCTATATATTTTAACGAAACTCACTTTACAAACATTTGAACTTTCTCTCTCTCACTCTCACTCTACTTCTCTCCCACTCCCCTGTTCGCACCAAACCCAATCGTCACCTTCAAACCATCACCTATCCTCCCTCCATTCTCGTTATAAACCCTAATCGATCTCTTCCCAACCTCTCACAATCCTCTTCTCTATCTCTCAAAGTTTCAAACTATCGCAATGGCTCCCAAGATCGATCAAAGGCTGCAAAGCCCTAAGGAGCCTTCTACAAGAAATTAGAAACGGAAAAGGGTTGGACCACCGATTTGAGAATCAGTTAAAGGGATTTCATCAGACCAACCTAATTGGGACGTTGTACATTTCAGAAATGTAATGGCTCAAGAAAGGTTTTTACACACTTTCTCTCTCTGTAAAATTCTGAATGGACGATGGATTAACTATGAATATTTTGAGAATGAAAACTTTAACTTTCCTCACACCCTCACTAGCTTTGGATGAAAACCCTACACTCTGATTCGAGAGAATGTATACCCTAAATTGGTTATGGATTTCTATTCCAATCTCTTGAAAAAAGTTGGAAGTGTAGAATTAATTAGTTATGTGAAGGGAGTGAAAGTCACTCTAAATGAGTTCACTTTTTCTGAGATCATGGGAATTGGGTATGGTGGAGAGTTCTACTTTGAGAGTGTTACCAGAAAAGAACAACTACATGTTCTCTATGATCAAGCCATGTCTGAATCAACCCAACATGTAACCAATGACCTACCCATTGAACTAAGGTTGGTACATCATTTTGTTTCTAAAATCTTTTTGCCCAAAATTGGAAGCTTTGAACATGTGAGTGAAAAAGATTTGTTCTTTCTATGGGCATTCTTGACAAATACCAAGATTGATGTTCCTTACTACATTCTCACAAACATGGCACGTGCTTCTACCACATCCATAAAAAATCTACCTTATGGCATGTTACTCACTAAGATCTTCAAACACTTTCAAGTGAACTTGACGAGCGAGAACTACAGAAAACTTGACCGCTACAGTGATGAATACAGCAAGTACACACTGGGCAAGATAGGCTACAAGAAAGTAAATGATCACTGGGTTCTAAGACCTAAGAAAGTTACCTCTGGTAGTACTCCTCATGGAAGAGCCTCTGCTTCTGGACCTCGAAAACTCTTGGCACAATCTCTAGAAACTACTCAATTTGAAGCCTTCATGGGAAATATAATGGATCTGATTCACTCCATGAACCACAAACTTGACAATGGGCTAGCACAGTTGAAAAGCCTTAAGAAAGATGTGAATCAGTTGAAGAAGGCTCAAGCGATAGCTGTTGAGGATGAGGAAGAGGAAGCAGAAGACGAAGAAGTTAACAAAGAGGAAGATTTGGCAGAAAAGGGATCTGAAGTTGAAAATGAAACTCCAGCAAGAAATCAAGAAGAAGAAGAGGAACAAGATGAAGGATCTAAATAGGGGGACACAGCGAATGAGTTTGAAGATAGTGTATTCGATGTCCGAATGAAGAGAGCTGGTACAGCCAAGAGAGCCACATCACCTTTACCAGTCTCTAGACCTTTGGACAGGCTACGATATAGTCTGAGGCCTCGATAAACTCCTGGCACTTCCAATACTGCCTCTAATCCAGTTGATCTATCCCCCTCTCCCTCTGCATCTCCTTAACTTCCACACACTTCTCTTGCATCAAAGTCCCTACATCATGGTCATGTTACATTTTTTTTTGTTTAACATTTTGTGGATATCAATTGTTCAATCTTTTGTAATACTTTTTGAATGAAATATAATCTTGTTATCTTGCAAATTTGATGCCTTGATTGGTTGGTTGGTTGCTTGTTTGCTTTCCTATTCATACAAATTATCTTATTATATGATTTTTTTGCTATTGTACTTGTCTTTGTTATACAATTTTTTCTTTTTTTGATGAGTTGACAAAAAGGGAGAGAAAAATGAATGATAATTAACTGCTTCATAGAGCATGTTCTTAGGGGGAGTAACATGAATTATTTCCCCTCAATTTATAACATGAGAAGAATGATAATTAATTGCTTCATAGAGCATGTTCTTAGGAGGAGTAACATGAATCATTTCCCCTCAATTTGTTTTGAAATTAACTGATAAAAACTCCTTGAGAGTTGTTTTTGATAATAGAACAAAAAGACTTTGACTCTTAAGCATCAGTTACCTAATTATAAAACAAATGGGGAGCTCTCTACTGGTATACAATCTGATCATGTCCATTTCATTTAATCTTATATCAATTTTATTTGCAAAGGTTTTGTCATCATAAAAAAAGGGGAGATTGTTGACTTGAGGTTGATCCCCATGTTGATTTTGATGATAACTAAACCTTGTGTTATTTTACTAATACATTTACTTAGTGTGCAGTTTAATAAAGATTATAATTTAGACTTAAAGGTTTTGACTTAAAAGTCTAATATATGTCAAAGTGGATGCACAACTAACCAAGTTAAGCAATACACTTTAAAAGTCAAGCAATGCACCAAAACTGAGCAATGACACATATTCAAACTTCAATCAAATGATTTGCATTTGAAGAGATCGAAAGTGTTCAAAAAGAAGATTTCATCAAGTGTGCATAGACTCAATGAAGTTGACTTGATTTTGAAGAGATTGAAGGTGTTCGAAAAGAGAATCCATCATAATTGCAAAATCTCTACAAAGAATTCAAGTGAAGACTTTATCTAGGATGTGAAGAGTCAATGAAAATGATATGCATTCGAAGAAATTGAAGATGTTCAAAAGTAGACTTCATCAAGCTTATAAAAGACTAATTGAAGTGATCCTAAAGAAGAAAGAAGGATTAGTAGCAAAAAGAAGAGTTCGGCAATGAGGCATCATGAATATGAAGCTCTATTTGGATGAAAAAGTCATTAGCAGCAGATGGAAAGAACTCGGCAATCAAGAAGAAGAGCTAGGCTATAATGGAAATGAGTTCTAGCAGCTTGGAAACAAAGAAGATATGACTGTCAAGAAAGAAATTCAATCCAAATTGAATGGAAGACAACTTTGATGGATTAAAGATCTCAAACTATTATAATACCCCAAAGAGAAGACTCCTTGAAGACCTTATAGTATTGCTGAAGCTGAACTTGATCAAAGGAAGAATGAATGAAGATTACTGGGTAATGTGTCGACACATGAAAATGAAGAGTCGACACATGAGGACAGAGGCCAAAAGTTTAAAGATAGCATGATCAAGTGTCGACACATGGAGATAGTGGACAACATCTGAAAAATGCAAGCTGAATGTGTTGATACATGAAACCAAGTGTCGACACCTTGGAACTAATAGTAAGTTTTTATAATGTTATAACGGACTGGACTTGCATTAAATGGACTCCCAACAACCACCAATGGACGAAATTACTTCAGAGGTTTATATACAAGCTTTCAACTGCATTTATAGATGAAGAGAGATAATAAAAATAACATCCACTGACTGATCAAGCTGAGAAAAATCTGAACATTCCTTTTGTCATCATTTTGGCATTAAGTGAGCTATTATTTTCCTATCTACTCTTGATAGAGAGTTTGTATCTCATTTGTATATCTTTCATACACTTGTAAGTGAGAGTTTGAGATTTCTCTTGTAAAAGAAAAACTCTTATAAGTTGAAGTGGATATTGAACAAAACCACTTGGTAGCTAGAAGAACTTGAGAAGAAGTTGTTGTGTAAAAGTGAGCTGAGCACTTAGTAAATCAGCACCTACTTTGTAATTGGAGATTGCATAGTGGAAGAAGACTTCAAGAGGGTCTTGGGGTGAGGACGTAGACCACGAATTGTGGTTGAACCTCGGTAATTCTTGGAATGCCTTCTCTTGCTGTGTTTTCATCTCTTTATTGATTACATTGCATTTCATCTATCTTGAATCATTGTTCTATTGATTAGATTAGTTTTTAATTAATCTTAATTGTAATAAATTTCGAAAAACCTGATTCAACCCCCTCTTAGGTTGTCTTTTGGGCCAACATTTGGTATCAGAGCTTGTATTCCCGTTTTAGGCTTAACATTCTTGGAATAGATCCATGGCAATCAATTTTAGAAGCTCTCTCGGTAAGGGTCAATCCATAGATAGACCACATATGTTTAATGACACCAATTACAACTACTGGAAGAATAGAATGAGAATCTATATTTAATTGGTAGATTGTGAATTATGGAGAATTATAGTTAATGGTCCCAAAACTCCTACAACAAGAGTAGAAAGAACTAACGTCCCTAAACCCGAATCTGAATAGGATGAGGATGATTTGAAAATGCTGCAAGCTAATGCCAAAGTCATGAATATTTTATATTGTGCACTTTATCCTAATGAATTCAATCGCATTTTTACTTATGAATCAGCTAAAGAAATATGGGATAGACTAGAGGTTACATATAAAGTTACCAATCAAGTTAAGGAATCTAAAATCAATATTTTGGTACATAGTTATGAATTGTTTAAAATGAAACCTGATGAGTCTATCACCAAAATGTTCACAAGATTCACCGATATTATTAATGGCTTGAAATCTCTTGAAAATTTGTATCCTAATAATGAGCAGGTGAGGAAGATTCTAAGGTCATTGCTAAAGGCTTGGGAAGTTAAGGTCATGGCAATTCAAAAAGCAAAGGACCTCAACACATTACCTCTTGAAGAACTCTTGGTTTCTCTCATGACTCATGAGCTCACCCAAAAGCAACATGCTCAAGATGATGAAGAGAATAAAAAAAGGTTAGTTGCCTTCAAGTCCACCAGCCATAATAATGAATCAGCAAGTGATGAGGGTGAGGATGAAATTGTTCTCATCACTCGAAAATTCAAAAGAGAAAATGGAAAGGTGGAAAAAAACATGAAGCCAAAGGAGATTCTAGTAAAGAATCCCATATCATATGCTATGAATGCAAGAAGCCTGGCCATATAAAGGTCGAATGCCCTTTGCTAAAAAAAAAAAAGGAAAGAAAAACCGAGGAAAGAGAGTAATGACAGCTATAACATGGAGTGATGATGAAGAATCAAGCTCGGAAGAAGAAGCCGAACCTTAAGAGATGGTTAACCTCTATCTCATGACACATGAGGAAGACAATGAGGTATCAGACTCATCCCAATTTACTTTCAATGAATTACAAGATACATTTGATGATTTACTTTGTGAATTCAAAAAAATGGGAATAAAAATGGACTTCTCAAAAAGATGGTCTCTACTCTTATTAAGGAAAATGAGGATTTACAAAAAGAAAATGAAGTTTATGCTCTAAATGAAAAGATTAAGAAAAACTCTCTTCTAAAGATTTCTTCAAAGGAAAACCAAATTTTGCATGATAAAGTTAAAGATTTGAAAACAACTCTTTTTAGATGTGTTAATGGAAAAGAAAAATTAGATGTAATCTTAGGAAAACAAAAGTTCTCACTAGACAAAGCAGGACTTGGCTTTGATTCTTTTAAAAGAAGAAAATTTTCAAAAGACAGGTTTGTTGCTTCAATTGGAAAACCACAAATTTCATGTTTTTATTGTCACAAATTAGGATGTATTGCTAGTAGATGCTATGCTTTACAAAAATCTATTGCTCTTAACAATGCATGGGTTCCTAGAAGACCATTAAGTACTAACCCCTAAGGACCTAAGATGATTTGGGTACCTAAGGTCAAATGAATTCCTTTGGTAGGTATGCCTTCAAGAAAAATTCAAGAAAGACCATTGGTACTTGGATAGTGGATGCTCAAGGTAGATGACGGGAGATGAAGCACAATTCACATCTCTCTCACTAAAAGATGGTGGTCTTTTCACATTTTGAGACAATAGCAAAGGGAAGATCATCGGTATAGGTAGTGTTGGTAAGAATTCCTCTACTTCTATTGAAAATGTATTACTGGTTAAAGGACTCAAACACAATCTTTTGAGCATTAGTCAACTTTGTGACAAAGAATTGCAAGATTGTATTTGAATCCTCTAAATGTGATGTAATTGACATCAATAGTAACAAGACTACTCTCACTGGACATAGACAAGGCAATATATATATTTTCGATCTTAATGATTTTCTTCTTACAAAGTTGAATGCCTTACCGCTATGAATACTGATGAAAGTTGGTTGTGGCATAGAAGACTTAGTCACATTAGCATAAGCATTCTTTCAAAAGTTTCTAAAATGATTTGGTCAAAGGACTTCCAAAAATAAAATTTGAAAATGATAGAATCTGTGAATTTGTGATGCTTGTCAACTGGGAAAACAATCTCGCATTTCTTTTAAGTCCTTAAACATGTTGATCACTTCTAGACCACTACAACTATTAGCAGACCTTAATGCTTATGTTTTTACTTCGTGAATGTCTAATGTCATCTATTACGTTCGTATTTTGAAATTAAAATAGTAGGTGTACTCTGTATTATGACAAATGTCAAGCAAGCTTTTACTACAAAATTCATAAAATTGCAAAACTTAGTAAACAAACATACATAACCATGATACGTAAAATAATATACCCCATATATAAATGTTATTGTGGATTTTCATCTTTATTGGATATGTCAATGTCAGATTGATATTTATCATCATTGCTAGCACGTAAATAAAATTTTGTCTCAACCATTAACTCCTCTTCAGCACACTCATTCGATTCTCCTTTTCATGAAAACGGTGTAATGCTTTTTGCAACAACGGAGGAGTATTAGTAGGCATATTCATTGCCAATCGATGAGGAATTCGAAGATTGGCTGCTTGCAAGTTTGCAACCAAAATCTGAGTTCTTGTAGTTCTGTGTGACAACTCACTTAACATTGTATTAATAGTGCTATGTATGTAATGCTTATTTGGATCCAAAGGATATTAAAAAACTTCCTCGTTACGTGCAACGCAATGATAACCCATAGCCTTGAAAATTCATCAATGATTTATTTCATTATGACTCTTCAGACTATGGGCACAATTTGAGAGTTGAAGTTCCTCCCCTGTATGAGAGGTATTTATAAAGGACAACTCAAAAACCTTTAAGCCTTCACGTAACTGACTTTACTCCTACCATGTCCTTATAAAGGCAAGAGTGGTTCTCCTTAGTAAGGACAAGCATTCACATGAATACTTGTCCTTAAGCCTTGACGTGAATCAGTTGTCATGTTTGAAATTCAATAAATTATACCAATGTCATGTCTAAACCCTTCACGTGCAATCATTAATGTTGTGATCGCATATTACCTATATAATGTTGTGATTACGTGATGAAGTTTTAAACCATACCTCCACAAATGCCGAAGCAAAAAGCCAATGATGGGGCATCATCGAGTTGTTTGGTTCCAAGTGCTGATATTGATGAATATCAAACCTTAGCCATCCATATGGTGTGTACATTCAAGACCCAATCGGTAACAAATGGTATGGCTGAAAGCATTGCTTATTCAATAAACCTATTCTAATGCACGATACGATGGGGTCTAATTAGTCACATCTTCATTGGCGATGTATGCTTACAACAACCCCGCGAGGTGCCTGTCAATGAAAAGAAGTTGTCGTGGGAAGACTTATTCGATAAATGGTGTGAACAAGATATGTTTTGCCAATGGCAGGGCCTTCGTGTCCTAAAGGCCTAGTCAACTAAGCTGTTCGGCAAGAGATCACCTTGTAGTGAGATCATAAAAATCCTCAAACATAAGATTGATCAAATGCAACGAAGGTTGGATAGATACCATCCAACAGAGTATGCGAAGATATAATGTGTTGATCTGACACAACGAATAATGAAAATTATTGAAGATCCGTTGATGGTTTCTGACCCAGAACTTTCAGACTTCTCAGAAGAAGAAGGCGATGATGACTTTGTTAACTATCTACCTAGTAGCCTTTGCGTTAGCGGCAAACTACTGTATCGCTACGAACATGGTCCATAAAACTTGTTTCTGCTTCTAGGGTTAGGGTTCCAATTAAGGCATTGGTGACTTAGGTTTGCTACGGTTAGAATTTTGGTTACTCGGAATGTTGTACGACCTTCCACCACAAACGTGTTCTTAATAAATGTTTTCAAATTAATATTTTTTATTAAATATTACAAACATGTTCTTAATGGAAATCATTGTTGAAATAATTTATGAATTGTTTAAATAATATTTTTATGTTAAATTTGTAAAAATTAGTAAATAATTTAAAATATTTTAATTTAAATTAGTAAATAATTTTCACGAATTTAACATAAGTGGATGAGAAAAATTATTTAAACAATGATTTTAAAAATTCGTAAAAAGTAGAAAATAATTTAAGATTAGTTTTGCAAGTTTATAACATATATAAATGAAATTTAGCAATTTCGTATTTAGAAGTAAATAAGAATTAGATATAATTACTTTTTTTTTATTAAAAATGCAATTATGAAGTGCGTTTTAAGGTATTTTGGGAATAAAGTTTGCTAATTTAATATTTGAGGAATAAATTTGAAAATATAACTTATTTTGGTAAAAACAAAAGCCCAATTTCCACAAATTAGGGCATAGAAGGACGGGTGATGTGAGCTAGTGAGGAGAGGAGGGTTGTTTGTGAGCAAAGGAAACGTAGGTGCATGCTGCTGCGAGGATAATGATTGGAGAGTAAGCTAGCTACCCAGCTAGGGAGAATTATCAATTTTATATGTGCTTGGAAATGTTGTTGACAAAAAGCTGCAGCATTAACTATTACTTGTACATGTTACGAATAATAATCTAAAATCATAAACTTGTGGTTTTGAAACGTATCAATGGATACTTTCCTTAAAGAGATATTTGCCCCCACTATGTTGCTGCAGGATTGTAAGCAAATCACTTTCAGGACACAATAAAACGCACTGAAATATTTTCAAATAGCAATTTCTAAAGACTTCCTTTAGAGCTTCTTGTAAAACAAAAGTTGTATTCAAACTTCGAACTAAGAAATAGAGAATAACGAATAGTCTTTTATAGACTACAATGGGTGCGAAAGTACCTTTTTCAAAAAAGTTATATTTATTACTTTGAATTCAATAGTTATGACTGTTAAATTTAAACTTGGCAGTTAATGACTTTTGGAATATTTAAATTCTGAAATTCAAAAAAGGAAATTAATCACAGGCACATGATTTAATCACACGCGCATGCGCCACATGTTCAAAAAAGGAAATTAAAGCGCTACATTGCGCCATGCGACTAGCCCGTAAAACACGTACACATGTGTGTGTGTGTGTGTGTGTGTGTGAGAGAGAGAGAGAGAGAGAGAGAGAAAGAGAGTTGCAAACCATATGATTATTACCCAGAAACACCTCAATTTCAAGTTATAATGTGGAGTGTGTAAAGCCTTATAAAGATAAGAAAAGTCTTATAAACTTTCTATGTGGGACAAGCTCCTACACATAAAACCCACAACCAACCTGAATATTCCAAGCTATACAAATGGAAAATATATAACAATCCCCAACTTAGCTTGTAATGTTAAGTTCCATGTCTAAGACCTATAGTACCATGCATAAATGAAGGTATCTTTCAACTTGAATCTCCAAATAGTGTAAGCAAATCAAAGTTTTAAAAGAGTCAATGGTGGCCTAAGCTTAAACCAAGATCCCTATGTTTTAAAGCAGGAAATACCACATGCGTTACTATATTTTTAGTGAGAAGTTCACAAAACAAAATTGGCACTATTATGGCTATGTGCTGCATCGTAGTTTCATTAACATTTACAAAAGTAAACCTTAAACTTTTGTTAGAAGCGGCACCACTTCTTATGTTCACATAAGTGAAGTTCTTTTACATGTCTCTGTTGCCTTAGACAAATTTGTGAATTTCATTAAGAGTAGCAATACTCATCCTCAAAATTGCAAGACCTAGCACTCATTATCTTGGAATGGATCAAATGTTAGTGCTAATATAGTCACTTATCAACAATTTGTTTTTACCCATTGTACTTTTAAACTAGTTGTTGAACTAGTAAAAGGTTGAGTTCCTATTGTTGGTGACTAAAGGTTTCAACCCCATTCCCATGTTTGTGATTTTCACCAAATCTCTTGAGAGTCCTTTTGTAAAAGGATTTGCGAAGTTCTTACTGGACCTAACATACACAATGGAAATCACACCATCTGAAATCAATTGTCTAACATGTCTTAGGCTAATATGTCTATATTTGCCATTATAGACTTTATTGTATGCCCTATACATAGTAGCCTTATTATCATAGTGCAAAGAAATGGCTGGCATTGATTGCGGCCATAACTCTATATCCAACAATAAATTTCTAAGCCATTCTACCTCTTTACCTGTAGTAGCTAGAGCTATAAACTCAGACTTCATGGTGGAGTGTGCAATACACGCCTATTTCTTAGATGCCCATGAAACAACTCTTCCACCAAGAGTAAAAATCCAACCAGAGGTGGATTTATTATCACTTGCTCTAGTGATTCAACTAGCATTAGTATAACCTTCTAGTACAGCTAGAAAATTATAAAATAGTTCTAATCCAATGGTTCATTTCAGATATCCAAGGATCTTGCCAATAGCTTTCCAATCTTGTTCACTAGGGTTATTAGTATATCTTGAAAGCTTACAAACTGCAAATGAAATATCTAGCCTAGTACAATGCATTGCATACATCAAGTTACTTATTGCACTATCGTACTCAAGTTGAACAATTGCTCTCCTAGAATTTTCTTGTATCTTTTTTAAAGAATCATAAGGGGTACTAACTTCTTTAAATCCCAAATGCTTGTACTTATGAAGCGCTTTTTCAACATAATGAGATTGACATAATGCAAAACTACCACTATGCTTCTTCACTTAAATGCCTAAGATAGTATCAACTTCATTTAAATCTTTCATTTAAAAACTTGAAGCTAAATACTTCTTAGTTTCCGTAACAATCTTTATATTAGTCCCAACAATGAGCATGTCATCTACATAAAGACAAATAATAACACCATATTCATTTGTAAATTTAGAATAAATGCATTTATCAGCATTATTATGTCTACAACCATGTGATAAAATAACAGAATCAAACTTTTCATGCCATTGTTTTGGTGCTTGTTTAAGACCATATAAGGACTTAACTAACTTGCAAACTTTCTTTTCTTTACCAGGCATAGCAAACTCTTCAGGTTGTTCCATATATACCTCTTTCATTAAGGTCACCATTAAAGAAAACTGTCTTAACATCTGTTTGGTGCACATATAAGCCATAAATCGAAGCTAATGACATAAGCACTCTAATAGAAGTTATTCTAGCCACGGATGCATATGTATCAAAACAATCTATGCCTTCCTTTTTCTAAAACCTTTGGCTACCAACCTAGCTTTAAAAGTTTGTAATGACCCATCAATATTATATTTTCTTCTAAATATCCGCTTGCATCCAATAGGCTTAGAACCTGCTAGTAAATCCACCAATACCCACGTATTATTGGACATTATGGAGTCCATTTCATCATTAACTGCGTCTTTCCAAAATGCAGCATCTCTTGAAGCCATAACTTCACAAAATGTTTTTGGATCATCCTCCACAGTTAAAAAAACATGTATTTTATTTAAAATAGTGGTTCTATTTCCTTCAACAAGAAATATAATAGCTTGTGCGGAAATAAAATCAGGAACTAAATCCTTTTCTTTTCTAGCTCTCTTACTCCTAGGTTCAGTAGGTATGTCGAAAACACTTCTTCTAAGTTATAGAAGATGGATTGTCATCAAAAACCAAACTTGGTAAATGAGAAGATTCTATGTCAAAGTTGAAGTCATTAGAAAATTTATTTTCAAAAAACTCAACATCTTTAGATTCCACTATGACATTTGAATCCAAATTCAAAATCTATAAGCTTTAGAATTTTCTGCATATCCAACATAAACACTTTTGAGAGATCTTGATCCTAATTTCATTCTTTTTTGGTCCGGAACTCTATAGAAGGCTAAACAGCCCCATACTCTTTAAGCATATAATATTTTGTTTCCTACCTTTCCACAATTCATAAGGAAAGACTTTGAATTTCTTGGAAGATATTCTATTATACATATGACAAGCAGTTAACAATGCTTCACCCCAAGGATTTAATGACAACTTTGCATTCAAGATCATAGTATTTAACATATCAACTAGTGTCCTATATTTTTTCTTTCAGCCAAACCATTCTGTTGGGGGGCGTAAAGTGCACTAGTTTGATGAATAATGTCATGTTCTTCACAATAATTAGTGAACTAATTAGGAAAATATTCACCACCTCTATCACTGTGAAGAACCTTTATTTTCTTTTCCATTTGATTCTCAACATCATATTTATAGCATTTAAACATATCAAAGGCTTCATCTTTACTCTTCATTAGATAAACATAAGTAAACCTAGAATAATCATCAATGAATGTAATGAAATATCTATTGCCTCCTCTAGTTAAAACGTCATTTAATTACAAAAATCAGAATGCACAAGTTGTAGTAATTCAAAATTTCTATCAACTTTGGGAAAAGGTTTCTTAGTCGTCTTTGCTTGAATGCATATCTCACACTTGGTAGCATTATCATGTGAATAAGTAATCAAACCATGCTTAGACATATATTTCAAAGATTTAAAATTCACATGTGCTAAACGTTCATGCCATAAAGAAAGAGACTCAACAACATAACTAGAACTAGAATCTTTATTAATACTTAGTTTGAATATCACATCACATGAGTACCCTTTCTCAAAAAAACATCCCATTCTTAGTCAATATTAACTGGTCAGCCTCTAGCACGGCTTTAATGCCTTTCTTACACAATGGATTTGTAGAAATTAAATTGTTCCTCATATTCGGAATATGAAGTACATTAAGAAGACTTAGCATCCTTTCAGAAGTGAATTGAAGCTCTATAACCCCTCTTCCCAATACTTTAGCCGAATTAGAATTTTCCATCAAGACTTCATGCCCATCAGTAGCATTTTCATACTTCTTGAATTGAGACTTGTCATTACAAACATGTATGGTTGCCCCATAATCAAACCACCGGTCATAAGACTTAGTTGCAGCTGCCATATGCAATTTAGTAATCATGCCAATTTGCATTTCAAAAATCATAGCAACAAGTTCACTAATATCTTTCTCAACGAAATTGGCATCGTTAAAGTTGCTAGTGCCTTCTTTCTTTCTTTCTTTCTTCTTTTTTTTCTGCATTCTCTCTTAAAATGACCTTTCTTTCCACAATTGTAGCAGGTCTTAATCTTCTTGTTCTTGTTGTTGTTGCTAGAATTGTTGGAGTTATTAGGGTAAATCCCATTACTCCCATCAGGATGCTTTCTTTTGTTCCATCCATTATTCTGAAAGTTGTTATTGCTATTACCATTGTTACCATCAACAAAGTTTATTTTAGAGTCAGATTGTTTAATCAATCCCTTATCCCGAATTCGAGTTTCCTCTTCAATTTGTAGATGTTTCAGAAGTTGCTCAAGAGTGAAATCTTCTATTGTATGCAAAAACTTCTTCCTATAATCATTCTAAGTAGAAGGAAGTTTGGCAATTATTGCCCCTACTTGTAATGATTCAGGAGCTATGACTTTCAAATTATGGAGTTTAGTCACTTAAGACTTGTAACTTATAAGTTTGATTCATAAGAGAACATTATCAACCATAGTAAATTCGAAGAATTTTAGAATAATAAATTTTTCCACACCTTGTTTTTCGTTGGTGTACTTAAATTGCAGTGCATCCCAGATTTCCTTTGGAGATTTTACTGTTGTGAATAGATCATACAAACGATCTGAAAGGGTGTTCAGAATATGCCCTCTGCATACCACTTTATATTCTTTGCACTTCTTCCTATCTATTTTAATCTGTTCAGTATTATCATCCTTTGGTTTTGCGATTGGTGGAAAATCCGAATTCAAAAGATATGAGACATTCAGTGCAGTAAGCAAGAACATCATCTTGTCTTGCCAGCGAGTGAAATTTGTTCCGTCAAACTTGTCCAGTTTCAAGAACTCTTGATTCATCATTTTGAAGGATGCTATCTCGGATTTTGACTTCATTGAAATATCACTTTAAGATTGTTATGAATAATAATTTGAAATAAAAAACTTGTGGCTTTGAGGCGTATTAATGGACAATTTCCTTAAAGTGATATTTGCCCCCACTATATTGTTGTAGGGTTGTAGGCAAATCACTTCTAAGATACAACAAAACGCATTAAAATCTTTCCAGATAGCAATTTCTAAAGATAGTATTCAGACTTCGAACTAAGAAATAGAGAATAACGAATAGTCTTTTATAGACTGCAATATGTGCGAAATTACCTTTTCTAGAAAAGCCATATCTGTTAGTTTAAATTGAATAGTTATGACTGTTAAATTTAAACTTGGCAGTTAATGACTGTTGGAATATTTAAATTCCAAAATTCAAGAAAGAAAATTAATCACAGTCTCATGATTTAATTACACGCGTATGCGCCACATGTCCAAGGGTCAAGTGCGCCACAAAAGCGCCACATTGCGCCACTCGACTCACCCACAAGACACGTATGCACGTGTTTGTATGAGTTGCAAACCACATTATTATTATCCAAAACACCTCAATTTCAACTTATAACAGAGACTGAGATGAGCTTTAAACCAAGACTAATTGAGTCCTAAACTTGGCAACCTTCATAGGGCCAAGTAGTAAGATATTTATCTATTGTGAATTTCCTAGTCTTGGAGTGAATGTCTTGCCTTTGACTAGACCGAGGAGGGGATTAGTTGAGGTGTGCGTAAGGTGGCCCGAACTCCCCTGACCACATAACCAAAAAAAAAAAGAACACTTGATTGAACATATTCTCTTTTTGTGGGTAGCAAAACGAAATATATATATATATATTGATAAATACCTATTCATTTTCTTCTTATTTTCCGCATCCAACCAAACAAAACAAAAATAAATTTAGGTTATTTCCTTTAATTTTCTCTTCATATCTTTCCCCTTCATTTTCCTTTCCCTCCACAAATTCAAGATCCAGACAGGGCATAAAGGTTGAGGAATTTAAAAGGCTTCATATGTATCTAAACCAATATAAATAAATGTTTTTGAGAAGAATAAAAGCACTGTCTTTCACTATACATGAACTATCTTCTAACTAAACTCTTACGTTGTATTTGAATCAAGAATTTGGTGATGGAAAAGAAAAGGACAAGAAAAAGAAAATAGTGAGGGAAAACAAAACAAAACATAAAAGAGTATTTTGTTTTTTTTTTCCTCACCTTTTTCTTTCCTTTGCTTTTCTCTTGATAAATCTGGGTTTCAAACACAACTTTTGTCATTGTAATTATAAGGAAAACTTTGCATTGCCTTCATCTGAGGTTTTGGAATTCGGATTTAGGCAAGGAGATCCCCTAATGTAAATAATATAGGTAGGAAAACTTTCTGGAATTTCAAATTCCATGCAAATCAAAATAGAATTAGAAACCCTTAAAACAGAGTTGGCAACAATCAGCCATTGCCTGGCTATGCCTCAAGGCCCTGTCATCATTCTTTCCTCTACAGGCAGCCACGGATCCGACCACTAGCATTCTGCAGAACATAGCACCAATGACTGATACTAATTATCTGTCTCATAATAGAAATTTACAAACTTGGCTACAATAGATAGCCTGGATATGAAAAAGGATGCTTATCGGAGTGATCCAAAAAGGAAGCCAGGAAAGAGGGTGCAGAAACAAAGGGTAAAACCTGTTCCTGCCACTATCATTAGGACCGTAAGCTCCGTGTCCCTGTCCAGGCGGCCAATTCCCTAGAGTTGGCAATGACATAAAATTGTTAGTGCTGCTGCTCATTGTCTATCTGTTCTACTGGCTGTCGGAATTTTGGTCCTTGCCTAAGAAGGAAAAATTGTGGCTTGAAGCTTCAGAGTCTTATAGGTATATTCCTTTATGTTTGAATGTGACTCACCCAGAGAATAGCATTTTTATGATGTTTCTTTGTCTATGTTTTCTTCATTTGCCTATGCTGACATGATGTAATGTTGTTCTCAGCCCACTAAGGAGATGCTCTTTCATGGTGGTGCTAAAAAAAAATGATTCAGTAGAAAGAATCCAGTTCTTTCAGACGGGTGGTATTTGTGGTAAGAACTTTTCCAATAGAGTTTGTGCCACTCGAGAGAAAGATCTACAACCTGACTGATGTTTTGATATATCCTTCTGGCATTGAAGAATTCAGATTCTCCAGTTTGAAAACAACTTGGCATTTTCAATTCCTCAACATGGGTTCTTACTACTTGGGTTCTTAGGACAGTATTTAGACAAGTGAAATCTAGAAGGAGGCGTATCAAATTCTGATCAATCAATTCTGGAATGTCAAATTTCAAAATTTCAGAACTTGCTCTTTAGAAAAGAAAGGTACTTAATGATCGATCCCACAAGGCTTAAGAAGTTGGAATTTAGCAACTTTACGTCTGAGAGTGACGCTTGCGTTTCACAACATGAGAGAGAGAGAGAGAGAGAGAGAGAGAGAGAGAGAGATTGTGCATTTCTATGGCATCTTATCCGAAGTCGAGTCATCTTGTCTTATGTTGTCATGTCTAGTAGCAAGTTGGACCATTATGGATTATACTTTGACCCGTTAGATAGCGCAGAAACTTTCTCAGCAGTTTCTTCTTCTATCAGGCTGTGATTGAAGCCAACAGGGCCATAGCTAAAACTCACATAGAACAGTTATCTTATGGTCTAGATGATGGGAAAACAGTTGCCGCTCGAGGGCTCTAATTGCTAGCAAGAATTGGAGAAGAGAATGGGGCATACATTGCTGTAGCAGGGCCCAATCCAACACCTCCTTTAGAAACTAATTGCATCTCCTAACTCTATTACCGAAAATTCTGTAAATCAATATGCATTTTATCAGCATACTACAGATTCTTCATGCCTCAATTTGTTTTGAGTGTGATGCAGAGTTCCTGTGCGTACCAGATTATCGATTGATACCATCGGCAGAGCATTTCAAACTAGTCTAAATCTAAGTACCTTCAACAATTTTGGAAGTGGCAGTTGGTTTGTGATTGAAATTTTCAATCCTCCTCCTGGTGATCAGCTTTGAAGCGTTTCCATAGTATTTAAGGCATTGTATTACTAGATTGGGAGACTCTGAAATACTACCTCTGCTCTAGGATTTCTCGTGTTCTTGTTCTTTATAGCCTGAATATGCATTTATTTTTTGTGCTTAAGATGTTCTCGATTAGCTTGTCTTTGAGTGGTAGTCTTGATCAGTTGATGTAGGACGCACAAAAAAATCGCTCCTACTTGCTTTGGCACTAAACTATATAAAATAATAGAGCCACTAATGATTGCATATGATAGGAGTAAATTATGTATAGCCGGTAGGGTTACGAATTTAATATGTGAAATTGGTGAAAAACTCCGGTGGAATTTTTGCACAACAATCATTTATGGATTTTGGAGTTGTGTAAAAAGACTACGGGGTGATGAACATTTAGAGTCAGAAAGGTTGGCCTCTAGGTTGAAAATGAATAAATTCTCGGCTAATTAAAGTTTCAAGTGGAGAATTCTTCTTGCAGATTACTAAGAAAAAATAATAAAAAGATATACAAAAGAATTGAAGAGGAGGAAGTTTTAGGAATCTCTTGTAACACCCAATACATATCATACCTTGGGGTAGGCTGGCATTAAACTACATATCCCAAGAGAGCATAGAAAAAGCTTGTGAAAATTCTATAATGTCAATTTTGTCGAGTCATTGGAGTACATTCATAAATTTATTTATATAAATGTTTGGCTGTTGGATTCTCCTGTATACCATGTCGACTTTGTAGTTGTTGCATCTTTTGGTCACCACACTCAAGTCACTGCCAGTTTCATTCATGCAAAAAATAATATTTGCAAAATTGAACAATTTTTTTGGTCTTCTTTGTCAACTTAGGGCTTTTCTTTATCACATAAATGAATGGAATATTTTTTCCTCGTCTTTCAAAACTCAAGTGCTGGAGGTTTTTACTTGTAAATCTTATCCTTTTCCTCATTCAAGTTGATTAAGCCCTTAGTTTCCAAGTATCTAGTTACAGGATTTTATAAATATGAGTAGGTTCTTGTACACTTTCTGATTCTGTCTAAGAAATTTTCTGCAAGTATGCTAATTATGTGATGTGGAATATGAACTCTCTCTCTCTCTCTCTCTTCGGGTCTGAGTATTGTATGTTGATGTGGGTGTGATTTGAGGAACTTGCATGGGTTTTCTTCAGCTTTACTAAATATTTACTAAATTTCTACGTATTTTTGGGAAGCATGTATGTCAGCACGTATTAGTTTTTGGGAAAGTATGATTTGGTTTGTGACCCTTTTTTTTTTTTAAGTCGTGTGACATGGTAAATGCTTATCCCTAAAGTCTTCCATAGTACATCCACTTGGATTTCTGTGAGTTGAGACTTCATATTGAGGACTCATATGGACATCAAATGACAGTAGACTTCTGCAGTTTTCCTTTGTCACAATCACCTTGCCATTGTTATTAAAGAAAATCCATATAGTCTCTCGCTGAGGGGCATTGCTTGGTACAATGCTGAAAGCCCGGCTGCCAAGCATGAGAACATGGACCTGAGTATAAGAGTAGCCATTTTGCACATTTAAGGCAAAATATAGCTGTATCCATATCCAGTCTAAACACCTGCTAGCATTCTTATTAACAGGGACTGAAGGGTGATGTCCTCATGTCCCGTTCTCTTATCAAACAACGGAAGAGCTTTTGAAAATTGTGTTGCCAGTGTCTTTGAGAAGTTGTGTATGTGGCAGAATGGTTATTCATGCCTCAGAGATTGCTTAGATGCATGTTGTACTCTGGCTAACACATTGGTTGAGATTGGGATTTTGTGTGGGTTAATTGCTTGCAGGTGCAGGTTTTAGTCCTCTTGATTGAGTCAACAAGAACCCATCAGAAGGCTCTACCCCAACCGGCCTTCATCTGCCTAATAGTCATTCTTCATAAGCTGTTTAGTCGGTGATGTATATATATATACATATACATATGTATATTTACTTATGTTGATGGCAATTAGTTGCACAAGTTTCTGGTATTGGCTTCCCACGCCTGGACATGACCTACTACTGTGGTCATTGCTAGTTATATTTAACTGATATAAAATATCTGTGACTGAGTTTTTTGTGGATTTCGTGCTAGGTTGGTTGGATCATATTCGTATGAATTGGTGTTTTTCTTTTTAAATTTTGCTCGCGGTGTTTGAAATAATGGATTGCACTGGATATGTTTAATTTGTATATCTGTAGTTACTTTTTTTTTTTAATGTGTATGTACATACATATACATATCTGTTTGTATGCACGTGTAAAAATATTTCACAATCAAATCACACTTGTTTCAGCGGTTGGAGTTTGTCCTTTTTTTTTTTTTTTTTTTTTTTTTGGATTTGCCACATTTGCTTTAATATGGTATACAAGTGAATTAAGAGTTCTAGCTTTCCTGGCGTGCTCAGTTTGCATGCACTCTCTTACGTAACTTATGGCTTAAGAGGTCTTTTTTCATTTTCTCGTTTATTTCCTATTATTTAGTTTTAATGCAGCTAAGATCTCATGTTGCATTATTATTGGGTGCGTGTCTTGTATTGTGTAGGCCCATATAATTGTTGGGTTGTTCATGTAGGTCCATATACTTTTAGGCCATCTTCTAAAATTTGTCACCCAAACAAATTGAAAGAACTGAAAACCAGAGTCACCAACAAAAGAGAGGAGAATGGTTGGTAATTAAGTTAAGTATGTGTACATGTTTGTGAAAAGAAAGATAAAAATTTAATATTGGCCAATTCATAATCTAGAGGTCACAAAATAGAAAATTTAATCCAAATGCGACCCAACACTACAAACCCTCGCTTCCTCAAGACCTAGATAATATGAATGATACTAGAGTTCAACTTCAATTAGTAGTTGAAAAATAAAATGGAATTCTCTAGAGCTACACAAAAAATAAAAATATCAAAACATTGAAAATTTGGACTTTGGGAATCCAAGTGCATGGACGTCCATTTTCATTCTAAGTACCTCCAATTATCCCCTTAGAGCTCCATCCACTTGTAATGTGCTGCACATCAGCAAATTTTGTTAAGTACCATGAAAAGCTCCACAAAGCCATAGGAGGCAAATAGGGAAGAAAATAGAATAAATTGAGAAGAAGAGAGAAGATTGGGGGGAGGGAGAGAGAGAGTGAAATTCTGAACAACAACAGAAAGAAAATATTGATGTCCGCTCAAACCCATATACTTCTAGTCTACTACAAACAACCAAGAATAAGTTTTAGTTTGGAGGGCATGGGTGGGGTGGTGGGCTAATTCAACAAGTTGCGAGAGCGGGAGCAAGTGCATAAGAACGTCCTTTATCAAAAAGATTATGATAAGAGCATCTGTAAAGCATATATATATATATATATATTATATTAATATTTATATTTATATAATGTATTTAAGTTATTTTATTTTATTTTTATGCTTCAATTCCATGTCTGTATAATGGTGTATAATAAATATAAAGAAATTAACAATAAAATAAATTAAAAGGGATAGAATGTGCAGGTTGGGTTACTATGGTTCAGTGGTTAGAATGCCTCTCTTCAATGGGCAGAGGTCAGTTTTTAACTTCATGCAACATACGACAGGGGCTGTTATGGTGTGTGGAAACCACACCATAACCTCATGGCATGGCGGCATCGCAAATTTGACAGAGACAATCCGGGAATTTGACTCGATCTAATGACCAATTTGCCGATCCGCACTCCATTGCGCGATTCGTCCCATACTTGGATGAATTGTGTAACCTAAGTGGTGGGTGGGGAACCATTAGTAGTAGAACATATAGCACACACTGCAGCAGTGGAAGAAAGCGGAGGGCAAAATTGAAACCAAAACAAACTAATACGAAAGGTGTGTGTGTGGATAAGCAGGCTTAAGATATGTGAAAGTATTCCTGTTATCAATTGCACATACTGCCAATCCTCAAATTGTCACACAAGCAATTTGAAAGAACTCCAAATCAAAGATACCCAGGGGCGGACCTAGTTGTGGTTGAAATTGTGCATAGGCCCCTTAATTTTTAATATCTATAATAAAAATTAGTGCTACGGCCTTCCTTGACTTTTTGAGATTTTATTTATATCCCATAAGTTTTAAGGACGTTTTAAACTTCCCTCAAAACCTACAAAGACAGCATGTAAGCTACTATGATTGCATTTTAAACTAGTAAAAAATTAGATGATATTTTTCAGAGCCAAGTTGCACAAAGAACAAAAGAAATAAAAATACCAAAACATCAAAATTTGTGTCTTGCAAAACACTAGTTCAAGGACATTCATTTCCATTACAAGTTCCTCCAATTATCCCCCAAACAGCTCCATCTACTTGTAATGTGCTCCCAACCAGCAAAATTTGTGAAGGGCCACGAGCAACTCCACAAATCCAGAGAAGGGGAGAATAGGGAAGGAAAACATAATTAAATTGAGAAAAAGATACAAGGCCAGAAAAAAAGAGGCAAAGAAAGAAAGCAATGTCCTGAACAGCAGCACCAAGAAAGGACTGTTGCCCCCTCAATCCCTTATACTTATAGTTTGATGCGCAAACAACCAAGAGTAAGTAAAAAAACCCACAAGTAGTACAACAAAGCATAGACATTTGGAAGAAACAAAAAGAAAAGATCAGCATGTGTACTCTGAAAAGAGAGGCAATCAGGCTTAAGAGGTGGTAGCATTCCAGTTGTCAATTGCACTGTGCACATAGTTCCATTCCTCTAAATTTGACACCAAAGAAAATTGAAAAGAACTACAAACCAAAGGCACCCTTAAAATAAAGGACAATGGCAGGTAACTAAATTAAGGGCGGCATGCATGTTCTTAGGACCACAATAGATAAAAATTCAATCTAGACAAGTACATTATCTAGAGGGTTATCAAAGAGATAAATGCATAATCTAGAGGGTTATGAAAGAGAAATTTTACTCATAAAAAATGCAACCGAACACCGCAAAATGGAGATTCCTCAATGCCTACAAAAACTGCATAGAAGCTACAAGTGCACACTTTAGTGCTAGTAAAATAACAAATGAAATTCACCAGAGCTAAGATGCACAAAGAACCCAACAACTAAAATGCATAAACATTGAAAATTTTTGTATTAGGAAATGGTAGTGCAAGAATGTCCATTTCCATTACAGGTGCCTCTAATTATCCCCTCGAGCTCCACTTACTTGAAATGTGCAAAATTAATTGAGGGCCATAAGCCACTCCACAAATCAAGTGAAGGGAATCAGGAAAGATAAAAGGACTACGTTGAAAAGAAGATAGAAGACCGGAGAGAGAAAGAGATAGGTTGCAATGCCCTGTACAACAGCAGAAAGGAAAAAAATTGACGTCCCCTCAATCCCCTATACTTGCAGTTTGCTGCAAACAACAAAGAATAAGAAAATCTACAAGCAGTACAAAAAAGCACAAACTATAATTGTTAAAGGGAGGACAAAATTAAAACAGAGAAACAAGGAGGAAAGAACGGAGCTTCTATTTCCAGGTACAATCCTCCGAGGGCTTGTAGACTTAAAAAGAAAAGAGAGGGGCAACCAGGCATAGGAGGTGTGAAAGCATTCCTGTTAGCCATTGTGCATATGCTGCCAATCATCTAAGTTTGTCACCCAAGCAATTTGAAAGAACTGCAAACCAAAGGCACCCAGAAAAGAGAAGAGAATGGCAGGAAAATAAATTAGTAGGCAAGCATGTTCCTAGGACTATGAAAGAAAAAAAAAATTCAATCTAGACAGGTTCATAACCTAGAGGGATATGAAAGAGAGAATTTATTCAAAATGGTAACAAACACCAAAAACTTGAGCTTCCTCAAAACCTACAAAGACTACATAAAAGCAACTACAGTCTTGAAGTAGTAGCTACGAAATAAATGGAATTCTCAGAAAATTTTGCTAAGGGCCACAAGTAACACCAATAAGCCAGACAAGGGGAACAAGGAACAAAACGAATTAAAATGAAAAGAAGCCAGAATTTCATAACGAGGGAGAAAGAGCGCAACATCCTGGACAACAGCACAAAAAGAGAAGCTTGTTGTCCCCTTGATCCACTATGCTTCTAGTCAGCTGGAAAACAACCAAGAATAGGCACAAAAATAACCACAGGCAGTATAACGAAGAATGAAGAAAAGGAAAAAATTAAAACCAAGGTATACAAGAAGAAAGCAAAGACTCAAGAGAATGCAGAGGAGCATCCAAGTGTAAGAGAGGTGAAAGCATTCCTGTTATCCACTACACATACTGCCGATCATCTAAATTTGTCACACAAGCAATTTGGAAGAACTGTAAACCACACACACCCAAAAAATAGAGGAGAAGACATGTAATGAAATTAAGAAGGTGTGCACGCTCTTAGGACTACAGAAGATAAAATTCACTATAGGCCACAAATATGGTGTTTTGACTACACAAGGTAACTGTCACAACCCCGGGTTTCCATACCTTGGAATATCCGAAGGCGTGAAGTGACCTGCTAAACAAACATAAGACTGAACAAAACAATCCGATAACCAAATACTCATACTTCAAACTTTAAAATACATCTCCACGTTAGATCGCTTAAACCATAGTTATTAATTTCGTACCGGTACCGGGAATACTGGCCGGAACGTACCATACCGGCCTTCATACGGTAAAAATGAATGGTGGTACCTTTCCAGCTAAGGTATCGGACAATACCGACGACACCAACCAATACCAGTGGAACCAGATTTACCGAAAGGTACCGATTTTGTGTATTTTATTTTTAAATAATTTATTTATTCTCTTTTGATCATAATTGTCAATTAAAATTTATTTTAGATATATACTAGACAATAATATGTCTTTTAAATATTTTCAAATATATATTTGGGTTGGATAACATGTTTATAATGTATTAAAACTCTCGATATTTTAAATATATATATTTTTATAGCATATAATATTTATAGCGATAAATCTGATATGGTACCCGGTACTGCAGCGGTACGGGTACGTATCGTACCAATAACAAAAATAGTAACTTGACCGGTATGAGATTGATAACTATAACTTAAACTAAACTTATTACAAGACTTATTCGTACAATCTTAAATTATTAAAACTATCCCGGCTTCTACTAGAGTTCCTCAAAGCCCTCAAGTAAGATGACGGTTTCCTCCAAGTAGACATCTGAAATATTTCCCATCAAACGGGGTGAGCTATAAAGCTTAGTAGTGTATTATCTAATAACTCAATTAGTTTGAATTCAAAAGTTTATAGGGTAATAGAAGAGTTATGAGATAGCTAAGAAAAAATAGTTATCGTATCACAAAACAATTCGCAAATTTCTTATTCAATATCTACATAGATATATTCCAAACCAGCTTTGAGTTGTAACATCGAATTCTATATGTCCTCCGTAAGGTCGGGACATATAGTACATCAATTTTAACTATATGTCCTCCACAAGGTCAGGACACGAATATTAATTATATACGCTCCACAAAGCTAGGACATACAACTTACCAATATTAATTATATGCTCTTCACAAGGTTGGGACACACGGCTCAACACTTTTTAATCATGCAGTTTTGATATTACAACTCCCAAAATCAAGTTTGTAAATGTTTGCAAAGCTATCTCATGTTTGAAACATAACATTTTTTAAATAATCATAAGACAGTTCCAAATACAGTATAAAATCACGCTTCACAAATCATATTCCCGCTTAACAGTTCAAAATATATAATTTGAACAAAATTTCTTTTTGAAATTACTGGATCAATACCCCTTACTTGGAGATTTTGGTGTTCAGGTAGCTTATGGAATGCTTTCTCAAAATTCGTGCAATTCTGTCAAAGCATCATCGCATGAAACTTTAGTTTTCTACTCTAATCATTGTACAAATGATGCAAAGTCTTAAAACTCTACCCAAACCTTTCATGTAACTCTATGTTACCTAAAATAGCCTCCATGACGTTTTCGGATATACTCGGTTAATTTCGGTCCAATTTGAACTGCTAAAATTATAAAAAATATGAATAAATTTTCAAAAATTCTAAAACTAATTTATAAAGGTTGTATTATAATATTTTAGCTTAAATAAAAATAATCATAGTAGTTATTTTTCTTAAATTTTGAAATTTTAGAACTTATATAAAAGTGAGTATTTTCTTTTATCAAAACGATTAAAAATACATATTAAATCTCAAAAGTACTTGGAGATTACCCGCTCTCCTTCCAACATGTTTGAAATAGTTGAAAGAATCGATACAATAATTTTCAAAAGTTCATAATTGACAAAATCTAATTTTTTGTATATTTTTTATTTACAAAATAAATATCGAACACTTCTGGAATTGGCCAAACAATACATAAATATAATTTACATCTTATCTGGGACCCACTAATCCAAATAGAGAGCCAAAAAGGTTATCCATGTGCGTGCATGGGGCGGGCTTTGTTGAGTTACTGATCATCTCCTTCAACCTGTATTTGCGGCCAGATTTTAACACCCTTCGGTAAATCGGCCAATTCTAGCTCAATTCGTAATGGAATTAAGCGATTATTAAGTGAAAATTATACTACTCGAAATATTTACAACTTTCATGTTTTAAGATTTGTCAATAGAGGTCTTTTGAGCCCTCAAAAAGGCCTCTCAAGTGGGCTGGTCTGCCCAGATTTCTGGACATACTTGCAACTTTCATGACACCAAAGTGTACTAGTATAATATTGTTCCTTATAGTCAAGACAGACCTATTAAAACCTTGTGCTATAATCCTACTGATGGTGTGATTAGTTTCATCTAAGATTGTGAATTATAAGCTTATATTACATAAGAACTAATGATCTAATATTCCATGTGTAAGTCATACTCTACACACCAGATCATCTACTATATAGAATAAGAGACACACATGCATAATCATTAAATAAATAATGTAAGACAAACATTGCTCACATAGATTCTCATTAAAATAGAATAAATAATTTATTAATAAATACTAAAGATATTACACCAAGCATGTTTTTTAGTATAAATCCCTAATATACATAACTTATTAAGATCTCATTACTTTTAGGTACGTTTCCTCTGCAGGGGATATCTTTCAGGAGATTTCTCTTTTAGGAACTCTATTACAGGAGTTCTTTCTTCAAGAGGTATAGATATTGTGGTTTTTTCAAGAATACTAACTTTCTTCAAGATATTGTGTCTTCTTCTTTCTAAGAATTGTGTCTTTTGAACCGATAGGTCTCACATACTTCTGGCATACTTTAGATTCATTTGTTGTTGTCCTAGTAGATTGTCCTGCAGGGACATCAACCCGTGCTGGGGTATTAGCAACTGGTATATAGGATTTTGTTATCTTCTTTATGTCGGTAAACACATCAAGTAATTGATTTGCAATCATTTGTAAATAAATAATCATGTGAACTTCTTATTCACATTGATTTGTGATGAGATAATGTGGAAGAATTCTAAGTGATCTCATATTACTTTTCTAGCCGTGTCTTTTCTCTCCCTAATGGTGAAAAAACTGTCTCATCAAAATGACAATCTGCAAAACGTGTCATGAATACATCTCTTGTTAAAGATTCAAGATATTTAATAATAGACGGAGAATTAAAACCAATATAAATCCCGGTCAACACTGGGGAACCCATCTTAGTACGTTGTGGGGGCGCAATTGGTACATATACAACACTACCAAAAACCCTTAGATGTGAAATATTTATTTGTTGACCAAAAATAAGGTATAATGGTAAATATTCATGGAAAGTAGTTGGTCAAACATAAACCACTGATGCAGCATGTAATATGGAATGTCCCCAAGCAGAAACAGATAATTTTGTTCTCATGAGTAAAGGTCGAGCAATTAATTGAAGGAATTTTATAAATGATTCTGCTAAACCATTCTACGCATGTGTATGTGCAACAGGATATTCAACAACAATTTCTATTGACATGCAATAATTATCGAAAGCTTGAGATGTAAACTCACCAGCATTATCCAATTGAATTTACTTAATCAGGTAATTTGAAAATTGTGCTTGTAATTTGATAAATTGTGCAAGAAGCCTAGCAAATGCAATGTTACGAGATGAAATTAAACAAACATGTAAGCATCATATAGATGCATCTATTAAAATTATAAAATATCAAAATGGTCTATATGGTGGGCGTATAGGCCCACATATATCCCCATGAATTCTTTATAAAAATGTTGGAGATTCAACTACCACTTTTAAATGGGATAGTCTGACAATTTATTTTCTTTGTGAACATGCAGCACATGTATAATTATTTGATAAAAATATATTCTAGTTCTTTAGCGTTTGTCCATATGAATACTCAATTATTCAAAGTATAATTGTTGATCTTGGATGACTAAGATGATCATGCCAAAGTATAAAATTTTTTGGGTCAAACACTTCTGGTGCATCACTTTGTATGATCCCATAATTCTTATAATTGTATAATACAATCCACAAGAAAAGGTAGCAGTTTTTTTCTAATACATGCCTTTGGCATGAAATAATAGAAGTAATGTAAAGATATTTGAGATCAAAGAGATAAGATTCCATTAAAAGCAAATTAGTGACTACCCTAAGAACAGGTGAATAAGGAGGTTTGCTAGAAGACATAAATTCTAGCTTTGTGAATGTTGAGATCCATTTCTCCTAACCATCAACCATTTAGCAGGCCAATTTTTCCTATCCATATATCACTTTAAATCATGGAAAAACTATTTTTAGATATCAAACATAGTGAAAATTTTAACTTCCAATTTTAACTAGTGATTCTATGTACTTTAGAACAAACAGGACAAGTATAAGAAACCGATGCACACAGCCATGCGTGCATGAAATCCATTATACAAATAGAGGCAAGGCCTGCAATCCTATTTTATTACAGTGAATACTAGGAAACAAACAAGTACCATTCCACACAAATAAAAAAACGTTACAAGGTGGGTGCATCTCTGTTTGTCTGTGTGTGTGTGTGTGTTATAATAATGAAAACAACATAAATCACAATAAGACATCATATTTATGTTCATGGACGAAGCTTGAAATAATTCATACATGTCAGAATGTTAGAATATTTAGAGAAATTATATTATTCTATTTATTTTTCTCCCACATAATACCAGTAGTCTGAGCATCTGACCTTTACCTACCCCTTAACAACTTTGTTAGCATGCTTAGCATCAACAATCTCAACTATCAATAAGTTTTTCTGGCTAATGGATTGTACATTTAAAATTTTCAATATTAATGCAATTGAAAACTATCATTGACTATAATGTTGTAACCAGTTCTCCTTGGATACAAATGGAACAACAGAGCCTCCTTCAGGACTTTGTATAATACTCATACAAGCTATTGATAAGAGTCGGTGAGTATTCCTAAGAGAAGGAAAAGTTAGCCACATGAGCTATGATTGTTGACATTGTATAATATTCATATATTCTAGAAATCAATTCCCACTTCCAAATCAAGTTCTAAATCTTTCTTTATTTTTTTCAGGAAATAAAAAAAGCCATTGTATAATAAATTAGATAATATATAAATAAGTTCAAACCTAGATCCTGGAGTGTAAAGCAACACACCACAGAATGAGACCGATGCACAGCAGTATGAGTCAATCCATGTACAACAACCTAATCAAAAGAGTACAATAGCTTACATAAATAAATAGGTTTGGTTGACCACTCTTCCATCTTGAGAGTCCTTTAGAGCTTTTTATAAGCAATAAGTTGTCCAACACAATCCAGATAAGAAAAAGTGGTGAGCATCCACCCACGCTAGAGTTTCTAGACAAGCCCTTTCTTCCACCATGAGAGGAGAAAAAGCCTAGAAGCGCACAACATGATTGCCAAGCAGCCACGTCTGCCATTTGCCAAAGACTGTCCTTCCAGACTCCATCAGTGATCACCAAGAACCTACTGAATGAAGAAGATAAAACAGTGCAAGGGTTAGTTAATGAGAACACATTCATAGGCAACAAAATAACGATCAGATAAAGAAAACCAAGATGATGAACCTTACTAAAAGTGATTGCTTCAAAGAAATTGCTAAAGCAAAATCTGAGGTTTGGGTACGGAGTACATATCTGCAACATTATGAGGAATTAAAATGTCAAATTACCACTACTTGCAAAATAGAACCAAATCTTATAGTGACATTACCACAAAAAATAAATAAAAGGAAACAAACGCAATGCTACATTACAAATTGACATTGGAGTCAACCTAAGAATTGTTTTACATAAATAAACGAAGTAAAATATTCTAGACAAAAAATTCCCACAAGGAGCACGACAAGCAAAAATTGCCCCCTACCTCGACATCTCCAGTGGTTCATGCCTTGGATCAAGCCCAAGCCATGTTCCACCATTCCTCTCCTCATTGCTCACCATAATTATTGCAAAAAAGATGCAAATAGTCTTTGTTAGGAAAATTGGCTCATTTTGTGCCATGTAAATTGAGAGCTAAAATCTTTCTATGTCTTGTGTGAGTCTTGAGTGTATTGATCAGATTGTAATGACCTTAGATGTTAGAAATTTACCTTCAATAAGCCTCAAGGGAAGAATTAACAATAAGTGGATGAATTTTAGGGAGATGGGTCTCGTGCAAATCTCATTGAATCTACCTCCAGCAGATTAGTTCGGTTGTAGCTGGTTTTTAGCTATGATATGGTTCAAATTTGAAAAGGCTCATTAGAGGAAAGGTTGTAGATCTTCGAGTCTTCTTTCTAGATAACTTCGAATCGCATCAATCTGACATTGAAGTAAAATGTTACGGCTAAAATATTAAAGATAGCCTAGGCAACCCCGCTCTAGCGGACCTCAACCGTGCTTTAGCAGGGTGCAACTGCTTCAACAAAAATCTGTTCCAGTGAAGCCCGCTCTCAGGCAGACTCCACCCCACTAAAGCAGGGTTCAGCAGCTTTAGCAACTTGTTCTAGTGAAGCCCGCTCTCAGGCGGACTCCACCCCACTAAAGCGGGGTCCCGATGGTTCAAAAAAGTGTTTGACAACAAAGAATACCCCACTTCCAAGTTTTGCTCTAGTGTGGTGCTTTCTTCAAGCATTTGGTGTCAAAGTGATATTTCTATAAAGGAAACATGGCAGAATATTAGGGAGGCTCTGCATGAATCTTGTGCTTCTAAAAAGAGAAGTTCTTCTCCTAATTTTCAAAAAACCTGAAGATCTTCATGAATTTTCTCAAGCATCTTCAAGAGCTGCTCATGTGATCGAAGTGAGATGATTATATAGGTAGAGAGTTGTGCCCTAGAGAAGCTAAGACATCTCTCTCTCTCTCTCCTTGAGGTGATATACAAGAAATGAAAGTGTTCTTCATCTGAAAATAAGGACAGTCTCACATTATCCACCAGATGTTTGTAAAAAGTCCTAAGAAGACTCCATTCCTCTTTATCCCTCCATTTTGGGAAAAAGGTTATAGGGTTGTCTTCTTTAGCCAACAAGAGCTTGTAGCATATGGCATTATATATATATATATATATAGAAGAGATTCAAGCGGGGTGGTAAGCAAGAATCTAGAGAGAAGAGAATCAAGTGTTTGGGGTGAGCTCTCTCCTACTTGGAGTCCTCTACTTCATATGTTAAGAACCTACATGTTCTAAGAGGACTCTCCATCATATCTTCCAACATACCATCAATGAGAAGAGAGTACCTTGTGGTGATTCAAGTTGCTAGATAAAAGTGCTTCATCATAGACTCGGTGGAGAATCAAGTGCTGGAACGAGTTTGTGGATTCGGATGGTGTACAAGCTGCAAGATTCAATCCTAGTTGTGAATTCAACGATGTGACAGGGTCAGAAATTTTAATGCAACGCAATCGGTGAATGACCCGAAGAAGTTGCCACCGTCTCAACTTTTTCTGTCAGACGAAGGCGTTGTGGCTTTCTTTCATTCGCAGGGGCATGCTCCAACTTCAGACTTCAAATCTGTTTCTTTCGTGAAAGTAGCAACTCTGTAAGTTTCCCTCTTATCTTGTGTATTTCTTGTTCCCTGGGTTGGAAACCATAGAAACCTTTGTCTTTGGTCTACAATAGGGTCACGCCTTAAGAGTATGCTTGCCACTTTCGATGATATAGCTACGTTTAAGGCCCGATATAGTTTTCCAATAGGCGTAGACATTAGGCTAATTGGTCCCAGAGACGATGGTTGGGTAGTAACAGAGGAGGAGACCCCCTTCCCTCTCGTTGCCATTGTGGAAGGTGGACTCCGTTTCTCCATTCACCCCTTCCTGACCGAAGTCCTGAATCATTACAAAATCGCCCCAATCCAACTCGTACTAAATGGGTATATGATAGTGATGGGGGGTGGTCGAGTTGAACAGAAGGTTGGATCTAAACCTAAGGCTTCATGAATTCAACTACTACAACACGGTGATGGAGGTGAACACTGCCTGGTCAGACCATCGTAGATACTATTTTAGGGCTAGGGCTAGCCCCAGAGAGTTGGTTCAGCTCCTTCCAAGCATGGGGAAGGGGATTGACGAGATTATAGCTAGGGTGAGCAGTCCATGGGAATTTGGAGAAATCCCCGTGGAGCTAGCCCCACCAGTGCGATGCCCCAGGGTCTCGTGAAAAATAGGTCAATCTTCTCTTTCCCAATCTGGTACAAGCTTCCTCTTTATATTTATTTGAAATTCCACCCATTTTTGACTCGTCACCCTCCTACTTCTGCTTTGCAGCTAATTTCAGTGCCAAGGACAAAGATATCAAACTTTTGGGGGTGAACTTGAACACTTCAGGCATTGCCTAGGCGTATAAAGGTGAAGGAGCTTTAACTAGGATTGGGCAAGCCGCTCACGTTTTGCTCGGGTACCTAGTTCAGTACTAGTCTTTCACAGTAATACACGAAGTTGCTACCTTGGTCCTTCCAGCGCTGAAGGCAGAAGGGGGTCTGCACGAGATCGGTGAATACCAAGCATTACTGCCCCCATCCCCTGTCGTTTTTGCATCTGTGCCTACATCCACTATCGCTGAGGACATGGCCCTCAAAGTTCGTGACTTGTCACTAACGCTAGGAGGGAGAGCTTCTACGAAGAAGAAATGGGTGACCCCATCCTCCGTTGCCGCCACCTTTTCCACTGCTGAAGTCGCTGCCCTTGGGGGAAGTGTTGAGGTTCCTCCTCTTGTTGCGCAGTCTAGCGCTAGAGCTGATGCCGACCCTAAGCTAGAAGTTCTGGATGAAACCCGGGGACCTCGGCAAGGTTCTAAGAAAAGGAGACTGATGTAGACTTTTGAAAAGGAGGTTGCTTAAGCGGAGAGGGTCGACTATGTAATTCCTCCATCTACGCCGACAGAATCTGATTCAAAGGGCAAAGGTAAGGTTGAGGAGCCGACGCCTGAGGAGTTCATGGTCTAGCCAAAGGTTACTGGTCGACCTATGAAGACCCAAGACTCGATACTGAACTGTCCCGCGGTGGCCGTCAAGGCTCTCCAGGCCTTAGAACCACCTGGAGATGTCCGGGAGCTGGGCGAGATTGATGATGATGCAGTGCTAGCAGGCGCCGTTCATGGGTCAATGGTGGTGAGAAGTCTTTCCCATCTTTCTACTTTAAATTTTCTACCTAGATCTCATTTTAACTTTTGCCGTCTTTTGTCCTATGCAGGGGGCGATCCAAAGTCTGGAGGTTTTGCATCTTGTGAGATCGGTATGCCAATCTGTTGCTGGACCGTGATCGATACAGGCGTAGGTTTCATACAAGGGACAATGAGGCCAGAGGCTTTCAAAAGGCCTTTACAGAACAACAACTTGCCAAAGATAAAATCTCCTAAAAACTTATACACAGGTCAGCCGTATCTAGAAGATATGTTGGCCATCCTAAAGCAGAAGGAGAAAGATTTTGACGAAGCTGGGGTTGAGGTTGCCAATCTAAAGGCTAGGCTGACTAAAGCCAAGAAGTCAACATTCGAAGCGAAGGTGGCTTTGGCTGAATCTCGATCGGAGGTGAAGGAATTAAAGTAGGAATGCGAGGCTTAGTACACCAAGGGCTTCAATGATGTTGGGGACCAGTATGAGATCCAGGTAAAGACCATATCTGAGAGCGCCTTTCAAGATGGCTGGACGTCGACTCTAAGGAAGTCGGTGCTCGACAAAGCCTCCCCTCTCTGGACGAAAATACCTTTTTGGGTCGATGCCGAGCTAGAGCCTGAGAACAAAGAGGGCACTGGCTCCCGTGACGAAGGAGTAAGCACTGGCCCTGGGCCTGGGGTAGTTGATGAAGCGAATCCTACCGAGCTTCTCCAGCCGATTTGCCATCGACCACTGAATTACCTCCGGCCGCTGAGCTACCTTAAGGGCTCTTTTGTTTGTTATTTTTCATGAAAACAATTGGATAGTTTTTGATTCTTTACAAATGTACACTTTTTCACTAGTCTTTCGTGTGCCATTTCCCCAATAGACAGTTGATTCATAATGTGGATACCTGGGCTAACTTGCCAAAGACAAAATTATTTCAGATAAGTTTAAGGAAATAAAAGGTCGTTATTCGCCGAGCTTCTGGTTTTTAGGCCAAAAATTATTTTTGGTAAAGAAAATGAAGGCCTTAAATAGTAAACCGTGGCTTTTCACAAGACCAAGCTATTAGAGTTAGGTCGGGCTGAGTCAAGACACTTATCGTTTTCGATTTCTGCTGATCTTCTTGACTTATATTCGGCTGACCTGCCCTATGTTTAGATAGGATCAAGTTGTCTTGTAAAATAGTTTTGGGTGACCTTTATTAGCCGACCTGTTCAACTTAGATAGGACCAAGTTTTTACACTTGGTTTTAATGACCTTCATTGGCCGACCTGGTAAAAAATGATCTACGAGCAGGTTTTTACACCTAGTTTTTTGTGACCTTCATTGGCCAACCTAGTCATAAATGATCTAGAACCAGGTTTTTACACATGGTTTTTCATTGGCTGACCTGGTCATAAATGATCCAGGACCAGGTTTTTACACCTGGTTTTTTGTTTGTCTTCCCTCAATACTTTGGTCAAATTTGTTGAGTAGCTTCCAATTTTCATTGATTTGTGCAAAGATTACATATTCGTTGATGGAAGTTACATTCTTTTGAGGAAAAACTATAGGTAGATACATCCCTTGAAAATCAAAAGGGCCTACTAGTAGAATTTCTTGAGATTATTTGCATTCCAAGGTCGGGGTAGTTGTCGCCTTTTTTCGACAGTTTCCAGTCGATATGCCCCCACGCAGACTTGGGACGTAATTCTGTAAGGACCTTTCCAGTTGGGACCTAGCTTCCCGTCTATTGGATTTTTTGTTGCCCACAACACCTTTCTTAATACTATATCTCCAGAAGCAAAGGATCTCAGCTGTACCCTTTTATTGTAAGATCGGCTCAGCTGTTGATGATACCCAGTAAGTTTGATTAGGGCAGCTTCACGCCTTTCTTCAACAAGGTCTATGTCCTTTGCCAGAGTTTGATCCTTGAGGCCAGTGTCGAAGACCACCGATCTAATAGTAGAGAGTCCCACTTCCAAGGGTATCACCACTTCTACCCCTTATGCCATTGAGAAAGGGGTTTCCCTTATAGATCTCCTCAGAGTGGTTCTGTAGGACCATAAGACGCTGGGGAGCTCTTCAACCCATCGTCTTTTAGCCTTTTCCATACGCTTTTTGATGCCATTGAGCATTGTTTTGTTGGAAATCTTAGCCTGCTTGTTGCACTGTGGATAACTCGAATAATAATTCCTTATGCCTAACTCGTCGCAGAATTCTATGAATTTGCCGCCATTGAACTGGGTGCCGTTATTTGATACTAGTGCGCGGGGTATGCTGAACCGTATGACAATACTTTTCCAAGCAAATCTCTTCACATCCGACTCCTTGATTGTTGAAAGTGGCTCTGCCTCTACCCATTTGGTGAAGTAGTCTGTGGCCACGATAAGAAACCTTTTGTTACTTGGAGCTCGGGGTAGTAGTCCGACTATATCCAATCCCCATTGGGCAAATGGCCAGGGGCAGTGATCGTTGTGAGGTCCTCAACCAGCTGATGGATCAACGGAGAGAATTTTTGACATTTCTCACATTTTAGCACGTACTGGGTGGTGTCTTTCTGTATGTAGGGCCACCAATAACCTTGTGAAATAGCTCGGTGAGTGATAGAACTGCCACTGATATGGCTTCCACATATCCTTTTATGAATTTCAAACAAAATGGAATGCACTTTGTCAAGATAAACACAATATAAATAGGTACCAGTAAAAGACCTTCTATAGAGCTCCTTGGTAGGGGAGAGCCAGTACTTCAGAGATTTGTATTTGATTTTTCTGGCCTCATTCTTGTCCTCAGGGAGTATGTCTTTGTCCAAGTAGGAGATGATTGGGTCCATCTAGGAGGGCCCCAATTGTTCAATGGTCAGGGCTTGCTCTTCTTCTTGAAATATGCTCGGGCTAGGGTCTTCATGTGGATTGTTCTCTTCGACCCTAACTTCAAAGCTATGGCGAGTGTAGCCAAGGCGTCGGCGTGAGTGTTGCTATCATGGCCGATTTGGAGGAGCTTGAACTTGTTGAATTTTGCCAGCAATTCCCTTGCTTTTGCGAGATATTGCGCCATTGTCTTTCTTTGCTATGTATTCTCCGGTGATCTGGTTCACTACCAGTTGGGAATTTGAGTAGATCACGATTTTAGCGATTTGGAGATCAATAGCTCAGCGCAACCCTGTGAGCAAGGCCTTATATTCTGACTTATTATTTGAAGTAGTGAATTCCAGCTTAATGGTCTGCTCTAGTGTCGTATCGTCTGGCGTGATGAAGAATAACCCTGAACCTGCCCCCGGGGCATTGGATGCGCCGTCTACAAACAGCTTCCAGTGATCAGCTTTCTCCCAAAGCTCTGAGGAGAGTTCATCATGTTACGCATCGGGAATCGGGATTGGATTGGTTTCCTGTGAAATTTCAATAGAAAATTCGGCAATAAAATCAGCTAGTATCTGGCCTTTAATTGTCGTTCGTGGTTGGAACTTGATGTCAAATTCTCCCAACTCCACGGCCCACTTAGCCACTCTGCTGGAGAAGTCGTTCCTTCTCAAGAGTGGTTTTAACTGGTGGTCCGTGAGCACGTTGATGGTGTGAGCCCGGAAGTAGTGCACCAATTTGCGCGACGCTACTATCAATGCAATGGCCAACTTTTCTAATGGTAGATATCTGCTTTCGGCCCCCGGGAAAGTCTTGCTAACATAGTAGATAGGTTGTTGCTACCGATCTTGCTGTCGAAGTAACACGACACTAACCGCATGCTTCGACACTACGAGATAAAGGAAGAGCTCTTCATGTTTTAATGGGGTGGAGAGGAGGGGAGGCTGGCTCAAGTATTTCTTTAAATCTACCAAGGCTTGATTGCACTCCTGGGTCCACCTGAATCGCTCCTTCTTTTTGAGAAGTTGGAAGAATGGTCTGCACTTGTTTAAAGATCGGCTAATGAATCTGTTGAGTGCTGCTGCCATGCTTGTCAACTTCTGTACTTCTTTCATATTCCTTGGAGCCTGGACATTCTGGATGGCACTGACCTACTGCAGGTCTACTTCAATACCCCGGTGTGTAACCAAGAATCCCAAGAATTTCCCCGAGCTAACCCCCAACACACATTTGGAGGCATTAAGCCTCATTTTGTACTGCTTCAGGATGTTAAATACTGCTGTCAGGTTCTCTAGATGGTGACTGTTGAGCTTACTTTTGACCACCATGTCATCGATGTACATTTCTACGGTGCTGCCGTTGTGGCGTTTGAACATTTTGGTGACCAGACGCTGATAGGTGGCCCCGGCATTCTTAAATCCAAAGGGCATTACCTTGTAACAAAAGATACCCTTTGGAGTGATAAAGGCGGTCTTCTCTTGGTCATCTTCATGGAGTGAGATCTGGTGATACCCACAATAAGTATCCAGGAAGCTCATTCTCTCGAAGCCAGTCGTGGCATCCACCAGTTGGTCGATCTTAGGCAGGGAGAAAGGGTCCTTAGGGCATACTTTGTTAAGATCGGTGAAATCAACACAGACTCTCCATTTGCCGTCTTTTTGCTTCACAATGACTATGTTTGATAGCCGACGGGGGTAATAGACTTCTTTAATTGCACTAGCATCAAGGAGCCTTTCGACTTCTTCTATGACGGCATCTGCATGTTGCGTAGCTGCTCTCTTTCCCTTCTGGACCACAGGTCGGCACTGAGGGTCTATGCTTAATCTGTGGTAGGTGATCTTCGTGTCTATTCCAAGCATGTCGTAAGGCGTCCAAGCAAAGATTTCGATATAGCTCATTAGGAGCTCAATCAATGAATTGTCTTTGGTTTGGGATAGGGAAGCACTGATCACAAAGTACTTCTTCTTCTGTCGATCTATGTAGATTTTTGCAGGTCTTTGACGGCTTTCTTCTCTGGTACCTGTCTAACGTCATCAATCGTGGGTGTATCCTCGTGAAACTTCATCATTTATACTTTACCCGCTTTTGCTTTCATGGCACATGCTATAAGGAAGCAGTGCTTTGCTGCAACTTGGTCCCCTCTTATCTCTTGCACTCCCTCTAGAGAGGGGAAACGAATTAGCTGGTGGTAGGAAGATGGGATAGCCTTCATGCGATGCAACCATGTTCGGCCCATGATTACATTATATGGGGATGGCACGTTAACCACCAGGAATTCTGTCTGTAGGGTAATCCCTCCCGCAGCCACAGGGATGGTTACCTTCCCAAGTGGCCAAACTGGGTTGGAGCTAAACCCGATCAATGGGTTAAGCGAGGGCTGGAGGTCAGCGTCCTTCAGTTTCAGCTTCTTGAAGAGGTCGTAGTATATAACCTCGGAGGAGTTCCCCTAGTCAATGTGCAGCCTCTTCATGTCATAACCTGCCAGGCACAGAGTCACAACGAGTGCATCATTGTGGGGGTTTGAACTCCCGCGAGATCTTCATCAGTAAAAGTTATGGGCAGTATCACTGATGACCTTGACTTTTTTTAGAGGAGGTATCTGCAATACCTCCCTCAAGTGCTCGGACTTTTGAATATCGGCCCGTTATCTATGCCGGTCAATAGCTTCGGGTTTTGTCGATTCGTGTAGCACGTTGATCACTAGGACCAATTCAGCTTCATCTTCTTTTTTTTTGGGGGGGGGGGGGGGGGGGGGGGGGGGGCGGCTTCAGCCTAGACTACTTGGCCTCCCGTTTCGTTTTTTCCCCCTCGGTGGCATGGACTCCTCTTCTCCCTAAAAGGTTGGTACTCATGTTTACTTGGACCTTCCCATAGACGGCACCAATTAGAAGTGGGATTTCTGGGAAGACCTGGCCGATTACTCAAACCAATATCAGTGAGTTTCCAACCTGTTGTAAGGAGACAAAGAAGTTAGAATGGGTTGACCATTTTTGGGCCGATCACACTCCGACAATCAAGTTAGCAATCTTAACCAAAGCTTGAACGAGAAATAAATTCACCATGCTTGCGCTTGACTGACCAGATGTAAGCATGGCGTCGTGTGCTGTATCTCCTTCTGTTTCACATTAAATGCGGTCGATAGAGCGTTAAATGCCTTAAAATCTCTGACTCAGGTGATCTGGCTTGGGGCCGGATAATCTTTCTATTTGGACTGACCTAGAGTGTGGACTTGAGTTACCCTGATAAAGTTTGGGCTGCTACTGGCCCGCATGATTCCTCTTTATATTCGTTGGGCCCACCCTTTTGCGCTGGGCTGGGGTTTCTTGACCCACAAAACCCAAATTCGAATTATGAATGGAACTTTTTTCTACCTTATAACCTACTAGTTTTTATGCATGCTTATACATATGTCGTGATTAATTATAAATTACTTAGGATCTGTCGTTTTTAGGCCGACTTGCTCAATTTATGTAAAATCAAGGCTTTATACTTCGTTTTTTATTTTGTCATTCATTGGTCAGCTTGTCTAACTTAGATAGGACCACATTTTACCACAGGTTTTTATTTTGGTATTCACTGGCCGACCTACCTCACTTGGACAGAAACAAGTTTTTATACTTGTTTCATTGCAATTACAGCGCGTTTGAAGTAGCATTAATCAGTGTACTCGCCGATCATGGCCTTTCGTGAAGTGATGACATACACGTGTTAGATTACAGAGGCGAATACAGAAATTGAGATCTATCTAGTGCAGTGCCCCTAAATGACTGTTCATATTAGAAAGTAATAGTTAGATCTCTGCCAAGTGTCATCACGTGTCCAAATTTTTACTGCCAAGCTTGAAACATTCTCTCGGCAAATACAAATTCAACTTTTTCACCACAGTAGAGAAGCTGAAATTGGGTCGGGTTACCCACCAACGAAAAAGGGAATGGGCTGCAGGCTTCCACTTCGCTTTTAAATTTTCCTGTTTTCAGTGAAAACACAACAATGAGAAGTTCAAGAACACCATCATTTCTTAAAACTGGGATGTTTTCACCAAAATTCCTGCAAGAAATTTTAAAAAACAATTTGGCAAACAAAAATTTCATATTAGTTTTCGGTTTGTGTGTTTGTGAGAAGACAAAAAACATTTTTTAAAAATAAAACCAAATGCACAAAATCTTCAGTTTGAACTTGATAAGGGAAAATTTGCAGGACCTGATTGGATACAAATTGGGACAATCACAACTGAGTTTTGCTAACAAAATGCAGGTCCTTAGGAGTGGTCCATCATTAGTTTAGTACCAGGATTGTCCCAATGGTCTACACATGCTAGGTGAAGCTGGTTCCCACCCCACCCAATTTTCTCAGGCATATAAAAGAAAAAATTGGGGCCAGAAAATAATGGGTCAAAACCCATCAATGACTAGTTTTACCATGTAAGTTATATAAACATATAATTCTACAAACCCAGCTTGTATGACAAAGAAAGAGCTTCCCCAGAATCAAATATTCTTCTGTTCCTCTTTGTAACGAAATTTTTACAAAAACAACTCTGAAACAATTGCATTGTACAGAAGACAGACTTCAAGCAATGCCTAATCATCTAACCTCAGTTGTGAGTGATGACAATGCAGCTTGGACCAGATTTTCCAATCTGCTTCGCAAATGAGAAATGGTATTTACCAATGGTTCACCAAAGCCCACATCCTGACAAGTGCCCTCATCACCTTGTAGTACTTGAAGCTGCCTTTCCAAATAAATTCTAAGACTGGCCTCTGCCATGTTAATTAAACTGAGAGAAGCATTAGTGTGCATGAATTTTGTAACAAGAAATCCTGCTAGAACCTGCTGGTCTGCCTTCACAAGCTCTGATACAAAACATGGGAAGAGAATTCTCTAAAAAGAACCAAGAAGTCTTTCTCCTGGCTTTGATGTTCCTTTCTCCCCTTATGTTTGAGGCTCGATAACTGGGCTTCCTGATACTGGCGGGAGAAATTCCCAACCATATAGCAAAGAAAAGAGAAGGTGGTACCGTAGGAAGACCTGGAGATGATTGTTGATACGAGGCCAGAAGATAATACAAGAATAAAAAACTCATGGTCCTTGCCAATCATGTCTGCTGTGCCTCCCCGCTTTAGCTTGTCCTCGACTGCATCCAAACACTGCAGCTGTATTGCTTCATAAGGGAATAACAGTGCCAGCTTTAGAGCTACAAAGCAATCCATTCCAAGTAAGATTTGGCTTAGGCTATGGGCACCAACTTGATCACGCAATACTCCATTAGATTTTACTATGGATTGGTCAATCAGTTTAAATATGTCTCCAAATCGAGACAGCATTACCAGTTTTTTGAAGATCTCCAGCCAACACACGTGTAAAGGATGAACTAAAAGAGAGTCGTCTTTCTTGATTTCTTTTGCAACAGGTTCTTCCTGGAAGCTTTCCCATCCCTCAACCCAATCATCATTGCTCCAATCATTTGCAGCATCAGCTGCTTCCACAGAATCTGCCTCGTCTCCCCTAATAGTGTAGAGACCCTCCCACTCTGCCAAAACAGATAGCAAAGCATCAAACTGGCGTTCAGAAGTAGCATCTCCACATAATCTTGAGAAACAAGAAACTGCTGAATCCACAGTTAAAAGATCTTCAGGGCAAATTTCTATGCTCGGTGAGATGGCTCCAACAAGCTGTGACGATTTCAGTGCAACCAAAGCTGGGAAGAAAACGAACAATTTTTCAATAGCTTTATAGGCATATCTTTTCCTAATGAAACAATCACCTTCTAATACAAAGCCTTGGCTTTCTAATAATGTATATAGGTCTCACTCTCCATGTTTTCTATACAAGATTGAATAACCAAAGAAAAAACTTGCTGATATAAAAATGAGACCTAGATCTGAAACACAGATCTCAAATTTGGCATATAATTCATATACATAGAAATTCAGACCCCACGACTAGATATGCATTGCCTAAAGTTTTTCCAGCAATTACCAGCATTATCTAATGACTCTGAACTGATGTCGAATCACTTTCTGGAAGTTCTTCACAATTTCAAAGGAACAAACAAAATCAAGGATGAGAAGTTATCTGATCATTGTGTTGTGTTACTACATGGAACTTGTTGATGGGACCATTAATTTTCTGGTTCTGACCTAACAATCGCATGCATACAGAATGTAATTTCAGACATCAGACTATCCGAGCTCAAGACTTTCGCAGAAAATATTGTCGCGAATTCATGCATAGAGAAAGAAACCAAGAAGAACGAGAACAGAAAACAAAAAGAAATAAAGTGCAAAACAGTACCAGTGCTACCATTATATGTCACTGGGACACTAACATGGCCACCAACTACAGCAAGCAAAGAAATTTCAGGATGGCAATTCAAGCAGAAGACATTTTTAGGAAACTCCTTTAAAGTTGAACCATTATTTGGCGTGCGTGCAGATAAAATAGAGGCACTTGGATCCTGACTGATATCAACTTCATGAATGGAACGATCTGATGTAAGAACATTGAAGCTACACCTGTGAAAGAATTTTATCCACTCAAAAGAGCCATCAAAGAACTAATCAAACAAAGAGATGAGAATAAGTAGTCATAAACAAAGACCTTTCAGTCAACACATTTTATGCAGGGGTAATATGAAGACTTACAAGCAAGATTTGTTCATATCAGAATCCTCATGTGCTATAAAGCCTATTATTGGTAAAGGCACTTTTGAATCTCTTCTTGTAATTCTGGTTATCTCTTCACCATTGGCTTTTATAAAATACAGAACATCGGAATCATCAGCAACTCCAAAAACATCATGAGATTCTGACCAAATTCCGAAAGTAAAGGTGCCAAGGCTGCTACCTGATTGCACGGAACAGAGGTTACAATAATGTTAGAGATGAATGAAATGCAGGAGACCATGAGATGGCCAGTGATATTCAATTGACCATGTGTTCATCTTTCAACAATTTGATTTCTAACAGGGCTACATCAAGGGGTGATTGAAATTCCCAGCCCTAATAGACCGGCAAGAACAAATGTCGATGAGTCTTGAAAGAAGTGTCATGGTATGTTTCAGAAAGTAGTAGTATCCAAGAATATAAGGCGTCACCAAGGACAGGCATGATAAAGATGTAACTGGCTGGAGTTGGAGAAGAGATAAACAGATTCCGATAACAACGAACTGGTTGCATTGGATATGGATGCACTGACCGGGGATGTATTGATGGAGGAGCAACACTAAATGTTGTTTGTTTGGGACAAGTTAACCTTGACAGAACACCACAAGGGAAGGTAACTGGTAAGCTAAAACAATGAATATATACTATAGAATATGAGTTTTTGCTTGGGGTTTTGTGTGTGTTTGGGTTTTTTTTTTTTTTTTTTGGGGCCCACAGGGGTTTTGGCAGTACACTACATGGACACCCAGAGAGAGAGAGAGAGAGAGAGAAACTCCACAAGATTCAGGACATATCAAATGGAATTTTAGTAAAATAGGACTGCAAGCAAGAAAATAATTAAATACATGACCTAGAGCAAGAGATACCAATAATGGCCATTTTTTCGGGAGAGAGACAGAGAGAGAGGAAGTAAGTCTCCACATATTAATGACATATTGTCACTTCAATTTTTGCAATCTGCCCATGATTGTCAATTCAACTTTCTGATGCCTGGAATTCTCAGTTGATACCATAAGATAGTACTACAATTTGATGCTAGATACAAAAGCATGCCAATTCTTCTTTATCACTTTGTAGTAGCCTAGTATCCCAGGTAGAATTATATCAATATTGGACTCGTACAAGTGTAAAACTCCTACAGCTCATCACATATACAAGTTGTCTGACACAACTACCATGATAATCTAAAGCTATAATTTTATTTATATCTTGAGTTTGTTCCACTTTAGTACCCTGAGGTAGTTTAGGCAGCTCCTTATTATGGATTAAAGGAAGAAGGATTGTGACTCCCTTCAAAAAGAATAAGGGAGGAAAGAGAAAGAAAAAGGTTGGATTCAACATTTAGACAAGATATGAATACTACAAACAAAATAGCAACTTTGTTATCATTAGTGCTCCACAAATATTCTTAGTAGTGTATAAAAGAAATAATATGTAGCACATTTAAAGGTGAAAATGCTAGAATCTGTCCAAACCGGAGCTACAGAGGTGTACAGTTCACACACATCTTATCAACAAGCGTCTAACATGCCAAACATCAGAAAAGATATGTATTTCAAATGCCAAAGGTGAAGTTACATCCAAAACTATAAACTTCAAAAACATTAAAAAAAAAAGGAAAAGAAAAGAAAATCTAAATGAAATAACTAATCCTCTAGTGCCACTACACCAAGAACCTTTCTTCAGAGACCCCACCCAAACTCATCCCTCCCCCCCGAGGGGCCGGGTCTAACATGCTAAACATCAGACAAGAAATGTATTTCAAATGCCAAAGGTGAAGTTACATCCATAAATATAAACTTCAAAAAATAAATTAAAAAAAAAAGCTAAAAGAAATAACTAATCCTCTAGTGCCACTACACCACAATACACCCCAGAATAAAAAAAGAACCTTTCTTCAGAGACCCCACCCAAACCCCCCCTCCCCCCGCAAGAAAAAAAAACACAAGAACCACACACACACACACACACACACACACACAAAAAATCCCCAAATAAATAAATCAAAGAAGCTCCAAGTTTGCAATCGGAACAAACTGATGACCACCATCTTGAAATAAAACCTTCTAGTAGAAGCATGCAAGATATGATTCAAAGTGTACCATTGTGGCACAATATTTTTATGCATGCTTTTATTCCTGAATTCCATGAAATAAACAAGTGAATCGTACCAGTGAAAAAGCCACATGGGTCCTGGTAATCATCATCCTTCTGAAAGATTGTTATTTGATTTCCCACCGCTATAGCCACACATTCACCCCTTGCAGAGACAAACAAAGATATCCATTTCCTTAGTTTTCTTGGATGCCTATGTCCACTCCATTTTTCTTTAAGTTGACTAACACCTTCATGGAATTTGGAAATAACAAAACAGAAACTACATCAGCAATATATGGTTTGCCAAGATACAACCAATTCCTAAAGGCACAACTACCAATATGGTAATATCCAATAAAGAAAGACACAAGGAACATCATAGATCATTTTGGCTGGGATAAACTCCCCCCCAACAAAACAAAAAAAAAAAAACAAAAAGCCAAAATTTATTATTCCCACCAAATGTTTAACAGGAATAGATATAACAGACAATTGTATGATTAATGACCAGTTAGAAGTACTACAGATCTTCAAAATGTGGATGATATCTAACTACAGGCTATACCGTGTATAAGCATAATTAGCTGCCTTCAAGAACAACTGGAAGCCTTCTTCTACAATTTTTTTTTCTCAGAAAGTAGTAGAACACAGAATAAAAAAAGATGATATCCATCGTGCAAGTAATTTAATAAAGAAAAAGTTTATGCCCCCAACTCCATCTTACCATAATACTCTAATACCCTCGCTACGTTGAATTTAGCGATTCAATGCGATCCCAAACTTTTTTCTTATTTATTTATTTAACGGTCACCTAACAAGGAAAAAACATCAAATATAGTGAATGAAAATATAGGGAGAATAGAATTTTGGCGTAACAATATGCAAAAAATGGATCATAATACTCCTAGAATGTGTTTTTAGATGATTAATTTGAGAAAACATATCCTATATTTATTAAATGTCTAGCTATAAAAGAAAATTATTCTAGAAATACCTTAATTCTGATAGTATAATCAATACAAGTTTACCCTAGCGTACTATATTTTAGAACATATGGCATACCATGTTCACATTCTTGTTCCTGTTTCTATTCCACGTACCTAAATGATCCGGGTTTTAGGTAACATAACCCTAACTTCTTTTTGCATCCACACTAACTCCTTAATGAATATATTATGATCAAAAGAACCAATATTGCTAATCATATAAGCTGACAGAAATGTTTCTCTAGTAAATCTGAACATAGAAGAGATCAGGATATTAAAATCATTGCCCCCTGTTCTCCATATACATTTACATGTTGAGATAAGCAAACCCAGCCTTCCTAATTAGACAATATTGATTAATCTACATCTTGCTTAAACGAATCCATTTGTCTCAACCATAAGTTAACATCATTGTCTCATAAGTGTGAATTTAGAAAATAGAACTGAAAATGACCTACACGAATTATGAGTCAAAATGCCAAAGCGCTCAATGCTCAATGTCACATTACACATACATATATGTGCCTACATGTACAGACAACTACATAAACATATCTATTCAGTTATGTACGTATACATTTATACACAATTCCAACGAATTTTACTTCTGCAGATACTTGATAAAATAAAAACTAAATGTACCACGAGTGGAAAGCAATGAGAGAAGACTCCCTTTGACACCTTGATTTACCTGAATTATGCACATAATGAAATTGAAAAATTAGTTTAAAATCAGAAGAAGCTTCAAATTTAGTAAACGTAAAGAGTTAAATAAATACAAACATACATATATATAGAGAGGGAGAGAGAAAGACCTGTTGATGTTGGGGAGGGTAATTGGGAGAGTAGGGCCTGGAAGCGTGATAACGTGACTCGTAGAGAACTTCTCGCACGCCTTCTTCCATGCACACCAACAACTAAATCTGTATCGTTACCTAAGATCTCCAACCCTAGACCTCAAATACCAAGAGAAACGCACGAAAGTCTTTGTAAAACATCCGAGAGAGAAACGAGAGTAAACCGTAAAAGAGAGAGTAACCGGTTCAGGACTTCTGAGAGGTGACCCATTCGACCATCGATGGCTCGACCGCTCTCTGGTTTGCCGTTAACTCGTTAAGCCGTCAAGCTAAATGATTTGTTTGGGGCCGGAGAAATTTTGGCAGAACGAAGTTCGAAAACCCCAGATGTAAAATGAGCTGTTTGGCTTGCGCGCGAGTCTTGCAAATTTGAGGCACAACCCCAATCAGTACCCTCTCTTTGTTTACGAAGAGCTGACATCCGAAGGAATTCACGGGATTTGTGCTATGGTTAAGAATGGAATGAAACAAAATAGAATGAAACAGTGATTCTCACTTTTATTTTTATTTTCATATTTAGTATTAATATTTAAAGTTGGAATAGACATTTATATATAATGATCATTTTCATATTTTATTAGAATGATCATTCCCTATTTTAAGAGTAAAAATAATACAAAACTTGGTAAGATTTTTATTGTCAAATATCTTTTTAAAAAAATAAAATACGTTTGGTAATTATTTTTTTAATTTTAAAAATTAAAAAAGTTGAAATTTTAAAAATTGAAAAATCTCACCATCACCACCGTCACTAACCACAACCACCATTTACCGTCGGCCACAACCACCCAGCATTCACTGCCACCGTTATCACCTGTCGCCACCACCATCACTGCCGCCCAACTCTCACCGCTACCATAGCGCCACCACCACCGCTCGCCATCACCAACACCACCGCTCACCGTCGCCATTACCATCACACACCACCCACTGCCACCACGATCACAAATGCTCAATAATATTTAATAAATAATATATGATACTTCTAATATTCTGTATATAGCATAATATTAAATTTTCATATTAGACACTAAAATTTCATTTCATTCTATTCTAGCATTGTTCATTGGTCTTACCAAACAAGGTTTATTTTCATTCTCATTCCACTCTCATTCCTATTCCATTTACTTTCATTCACTTGTACCAAATATAGCCTTAGAACCATGTAACATTAAAACGTCAAGTTTATTAATTAAAAGTATTTATAGAGTAAAACAAACACTTCAATTCTTAAATTAGGAGTTCAATTTCGAGTGCAGTTAGTGTCTACCCGCCACTTGAGCCTTAATTGTGTTACTTGCCATGTTTCATGCCATTCCGTATCCGTTTGTAGATTTTAGAACTATAAAACCATCTCGCCATCTTCAAAACTGCTTCATTTATGCTATGATTAGATTTTGGAATTTTAAGGAAAAAATGAAAAATAAAATAAAATTAAAGGTAACCAAATAAGAAAAGAGATTTTTTTGAAAAATACTTATCTGTTTTCTTTAAAATTTTATAATTTAATCAAATAAAGGAAAATTTTCAATTTGTCCTTTTTAACTAGCGTTTTTTTCTCTATAAATCCAAAAAACAAACATAGCTTATATATCTAATACTATATTTGAGATGAAAAATGGAGTCCATAATTTCATTTTTCACTATTTTTCACTCTTAAATACAAGTGAGCAGGTGTCACATGCATATATTAATGTGTGTCTTACTGTTTGATGTCAACAAGTGAGAAAATGAGGTAAGAAATGAAATTATTTATGATATTTCTTTGGGAGAGACAACGAGAAATGAAAAGGCCCAAATTTTTTAGGTTCAACTCATACCTTCTTTCAACCAAAGTTATGATAGAATGTGTTAAGGTGGAGAGAAATATATTAGTCTTAGTAGCCTTACAGGCAAACTGAGCGCCCCAAATTCTAGCCAATTATGTTTACTTTTGACCTTGTCCAGGTACTTAATGTTTATTAATCTTCCTTCTATTTTATTTTTTTCTTATAACTCAATTATCGCCACATCCACAATCGTAGGTCCAATTGATTATTTTGATGTTGCATGAATGGCTAAGGTCACCATTTCATGGTAAATTAGATCCGATTTGATGTAATAGATGAATTCTTTATATCTCAATGACAATTGATGATCTTGCATGTTGGCCAAGCTTTTGACTAGTAATGCCCATAAGAGCTGGGGTCCTCTTACCGCATAACAAAAAAATGAACGATTTCGTGTCACTTTTAAGCACAGAATTTGACAAGCCATTTTGGACTAATGGAATCACCAAATGTGCCTTTAACTCTTGTGCTTGCAGGGTTTTATGGATGTCCACCCTCAAAAAATTCATGAAATTTGAAAATCGAAATTGTTCTTTTGTTTGTTTTAATTGAGAGGCATAATTAGTAACTTATTGGTACATATAAGAACACGAAACAAGGAACCACACGAGATAACTTGTGTTGCCAGCTTGAACTCTTGATCTCATACAGAAGTCATGGCCGATGCCCTCTTATACCCTTCCAACACCACTACCTAATATAATACACGAAGCTAGCAGAGTGACACACGCCAGCCCGCAGAATAGGCAAATGGCCGTATATGGCACTTGCCAACGCTTGACAAGCTCTGCCAAAGCACACTCGACATGTTTGTATGCAAAGACAAACACAAAAGTTAGAAATCCGTGGGCAACAGGTAGGCAACACTAGCAACAATGTAGGCAACGAGCAACAACTTTATAGCAACGAAAAGAGACATTTTATTGACAATTGCAAGCTATTACAAGCATCAAAGTATGCTATTACAATAGGCAAACAATGTCCTAGAAGTAAGGCATAAAAGCTAGCAAGGTGGTCCGGAGCATACCGTGCTCTTCCCCCTTATATATGCTTTTTTAGCCATTTACAACTTTGCACAAGGAAACATAGTATGTGTGCGAGGAGTCATAATTGACCCTCATTTATTCTACAAGCCAAAATAAAGGAAAAGCTTTCATGCATTTCAAAGTTTACATTGAAAGCTTTTCAACAAAAAAAACCTTGCTCAAAAAGCCCTCCGGACGACAAAGTTATGTGAATGCCAAAATTGCACAAAAGGTGTCACTGTGTGAAAATCTGGCATACACTGGCAGGGCCGAAGTGAGGTTAACCCACCCCAATCTAGGCGCGGTTGTGGTGCGTGCGAAGTGAGGTTAAACCGCCCCTCTTCTCGGTGCTAGTAAGGTCAACGCGTGCACGCGGCAAGGCTATTGGGCATGCGCATGGGCACACGGTCTAGGTGCGGGGCTGCCAAAGTGAGGTTATCCCGCCCCTTATTCTCGGCCAAAGTGAGGTTATTCCGGGCCAACCTGGCTGCTTGGCTAAGCACTTGGCTGGGCACTTGGGCATCCGTGGGGCACTCTTGGGCAACCCTTGGCGCTTTGCTTGGCACTTGTCCCAAACATGTTTGTACACCCTTAGGCATCTTGAAAGCACACTTTGCATCCCATATAGCTTTGAGAGAAGCTATGTACAATGAGGCAAGGGATTGACTAGAAGTGCAACCCTTGACATAGAGCCATGCATGTGCGGAATCTAAAGATGCCTTGGAGTTGCTTGGCGCAGAGCGACAAAAGGAGCTGCTTGAACTTTCGTTTAATTGTTTGTCTATTACACCTATTCACATCCCTTTCAGTGAAAACCTTCTTTACAATTGTTTACTTCTACATTTTTTTCTTGGTGATATTGGAATTCTCAAATCAAAACTACCAAACATGTCTGTTTGCAATGACATTCTTCAATTCAGCAGTTAATAAACTTCCTACTTGTGGGGAATAAGATCAACAAAATATGCATTGCAGTAACCTTCCTGAATAAGCATGAATGGTAAAAATGAAGCAACCTTGACACACACAAGAGCATGGTTTTTTCATTGAATACTGTGCAATGGCCTCGTTTTCACCTTCTAAGCATTAACAATAAGCTTAGCATCAGCTTCACAGAGAAGCATGGTTCTTCTCAATGGCGATATTAAGCCACCAGAGCAATGCATATCCCCAAGTTGGGAACGTTTTATCCTTTTAGCCTGATTCTCTCAGATAAGAGGTTGACAAAGACAAATATTTTGATCAGAATCTTACTCCAAATACTTTGACCTTGGTAACAACTTGATGAGTTTATTGCAACATATATAGAGCCTTGAGTTATATAATAAGATGAGGAATGAGTAGGAACATAACACCATCCAAGTTTTCTCTGCTTCTAACATCTTTCTCTCTCTCTCTCTCTCTCTCTCTCTCTCTCTCTCTCTCTCTCTCTCTCTCTCTCTCGTTCGAACTACTTCCAATTTTTTTGCTCATATGCGTAGGAGTAAACTAATGTTTGATATGTCTGGCTCAGCCTCCCTCATGCTTTATTGTGTGTTGTCCTATGGGTGATAAACCCATGACACAACTATATTTCAGCACATGATAGAGAAAGAGCAAGTTTATGATTTTCTTAATGCCTCAAAATGGAATATGAGGAGATTTGGGTACAAGTCTTAGGCCGCTACCCTTGTCTCACTGTGAGAGAGGCATATGCATGTGTTTAGCAAGAGGAGAGCAGATGTAGTGCTATGGTGCATACTCCTAATTAGGATTGCTTTGCTTTAGCTATTACTTCAACTCCACGAGATGGAAAACTGAGTCAAAGTTTGAAGAGAAGGATAAAGTTGTTAATCGTGACCAGTCGAAGTGTATTTTTGTGAAAAAGATCATCATGATAAGGAGCACTACTAGAAGTTGATTGGTCGCCCTTTCCCACGCCCTCGGTGATGCTGTGCATTCTCAAGCCCATATCTTCTTTATGACTTCTGTGAACATCTCTGTTCATACTTTTGCTCTTTCTCAGGATGAGATGCATACTCTTACGCGTTTGATGGCTAGACTTGACATTTCATCCACCACAACTTGTTATTGTCTTTCCATTAATAAAAGAAGTACTTGTCCCTTTATGACTATTCGTTCTAATGTGTGGGGGCCCTCTTGTGTCGTTTCTAGTTCTAGTTATAGTTGGTTTGTCATTTTCATTAATTGTCATTCCTGTGTTACTTGGGTTTATTTGCTTCGAACCAAAAGTGAGGTCTTTTCTTGCTTTGTAACTTTTCATAAAGTGGTGACTACTCAATTTAGTACCTCTATCAAAATACTCCAGAGTGATAATGGGATTGAATACATTGATGGAGCATTTCGGGCATATCTTGAGGAGAATGGTATTCTTTATCAAACAAGTTGTGTTAGCACTCCTGAACAAAATGGAGTAGTTGAGCATAAAAATTAACATGGACTTGATGTTGCCCGTGCTCTTATATTTACTATGAATGTCCCTAAATCCTATTTAGGGTGATGCTATTCTTGGCCTACCTTATTAATCGAATGCCTTTTAGTGTTCTCTAGTTTAAAATTACTAACTTCTTCTTGAGACTATTTTTCCTTCCTCTCTTTTGCCAAGGTTTTTGGTTGTGTTTGTTTTGTTTATGTTCATAAACATTCTTGTGGAAAACTTGATCTCAAGGCTATAAAATGTGTCTTTATTGGTTCCTCTGGTACTTAAAATGGGATACAAATCTTATGATTCTCAATCCCACAGAGTGTATGTTACTAAAGATGTCACATTTCTTGAACATGAGTCATTCTTTGGTTCCTCTTAGACATCTCTTCAAGGGAGTCGTACTGAGGAAGAGATGTTAACGTATAATCATCAGGAGCTAAGAATTTAGCACTTAAGAGGCACTCGATTTCTTTTTTCCCTTTTGTTGTGATCTCAAGAGACATCTACCTGGGCTGGGCGATTGCTTGTAAGGTTTGAAGCCTTGCTTGATCGGTAACTGGTGCTCGACTAGATTCCTGTCAAGGCCAGGCATTTCTACAGAACAAAGTATGAACGTCTAAGAAGTTGCAAAGGGATTTCCCAACAAAGAGAATCATTTTATCTTGAGATTAAGGAATAGAGGACGTGAGGATAACAGGTAAGGAATCTGTAGCAGCCTTGAGATTAAAAGAGAATCATTTTATCTTTCCTCTCAAGTACTGCAACAGTTCGGTCTAATTATAGGCTCTTCTTTTTTATTCCTACTTAGAGAGCTAATATTTGTGTTAAGGGGGAGGAAGTGTGTACTGGGGAAGAACATGAGATTGGTGGGTGTTTGGATATAATTGATCTTAAGACCTATTCACGATGCCTGAAACAATAGACTATCCATGTGCCACTAAGCCAATCACCATCCTCAACTCTAGTTGCAGCTTCTCTTACAGGTTCTTCAGGCAATGGGTCTCCTATTGTTGCAGAGGTTGATGATTCTAACCTCCCCCTTGCTCTTAGAAAGGGAGTTAAGGCTTGCACTCAACATCCCATGTCTAAGTTTGTTTCATTTATCTCATTGTCTTTATTATATCGTGTCTTTGTTTCATCCTTGTCTTCTTTTGTTCTCTTTTGTAGGGTTGGAAGAAAGCTCTTACAGACCCTAAGTGGGAAGAGGCTATGGTAGAGGGGATGAAATGCTTAAGTAGTTTCTCTTCTAGTTGGGAAGAAACCAATGGGTTATAAGTGAGTTTTCACTATCAAATAGAATGCAGATGGAATAATTAAGAGATACGAAGCTAGACTTGTTGCTAAAGGATCTACTAAGACGTATGGCATTGACTATCAGGAGATGTTTGCTCCAATGGCAAAGATGAATTTCATTCGTACTCTTCTTTCTTGTGCAGCTAACCTAGGTTGGCTTCTACAACAACTTGATATGAAGAATGCATTTCTTCATGGTGATTTGGAGGAAGAACTATACATGAATATTCGATCAGGGTTCTCCTCTCATGCAACGCTAGGGAAGGTTTGTCAATTGAAGAAGGCTCTTTATGGGTTAAAACAATCTCCTAGAGTTTGGTTTGGCCAATTTCTTAAGGTTATGTTGGGATTTGGATATAAGCAAAGTTATGCAGAACATACTACGTTCATCAAATGAGACGGTGACAAGATCACTGCTCTTGTTGTGTAAGTGGATGACATAGTAGTAAAAGGCAATTAAGTGGAGGAAATGTCTCACCTTAAAGCACCTTTACCAAGGAATTTGAGATTAGAGGCTTGATGGGTGATTGTTTTATAGTGAAAGGCTCTAATTCAGCCACATTTAATGTAAAAAAATAATTTTCATTAATTTTTCTTGCCTACTAGTCATTTAAAATGTGTTTTGTAGCTTCTTCAAACTATATAAAAATGCAACAGGAAAGTCATTGCTTTTTTTTTTTGAGTAAAATGGAAACAAAAATATTTGATGGTATTGTTTAATTTTGAATGCAATGGTGAATTTCGTTGGTCTTTCTATTTAAATTTTTTTTGGATTCTATATTATTTTCAAGAAACATTGCATTGAGAAGGAATTCATGATCCAAATTTTCAAGTGACTCTTCCCCAAAATTTGCATATCATGAAAAGTAGGGGACAAGTGGATTTGCTTGACGACTTTCTGACCATCCTATTTCTTTGCCTGTGATAACTAGATTATGATTCTATTTCTATTTCTGGCCATTCTAGATTATGCTTTTATGAACTCCTTTTTCTTTTCTGATATGTGGTTCAAATAAAGGTTTTTCCTTTTAGATATGTGGTTCACCAATTTGAAGTAAAATATTAAATATAAAAAATTTCAAGTTCAAAGGTCTTTCCATGAGATAATTACTCATGAGAATTGAGCACTAAACAAGACCATGGGAATGGTAAAACATACTAGGAGGAAGTCTAAATTTTAACCTTGGCCATCTCCCCTGTGCAAATACAGTGAGAGCTTAAGTCCTTCAAGGATGAACAGACTCGTCGTCCTAAAAATGGTAGGTTTTGCAACTTGGGAAACAAGAATAGGAAACTTCGTACATTCAAATTTTGAAAATGGCTTTAGACTAAAATACTTGCAGTAGTAGCTATCCTAAAGCTTTTAGATCTTGAAAGCATGTCCAAGTTGGCTTGGATGAACCATTATGAAGCAACCTGATACATAAGCAAAAACATGGGGAGCTAAGGAAAGCAATGATCTTTTTTGCCCTTGTTCCCTGTGGTTAGTAGCACTTGAATAAAAGGGCCTGTTATATTCTCTAAATAGTGAATTGGTGATTTGTGTGCTGAAAGATTCAAGAACTCTACTTTCCATGATAATCTTGATTAGCTGGTTTAGATAATATTTTCTTAGCTAGTAAACAATGCACATTGCCCATGATGTATTTCAATGGAAGAGGACATTTTTTTTTCTTCTATATTTGTTCCTTAATAACTTGCTAAATTTTCTTGGTGTAATGCCAAAGAATGGAGTTAAGGAATCTTTTAAGATAAATTCTTAAAGCATCTTGAAAATTTTCATAATTAAGGAAATTTAAAATTTTAGCCTTCTAAAGCATTCATGACAGATTCCTAGGCAAACTTGTCATATAAGAGATTCTTATAGATTTTTTATTGCTATGATTTCTACTTTGCACCATAGTTGCACGGAAACCCATTTGGGGGGCGGAAACGCGTTTCCGGGACGGGGACGAAACTCGTTTTAAAATTTTGGAGAAACGTTTCGAAAACGCCGAGGAAACGTTTTGGAAACACTGGGAAAACGTTTCGGAAACGCCGAGGAAACTCTTCGGAAACGCCGGGGGAACTCTTGGGATACTTAACGAAAACTTTTGGAAAACGTTTGAGAAACTCTTGGGAAACGTTTCGGAAATTTAAAGTGTTAATTTTTATATATATTTTTCCCTTAAGTTCTAACTAAGTATCTATGAAATTATTTACATAGGTTTCTCCTAAGTTTCCCAAATGTCTCTACTAAGTTTCCCCAAGGTCTCTACTAAGATTCCCAAAGGTCTCCACTAAGTTTCTTAAAAGTCTCCTTTGAGTTTCGAAAAAGTTTACTATTAAGTTTCCCAATCATTTCCCGCTTCCCGTTTCCCTTTATATTTTTTGGCCGCGCTTCCCGCTTTCGTTTCCCCTAACGTCTCCCGCTTCCGTTTCTCATTTCGGCAACTATGCTTTGCACTAGAATTTTAGTATTCAAGGTTACATGCTCAACATGAAGAATTGGGGAATAGGCTAAAGAGTACTAAACTCAACATAGCAAACCTTTATACTAATTATTTAAAATCTAAGAAGCATCGACATAGCATGACATGGAAACGTTAACAAAATCTTGAACCCATGGACCCGTCTCCTCCAGTTGGCCGTTTTTTGAAGTCATATCCTTGGTCAAATTGAACTCAATCATGTACTCTTTAACAGCTCGAACCCATGTTTTGATTTGGATCACTACTAAAAACAGAGCTTTTTGTGACGGGAGTATTTGCGATGGCTCGTTTGCCATGGCAAAAAGTGGTATTTGCCACGAAAAATTTGCCGTCGCAAATGCCCTCCCAAATACCACCTTTTGTGATGGCGTTTTTGTGATGGTTAATTTCCTGTAGCAAATACTAGTTTTTGCGATGGCGTTTTTACGACGACTAATTTCCCGTGGCAAATACTAATTTTTGCAACGGCATTTTTGCGATGGCTGATTTCTCATTGCAAAAAGGTTAGTATTTGCCACAGGTTTTTTGCGACGCCTATCTCTCGTTGTAAATAGGCAATGAAACAACGTCGTTTTGGTGCCAAAAATTTTCCCCCTTTTTCCATCAATCAATCGAACAAAATGCCAATGCATTTGAGAGAAGCTAGCCTTGTGCGCCTACACCAGATTTGAGAGAATAGCACCCCCCCCCCCCCCCCCTTGCGTCCTTCGACGTCAACGCCGACGTTCTCCCTCGCCGCCGTTGTCCTCCATAGGTGTCAGCAGTTCGAACAAAATGCCCAGATCCATTTGAGAGAAACCTTGTGCGCGCCTTCACCAGATCTGAGAGAACAGCCCCCCCTCCTCCTCCTCTGCTGACGCCAACGTTCTCCCTCGCCGCCATTCTCCTCCATAGGTGTCGGCAATCCAGCAGCTAACCTCCACCAACGCCTCCTCCAGCTAATTTGAGAGAACCCAGCCCCTCCTCCTCCACTAGCAACAGCCGCCGTTGCTTCCGTTGCTACTACCGCCGCTGCTGTCGCCGCCTCCTCCTCCTCCTCCTTCTATCTCTACAACCTGACCAGGTAACCCCGGCCCTGTGTCTCTCCGTACACACACACACACACACATATATATATATATACATATTTGTTTGATTTTCTTGGATCATAATAGTTCCTCATGAATTTCATCTAGGTTTTGAGTGTTCTACCTTGTTTAATTTGTATTCTTGATTAGAAATTTTACTTTCATTTTGACCTAGTTTAATTTTTTGGTTCACATGAACTTTTAGTCAATATTTTGTTTAGGAGTTGAAACTCAGCCTATTTGCCACTGGTTTAATTTGTATTCAGTTTGGGAGTCGAAAATCAACCACTTTACACTGGCCAGCGAAACCATACATACTAGCAAACAAGAAATGACAACAATTCGACTTACCATTCGATAATTATTTTTTCCAAAATTGTATAGGATGTTTTATTGTAATTTATTCATAAAGAGTATCATATATATATATATATATATATGGAAGTATAGAACTATATATAATATATACATATCAGTGGATTGCGAGGTAAGTAAGTCTTGGCACAATAGTTGCATGAAGTGAATATAATCTCATTTTATGTGTTTTTATTATTATTTTAATCTTCTAACCGAATACTAGTGGAACTTCAACTACTTAATATATGAATATCATTCTTACACTTTCAATTAATTCTCAAGTTAAACCATTTAATATTATTCTTAAGTATGTTTTGAATTCTAAAGTTCTATCAAATAAAGTGATCACTCGACAAGTAGCTGATCATTGTACGAGTTTGGTACAAAAATCGACTGACTTGAAAACTTACTTTTCTTAAGCTCAAATACTTGAAGCTCAGATTTTGAAATTATTTTTTTATTCTCAACTTCAAGTTCAAAACCATGTTTTTTTAACACTAAAAAAAAAAACTATATAGTTGAATGGATAATTGAAAAAAATTATTTTGGTTTTCAAAAATAAATTATTAAACCATCCAAATTTAATAAAAAAAATAGCTCATAATTCTGTCTCGATTTGCACAATGGATATTTTGTTGAGAGAGAGAGAGAGAGAGAGATTTAAGAAATTGTTATACAACACAAGCTTTGTTAAAGGACAAGAGTCAAATTAAACATGGTGGTCTGTGCCAAAAATTACTGAGGAGTTGCATGTGGGGATGGGGCCAAGTGCTGATCACGTGCAGTTACTCCCTTTCTACTAATGTGGTTATGATTAACCATTGAATCTTTGTCTTTGATGTCCCTCTCTCACGTGATCCCACAAACCCTTTTGATTAACCATGTTGACTCTAACATCTCCTTGGGTGGCAAGGCGCTAATACAATTCCAGTATAACATTAAAAAGTAAGCAAAAATAATTTCAAACCACAACAAAATAATCAAAGCAAGTGAGTTCAATGGAATTGTAAAGATAAAATTGGACAAATCCAGAAAAAAAAAGAACGAAAAAAAGAGAGAGAGAAATAAACGATTCAATATCATGACTCATTCAGGAGCATCTATCATCTCCTTATTTGCATTTAACTATGGCATAAAATAATCTATACATATGCTAAGACCAACATCAGATCATAACTTGTCTTTTTCCTTCTTGCGTAGTTGTCATAGTTTACTTGTAGGTACATCTAACCCACCATCACCTTTCTAACAAATTGGTTGAAACTTGAAACCCCTTAGAAATGTGTATATATCGTTTCTAGTTAGAATTTGGGGGTTTTTTTTTAGGTTGGTCAAGATTGGTGGATGTGGATATGTTAAGGCAATGGCAATGCGGTTAGGTAGGGATGCGTTTGCTTTTGGTGCATTTTTTCTATGCTAGTGGCGGAACCCAATGGTGCTTTCACACATGTTAGACATTGTTTAATTTGTATTCTTGATAAGAAATTGTAGTAAATCTGATTCGTTTATTTTTTCTTTTGGTCATTTTTGGAATGTTTGATAGTGTTTTTCTAATATGTTTTCTGGCCAAAATTTTTTTTTAGAACAATATGATTAGGGTACATGTGGTAATCAGTAATATCATTGACCTTTCAAAGATTAAAAAGAAAATAGAAAGTGTAATTTATTATTTCTTCTACTAGATGAGTAGAAGAAATGTTTTTAATGTGTTTAATATTGTTTATGATAGTTTGTTGCATGCATGCATATATATTTTGATTAACTCATCCATGCATGAGTTAGTTAAAGTATAAGCATATAACCTTAGACCTGTTTAAGAATCCACATCGGAGTTGGTGGATTCGGCTACGATGAGGTGGTTCTTGAATTGTTCATCTTTATGGCAGTTAGTGGCTTATCGCTTGATATTGTTCATCTTTGAGAGATATTTTGTGCGGCAAATCCTGTTGTTCTCTGTGTGCATACTAGATGTTTATGTATACAATACACTTCGTCTACGTCGTGTACATGGAGAACTGCGAGGAGATGCTGCCAAATTTTTCTTAGAGATGGAGGAAGTGGTTTGAGTTGCTTTATGCTATATAGGTTGTGCATTCCTGAATGGGATAAGACCACCTACCTTGTAGAGAGGAGTTGGATGAATAGGTTTCACGATGCGTGGGCATATAACTTGATTTTTCATTTATTATGGTGGAGAAGTAACTTTGTCAATATGGGCATGTACAACACTATGGACAAGAGTTTGATTGATTCTGGTGAGAGGTTATCCAGGGAATATCTAGATGGGATTCAACAATTCCTTGCATTTGCATAGAAAGATAAGGTTGAAGGTTCTGTGATATGGTGTCCTTGTAGTACTTGTTGCAATCGTTACCATAATTCACGAGAGGTTGTGTATGACCATTTTCTCAACAACGGAATGCAAAGGAACTACAAAAATTGGACACGTCATGGGGAAGCCCAGCATCCTTTGCAGCCTCAACAAGCAACTGATATGTTAATGGATTCAAACATTGGGATTGAGTCTGTAGATGATATGATTGGAATGGTACATGAGGCTATTCCACATATAGATACAACTGTTGACACTGAGGAGGGCCGGATAGGGGCAAATGTAGAAACGACAAATTATATCAAACTCTTGGAAGCTGCACATACTGAATTGTATCCGGGGTATACGAAATTTACGAAATTTTCATTCATCGTTTGACTTCTGCATATGAAGGTACTTAATCATTGGATGGATAAGTCCATATATATGTTGCTAGATTTTTTGAGAGAGGCTTTCCCTAAGGGTGTGAATCTTCTAAAGAAATACTATGAAGCTCAAAAGATAACTGACAATTTAGGATTCACTTATGAGACTTGGGATGCATGCCCTAACAGCTGTATGTTATTCAGAAATGAGGATGCCAATCTTGATAAATGTGCCATATGCAATAGTTCTAGATGGAAAAAGGAATGTGATGGTACTACCATATCCTGAGATAAGAAAAAAAAAGCCAGCAAAACAGATGAGGTATTTTCCTCTGAAGCCAAGGTTACATAGATTATTTATGTCATCCAAGATGCCCAAGTCAATGAGATGGCATGCAGAGGAATAGGTAAATGATGGTAGATTAAGGCATCCTATTGACTCGTAAGTGTGGAAACATTTTGACCACTAGAACCCAGACTTTGCCACTGATAGCTGTAATGTAAGGACTGGGCTGGCATCAGATGGATTCAACCTATTCAGGTCAATGAACATAGTCCATAACACTTGGCCAGTAGTGTTGACTCCTTACAATCTACCACCTTGGATGTGCATGAAACAACAATTTTTTATTCTCTCTGTGCTCATTGATGGCCCAAAATCCCCAGTGACAAGATCGATGTGTATATGTAGCCACTAATTGAGGAGTTGAAAGAATTGTGGAATGACGGTGTACCAACATTTGATGCATCAACGAAACAAATGTTTCAATTGCATGCATGTTTACTGTGGACAATTAGTGGCTTTCCAGGATATGCGATGTTATCAGAATGGAGTACGAAAGGTCAATTTGTTTGTCCTTGTTGCAATACAAAGACTAAATCTAAGAAATTAAAGCACGGGAAAAAGTATTGCTACATGGGACACCGTCAGTTCTTACTTGATGGTCACAAATTCCAAAGGGATAGAGTATCTTTTGATGGCGCTCGAGAAGTGGAAGGGAAACCTAAAATGTTATCCGGTTAAGAAATATTGCAATAATTAGAATCAGCAGATATTCTAACTCAATACAAGAGGGATTATCTTAAGGAAAGACACAGCGTAGTAGGTGAAAAGGATAAGCCCAGGACCAAAACACATAATTGGAAGAAGAAGAGTATATTTTGTTTAATTGCCTTATTGGAAGCACAATCTAATCAGATACAATCTCGATATGATGCATATAGAGAAGAATGTTTATGACAATATATTGTAGACAATACTGGGAGTCATGGGGAAGTCTAAGGACAATGCAAATGCTCGACGTGATCTACAATTAATGGCACTTAGAAAATCATTACACCCACAAGATAGAGGGAACAATAAAGTCTATTTACCCCCTGCACAGTTCACGATGTCCAAAACTGAGAAAGACTTGTTCTTGAAAGTATTAAAGGATGTTAGAGTGCCTGATGGACATGCATCTAATATATCCCAACATGTTCGTTTACAAGATAGAACCATTTGGGGTTTGAAGAGTCACGACAATCATGTTATGATGCAACAACTTATTCCTTTAGCTATACGGAACTCATTGCCAAAAAATATGATTCAACCCTTGATTGAATTGAGTAACTTCTTCAGACAACTGTGTTCAAAAGTCAACCGTGCAACTGACTTTCAATATAGTCAAAACCGTGTTGTTGTAACCCTTTGTCATCTTGAGAAAATATTTCCTCCAGCATTCTTTGATGTAATGGAGCACTTACTCATGCATTTAGCTGATGAAGCATTGTTAGCTGGTACAGTGTCATATCGATGTATGTACTCAATTGAGAGATAACTCCTTACCTTGAAAGAATATGTCCGTTGATCGCTCTTGAATAGTGCAATTTATATCTGCCAGTGTACGGTTGCGATGCAATAATAATATCTCGGTAAGTCCGAGGTCAATCCACAGGAAACACAAGAAATAAACTTTATGAATAAGGTCTGCAATCAAGATAAAATAATAATGAACTCAGAATCAATTAAAATTGCAGGAAAGCTTCCAAAAAGAAAATAAAAATCAATTGTTGGAGATGATTGATCTAAATTATTAAACAATAAAATTAAAATAATTTTCAAGGATGTATTCAAATATGATAAAAGGTCTTGGCAGGGTTTGATCCAGTAATAGGCCTACAGGTAAGTTCCTAAGATAGTTTTGATTAAAGAAATTTAAGATTCGATTACCCTTTTTGAGTTGATATTCAGTTATTTACTAGTGTTCATACCAGGGTCCCATTCATACTTGTCCCAGTTTATAAACCTGTCTACAAAGTATGTTTGAAACTTAATCAAGAACAGTAGATTTCTAAAGTACTCTTAATAGGAATATATATGCAATTGTAATCAATATCCTTATCAGAAATTCTAGGTATACGTATCCCTGCTTACAAATCAGTCTATACATACATGGCTAGATATGATCAAGAATATTATTGTCGAAAATATTCATGGGCAAGGAAATGAATCTTGATCTAAGTTCTTAAAATCTTGTAAAATGAATTACTATCTTGAATCTCTACCTGTAACCTAGTTACTTTGTCAACTCATACCAAGAATGGATTTAGCTACTGAAAAACATGATAAATATAACAAGGATGGAAATAAGAATTAAAGAAATAAAATGCTACATTAAACAAATATAATTTGAAATTCATGATAAAAACAAGAAATAAAACTAAAGATAAAAACTAAAGATTAAAGATACTCCCTTGAAAGATGAAAAGATTCGTAGCCTCCAAAGAATTGGATGATTCCTCCTTCTAAACCCTAGAAAAACCCTAGAATTTTTCTTCTCCTTCAGAACATAGAACTCTTAAACCTATTCTACTACCTACTAATCTATATCTAACTAAAAAGTAAATTAATCTATATATCATGTCGTTAGTCGTACGGAAGACTTCTCCCGAGTGCTCCGATGGGCTGGGTCACTTTACGAAAGTTGTAGGTCTCGAAACGTTATATAAAATTGACATATTATGGGCCTGAATAGCCTTTCTGGTTCCTGAGATATGGGCTTACAAAGTTCTAGCTCTACATGCTTCAACAACTTGTACCATAGCTTCAGCAGCTTGTACCTTCATAGCAACCTCTTGAGAACTATGATCAAATTGCATTCAAAATCATTCCATTTAAGCTCAAGACCTACATAAAGCATTATAAACTCAATTAATATCAAAAAATAACTAAAAAGACATATATAATCATAAACTAATACTAACAAAGAACTAACTAAGGCCTTATAATTGCTCTTTTGAAGCACAATCACATCCCCCAACTAGATTTTTGCTAGTCCCTAACAAAATACTAAAAACCAAAAAAAAAAAAAAAAACATAATTTTTACTTTCATAGAAGTCACGAATGCATTTAGCCTATGCATCAAGCCTTTGAACTCCTAGGTTACCCCTAGTGGACGAGTGATGTCTCGTAAGGGCTTGCAGTGATGATACCCACAAACATCTATTCATTTTAAACAATCAATGATAGATAAAACAATTAAGGCATATAGGAACTTACTCAAGGTAATTCTCAACTCAACATCCATCATGGGTCATGCAAGGTTAAGACATTAAAGTTACAAGAAACATGCACAAGTCAATGCACTAACAATGCAACATAACCCAAGTGTATCCATAGCATGCACAAACATCCTTCACGCTTTGATTCAACTGTTCACAAGGTATACACTCACAAAAATATGAACACATGGATCTCTCAATGGAAAGCTCGTCATAAGAGTAATTGTATAAATTATGCAATAAGAGCAATCCAAAAACAAAAACCGCCAAAACGTAAGTGTATAAGACTTGACATAGCCTCATGAAACAATATTCACAGTCAAAGTAATAATCAAGAAATTGACAAAGATACTTATACTCAAAAGAATTTTCAACTCATGTATACTTCGGATCAACTACAACCGTCTGTATGAAGAAGAAAAGTGTATAGAGAGAGAAAGAATAAACTACTCAAAACATTGATGCACAAGACATCCAATGATCACTAAAACCATGCTTTCAACTCCCCATTCATATGACAATACTTCTTATTTTTTTCATTTATTTTCTTTTCACTTCTTTTTTTTTTATTTTCTTTTGTTTTTTCGATTTTTCATATCTCCTTTCTTCTTTTTTTTTTCCATTTTTTTGTTTCTTTTTTTTTCATTGCTTCACAAATACATCATCCCCTTCTTTTCAACCTCTCACTAGCACCACAATCACATCTCTTTGATGGAAAATATTTTAACAATGATTTGACTCTATCAAGGATGATATAAAAGGTTCAAGAAAAAGAAAAAAAAACTCTAGAAATTATGTGTGCAAGAAGAATATAATGACCTCAAAACGTATCCAAAGTATATTAAGTTTGCAATTCAAAAGAGTATAAGTGTCAATAACCTCAATCACTACCCAACTTATGAATCAAAATCAAGTGTAATGAAGTTATTGAAAGAATGGAACATGAAAGAAGTATCCTCGAGTAAATGTAAATCCACTCCGAAAAGAAGATAAATTGGCCCTAAAGCTCACAAGGTACAATCTCCACTATTTAAGGATGAAAAATGCACACAATTATCAACACAAGAAGTCATATAACACGACAATGCATCATGATGTAATCTCTCTCATGTAATGCTTTTATGGCAAAAACTTGCAATTCATCATCATAAGAAGTTGATTCGACAATTAAGCTCAAGTTTAATCCAATGAATGCCTCCAATCATTCTCAATTCCAAGATTGCATTGACATGAACATAAATATGGTTCTAAAAAACATTTTCAACACTCCTAACATGAATAATACTAAGAAATAAAAATATAAATGAAAGTGTTGAAGATACCGACTATGATCGATGAACCATATGCTATTCAACTCTTATCAACTCAATTCCGGTCTCCAAAGGCGAATCACTATGAGCACACCTGTAACTGGTCAGCAAGGCATAACAAAGTTTTTTTTTTCAAAAGAAATATAGTACCCAAAGAAAATAGAAATAAAGCAAAACAAGGAAAAAAAACACAATATCCTTAAAGAAAATAAAATACTACTAACTGTACAACTACTACATCAAGCTTTCCCCAAGAACTCTAAGATAAACGGGTAGGACCATGCTCCGGAGCCTTCGAAGTCGAGGCCATCGAAGTGTGACTCATTAGCGAATCTACCTCCGCCTTCAACTCAGAAATTTGCCTTTGCAGGGATTCAACAGTTGCGAATGGAGTGGACATGGCAGGCTGTTGCTGTCGTGGAACTAAAGTGGGTAGGTCACTCTGCTGAGGCGCTCGGGTACTCAAAGCATCCAAACCGGATAACGGATGACCCGAATGTGTAATGGTGTCTGAAGGCAATGTAGGCACTCCAACCTGCTCCAAAAGTTGGGTAATGAACAACCCATAGGGTAACCCACCAGACGAATAGCGTGTTTCCCTCATAACAGTCAGCATCATAGTAGGCAGATCAATCGTATACCCTTTACCAATAATGTATAGCCAAAACACCTATAGTGATCTACTACAACACCCGAATCCACCTCAGGGAGAATATTTGAGAAAAGAATCAAATTCAATAACCGGTACTCCCTTTTTAAAGATGACATGGGTATGATGGAATGATGACCTATTGATGGTATTTTCTGTAGTTCCGCGCAAAGCACATCAATAGGAGGTGAATTTCCTTCAAATAGATTAAAATCCGGCCTCGGAACTCGTGGCAAGGTTAGAAGTTCACAAATATCATTCGCTGCAATAGAGATCACTTGTCCTCTCACTTTGGATTGAATAGAGAGCTCGGGTGTCTTAGACACGCTCGAATAGGCATAAAATTCTCGTACCATGTCAATATTCACCGAGCCTTCTCTCTCCTTAACATCAGAAGCCAGCCCCTCTGTATGAATGTAGATTTCAAAAACCTATCAGCAAAATCTGAAAGTTGCACTTGACGTTCAATCAACACTTGCCACCTCTGAAACGAGTTTAGGTACATATCCTTCTCCCGAGAGTTAGCGAATGATTCCCTGTGGTGATTTGTTTTTACTCGTTTTGAGTGACATGGTTATCAATATTGCTTTATTTGTCCTGTTCTTAAGAAAACTTATAAAAATGAATAAACAGAATAAAATAAATAAAAGGAACAACATAACATAAATTAAGACAAACAGTACTTCATTAACATAAATAAGAAAAAATAAACACAAATAGTTCTAACTAACATAGAGTTTTAGATCGCCACAACGTGACGCACAATCTAAACTCATAAACATAAACATAACATCCAAACAGAAAAAACATAAGAGTTTTGGATCGGTTATACAATAATCCAGAATGCTCATGATCTAAACTCAAGTAAACACTATCCACTACATATCAGTGGACGGATCCCACACCGAACGGGATATCTCTCTCTATAGCTCCTCAATAGCCTGGCTATGCCGCTTTTGCTCCTTGTCAATCCGATCAAACCGGCCGTAAACCTTCGTCTGAAAAGTCCCAGAGGCGTTGGCTTGAGCCTCCAAAAGCTGGGTGTGGTGTTGTTGCATAAGTGCCTGTAACTCCAACATCTCTACTACCTTATCCAATAAAGACTGCCCAACACGGCCACTTCCCTCAGCCGATGGTCCTCCTTCTCCCTCTTCATCATCATCCTCGGCCCTCTTCTTCTTGTGACTCCTATACTGTGCTTCAGACTTGTGAATAGAAGTCATATTGATGGCTCTCATGGAAGTTTTTCTTGAAAAAAATGAAGCTGGGTAGACTCCAGACTCAAGGATCAAAGAGGTAAGCATACACACAAATGGAATGCTGTCCCCTCGCGTGATATTGGTGGTGTCATGATAAAGCTGGAGGAACATATACCTCGGCAAGTCTATGGTCTTTTGGGTTCCAATGGCCCACATTAGCTGGGCTCGGGCTAGGCTGACCTGGGCATAACGGGCCTAGGGTAACAAACTATGGCATGAGAAAAGGAAAAGTGGAAGGTACCTTAGTTTTAAAAACTTTTTTTCACATTGGGTCTTCCCTTCAACCCAAGGCTGATCATCTTCTAAAATTTTCCGCGCCATCTTAGTGAGGCTCGGAGTCCTAACCCCATGGCAAAACTCGGCGTTAGGTTCACTCCTAAGCCCATAATGACGACAAAAGGTGGCCGGAGTAATTACTATGTCTCTCCCTCTCACCCAAGTCACTAGCCTCTCTTGACCCTCATTTTTGTCCGCCACTCGAATATTAGTCATAAGTTCCGCACAAATGGTTAAAATGTATTCCCCCCTATAGGTGGCTAGGTCATTCCAACCCCGCCTCTCAAATTCGGGTTCTAAAGCAAACTCACCCCCAAAATTCCACAGTTCTATGTTTCGCTCTACGGTCGCGGCTTTACTCGCCCAAGTTTTCCTAAAGTCCAAAAAGGCTTGATGACTGATGAAAATTTCTGGGTCATAGTCTGAAGAATAATTGGGTTCAAAGGGTTCTATGGCCAAAGATTTTTTAGAAGATTTTTTACTTCCTTTCGGTGCCATCAACACAACTTCGCAAAACAAATTGCAACAAACGCCACCACACAATCACAATTATAGTGAAAATTCCAATCCTAACTAAGCATAAATATGAACGAAAACGATTCGAAAAGGAATAGGAGAGGTTGCGTAGTTACCTTGGAAGACGAAAAGGCGGGAAATTGAAGGGTCACGACTCTTCAATCTGGTAGGACTTCGTCGCCTCGTCCGGACTCTCTCTCTCTCTCTCTAAAACAGGAATTTTGTAGTGTGCGAATGAGACAAAACGGAGAAATTCGGAGATTTTATAAAAACACAGGGGCGTCCGGACGACCCCTCAGAGGGCGTCCAGACGAGGTCCAAAACGGTGCCATTCAACTTAAAATAGGGTGTCTGGACGGGAAAATAAAGGCGTCCAGATGGGGAGCATGCGCTAGGACGATCCAGATGGGGCGTCCGGACGAGGTCAAGGTGTCCGGACGGGGCATCCGGATGGCTAGTGAGCTTGTCATAACCGACTAAAAAAATTTTCTAAGGCACGAAAGATGTCCGGACGGGGCGTCCGGACGACCAGTAGCCTTGCAACTCGTACTCAAAATTTTTTCTAAGTGTTGGGAGGCATCCGGACGGCCGGTGGCGTTGCACAAACTTATTCGAAAATTTTTCTAAGGAACGAAAGGCGTCCGAGTACAAAAAAATTCTAAGTGTGAAAAGGCATTTGGACGGGCCCTGAGGGGCGTCCGGACGACCAGTATTTTCGATATTTTTTTTTTTTTTTTTTTGTGTTGGAGTGTGCAATTCATCACAAGATTAATCTCTCCCCCCCAACTTGGTTTGAACATTGCCCTCAATGGACGTAAGAGGAAAGAGAAGGACCCAAACTTAGGTGATGAAAAGCACACAAGTCACAAGAAAGAACATAAAAATAAATAAACAACACTATTATACACAATTACCCCTATGGATATTACTCTAATGGAGGAGGATCTTCAAGACGTAATGTCTCTATTTTTGCCACAAAATTCTCAACATAATGTTTTAGACGATGACCATTGGGGTTTCGAATTTCAATGGCTCCATTCTCGTGGACTGTCTTCACTATATAAGGTCCCGACCATTTACTACGCAACTTTTCAGGAAACAAATGTAACCGAGTGTTGTACAAAAGGACTTTTTGACCAATGTCAAAAGATTTTTGAGAAATGTGTCGTTCGTGAAGAACTTTCATCTTTGCCTTAGAAATTCGTGCATTTTCATACGCGTCATTACGTATTTCATCCAACTCGGAGAGTTGAAGTTTTCGATGATGTCCAGCATCGTTGAGGTTTTCATTCATTTTGCCTAATGGGCCAATAAGCTTTGTGTTAAACCTCAACGGGTAAATGGCAAGCTTTGCCATAAACGAGCCGATAGGGTGACATGCCTAACTACGTTTTATATGCAGTCCGGTACGCCCAAAGTGCATCCACCAACCTTAAGGACCAATCCTTGCGGTTGGGGTTCACAGTTTTTTCTAAAATATGTTTTATTTCCCTATTGGCGAGTTCGACTTGGCCACTGGTTTGTGGGTGGTAGGGCGTTCCGACTTTATGGAGCACTCCATGTCTACGCATCAGGACTCCAATGGGTCTATTACAAAAGTGGGTTCCATCATCACTTATAATAGCATGCGGCATCCCAAATCTTGAAAAGTTGTTTTCTTTTATAAATTTAATCACCACTGAATGATCATTTGTACGGGATGCTACTACCTCTACCCACTTAGATACATAATCAATGCCCACTAAAATGTATAAATGCCCGAAAGAACTAGGAAATGGCCCCATAAAGTCAATGCCCCAACAATCAAATATTTCTATGACAGTTATGGGATTCAAGGGCATCATATTTCTTCTAGTGAGAGTACGTAGTCTTTGACATCTATCGCAAGCAGTACAAAAGGTATGGACATCTTTAAACATAGTAGGCCAATAAAATCCACATTGTAGGACTTTGGCAATTGTTTTCTTGGTGGAGAAATGCCCACCACAAGCATATGAGTGGCAAAAACTAATTATGGATTGGAAGTCATTATCTGGTACACAACGTCGAATCACCTGATCAGAGCAATACTTATAAAGGTATGGGTCATTGTCGCGCCCCGGTTTTTGGGGTGTCCAAGGTCCTTTCGGCTCGGAGACCTTATAGCACGAAACTCTGTCACTAGAACTCATCCTCCTAGAAGGACAAGTGTGACTAGGTTTGAAAATTGATTTGACTAAGGGCTTCTTAGAAAAATGGGAGTCGCCACCTGACTTGATTAAGGTGAGTTAGGGCATCTAAAACTAAGTGTTAATCCGAAGACTAAACTTAAGGTTTTTTGAAAAAGGTTTTGAAAACTCCCTCAAGAGAGGGCTTTTACGAAAATAGGTTGTTTGGCAACCTTTGGAAAGATTTAAGCCCCTTTTTGAAAATAACTCCATTTTGGTCACTTGAGAACAGAAATCTATGGTTCGGGGGTTGGTTACGTGTAGGGAAGATATCCTAAGATCATCACCCTACCCCGCCCTTTCGGTACCTACATGTCTAATCACCCTTTGTTCACTCACTAGAATAACCGGTTACCATTGTCCACTTAATATCCACTTGAGAAGTTTGAAAACGAGGTTTAGTCATCACTTTTCGGATGGATGATGCATGATGCGAGTTTTTGGATGAAGTTTGAAAATGATGGGGGTTTTGAAAGAGTTTAAAATAGAAACTTTGAATTGATTAAAATTTTTAAAAAAGGGATTGGAGTTGAAATAAGAGTTAAGACCGTACCATTTTAGGTTGCCTACGTATCTCATTTGGCGAGAATCAGGTCGTTCCTAATTCGGGCAAGAGCCCGATGGTGAATAGGCGCATTAGGGCCTTGGAAAAGTTTGAAGACACTTTGGGGTCTTTGGAAAAGTTTAAGACACTTTAAAGTCTTTAAAAAAGTTTAAGACACTTTGAGGCCTTTGGAGAAGTTTAAGACACTTTGAGGTCTTTGGAAAAGTTTAAGACACTTTGAGGTCTTTGGAAATCGAAGACTCTTTGTGGTCTTGAAAGTTGACTTGAAATTGGATGGTGGAGTGTTTTGAAAATGTTTTTGGATCAAATCAAAGGATTTTTGGTAAATGCTTTGGAGTAACTCAAGAGAGTTTAAGAGTGTTCTTGAAGTCTTGTTTTGAAAACCTTAGAGGTATTAATGAATTTGTCTTTGAAAATGGTTTTTGGAAATGGTTAAGGGTTTGGAATCTTAATATGGACAACTTGAGAGGTTGTTCTTGATTTATCACTTGTCTTTTGGAATCCCTAACCATGAGAGGGCTAGGGACACCTTAGGTTTGTGACTTTTTGAAAATATTTTTGGAAAAGTCTTGAAGAGGGAATGTAAGAACATTTGAAGAGTTTATGGAGTTGGTTTTTGAAATCAAGAGAGTAGGAGGTTTTGGAAAAATAGTTTGAAGATTTGAAAGCTCATTTAGAAAATGGTTCAAGAGTTGGAACCTTGAAGTGTAATAACCTAGGTTGAGTTTGCCTAGGGTTAGGGGTAACCTAAAGTGAACTAACTAGGGTTAGGTCAACCTAGGGTTAAGAGGACCTATGGTTAACTAACTCGAATTAGGTTAACCTAAGGTTAAGATGACTTAGGGTTAACTAACTAGAGTAGGGTTAACCTAAGGTGAGTGAACAAGGGTTAAGTCAACCTAGGGTTGATCAACTAAGGTCAAGTTAACCTAGGGTTGGTCAACTAGGGTCAAGTTAACCTAGGGTTGGATAACTAGGGTCAAGTTAACCTAGGGTTAGATTGGAGAATGGTTTTGAAAGTTCTTTTGATGCATTCTTGGAAAGAGTTTTGAAAACAAAACATGATATGCAATGGACTTTGGTTGGCAATCTTTTTGAAGATCATTTCCATGAAAATTTTGACTCTAGCCAAGAGTATGGTTTATATGGTTGGTGATTGAAGACCATTCCAAGGAAGGTTTCCTCATGGCCATTATAACCACTATCTTGACAAGAATACAAGGGGTCAAAAATCAACATAATGATGGTAATTTTTAGAAAATCATTTTTGATGCAAAGATGGAGAGAATGCATTTTTGAAATCATCTTTGGAGAAAGATTTTGAAAACCATTTTTCAAGGGAACCATTCCATCAAGAGAGGGTTCATATGGCCAACAAAATGGAGACCACTCAAGAGAGGGTTCCATGAGGCCATTCCAACCACTAAACTTGAGAGAATAAGAACCATAGAAATCAAAGATCTTGAAAATCATTCTTAGGTGATCATAAAGAGAAAAGGGAACCATTCTAACAATTTAGGGCTCCTATGGCCAACATAAAGGGAGACCACTCAAGATAGGGTTCCATGGGGCCATTTTAACCACTAAATTTGAGAGAATGAAAACCTTTGAAAATTAGGGAGTTTGAAAGCAACCTTTGTGCAAGTTAAAATGCAATGATGCAAAAGCATGAATTAGGGGGTTGAGAGGGATTTTTTAAGGCATGATTCCTAAAGTCTCATCCTAAACTTCAAGGGGCCAACTCTTGGAACAATTTTTGAAGGACATGTAGAACTTGAAAATGTCATGAAATTAAGAGCAATGCAAGCATTGTGGGGTATGGCAATAAACATAAAATGAAGCCAAGCATACAAGACATGATCAAAATAATAATATGCAAGGGGTCATGATTCACATACAAGGTTTTTAGGCTTCACCACATAAACAAGGGGCTCTTAGGCCATACCATCTTAAAGTAGGCTAGTGAGAGGTCCCCCTACACGGTGGCTCTCACTTGCTTTCCTCTAGGCATGATCTAGGACCCCTTTTGGCTTAAGCATGCAAGAAAGGGGGGGGGGGTTGAAGATGATGATTAAAATAGAGAATAGCCTAAGTAGGCTAGGAGGGAGAAGAGAAGAGTGGGGGAGAGCGAAAATGTAAAAGGGATACCACCTTTTGCCTTCAACACTCTTGTAGTCTTCAATGGATGTCTTGATTGGAGCTTGGGTGACTTCAAGAAGGCTTGAGAGGCTTGAGTTGAGTGTATAAGTGTGTATGCGGCTTTGTATATGGAGTGTATAGGCTTAGGAGGGGTAGAATCTAGCCTAAGTGTTGGAGGGGAGGAATATATGCAGAGATTCGAGTTTCTAGAGTGATTTCAGCAGAGTTTCGTATCAATTTCGGACCTAGAATATGCAAGGGGGAAGACCTCTATTTATAGGCAATCTGGAACAGACCATGCGCATGTGTTACATGCGCATGGCCAAAATTTGGCCGTACGCATGTAGGACATGCGTAGGTACTGTTCCATTGCCAGAATAACACGTGGCACCCTATGTACTGGTTAAGTCTCGACCGTTGATCGAAAGTCGGTCGATCTGAACAAAATTTGAGTGCATGTAGCATACACTCCATCATCGGGAAGATTCGCCCAAACTTTGCCTTTATAATTGGGCCAACCGGGAAGGTTCTGGGGGAATCGGTCGCACTCGGGATGTTCTCCTACTGCATCCGATGAACTTTCATGTTTTCGAAAAGTTTGAATTGTGTTTAGAAGCGTGGGATATCATCTTGGAAAGCGTGCCAAAAAGGACACTTTTATGGAGCGTTTGTGATACGTTCCGTGGGTGTTCGAAAGTGACTGTTTTCGTACTGTGTGTTCGAGGGCTTCGGGAAGCGATCTTTCCGATCGGACGGCACCGATGGAAAGTACTTTGGAAATACTTTCTGGAATTTCCAAATTTACGCATTTCTCAAGTCGTTTGACGGTGCGTTTTGATTAGGGAATCGGGAAAAAAGTCAACCTTGGCAGAGCGTTTACGAGACGCTCCAAGGGTTACTGAAAGTTATGGTTTTTGCACCGTACGATGGAGGGCTTCGGGAAGTGGTCTATTCGATCGAACCGTATCGATGGAAAGATCTATGGATAATCATTTGAGAATTTCCTGATTTACGCATTTCTCAAGTCATTTGACGGTGCGTTATAACTAGGGAAATGGGGGAAAAGACAATTTAGGCGGAGCGTCTGTGGGACGCTCCAGGGAACTTGTATCGAGTCATGTGTGTTTAGTGTCATAAGGTCTTCCTCAGGTTAAACAAGGGTGTGTGGTGAAACCCTATGCTTGAAGTCCCGAGGCCGGTGCTATTTCGGGACATTTTTCGGCTTCTAGGGGTAAAACGGTCATTTTAACTGAAGTTGGCTGGAAATGGTCAGGAATGGTTTGGTATGTTGTGATAAGTGTGTAGGGCTATTCAGGAAGGGTTTTGAGAGAGTCTTTTACCATTTAGTGGGGTTTGTGCCGTGTTGAGGCGTTCAGGGGCAAAAAGGTCATTTTGACCAAAGTGAGTCGGAACAGGACCGGATTTGGACCAGATGCCGTACGGGGGACGCTTGGTGGTTTAAAAACATTTTGGAAGGATAGACTTATCGTTTTGAGGGATTTTGAACTTTCCCAAAACGTGCCTGGAGGCCCAAGGGGCGGGTTTGGCCATTTTTCACCGAGTCGGGCTAGCAGGCGCCGGTGTTGGCCTAGGTGTTGGCTCTCAAGACCGCCTGGTCTCCGAAAACTACCTGTGCAGTGTTGGTCTCTAAGAACGCCTGGTCTTAGAGAGCTACCTGTAGGGTGGTGTTAGTTCTTGGGAACGCTTGGTCCCAGAAAGCTACTTGGAAAGGGTGGTGTTGGTCCCTGAGAATGCCTAGTCTTAGAGAACTACCAAATGACGGACATTCTACATTGGCGGGCTAGCAGGCGCCAGAAGTGAACCGTCTGGAATCTTTGATGAGGTGTTGGTCCCCGAGATCGCTCGACCCCGGAGAGCTACCTGGATGGCGTTGGTTTCCGAGATCGCCCGGTCCGGAAAGCTGCCTGGAATAATGGTGCTTAAGGCTCCAGCGGATTTTTGTGGACCCGAGAAGTGACCAGTTGACTGGATTGGATATTGAAAGGCTCGTCTTGAGCTTGCTTGCATTGTGATGTCGAAAACTGGTCCCGGTCGGGCCAGAGATTGCCGAGCGGGCAAAAATGGGGTGCTTACAGTCATCCCACATGAAAACTCTAACATTTCAAAAAAAATTTCTTTTTATCATTGGATGACCATTGAGATAGAATCTTACCTGAAGCCAAGTAATTAGCTATATCCGCGAACCAAGGGGTACTAGTATGAGTAACAGACTGGATGGAGAAAAGTTGTTCATCAGGAAAGTGTTCTGAAATGGGAGATTTGTCTTGGTCTCGACCATCGACAGGAAGGCGAGACAAGTGATCAGCTACCACGTTTTCTACCCCCTTTTTATCCCGAATTTCTATGTGAAACCCCTGAAGGAGTAGAATCCACCGAATTAATCGTGGCTTAGCATCTGGCTTAGTAAGCAAATACTTAAGTGCAGCATGATCCGTATAAACTATGACGAGTGAGCCGACTAAGTAAGATCTAAACTTATCGAGTGCAAAGACCACAACAAGAAGCTCTTTCTCGATGGTAGTGTAGTTCATTTGCGCATCGTTTAAAGTTTTACTAGCGTAATAGATGGCATATGGTTTCTTGTCCTTTCTTTGACCAAGCACATCCCCTACAACGAAGTCACTCGCGTCACACATGAGTTCGAAAGGTAGAGACCAATCAGGGGCTTGCATGATGGGTGTAGTGGTCAAGAGCCCTTTTAGCTTGTCAAAGGCTTGTTGGCAAAGGGATGTCCATTCGAATAGAACATCTGTGGATAAAAAATGAAATATAGGATGAGAAATAGCACTAAAACCTGGAATGAATTGCCGATAAAACCCGACGTGCCCTAAAATGAATGGACATCTTTAACATTTGAAGGGGGTGAAAGGTTTTGAATGAGGTCGATCTTAGCTTTGTCAGCTTCTATCCCCTTATTTGAAATTATGTGTCCTAACACTATCCTTTGTGTCACCATAAAATGACACTTCTCCCAATTAAGGACCAAATTGGTCTCCTTACATCTTTGCAAAACTTTTTTCAAATTTTCTAGGCATTAGTCATAGGTGTTCCCATAGACAGAAAATCGTCCATAAAGACTTCCAAGATTCTGTCTACCATATCACTAAATAAGCTCATCATGCATCTTTGGAAAGTGGCTGATGCATTGCACAGACCGAAAGGCATTCTTCTAAAAGCATACATGCCAAATGGACAAGTAAAGGTAGTTTTATCTTGATCTTCTGGGGCTATTTCAATTTGATTATAGCCCGAGTACCTATCCAAAAAACAATAATAAGCTCTACCCGACACCCGCTCTATGACTTGATCAAGGAATGGTAATGGAAAGTGGTCTTTGGTGGTGACGGCATTGAGACGTCTATAGTCGATGCACATGCGCCATCCTGTCTGGATCTTAGTTGGTACTAATTCTTCTTTGTCATTTTTCACCACTGTTACCCTAGACTTTTTAGGGACCACTTGGGTAGGGCTCACCCACATAGAGTCTGCTATTGGGTAAATAATACTCGCATTGAGAAGTTTCAAAACTTCTCCTCTAACTACTTCTTTCATATTCGGGTTCAATCGCTTTTGCATTTGGTGAACAGGTTTAGCCTCTTCCTCTAAGTATATGCGATGTGTGCAAACTAATGGGCTAATACCATGTAAATCAGCAATTGACCACCCTATGGCTTTGCGGTGCTTTAAAAGCACTTTCTTCAATTGATCCTCTTGGCCTTTAGACAGGCTAGAAGATATCACTACTGGGTAAGATTCACCATTGCCTAAAAATATATATTTAAGAGTAGATGGCAATGGCTTTCGCTTCGGAATAGGAGCTTTCACTTTTGATGGTTCAGGTTTACAAGCACTGAGCCCTAATGGCTCAACACATTGGGTCCAATGACTCACAGACATGGCAGGAACGCACTCTACTGCTTCCTCATTTATCACTATTTCTTCTAAACACTCTATTTGCTCGTTCTGAATTAAGGCTCTCTCAAATGGATCTGTCAAGAATTCTCTATTAAAATGTTCTTGTACTAGAATATCTATCATGCTAATCTCCCTGATGTCTTCACACTCTCCCGATTTCTTATCCGCATGGAAGATGTTCATATCTACAGTCATGTTTCCAAAAGATAAGTTTAACTCCCCACCCCTACAATGAATAATAGCATTGGATGTTGCTAGGAAGGGACGACCTAAAATGACTGAGATAGGAGAATGATCATTTGAGTTCCCCACGGTGTCTAACACTACAAAATCAACCTGGAAGTAGAATTTATCCACTTGGATAAGCACATCTTCCACCATGCCCCTAGGTATCTTAATCGAACGATCGGCTAATTGAAGGGTGATTCTAGTAGGTTTCAACTCTCTTAACCCTAGCTGTTAATAAACAGAAAAAGGTAGCAGGTTCACACTAGATCCTAAATCTAGCAAAGCATTATCAACCCTATGATCTCCAATTATGCATGGAATGGTCGGACTCCTCGGGTCCTTGTATTTAGGTGGAAGATTTAGTTGTAGAACCTCTCTAGCTTCTTGGTTCAGAAAAGAAGCTTCTCTTACAGTGAGCCGTCTCTTAATGGTGCACAAGTCCTTTAAGAACTTTGCATATGAAGGGATTTGCTTAATGGCATCTAAGAATGGAATATTGATTTTCACTTGCTTGAATACCTCATAAATTTCAGAATTTGTTAGTTCTTGCTTCGGTTTGGCTAATCTATGAGGAAATGGAACACGTGACAAATCCTCTTTGTCGATGTCCACAGATTTATCCCTAGACTCATCTTCCCTAGGCTTCTTTCATAACTCCTCCACTATCTCTTTAGGATTGTCTCTATCCTCTTTTGATGTTTTTTTCTACTCTCTCGCTAGTGTCCTCCCTAGGTGCAGACTCTTTACTTGGAATAGTTTATCTATGGCTTTTCCACTCCCCAAGGTGGTTATTGCTTGAACTTGCTCATAATTTGGCGGATTTGGATTTATCTCTACACCATGAGCTTGCCTATTTGGGTTGGGTAAAGGTTTCGCAGGGAATGCGCCTTTTTCTTTGGTTAGTGATTGAGCAAACAAAGTCTTTAACTCTTCGATAGATTTATTAAGGCTAGCATTAGTTGGTTGTTGTACCTGTATGAATTGGGTCAAAGGATCCTCTACAGGTTTTAGAGGAGGTGGTCTATACACGTTTGTTGCTGGTGTTCAAAATTGTTGACCATGTGCTTGGTATTGATTAGGGGGGCCATTAAATTGCTGTGGGTGTTGAAATTGTTGGGGTGCTGAGTTACCATCATTCCTCTAACTGAAGTTGGGATGGTTCCTCCACCTTGGGTTATATATAGGTGCATATGGGTTTCCTTGTCCTTGTGGGGCTTGTGGTGGTTTACCATAGGGGGCAATAGCATTTACTTGACCATGCAACACTTCCCTAAAGGCTGGAATTGTTGGACAAAGATCTGTCCTATGCTCATTACTATCGCACACACTACAATTAACTTGAATTTCACTCGCAACTGCTGCAAAGTTTTTTATATCTAGGGCCTCTAATCGCTTAATCAATGTGGCTATCTTTGAATTATCCTCATCTAAATGTCTTAATGGATATATGGTGCCTGTCCTTAAGTTGTTTCTAATCTAGGGATTTTTAGTCCCTGTGGTGTCCCAATCTCTCATGTTATCAACTAGAAAGTCGAAGAAATCATAAGCTTTTTCTGGAGATTTATCATAGAAAGAACCATTGCACATTGTCTCCACAAACCTTTTGAGTTCAGGAGTTAATGCCGAAAAGAAAGTACTAACCAACCTACATGGGTCTTGTCCATGATGCGGACACGAATTCAAAAGTTCTTTATATCTCTCCCAACTATGGTAAAATGTTTCATTTTCAAAGGGAGTGAACTGTGAAATTTGGCGACAAATTGCCTCTATGCGATGCTCAGGAAAGAATTTTTTTAGAAACTCGGCCTGAAGGACATCCCATGATGGAATAGACCTCGGCCTTAAAGAATTTAACCAAATTTTAGCTTTATCCTTCAATGAGAAAGGAAACAATTTGAGACGGATGGTCTCGACAGAGCACGTATTATCAAAACACATATTACAGACCTCTTCAAACGCTTTAAGATGGGTATATGGATTTTCAAAATCCATCCCATGAAAATGTGTGATTAATTGCATAATACCTGACTTAAGATGGAATGCATTTTGGTCAGGAGGTAATATAATGCAAGAGTTTGGAGTTTGTCTTTGTGGATTTAGATAATCTCTCATAGTTCTTTGTGGGGGTTGCATGTTATTACCCCCATCTATATTCCCATAATCACCCAGTAAATAGGCCATGTCAAAATCTATAGGTATTGATATAGTATCGGGAAGAGCTCTAGATCTACTGGCGTAAACAGGTGGGGTCGCTCTCAAAAGTCTACCTAAACTATCCCTCTGCTAAACAGACATGCAATGCAATGCACATAAATGCACCAATCTGCCACAACAGTGAAATAGAGATAAACAATACTTAATTTAAATTTCCAACCAAACAAGCAATCTCCACCACAACAGTGAAATAGAGATAAACAATACTTAATTTAAATTTCCAACCGAACCAGCAATCTCCACATAAAATATCCACCAATTTGCAATTAAACCTAGACCTCCACTAAACAAATATATAATTTGTCTAAAAGAAACTAGTAAAATAAAGAAAAGAAAATCTAATATGCTCACATATAATAGGGATGGAACGAGGTTACCTAATTGAGCGATTGAATTTCCTCGTTGTTGTAGTTTGATGGTGAAGCTGTTTCTGCAGGAATCAATTCCTCTCTAATTCATTTGCTTTGTTTTTGTTCTTGTATATTTTTATTTTTTCCCTGTTTGTTTTTCTTACCTTAGCTTATTTGCTTATTTGCTTTATAAAGATTTTCTCGACAACGGCGCCAAAAATTGATCGCTCCTGAATAGTGCAATTTATATCCGCCAGTGTACGGTTGCGATGCGGTAATAATATCTCAGTAAGTCCGAAGTCAATCCATAGGGAACACAAGAAATAAACTTTACAAATAAGGTCTGCAATCAAGACAAAATAATAATAAACTCAGAATCAATTAAAATTGCAAGAAAGCTTCCAAAAAGAAAATAAAAATCAATTGTTGGAGATGATTGATCTAAATTATCAGACAATAAAATTAAACTAATTTTCAAGGATGTATTCAAATATGATAAAAGGTCTTGGCAGGGTTTGATCTAGTAATAGGCTTACAGGTAAGTTCCCAAGATAGTTTTAATTAAAGAAATTCAAGATTCGATTACCCTTTTTGAGTTGATATTCAGTTATTTACTAGTGTTCATATCAGGGTCCCATTCATACTTGTCCCAGTTTATAAACCTGTCTACAAAATATGTTTGAAACTTAATCAAGAACAGTAGATTTCTAAAGTACTCTTAATAGGAATATATATGCAATTGTAATCAATATCCTTATCAGAAATTCTAGGTATACGTATCCTTGCTTACAAATCAATCTATACATACATGGCTAGATATGATCAAGAATATTGTTTTCAACAATATTCATGGGCAAGAAAATGAATCTTGATCCAAGTTCTTAAAATCTTGTAAAATGAATTACTATCTTGAATCTCTACCTGTAACCTAGTTACTTTGTCAACTCATACCAAGAATGGATTTAGCTACTGAAAAACATGATAAATATAGCAAGGATGGGAATAAGAATTAAAGAAATAAAACGATGTATTAAAGAAATATAATCTGAAATTCACAATAAAAATAAGAAATAAAACTAAAGATAAAAACTAAAGATTAAAGATGCTCCCTTGAAAGATGAAAAGATCCGTAGCCTCCAAAGGATTGGATGATTCCTCCTTCCAAACCCTAGAAAAACCCTAGAATTTTTCTTCTCCTTCAGAACATAGAACTCCTAAACCTATTCTACTACTTACTAATCTATATTTAACTAAAAAGTAAATTAATCTATATATCCCGTCGTCAGTCGTATGGATGACTTCTCCTGAGTGCTCCGATGGGTTGGGTCACTTCACGAAAGTTGTAGGTCTTGAAAAGTTATATGAAATCAACATAGTATGGGCCTAAATAGCCTTTCTGGTTCCCGAGATATGGGCTTCCAAAGTTCCACCTCTGCGTGCTTCAGTAGCTTGTACCACAGCTTCAGCAGCTTGTACCTTCATATCAACCTCTTGAGACCTATGATCAAATTGCATTCGAAATTATTCCATTTAAGCTGAAAACCTACATAAAGCATTATAAACTCAATTAATATCAAAACATAACTAAAAAGACATATAATCATAAACTAATACTAACAAAGTACTAATTAAGGTCTTATAATTGCACTTTTGAAGCACAATCATCCGTAACCAAGCTTTTCCTGAGGGTTCAATATCTAAAGGTTACTTGATGGAAGAGTGCATGAATTTTTGTGTACAATATCTCGATGACGTTGAAAACAAATCCACCCGACCGGTGCGGAACATCAAAGGTGCACAAGGTGAGGGCTCAGAGGTTATTCTTGATTTTAAGCAACGGATCCAGATGCATCGCTATATCTTATTCAACACAAAATCAGTTCAACCGTTCATAAAGTAAGTTATAGTATTTACTCATATAATTTTTATTCTCATTAAATATTATGTAATGATTGTAATATATGTCTAACAAATTACACAGCAAGCACCTTGAATTCCTTAAGGAAAAAATGCCCAGTGCAGATAACCGTCAGATCTAGCATGAGCATTTTGAAACCTTCCAAACTTGGTTCAAAGATTATGTAAGTATTTAAATATAAATGACACTGAACACCTCATAATTATAGGACATGCATGCCTTTTGATTGCACATTTATGTTCTTAACAGGTCCAAACTTTAAGTAGGACACCTGATATCACATTCTCTGAAGAAATCAATATATTGGCAGATGCACCTCATAGCAAAGCTTGGAGGCATAACGCCTATGTTATAAATGGTTTTCATTTCCGAGTGAAGGGCACAGATGACAATCGGCTTACTCAAAATAGTGGTGTAGCTTTGAAGGTAGAGACACTAAGTTATGGTAGTCGAAATGATAATAATCCTCACATTGGGCATGTTTACTACTATGGAAAGTTGACTGACATTATAGAAATCCGATACAATAATAACAAGACATATGTCTTGTTTAAGTGTGAATGGATTAATAACAACCACGGGAAGAAGGAAGACACATTCAAGTTCACATTGGTCAGCTTTAACCATTTGTTGTACCTAAATGATCTACTTAATGATGAACCTTTCATCTTGGCATCTCAAGCAGAGTAGTTTTGGTATGCTCCAGATGCTTTGGAACCACAGTGGCATGTTGTTGTGAAGATGACTCAGAGGGGTTTGTTCGATATGAATGCAGAGCCTCAAGCAAACCCCTACATTAGTCAACAGTTGGAAGAAAATGTAGCAGCATATCAGGAGAAAGATGTTGTTTGGGTTAGGGAAGGAACTGAAGGAGAGACAGTTGTTGATGTACCTGGTCATTAATAGTCCTTTTTTTTTATATAATTTTTTTTTGTTTCTATTGTAATCTTTTTTCATTAATAAGACAGTGACATGGTTGTGAAAATAATTTGTTGTATATTTCATTTCACTTTTTTTTTGTTACACTTTGCCACACATATAGTATGTTATAATTTGTTTTACAGATAGATGTCTTCTTCGAGAAGGGGTGCCGAGCGTCCTCGTACTATGTCAGACACGATTCAGTTACTCATTTTTGGCAGTAATGAGGCCTCTCCATCACATACTACTGAGCCATCTCGGCGTGCTCGATTAGGAGAGATTGATAGGCCATCATCATAGCTATCGGCTGCTAGTGCACGTTTATCATCACCACCAGCTGCTACATCTACTCCGACATCATCATCTACACACTTTACAGGTATATATGCAAGTTAATATTATGTATTTGAATAAGTAAATTTATGTATTGAATTATATTTGTTGGTTTTTAGGTGCTGGGGGTTGAGGCCTTGCTAAAGGCATTCCGGGCTAGGGTGTTTCGGGCAAGAAGATTGCTATACGGTTTCATGAAACGGGCCGTCTTGTTAAAGATGATATGACCCTACTATCTAGCCAGCTCAGCGTTCTAGTCCGGGATAAGGTCCCATTCACATATTTAGACTAGGATGTGGTGCCTAAAGATGTCAAAGAGCGCATATGGGAAGACGTTAAGGTAAAATACTTTAATTAATTAATTTTAAAGTTTAGATAAACAGTATATATGTTGGCTAATATATTTGAATATTATATTGTAGAAAAACTTGGTCCATTGTCCACCTAAATACAGACCATTTTGCATGAATGCATGTAGAATTAATTGGAAAAATAAGAAGAACAAGTTGAAGAGCAAGCACTTCACACCATACAAGGATGACCCCTTCTTGATACTAAACTACCTCGAGACATCATGCCGGATGTGTGGAGAGAGCTTATGGCGTATTGGAGGAGCAAAAAGGGGAATGTATACTTTCTGCTCTCTTATTTATGTTTGGCGAACCAAGTATGCTTTTTGCTAATACGAGTTTTTATTTCAATGTAATCGTGTAGGCGATATCGAATCGAAATTCTCGTAATCGAGCACAGCGTGATCCACCCCATCGGACTGGCAGAAAACACTTCGCCAACATGCGGGACAAGGTAAATACTTATAAATAACATTACTTAATTTCATAGAATATCCCACAATTAAAAAAATAATTAACGTACGTGTTTCAAATTTTCAATTACAAGATGATGGTGATAGGATTGATAGGATGAGTGTATATATCGATACTCGTAATCCTTCTGACCTAGAGGAGGCTGCATTTATTGTAAGTCTTATCTCAATTTTCATTTATAATATTATTACATCATTTAACTACTTTAATACTTTTTAGGCTAAGTTTAATGAGTGACTAGAGTTGGTGCTTGAGGAGCAGCGTACTGATAAGGTTCGGGATGGCATCTTCATAGACTTGTTTGGTAAAGATGGACATGGTTATTCTCGGACCTATGACATAGGCATATTGCCTACTATAGTGCACCAACAGAGTGCAGGACCTTCTCAGTCTACAACACCATCACAGCTGCCTAGACAGTTGCCCGGTTTAGAAGAGATTGCTCAGCACATACTCGAGCACGTCAAGACACGGTTGATGGATGATCTCACACAACTAGTCGGCATAATCGTATCTCAGGCCATGGCATCCCAAGGAGGCGGCACTCCACATTCGGGTAGACATGTAAAATGAATTTATTTTGTATGGTGTTTATGTATTTTATGTTGCCTTATTAGATATGGAAATATAATACAGCTAGGTTGTTTGCTTGAGAGACTCTCAAATGTTGAATAATAATTTTTAGAAATTTTAAAATTTTAAAAATCTATGTGGACTTGTTTAGATAGGGCTTTACTGAATAAGATGTTGTGGTAGCTTTAAAACTCTTGATGGGAAGTCTCGGTCACGTGATTCAAATTCATCTCATAATCATATGTTTAATCTCATAACTCTGGACAGGGCTTTAATGATATGTTTAATATGGAATTTGTAAGTTCCTGATGCATCTAGTGGCCACCAGGCATTACGGGAGTCTGTTCGCAACGACAACATATCTTCTAGATCTGCATCGCCTTCTACGCCACCGCCAGCTTCTCCACAAACTAATGACCAGGTACATCAGTCCTAAGATATAAGATATTAAATTTTGCAAGTTTTCATATTTTTTTTATTTTTGAACAAGTTAATGTACGTAGCACAGTCTAGACACGGGTGATATGTGGAAACTAACGAAATGGTCACAGGACTTTCGGTTTAGGAGTTATACAATTTTTTCTATTTTAGAACAACTTAAGTTATAAAGTGTTAATTTTCGGAGATTAACGATTCCAAATCCCCAAACAGCCTTCGAACGACCCCAAACTTGGTATGTAGCACGGTCTAGGCACATGTGACGTGTGCGAACTGACGGAATGGTCACGGGACTCTCGATTTGGGAGTTATCAAATTTTTTTCTATTTTAGAACAACTTAAGTTATAAAGTGTTAAGTTTCGGGGATTAACGGCTCCAAATCCCCAGACAGCCTCTGAACGACCCCAAACTTGATACGTAGCACAGTCTAGGCACGCGTGACGTGAGGGAACTAACAGAATGGTCACGAGACTCTCAGTTTGGGAGTTATCAAATTTTTTACGTTTAAGACCAACTTAAGTTATAAAGTGTTAAGTTTCGGGGCTTAATGGCTCCAAATCCCCAAATAGCCTCCGAACGGTCCCAAACTTTGTACGTAACATGGTCTAGGCACGGGTGATGTGTGGGAGCTAACGGAATGGTCATGGGACTCTCGGTTTGGGAGTTACCAAATTTTTTTCATTTAAGACCAATTAACTTATAAAGTGTTAAGTTTCGGGGATTAACGGCTCCAAATCCCCAAACGGCCTCCGAACGGCCCTAAACTTTGTACGTAGCACGGTCTAAGAATTGTGACATGTGGAAACTGACGGAATGATCACGGGACTCTCGGTTTGGGAGTTATCAAATTTTTTCTATTTTAGAACAACTTAAGTTATAAAGTGTTAAGTTTCGGGGATTAATGGGTCCAAATTGCTGAACAGCCTCTGAACAGCCCCAAACTTGGTACATAGCATGGTCTAGGCATGGGTGACATCTGGGAATTGATGGAATGATCACGGGACTCTCGGTTTGAGAGTTATCAAATTTTTTCTGTTTAAGAACAACTTGAGTGATAAAGAGTTAAGTTCCAAGGATTAACGGCTCAAAATCTCCAAACGGCTTCTGAACGGCTCCAAACTTGGTATGTTACACGATCTAGGCACGGGTGACGTGAGGGAACTAACAGAATGGTCACGGGACTCTCGATTTGGGAGTTATCAAATTTTTTCCATTTAAGACCAACTTAAGTTATAAAGTGTTAAGTTTCGGGGATTAACGGCTCCAAATCCCCAAACAGCCTCCGAACAGTCCCAAACTTTGCACGTAACGCGGCCTAGGCATGGGTGATGTGTGGGAACTGACGGAATGGTCACGGGACTCTCGGTTTGGGAGTTACCATTTTTTTTCCGTTTAAGACCAATTAAGTTATAAAGTGTTAAGTTTCGGGGATTAACGGCTCCAAATCCCCAAAAGGCCTCCGAACGGCCCCAAACTTTGTACGTAGCACGGTCTAGGAATTGTGACATGTGGGAACTGACGGAATGATCACGGGACTCTCGGTTTGGGAGTTATGAAATTTTTTCTATTTTAGAACAACTTAAGTTATAAAATATTAAGTTTCGGGGATTAATGCCTCCAAATCTCCAAAACAGTCTCCGAACGGCCCCAAACTTGGTACGTAGTACGGTCTAGGCATGGGTGATTTATGGTAACTGACGGAATGGTCACGGGACACTCGGTTTAGGAGTAATCAATTTTTTTCTATTTTAGAACAACTTAAGTTATAAAGTGTTAGGTTTCGGGGATTAATGGCTCCAAATCCCCAAACGGCTGCAAACTTTGTACGTAGCATGATCTAGGCACGAGTGACGTGTGGGAACTAACAGAATGGTTACGGGACTCTCGGGTTGGGAGTTATAAAATTTTTTCTATTGTAGAACAACTTAAGTTATAAAGTGTTAAGTTTCATGGATTAACGCCTCCAAATCTCCAAACGGCCTCCGAACGGCTCCAAACTTGGTACGTAGCACGGTCTAGGCACAAGTGACGTGTGGGGATAAATAGAATGGTGAAGGGACTCTTGATTTGGGAGTCACCAAATTTTTTCTATTTTAGAGCAACTTAAGTTATAAAGTGTTAAGTTTCGGAGATTAATGACTCCAAATCTCCAAATGGCCTTCGAACGGCCCCAAACTTGGTACGTAGCACAGTCTACGTAAAGGTGACGTGTGGAAATGGACGGAATGGTCACGGGACACACGGTTTGGGAGTTATTAAATTTTTTTCGTTTAAGCACAACTTAAGTTATAAAGTGTTAAGTTTCGGGGATTAACGGCTCCAACTCTCCAAAAGGCCTCCGAACGGCCCTGAAATTTGTACGTAGCACGGTCTAGGCACGGGTGACGTGTAGGAATTGATGAAATGGTCACAAGACTCTCGGTTTGCGAGTTATCAAATTTTTTTAGTTTAAGAACAACTTATGTTATAAAGTGTTAAGTTTCGGAGATTAACGGCTCCAAATCCCAACCGGCCTCCGAACGGCTCCAAACTTGGTACGTAGCACGGCCAAGACACGGGTGACATGTGGGAACTGACTGAATGGTCACGGGACTATCGGTTTGGTAGTTATCAATTTTTTTCCGTTTTAGAATAACTTAAGTTATAAATTGTTACGCTTCTGGGATTAACGACTCCAAATCGCCAAACGGCCTCCGAACGGCCCCAAACTTGGTATGTAGCACGGTCTAGGTACGGGTAATGTGTGGGAATTAATGGAATGGTCACAGGACTCACAGTTTGGGAGTTATCAAATTTTTCCGTTTAAGAACAACTTATGTTATAAAGTGTTAAGTTTTGAGGATTAACGGCTTAAAATCCCAAAACGGCCTCTGAACGGCCCCAAACTTGGTTCGTAGCACGGTCTAGGGACGGGTGACTTGTGGGAACTGACGGAATGATTACGGGACTCTCGGTTTGGGAATTATTAAATTTTTTCTATTTTACAACAATTTAAGTTATAAAGTATTAAGTTTCGGGGATTAACAGCTCTAAATCCCCAAATGGCCTCTGAATGGCCCAAAACTTGGTACATAGCACAATATAGGAACTAGTGATGTGTGGGAACTGACAGAATAGTCACGGGACTCTCGGTTTGTGATTTATCAAATTATTTATATTTTAGAACAACTTAAGTTGTAAAGTGTAAAATTTCAGGGATTAACGGCTCCAAATTGCCAAACGGAATGGTCACGGGACTCTTGGTTTGGGAGTTATCAAAATTTTTCCATTTAAGAACAACTTAAGTTATAAAGTGTTAAGTTTCGGGGATTAACGGCTCCAAATCTCCAAACGGCCTCCGAACGTCCCCAAACTTTGTACGTAGCATGGTCTATGCACAAGTGACGTGTGGGAAATGACAGACTGGTCACGGGACTCTCGGTTTGGGAGTTACCAAATTTTTTCTATTTTAGAACAACTTAAGTTATAAAGTGTTAAGTTTCGAGGATTAATGCCTCCAGATTCCCAAACGGCCTCCGAACGGCCCAAAACTTGGTACGTAACACGGTCTAGGCACAGGTGACGTGTGGAAACTGACGGAATGGACATGGGACTCTCGGTTTGGTAGTTATCAAATTATTTTCGTTTTAGAACAATTTAAGTTATAAAGTGTTAAGTTTCGGGGATTAACGGCTCCAAATCCCCAAACGGCCTCCGAACGGCTCCAAACTTAGTACGTAGCACAGTGTAGGCACAGGTGACGCGTGAAAACTGATAGAATGGTCACAGGACTCTCGGTTTGGGAGTTATCAAATTTTTTCTGTTTAAGAACAACTTATGTTATAATATGTTAAGTTTCGAGAATTAACAGCTCAAAATTCCCAAACGGCCTTTGAACGGTGCCAAACTTTGTACGTAGCACGGTCTTAGCACGGGTGATGTTTGAGAACTGACAGAATGGTCACAGGACACTCGGTTTTGAGAGTTATCAAATTTTTTCTATTTTAGAATAACTTAAGTTATAAAGTGTTAAGTTTCGGGGATTAACGGGTCTAAATCCTCAAACGGCCTCCGAACGACCCCAAACTTGGTACGTAGCGCGGTTTAGGCACGGGTGACGTGTGGGAATTGATGAAATGGTCATGGGACTCTCGGTTTGAGAGTTGTCAAATTTTTTCTGATTAAGAACTACTTGAGTTGTAAAGTGTTAAGTTTCGAGGATTAACGGCTCAAAATCTCCAAACGGCCTTTGAACAGCCCCAAACTTGGTACGTAGCACGATCTAGGCACGAGTGACATATACGAACTAGCGGAATGGTCACGAGACTCTTGGTTTGGTAGTTATAATTTTTTTTTTTTGCGTTTTAGAACAACTTAAGTTGTAAAATGTTATGTTTCGGGGATTAACTGGTCCAAATCTCCAAACGGCCTCTGAACGGCCCCAAACTTGGTACGTAGCACGGTCTATGCACGGGTGACGTGTGGGAACTGATGAAATGGTAACATGACTCTCGGTTTGGAAGTTATCAATTTTTTTCCGTTTAAGAACAACTTATGTTATAAAGTGTTAAGTTTCGGGGATTAAAGGCTCCAAATCCCCAAACAGCTTCCAAACAGCCCCAAACTTGGTATGTAGCACGGTCAAGACACGGGTGACGTGTGGGAACTAACGGAATGGTCACGGGTCTATCGGTTTGGTAGTTATCAATTTTGTTTTCGTTTTAGAGCAACTTAAGTTATAAAGTGTTATGTTCAGGAATTAACGGCTCCGAATCTCCAATCAGCCTCCGAACAGCCCCAAACTTGGTACGTAACACGGTCTAGGCACCGGTGACGTGTTGGAACCGATGAAATGGACACGGGACTATTGGTTTGGGAGTTATTAAATTTTTCCGTGTAAGAACAACTTATATTATAAAGTGTTAAGTTTCGGGGATTAACGGCCCCAAACTTGGTACGTAACACGGCCAAGATATGGGTGACGTGTGGGAATTGACGGAATGGTTACGGGATTATCGGTTAGGTAGTTATCAATTTTTTTTCCGTTTTAGAACAACTTAGGTTATAAAGTATTAAGTTTCAAGGATTAAAGACTCCAAATCCCCAAACGGTCTCCGAACGGCCTTAAACTTGGTATGTAGCACGGTCTAGGCACGGGTAATATGTGGGAATTAATGGAATGGTCACGGGACTCTCGGTTTGGGAGTTATCAAATTTTTCTGTTGAAGAACAACTTATGTTATAAAGTGTTAAGTTTCGAGGATGAACGGCTTAAAATCCCAAAACGGCCTCTGAACGGCCCATAACTTGGTACGTAGCACGGTCTAGGGACGGGTGACTTGTTGAAGTGACGGAATGGTTACGGGACTCTTGGTTTGGGAATTATTAAATTTTTTTTTTATTTTACAACAACTTAAGTTATAAAGTATTAAGTTCCGGGGATTAACGGCTCCAAATCTCCAAACGGCTTCTGAACGGCCCCAAACTTGGTACGTAGTACAATATACGAACTAGTGTTGTGTGGGAACTGACAGAATAGTCACGGGACTCTTGGTTTACGATTTATTAAATTGTTTCTATTTTAGAACAACTTAAGTTATAAAATGTGAAATTTCAGGAATTAACGGCTCCAAATCTCCTAACGGCCTCCGAAAGGCCCCAAACTTGGTACGTAACACGGTTTAGGCACAGGTGACATGTGGAAACTGACGGAGTGGTCACGGGACTCTTGGTTTGGGAGTTATCAAAGTTTTTCCGTTTAAGAACAACTTAAGTTATAAAGTGTTAAGTTTCGGGGATTAATGCGTTAAGTTTCGGGGATTAAAGGCTCAAAATCCCCAAACGGCCTCCGAACGGTGCCAAACTTTGTACGTAGCACGGTATTGGCACGAGTGATGTTTGGGAACTAATGGAATGGTCGTGGGACACTCAGTTTTGGGAGTTATCAAATTTTTTCTATTTTAGAACAACTTAAGTTATAAAGTGTTAAGTTTCAGGGATTAACAGGTCCAAATCCTCAAACGGCCTCCGAACGGCCCCAAACTTGGTATGTAGTGCGGACTAGGCACGGGTGACGCGTGGGAATTGATGGAATGATCACGGGACTCTCGGTTTGGGATTTATCAAATTTTTTCTAATTAAGAACTACTTGAGTTATAAAGTGTTAAGTTTTTAAGATTAACGGCTCAAAATCTCCAAACGGCCTCTAAACGGCCGCAAACTTGGTACGTAACACAGTTTAGGCACAGGTGACGTGTGGAAACTGACGGAGTGGTCACGGGACTCTTGGTTTGGAAGTTATCAAAGTTTTTCTGTTTAAGAACAACTTAAGTTATAAAGTGTTAAGTTTCGGGTATTAACGGCTCCAATTCTCCAAATGGCCTCCGAACGTCCCTAAACTTTGTACGTAGCATGGTCTAGGCACAGGTGACTTGTGGGAACTGACGGAATGATCACGGGGCTCTCGGTTTGGGAGTTATCAAATTTTTTCTATTTTAGAACAATTTAAGTTATAAAGTATTAACTTTCGGGAATTAATGCCTCCAAATCCCCAAACGGTTTCTGAACGGTCCCAAACTTGGTACATAACATGGTCTAGGCACAAGTGACGTGTGGGAACTGACAGAATGGTCACGGTACACTCGGTTTGGTAGTTATCAAATTATTTCCGTTTTAGAACAACTCAAGTTATAAAGTGTTAAGTTTCGGGGATTAACGGCCCCAAATCCCCAAACGGCCTCCGAACGGCCCCAAACTTGGTACGTAGCACGGTTTAGGCACGGGTGACGTGTGGAAACTGATGGAATGGTCACGGGACTCTTGGTTTGGGAGTTATCAAATTTTTTCCGTTTAAGAACAACTTATGTTATAATGTGTTAAGTTTCGGGGATTAATGACTCAAATTTCCCAAACGGCCTGCGAACGGCGCCAAACTTTGTACGTAGCACGGTCTTGGCACGAGTGATATTTGGGAACTGATGGAATGGTCGCGGGACACTCGGTTTTGGGAGTTATCAAATTTTTTCTATTTTAGAACAACTTAAGTTATAAAGTATTAAGTTTCGGGGATTAACGGGTCCAAATCCTCAAACGGCCTCCGAACGACCCTAAACTTGGTACGTAGCGCGGTCTAGGAATGGGTGACGTGTGGGAATTGATGGAATGATCACGGGACTCTCGGTTTGGGAGTTATCAAATTTTTTCTGATTAAGAACTACTTGAGTTATAAAGTGTTAAGTTTCGAGGATTAACGGCTCAAAATTTCCAAATGGCCTCTGAACGGCCGCAAACTTGGTACGTAACACGGTTTAGGCACAGTTGACGTGTGGAAACTGACGAGGTGGTCACGGGACTCTTGGTTTGGGTGTTATCAAAGTTTTTCCGTTTAAGAACAACTTAAGTTATAATTTGTTAAGTTTCGGGGATTAACGGCTACAATTTTCCAAACGGCCTCCGAACGTCCCCAAACTTTGTACGTAGCATGGTCTAGGCACAAGTGACGTGTGGGAACTAATGGAATGGTCACGAGACTCTCGGTTTGGGAGTTATCAAATTTTTTCTATTTTAGAACAACTTAAGTTATAAAGTGCTAAGTTTCAGGAATTAATGCCTCCAAATCCCCGAACGGCCTCCGAACGGCCCCAAACTTGTTACGTAACACGGTCTAGGCATAGGTGACGTGTGGGAATTGACGGAATGGTCACGAGACTCTCGGTTTGGTAGTTATCAAATTATTTCCGTTTTAGAACAACTTAAGTTATAAAGTGTTAAGTTTCGGAGATTAACGGCCCCAAATCCCTAAACGGCCTCCGAACGGCCTCAAACTTGGTACGTAGCACGATCTAGGGACGGGTGACGTGTGGGAAATGATAGAATGGTCACGGGACTCTCGGTTTGGGAGTTATCAAATTTTTTCTGTTCAAGAACAACTTATGTTATAATGTGTTAAGTTTTGGATATTAATGGCTCAAAATCCCCAAACGGCCTCCGAACGGTGCCAAACTTTGTATGTAGCATGGTCTTGGCACAGGTGATGTTTGGGAACTGACAGAATGGTCGTGGGACACTCGGCTTTGGGAGTTATCAAATTTTTTCTATTTTAAAACAACTTAAGTTATAAAGTGTTAAGTTTCAGGAATTAGCGGGTCCAAATCCCCAAATGGCCTCCAAACGGCTCCAAGTTTGGTACGTAGTGCGGTCTAGGCACGGGTGATGTGTGGGAATTGATGGAATGATCACGGGACTCTCGGTTTGGGAGTTATCAAATTTTTTTTGATTAAGAACTACTTGAGTTATAAAGTGTTGTGTTAAGAGGATTAACAGCTTCAAATCTCCAAACGGCCTCTGAACGACCCTAAACTTGGTACGTAACATGGTCTAGGCATCGGTGACATGTAGGAACTGACGGAATGCTCACGAGACTCTTGGTTTGGTAGTTATCATTTTTTTTTTGTTCTAGAACAACTTAAATTGTAAAATGTTATATTTTGGGGATTAACGACTCCAAATCTCCAAACGGCCTCCAAACAGCCCCAAACTTGCTACGCAGCACGGTTTTGGCATGATTGACGTGTGGGAACTGACGTAATGGTCACGAGAGTCTTGGTTTGGGAGTTATCAATGTTTTTCTATTTTAGAACAACTTATGTTAAAAAGTATTAAGTTACGGGGATTCACGACTCCAAATTCCCAAACGGCCTCCGAAAGGCCCAAAACTTGGTACGTAGCTCAATATAGGAACAATGATGTGTGGGAACTGACAGATATGTCACGGGACTCTCAGTTTACAATTTGTTAAATTTTTTCTATTATAGAACAACTTAAGTTGTAAAGTGTTAAATTTCGGAGATTAACAGGTCCAAATCCCCTAACGGCCTCCGAACGGCCCCAAACTTGGTACGTAGCACGGTCTAGGTACATGTGACGTATGAAAATTAACAGAATGATCACGGGACTCTCGGTTTGGGAGTTATCAAAATTTTTCCGTTTAAGAACAACTTAAGTTATTAAGTATTAAGTTTCGGGGATTAACGGCTCCAAATCTCCAAACGACCTCCGAACATCCGCAAACTTTTTACGTAGCATGGTCTAGGCATAAGTGATGTGTGGGAACTGACGGAATGGTCACGGGACTCTCGGTTTGGGAGTTATCAATTTTTTTCTACTTTAGAACAATTTAAGTTATAAAGTATTAAGTTTTAGGGATTAACACCTTCAAATCCCCAAACGGCCTTTGAATGGCCCCAAACTTGGTACGTAGCACGGTCTAGGCACGCGTGACGTATGGGAACTGACGAAATCGTTCTGGGACTCTCGGTTTGGTAGTTATCAAATTTTTTTTGTTTTAGAACAACTTAAGTTATATAGTGTTAAGTTTCAAGGATGAACAACTCCAAATCCCCAAACGGCCTCTGAACGGCCCCAAACCTGGTATGTAGCATGGTCCAAGCACGGGTGACGTGTGGGAACTAATGAAATGGTCACGAGACTCTTGGTTTGGGAGTTATCAAATTTTTTCCATTGAAGAACAAGTTATGTTATAAAGTTTTAAGTTTTGAGGATTAACGGCTCAAAATTCCCGTATGGTCTTCGTACGGCCCCAAAATTTTTATGTAGAATGGTCTTTGCACGGGTGACGTGAGGGAACTGACAGAATGGTCACGGGACTCTCGGTTTTGGGAGTTATCAAATTTTTTCTATTTTAGAAGAACTTTAGTTATAAAGTGTTAAGTTTCGGGGATTAACGGGTCCAAATTACCAAATGGCCTTTGAACGGCCCCAAACTTGGTACGTAGCATGGTCTAGGCATGGGTGACGTGTGGGAATTGATGGAATGATCACGGGACTCTCGGTTTGAGAGTTATCAAATTTTTTTTGTTTAAGAACAACTTGAGTAATAAAGTGTTACGTTTCGAGGATTAATGGCTCAAAATCTCCAAATGGCCTCTAAACGGCTCCAAACTTGGTACGTAGCATAGTCTAGGCACGGGTGTTGTGTGGGAACTAACGGAATGGTCATGGGACTCTCGGTTTGGGAGTTATCAATTTTTTTTTATTTTAGAACAACTGATGCTATAAAGTGTTATGCTTCGGGGATTAACGGTTCCAAATCCCCAAACGGCCTTTGAATGGCCCCAAACTTGGTACGTAGCACGGTCTAGGCATGGGTGACGTGTGGGAATTGATGGAATGGTCATGGGACTCTCGGTTTGGGAGTTATCAAATTTTTTTTTCGTTTAAGAACAACTTATGTCATAGAGTGTTAAGTTTGGAGGATTAACGACTCAAAATCCCTGTACGGCCTTCGAACGGCCCCAAACTTTGTACGTAGCACTATTTTGGCATGGGTGACGTGAAGGAACTGACGGAATGGTCACGGGACTCTCGGTTTTGGGAGTTATCAAATTTTTTCTATTTTAGAACAACTTAAGTTATAAAGTGTTAAGTTTCGGAGATTAATGTGTCCAAATTGCCAAACGGCCTCTGAACGGCCCTAAACTTGGTACGTAGCATGGTCTAGGCACAGGTGACGTGTGGGAATAGATGGAATGATCACGGGACTCTCGATTTGAGAGTTATCAAATTTTTTCTATTTAAGAACAACTTGAGTTATAAAGTGCTAAGTTTCGAGGATTAACGGCTCAAAATCTCCAAACGGCCTCTGAACGGCTCCAAACTTGGTATGTAGCACAGTCTAGGCACGGGTGACGTGTGGGAACTAATGAAATGGTCACGGGATTCTCGGTTTGAGATTTATCAAATTTTTTCTATTTTAAAACAACTAATATTAAATAGTGTTATGTTTTGGGGATTAACGGCTCCAAATCCCCAAACGGCTTCCAAACGGCACCAAACTTGATAGGTAGCACGGTCTTAGCACGGGTGGCATGTGGGAACTGACGGAATGGTCACGGGACTCTCGGTTTGGTAGTTATCAATTTTTTTTTCATTTTAGAACAACTTAAGTTATAAAATGTTTTAAGTTTCGGGGATTAACACCTCCAAATCCCCAAACAGCTTCTGAATGGCCCTAAACTTGGTATGTAGCACGGTCTAGGTACAGGTGACGTGTGGGGTTTGACGGAATGGTCACGGGACTGCCAGTTTACAAGTTAGAGCACAAAGTTCGTTTTTAATCATTGTTTTGTTTTAAATTGTTTATTAAACTCGAGGTTGCAGAGGGACTTCTTATTAGTATGGACCCATTGTTAGAAGTGGATGGTATACCAGTGGGTCTAAATTTCTACATGATTTTTGTTGAAAATGCAAGAAAACCTAATGCTCATTTAGAGAGACCACGCAAAGGGATTGCAACTGTGGGTGGATCAGTTTGGTGACACATTGCATGAAAATCTATTAATGTAAATTACAATTTTGTTTCATTTGTTTTTTTGTTAATTACATTCCTATATATATTAATAGTTTAACTAATTGTGTTGTTATTATTTTATTTTCACTCAGGTTATTCTAAAGGAGTAGGCGACTGTTATTCATTTTTGGGATTGATGGAGTGCCAAGTCAATGAATGGATTTTATTATTTTTTGATGTATTCATGTTGGACAATAGGTTGTGTATTTTGGATTGAAAAAACTAGTTTGTATGGATAATAGATTTCTAATGTATTCATTTTGAATCTATGGATGATGTGGATTTATATTATATATATTATTTGAACTTCATTTTATAGATTATCTTTTCCCGAATGAATATTTTACTGTTTTTTGCAATTATAAGGTGAATGAGATAGTTTTATTGATTTATGCCAAGTATACAGAAATTACAAAAATTTCATTTTAAAAAATATATATTTAAAAATAGATAGGGTATTTGTGAAGGCTAGAATATTATTTGTGACGGCAAATAGTTGTCACAAAAACAAGTTTTTGTGACAGCTGCCCCGTCGCAAATAATATTCTACCCGTCGCAAACACTAGCATTTGTGCCAATATTTCCCGTCGCAAATATTTTTTAGCCGTCGCAAATACTAGATTTTGGGACGGCTACGCCCGTCACAAATACTAATCCTGTTATCACAAAAGCGAGTATATGCGACGGCATACATGATGATCTCTCCCATCGCAAAAAAACTACCTTAGGTGTTGGCCTTTTGCGACGGCTCACTTGTCGTCGCAAATACACAAGTTGTCGCAAATAGCCGTCACAAAAACCTTTTGTGACGTCACTTTTTGCAACGGCTGGTTTGTTGTTGCACAGCCGTCGCAAAAGCCCCTAAAGCTTTTACGACGGCATGTTCCCGTCGCAAATAGTGACTTTTTAGTAGTGGATCTAGTATCACACTCTGTAATCAAGCACACTTTAAGTGCCCAGATATCCTAAAAAGGCTATTAACTAGGGAAAAACAGACACAAACTTGTGGCTTCTTAATTAGAGAACGGGATAGGACACTTAACATTTCTAAGACAAGTACCATAACAAAACCAAGATGTTTTTGGATAGTTTGTTAATGCTTTAATTTGGACCTATTTTTTTCCATGGGACTTTTAGCCTATCTTGAAATACATTGAAACCCCAAACTACTCTTAAGTCTTTGGATTTGCCTCCTTGGTGCTTGATGTTGTGAGGTCGTTGAGCGACCTTTCTTTGCGGCCGCCCTTTGTCTTTCTGGCAACCCTATCTCCATGAGCGGAAAGGGATTGGGGCCCCTCTTGATGGGATGAGATTCAATGCATGCCATGATTCCTTATGGTTGTTTGGAACCCTTAGGAATTTAGTTAGGCTTTGAATAAGCAAGACTGGCTTTGGGCCACTCTCTGGGAGTTAATCATATGCATGAGAAATGTAATAACTTCAGTTACTTTGGAAGTTTTGTCTTAAGATGGGTATGAACGTATGAACAACATAATAGAAGTGAATGCAGGAGCAGTATAACAGCAGGAAATAAGCAGTTCAATTGGACAGAAAGTAAGGAAAAGTAAAGCGGTCACCCTTTCCTCATTGATTTTGAAATTGACACGTGTGTTTTAAATCTGGCAGAGGTTCGGCTATGCATGGGGTGTTACATAAGCATGAGGTTGAGAGTTACTAATGCTTCCTAAAAATCTCGGTTCCCGAACCTTTAAACCTCCGGCGTCCACCCCCGAAATGGTGAACCCCATCTTTGGTTGGTAGTTCAAGCGGGGAACTATCAAAAGGCCGTTAGATGAGAAATTGACTAGCATCCATTGACAACCAATATATTGTTCCCCTTCTAGCTAGAAGGGTAGTCACCGGGTAATTATGCAAAATTGAATGATATGCGAATGCACCAAGTGTGTATGGAATTTTTGAAAGTGGAGGAAAGGACCCAACAACACACAATCATCTTGTTCAATCATTGCATACATGGCAGTTAATATGACATAAAATAAAGTGTGAACAAGGGTCCATCTACAAGAGAAATGGAAAGAGTTAGTAACTTTTTGAAAAAAAAAACTCAATGCAAGATATGATGGAACAATAAAGCAATGCAAGAACATGCATGTGAATCAATGCAAGAGCATGACATGTAAATTGGATGCAAGTGATAACACTTAGACAAATTTTGAAAATGAAGTTTGACTTTGAATTTTTGTAAAATTTTGAAAAGTGTATAAAGTTGGACAAAATAACTGGAGGTTCAATATGTGTGAAGGGTGAAAGGACATGACAATAGCCTAACCCTCTAAGTGTCCCCTGTAGCAAATTCGCCAACTGTTGTGCCCTAGTTTTCACCCAAGCCCTCTTGGCTTGGGAAAAGCACAGTGCTCTCTTTGTTAAAATTTACCTTCCTAGAAGGACAAGTGCGACGAGGGTTTGAACTTGAAAACTTGATTTGATTAAGGGCTTTTTGAAAATGATTTGAAAATGCAAGTGATAACATTTGATTAAATGCCACCTAACATGACTAAAGTTGTGTTAGGTAATTTAGGTTTTCGAAAATGTTCTCTTGAGAGGTGTTTTGAAAAATGGGTTGTTTCGCAACCTTTAAAAATATTTTAAGCCCTTTTTGAAAAATGACTCTATTTTTGGTCTTTGAAATAGAGATCTATGGGCCGGGGGTTGTTTACGTGTAGGGAAGATATCCTAAGATCATCACCCTACCCAGCCCTTTTGGTACTTACATGTTTATTCGCCCTATATTCACTCGCTTGAATCTTTGTTTACTAAATGTCCAATCTATGTCCACTTGAAAATGTTTTGAAAAAAGGGTTTGGTCATCACTTTTTGTATGTATGAATGCATGATGCAATTTGACAAAGGGTTTGAAAGAAACTTGGGGTTGGATTTTGAAAAGGGGCATTTGAGTTGAGAGGAGGATTATGACTGCACCTATGAAGGTTGCCTACGTATCTCGTTTGACAAGAATCAAGCCAGTCGTAGTTCGAACAAGGGTACAATTGAAATGAGACTTGTGGGAGTCTTGGAATGTTTTGAAACTTGAACTCAAGAGAGTTTTAATTTGAAATTGGATTCTAGAGTGTTTTTGAAATAGAACTTGAGAGTTTTTGAAAGCGCCTTTAAAATAGGACTTGGAGAGTTTTAGAGTGTTTTTTTAAAGTAACTCAAGAGAGCTTTGGAAATTTTTGAAAACTTGATTAAGGGTCCTTGAAAATGGAATTTTTATTTGGAAAAGCTCTTGTGAACTTGTCTTGAATAGATTTTTGAAAACAGTTTTTGAACACCTTAGGAAAGGCATGTCGACCTTCGAGAGGTTAGCTATGTGGGAACTAAACTCCTTCAAGGCTATGAGTTTTGAAAAACATTTTTAGAAAAAGTGGCTAGAAACTTCCTTTAGATTTTGGACTTTAGGGTTAGGGAACCCTTGTTTGAATATCTCACTTGATCTTGGACAACCCTAACCATAAAAGGCCTAGGGTGTTAAGAATGTGATGTTTGAAAATAGTTTTTGGAAAGAGGTTGTGCAAAACATTAGGGTTTGGAATCCTAGTATGAACCTTGTAGGTTTCATTTGATGTATCACTTTCCTTACGAAACCCTAACCATGAAAGGATTAGAATTACCTTAGGGTTGTGAGTTTTTTTAAATCATCTTTGAAAGTAGTCTTTCAAAAAATGGTAAGCGTCTAGCCATTTTGGATCGAGACAAGTTTAAGAGAGCCTTTGAAAACATCTTTGAGTGGAGTAAATGAGTATTTTGAAGTGACTTTTGGATTAGGGTCTTTGGAAACTTGAAGGAGTAAGAGGTTTAGAGTTGGAGTCTTGGAGTCACCTAACCTTGGTTGGGTAAACTTAGGGTTAGGTTAACCCACTAGGGTTAGGTTGACCTAGGGTTGGACCAACAAGAGTTAGGTTGACCAACTAAGGTTTAGGTAACCTAGGGTTGGATGACACTGGATTAGGTTGACCTAGCGTTGGACCAACTAGGGTTAGGATGACCAACTAGGGTTTAGGTAACCTAGGGTTTTGGAAGATGGTTTTATGCATGCACTTGAAAAGGAAATTTGAAAAATCTATGATTTTATGTGAGAAAAGATATGATTTTATGTTGAAAAAGGAAAGATTTGATTTGAAGTTAAAAAGAAAGATTTATTTTATTTCCAAAATAAAATTTTTGATTTTGTTTCCAAAAATGGAAGATTGGATTTGTTTCCAAAATAAAAAGATTTGATTCTGTTTCCAAAATGGGAAGATTATATTTTGTGTGCAAATCTTTCATGATTTTATGTGAAATCTCTTGCATGAAAAACTTATGATTTTATGTGACACTTTTGAAAAATAATTATGCACTTTTTGAAAACATAATGCAACAATGACTTTGAAGACCATTTTCTGATACAATTTGAAGTATGATGAATAAAGGTTAGGGGACAAAACAAGGGTTTCCTAGGACATAAACTTCTAGGGTTTTGACCCTTGACTTTAAGATGACAACTTTTAGACTAACACTTTGAATGGGAATTTCGAGAGATTTTAAAACAACTAGGTTTTGAAAAAGAATGGTTAGGGTTCGAAACCCTAATGTGGCCCTTGGGGGTCTTTTTTAATATACCATTTTCCTAAAGCAATCCTAACCATGAAAAGACTAAAACCACTTTAGGGTTGTGATTTTGAGAGCAAGTTAGGGCTTGAAAACCTAATATAGACCTTGCTGGCCTTTTGAATATACCACTTTTCTAAAGTAACTCTAACCATGAAAAGGTTAGAATCACTTTAGGCTTGTGATTTTGAAAAACAAATTAGGGTTTTGAAACCCTAATATGGACCTTGGTGGCCTTACTGAATATGTCACTTTCCTAAGGAAACCCGAACCATGAAAAGGTTAGGATTGCCCTAAGATTATGAGTTTGAAAGCAAAACAATTGTGAACAATGCATGATCATGAAATTATAATGCAAAAGGTCATGAACATATAAGCTTTAAGGTTTTGCCACATAATCAAGAGGGCTCAAGACCACACCATCACAAGGTAGATATAGGAAGGCCCCTAACCGGTGACCTCCCCAAGGCTTTTCCTAAGCATAGACCCAATATACTCTTATTTCAAGCATGCAAGAAGATCAGGTAGAAGATGGGGATTAAAATAAAAAATGGTCCAAGTGGACTAGAAAAGAAAAGAGAAGGAGTGGGGGATTATAATATATAAATAGGAACACTACCTTATCTTCAAAACCTTCTTGGAACTTCAATGGAGGCCTTGACTTGAACTTGGAGTAGACTTGAGAGACTTAGGATGCTAAGAACCTTAAAGGAGTTTGAGGGGTTTTTTGGGGGCTGCAGAGAGTTTGGTAAAGCTTCTTTGCAATTTTTTGGACCTCGAATATGCTGGGGGTGGTCTGTATTTATAAGCAAAAAGTAGAGGAGGTGGCCCCACTAAGACCATTTTTTGGCCCCAGATTCTATGGAGATTTGATTTGATTTGATTCGATATTGGGCTGCAAGGGAAAGATTTGGGTGCCACTTCTAGTGGCTATAAGCCATTTTTTGGCTTGGCTCCACTACAAGTGGCTTCAGAAAGTCTTAGCTTGATTTGGAAAGCTATCGGGCTATGAGGCCCAGCTGGAAAAGAGATAGGGGCACTCGAGAGTGTCTCAAGGGTGCCGGTTTAATACCTAGAGTCGGTGTGGTTGAAAATGAGTGACCGGCCTAGTAGGGGCAAAATGGTTATTTTGACCGGGAGCGACCGAAACTAGTCCAAAGTTGGTTTGAATGGCATTCTAAGCATGCTGTACTATCTAGGGACAATTCTGGAAGGGTGGCCTTTCCACTCTGAAGACTTATGTACTTTCTCGAAAAGCATGTCGGGTGGGCCCCATTAGAGACATTTTGTTTATTTGGCCTCTGTTAGGCCCAGTGGGCACGAAAAGTGGTTGATTGAATGGATTGGAGTTTGGAAAGCTTGTTTGGACTTGAATGTGTCATGGTGTTTGATTATAGGTCTGGTCAGGCCAAAAATTATCGAGGGGTGCTTAAAATATCTACTTGGGTTTCTCTATCGATTTCAGCTCCAAGGATCTCTAGTTCATTCAAGAGACGTATCATCTTCAGAACATAATCCCTTATTAGGGTCCCTTCAACTATAGTCGTGATCATCAGGTCTCTCATGGCAACAAGTCTAGCAGCATGATTCTGATCCCCAAACATATAATTGAGGCTCATCATCATGTCATATGCAGTGGGCATAGACTGATATTCACAGTTTTGGTTTGTATATTCATAATGATACCATGAGCGCTTTAGGGCGTCCCCAAGATATGTTTTCAGATACCGCTATACAATTACAACCCGTCTTTGCCCAATGGATACAAAACACCCATGCTTTGGCGCCTGGTGCAACAACAAGTACCAGTTTAACTTGGGGGGGTGGTGATTTAATAGCAGTGGGCGGCAAAGTGGCTTTGTTACCTATTCCATTAGGAACCGCAGATTTTTTGGTCCATCATATTCATGCATTTACGATTCATGTAACGGTATTGATACTCCTGAAAGGTGTTCTATTCGCTCATAGCTCCCGTTTGATACCCAATACAGCAAATCTTGGTTTTTGCTAATGTTACAGAACATTTGACATGGATGCCAAAATGTAATACCACGACATATCATTAACTTTTATCCACTTCTGACAAGCTCGAGTTTTCTTATCGGTTGCCCCCTCACCAGGTTGCTGCGGACAAACCTCTATGAGTACAAACTTATACTTTTTCGCAATCAGCACAATATCCAAGTTCATTTTCTAGTCAATATAATATGGTCAAATCATTTTGCTTTTTTTTTTAGAATAACAACAAGTGGAATGAAAGCCATTTCAATCCTGAGAATCACATATTGTAACAAAATATGATAAGCAATTATAAACTTAGAATTCAATCATTAAAATATGGTTTCCTCTACCAATATTTTAAAACAATCTGCCATCAATGGGAGGTCGTCTACTATTCAACATTTATCTAGACAAGTCAAGACCTATTAACTTTACTATCTAGGTAAATAACTATGTTAACTAAAATTAAATAGCTAATTTAGCTTTTGTACTATACATAGCAGTGACTCGAGATGGTAAGTATACTACTATTTATAGTTAAGTATATACCATCATTTAATTCAATACTTATTGTCTCGTAATAAGTCATTCAGATGGAGAGTTAACTAAATACTAACAACTATTAGAGTTTATATTCAGTGAGTCCGCAACTTATTTCATCCGATGGAGAGGTTGGTACTAAAACCAACACATAAAATAAATTACTTCACTCATAAACTAGTGATTGAGAATATGGAATTTATACGCAATAAATTCCCTCACCTACTTAGTTATTTAATATATAAGGGATATAAACAATGTGTTTAATTATTTAACAAATGTAATATTCCAATATTGGTGATAATATATGTGCAACAAATAAAATTCTAAATTTCCTCAATCCAAAAAAAATTTAAATTAAAACATGAGAATTAATTTTATTCTACAGTTGCACATTTATTCTCTAAAATTTTAAATTTATATAATTAAAACACAACTTAAAGGTATTTATCTATTATACATGTTTTCCCATGCTAGTAACTGTAAGCACCCTATTTTTGACTGCTCGGCAGTCTACGCTCCGTCCAGACTTGTACTCAAGTCAATATGGACGTATTCCAATCAAAACCAACTCTCGAAGTCTAAATCCCGTCTATCCATCGCTTTGCGGGCCCACCAGGCCCAAATAGAGGCAAAACGACCAAAATGTCCTTAGGGGCATTATTCTTTCCAATTCCAATTCCAATCCCTCTCTCGAGACAGTTGATTCCTGGATACGGTAAATCTATTCCATTCAGGCACGTCTTTTCGAAGACGGTAAGTCGCTTTTCCAATTCCAATTCCAATCCCTCTCTCGAGATAGTTGATTCCCCGAGATGGCAATCTGGCACGTTTTTTGAAGAAAATCTCTTCGAAAATGGTAAGTCCCTTTAAACCTGTCGACCGGGACGAGACCCCAAGTCCCCTAGATGGTAAAACGGTCCACCGTTGGCGCTCACTAGCCCGCTAATGCAGAAATGTCCATTTAGGCATGCCTTCCGAGAAAGTTGACTTCTCAGGCGCTAAGTCCCTTTAGTAGCTTCCCGAGATCAGGCAGTCTCGGGAATCATTGCGAACCGTCAGAGTAGCGAAAATACTCACAAACATCACAACCGTTAGAGTAACGGAAATACTCACAAGCAGGTCGATATAGGGAATTGCCAACAAACCCCCATATCACGCAACCGCCGTTAGAGTGGCGGAAACAATCAAAACGTAGGTCAACACTGGTGCCTGCTAGCCCACTTCGGTGAAAAATGACCAAACTAATCCTTGGGCCTTTTTCGATACGTTTCTCGAGAACACACCTGAGTCCCCAGAATGGTAAGTCCAACCTTCTAAGATTGTCTTAAAAGTAATCCGGCATGATTAGGTGGCTTCTAGTCAGTTTTGGGCCAATTTTGAGATTTTCCGGTCAAGATGACCATTTCACCTCTAGGCATCCGAACGCCCCGGGGACTACGCCGACTCTGGGTATCAAACCAGTAACCTCCTGAGAATGCTTTTTATAGCATTCTCAACTTTCTATTATCTTTTCGGATCATTCCGAGTCAGTTCCGGCAAACTCGGTGCGAAATGATTGTTTTGCCCTTAGTTGGCCGGTCACATTTTCCAACCACACTGGTTTTGGGCATCAAACTGGTAGCCTCTTGGGAACATTCTAAATAATGTTTCCAAGTCTCAAGTCTTTTTTCGGGACATTCCGAGTCCGTCCCGGTAGCTTTCCGGCCCCGTTAACCATTTTGTCCATGATGGCCCGGTCAACCCTTCCGACACATCCTATCCTTATTTTCAAGCCAAATACCTCCAGGACACTGTTTTAAGTGTTCCTGCTCTTTTCTGGCCTTCCAGGTCATTCTCGGGCCCCTTCAAATCATTTCCGGACTTTCTAGAGTCACTCCCAGTGAAGCTAGGCTACAAATTGCATGGTAGTCACTAGTACAGGTGCCCAAATCTTCCCAAGATACGTTGCTTGCCGACTTTAAAACTTTCCTAACTGGCTAGCGCCACTAGTAGTGGTGCCAAGCCAATATTTGGCCTAGCGCCACTGCTAGTAGAACCAAGAGCATTTTTGGCCTGGCGCCACTGCAACAAGCGCCAGGTCTAGCCCATGTCTATAAATACAGAGCCTCCTCCAGCGTGAAAAAGATCCGTAAACTTAGTCTAAAAACACCAATATTTGATATACAGAGCCCGTACACTCTCTAAACCCTAGTCTCCTTAGGTTTTCCAAACCCTAGCCACCATACACCAAACCCTAGCCTCCTATACACTCATACACACTCCTATACACTCATACACTAGCCTCTAAGCCTCCTTTGAAGACTTGAAGTGCTGCAAACTGAAGCTTTGAAGATTGAAGACAAACTCTTGAAGATCAAGACGAAGACCGAAGAAAAGCAAAGCGCACAAAGCAAAGTAAAATAAAAGATACAAGGTGGGTTTTCTTTTTACATTTCTGCACTTCCCCCTCTCTCTTCTCTCTCATAACCCACTTGGGTTTTCTCTATTTTAATCCCCCATCTTCTTCCCCCCCATTTCTTTGCATGCTTGAAACAAGGGGATTCCCGGTCCATGTGTAGGATTGGGCTATTGAAGAGTCACCGTGTTGGGGGCTTTCTTTTAGTCTAACCAGAGACCACGTGGGTTCGGCCCCCTTGATTATGTGGTGAAGCCATAACCTTGTATGTTCACGACCCCAATTTGCATTGTGCATATCATTATCTTGCACTCTTCTAAAAACTGTTTTCAAATTCGTTTTCAAAGCTTGCATTAAACTTGTTTTCGAAATTGCATCAAAATCTCCTTTTTCAAAACTTGTTTTCAAAATCACAATCCTAGGGTGATTCTAGCCTTTCCATGGCTAGGATTACTTTAGAAAAGTGTTACATTTAAAGGGACCGATATGGTCTATATTTTTAACTCCTTGCTGTTTTCAAAACCACTTTCTTAAAGTGGTTCTAGCCTTCTTATGGTTAGAATCACTTTAGGAAAGTGATACATTTTTATATCTTGCAAAAAACTCTCTTTTCAAAAGTCTCTCTTTCTAAAACTCTCCTTTTCAACATACTTTCCTTAAACTCTTTTTTCCAAAATTGTTTTCTAAAAACTCCCTTCAAAAATTTACTTTTCAAAACTCCTTTCCAAAACACTCTCCTCAAAATCCACTTTCTAAAAACGGCCCCTAAATCTCTTTCCTAAAAATTCTCTCCAACAATCTCCTTCCAAAACTCTCTCCAAAAAATCTCTTTCCAGAATCTTTCTTCTAGAAACTCCTCTCTAGATTTCCTTCCAAAAACTCGTTTCCAAAAACATACTTTCCAAAAACCTTTTCCTTAGAGTCCAAGTTAAGTCCTAGAACCCACAATTACGAAACCCTAATTTTCCTTTCCAAAAACATGGTTTTCAAACTTGCCTCAAAACCTAGGTTTCCAAAACCTCTTGTTTTCTACATCAAAACTATACATACTTCCAAAACCTATTTTCTATGTCAAAACTATAGTCTTCCAAATCTAGGGTTTCTAAAACTTCCCTCTCCAAATCCTTGTCAATTTCAATCTTCCATTTAGGAAACCAAATCCCATCTTCCCTTTAGGAAACTAAATCCAATCTTCCCGTTTAGGAAACTAGATCTAATCCTCCGTTTTTTGAAACAAAATCAAAACCTCTCTTTTTAGAAACAAAATCCAATCCCTTGTTTTAGGAAATAGGAATCTTAACCCTTTCCTAGTCTAAATCTTTCCTAATTCAACTCCTTCCTAATCTTCTACTTTCCTAAATCTTAAGTTTCCAAAACTTGAACATAAAATCTTTCTTAAATTTTAAAACTCAACTCTCACCTCTTTCCTAGTTTAACCCTTTCCTAATTTTATCCCTTTCCAAATCTTAACTTTTCAAATCTAAGTTTTCAAATTTTTCCTAAACTCAAACCTTTCCTAATTTCAAGAATTTCTAAAACTTAAACTTCCAATCTTTCTAAATCTAAAACTTTCTAAATTTGAAACTTTCTAAATTCTAAACTTTCCAACTTTCAAAACTTCCCTATTTCAAAACATTTGAAATTTAGAACTTTCCAATTTCAAAACTTTCTCTTTAAAACTTTTCAATTTCAAATTTTTCTTAAAACGAAATGTTTCCAAATTCAAAACTTTTCTAATCCAACACTTTCCTAATTTCGAAAACTTTCTAAAGTCAAAACTTTCCTAATTCGAAAACTTTCCTAAATCAAAATTTTACTAAAATGAAACTTTCCTAATTCGAAACTTCCCTAAACCAAAATTTTCCTAAAACGAAACTTTCCAAAAATGACACTTTCCTATTTTGAAACTTTCCTAAATGGAACCTTTCCTAACTCAAACTCTTCCTAAATCCAATCTTTCCAAATCTTCCAAGTCCAACATTTGAGTCAAATCTTTTCTAAAAACTTTCTAAGTCGAGTCCAATCCTTCTTTTCTAAGTTCCTAAATCTAGGTTTCCTAAACCTTCGTCTTTCCAAAACAAGTCTAAATCTTTCTTCCAAGTTCTACCTTTCTAAGTCAAAGTCCAATCTTTTCAATTCTAAAATTCTAAATTCCTATTTCCAATCTTCTATTCTAAGTTCAAATCAAATCCTCTTTCCAATCAAAATCTCTTTATTCCAATCCAACCTTCTATTTTCTATCGGACTCTTGTACGAACTACGACTGACCTGATTCCTCCAAAAGGATACGTAGGCAATCCTCATGGGTGCGGTCACAACATTTTTCAAATTTCTATTTCTACAATCTTTTTCAATTCTCAAACTCCATAAGTGCCTTCCAATTTCCAATTCTATGTTTTATTTCCAATTTTCAAAAAAATCTATTTTCAAATCTCAATTTCTAATTTCTAAAACTTTCCAATTCCAGGTTTATCTTTCCAAATCTCTTTCAAATCAAATCAATTTCTTTTCAAATTTCTTTCCAAATCTATTTTCCAACTTCTTTTTCTTGCACGTGCATATCATGCATCATGATAGTTTTTAAACATTATTTTTCTAAAGTGCATAGGATTGGACATTGTTTAATTGAAGACTCTCGTAGGTAAATTTAGGGTAAATAGACATGTAGGTATCAAAAAGCCGGGGTAGGGTGATGGCTTAGTGCGTCTTCCCTACACGTAACCAACCTCCGAAACTAGAATCACTGTTTTCAAAGACCAAAATGGAGTTATTTTCAAAAAAGGGCTAAATGTTTTCCAAAGGTTGCCAAACAACCTGTTTTTCTTAAAAACTCTCTCTTGAGATGGTATTTTCAAAATCGTTTTCAAAAAACCCTAAGTGTAGTATTTGAATTATGCTTAGTTTTTAGGTGACCTAACTCACCTTAATCAAGTTAGGTGGCGACTCCAAATTTTTTCTAAAAAGCCCTTTATTCAAATCTATTTTCAATTTAAATCTAGTCGCACTCATTCTTCTAGGAGGGTGAGTTCTAACGAGAGAGTACAGTGTTTTTCTCGCTTGTGTGTGTATTCCTTGAGTGCGAAAAATCTGAGCGCGACAGTAACATAATAACAAAAACACAAATGATAATAAGAATAAACAAGATAAACAAGATATAATCAAGATTCTAGTTATTATGCTCAAGAAGTAACTCCACAATGATAAAGAGTCCAGCCGTACCAAGAAACCAAAGTGTACTAGTATAATACCGTTCCCTATAGTTAAGATAGACTTATTAAAATCTTGTGCTACAGTCCTACTGATAGTGTGTTCAGTTCCATCTAAGATTATGAACTATAAGCTTATATTACATAAGAACTGATGATCTAATCTTCTATGTGTAAGCCGTACTTTACACACTAGATCATCTACTATTTAGAATAAGAGACACACATGCATAATCATTAAATAAATTATATAAGGCAAACATTGCTCACACAAATTCTCATTAAAATTGAATAAATAATTTATTAATAAATACTAAAGGTATTACACCAAGCATGTCTTTGAGTATAAATCCCTAATATACATAACTTATTAAGATCTCATTACTTTCAGGTATGTTTCCTCTACAGTGGATATCTTTTCAGGAGATTTCTCTTCTAGGAATTCTATTACAGGAGTTTCTTTTTTAAAAGGTTTAGATATTGCGGTTTCTTCAGAAATACTAATTTGCTTATGTGTTTGTGTCTTCCTCTTTCTAAGGATTGTGTCTTTTAAACCGATAGGTCTCGCACACTTCAGGCTTGCTTTAGATTCATTTGCTGTTATACTAGCAGATTTTCTTACAGGGACATCAATACGTGCTGGGGTATTAGCAGCTAGTATATATGATTTTGTTATCTTATTTGTGTCGGTGAACGTATTAGGTAATTGATTTGTAATCGTTTGTAAATAAATAATCATGTGAACTTCTTATTCACATTGATTTATTCAAGATTAAGACGAGATAACGTGGAAGAATTTCAAGTGATCTCATGTTGTTTTTCTAGCTATGTCATATCTCCCCATAATGGTGGAAAAATTATCTCATCAAAATGATAATCCGCAAAACGTGTCGTGAGTATATCTCTTGTTAAAGATTCAAGATATCTACTAACATACGAAGAATTAAAACCAATATAAATCCCAAGTCGACATTGGCAGACCCATCTTAGTACGTTATAGGGGGGCAATTGGTACATATACAACATAACCAAAAACCCTTAGATGTGAAAAATTTATTTGTTGACCAAAAATAAGCTATAATGGTGAATATTCATGGTAAGTAGTTGGTTGAACACGGACCAATGATACAACATGTAAATGGCATGTTCTCAAGCAGAAACATGTAATTTTGTTCTCATGAGTAAAGATCGAGCAATCAATTGAAGGTGTTTTATAAAAGATTCTGCTAGACCATTCTGTGCATGTGTATGTGCAACAAGATGTTCAACATCAATTTCTATTGACATGCAATAATTATCAAAAGCTTGATATGTAAACTCACATGCATTATCCAATCAAATTGACTTAATTGGGTAATCTAAAAATTATGCTTGAAATTTGATAATTTGTGCAAGAAGCTAAGCAAATGCAATGTTACGAGATGAAATTAAACAAACATGTGATCATCGTGTAAATGCATCCATTAAAATCATAAAATATTAAAATGGTCTACATAGTAGGCGTATAGGCCCACATATATCCCTTTGAATTCTTTGTAAAAAAGTTGGATATTCAGCTACCATTTTTAAAAGGGATGGTCTGACAATTATTTTTTTTTTGTGAACATGCAGCACATGTATAATTATTTGATAAAAAAATCTACTAGTTTTTTAGCGTATATCCATGTAAGTCCTCAATTATTCGACGTATCAATGTTGATATTGGATGACTAAGACTATTATGCCAAAATATAAAAAATTTTGGGTCAAAACACTTCTGGTGCATCACTTCATGTGATCCCATAATTCTTATAATTGTATAATACAATCTAGAAGAAAATGTAGCAATTTTTTCTAATACATGCTTTTGGTATAAAATAATAGAAGTAATGTAGAGATATTTTTCATTACCTTCATTTGTTGTCTCTATATGATACCCATTATTATGCATATCTTTAAAACTGAGAAAATTTCTTATAACTCTAGTAGAATACATTGCATCACTAATATAGAGTTTTGTACCTTTTGGCAATAATATATTGACTCTTCTGGAACCTTTAATTAATTTTGTAGTGCCTGATATTGTCTTAACATTATTTTCAGCTAATGCTAAGTTTACAAAAGATTTTTTCTCTTGAATAATTGTATGTATTGTTGTATTATCTACTAGACATATATCTCCATCATTCATCTTGAAAGCAATTAATGCATTAATACGTTCCATATATCTATACACAAATTATTAAAATTACTTATTAGAAAACAAAAGTGTTCATTAAAAGGAAATATACTTAGGGAAACATTACAATAGACGATAATAATATAAAGAAACAAGAAAATAAAACTAGTTTGTGTGAATATTTCCATCACCAATGAAGTAATCAATTTTTCCATTAGGGTATTCAAAGAAATTTAAAACATCAAGATAAGTGGCATCCACTAAGCCATCAAAGTTTGTAAAATTTATTTTGACCTTTTTCGTTTTATCTTTTGTTGATACTGGATAAAGATCCACCAAATGTTTGGGCGTGCGACGAGCACGTGACCAATGCCTTTTCATACCACATTTATAACAAACATCTTCATAATTTTTAGTAGGTTTATTATGTAAACCTTTTTTTGTTTTTTTGTTTTGTTTAGAATTGTTCCACTGCTTGTGGTATGGTGTGATATTCTTAATTCGAGAGTTGAAGAATTATAACTGTTACCTCTACGATAACCCCCACGATTAAGGAAATTATTTTTGCCATGGTCACGTTCATGACCACGTCTATAAAAGGAGATTGCATTCATTTCAAGGAATAGTGTAGAGCCGGTCAGGCGAGCCTGGTGGTTTTTTTATTAAAAGCTCATTATTTTGTTCAACCACAAGAACACATGATATTAATTTTGAATATTTCTTAAAACCACGTTCTCGATATTGCTGCTGAAGGAGCCCATTCGAGACTTGAATATTTCTTAAGACCACATTCTCAATATTGATGCTGAAGGAGCCCATTCTTGACATGAAATGTAGAGTATGTTTTTTTTTCCTCTAACATATCTTCATCAGTAACATTTTCTCTACATAATTTTAGTTGTGAACTAATTTTAAATAATGCAGAATTATATTCACTAACAGGTATACATTCTCGATATTGCTGCTGAAGGAGCCCATTCGAGGCATGAAATATGGAGTATGTTTTTTTCTAGCATATCTTCATCACTAACATTTTCTCTAAATAATTTCAATTGTGAGCTAATTTTAAATAATGCAGAATTGTATTCACTAATAGGTTTTTGTTTTCGATATTGCTACTGAAGGAGCCCATTCGAGGCATGAAATGTAGAGTATGTTTTTTTCTAACATATCTTCATCAGTAACATTTTCTCCAAATAATTTTAATTTTGAGCTAATGTTAAATAATGCAGAATTATATTTACTAACAGGTTTAAAATATTGCAAGCTCAAGTGCATCCAATCATAGCTAGCTCTTGGGAGCAATATGGTCTTCTAAAACTCATATCTCTCCTTTAATTTTTTTTCCATAATTTCAGTGGGTCTTTTACGGTAAGATACTCAGATTTTAATTTTTCATAGAGATGATAATGAAGGAAAATCATTGCTTTTGGATGACCGTGATGGGATTCTTGATTTTCCTCTTTTATGGTATTTTCAAGGTCCTTTGCACAAAAATGGATCTCAACATCAACTATCCAAGATAAATAGTTCTTGCCCGAAATGTCAAGAGCAATAAATTCTAGCTTTGTGAGATTCGACATTTTTAGAATGCTACACCGATAAAATAACAGTCTTAGAATTTAAATCAAAACAACATATAAATGAACTAATATAAAAAAAAGGCATGCATGTTTTGCTATAAAATTTTGATCAAATAATATCCTCATATAATAGAACAAGAATACATATTGACAAAAATTAATCCAATAGCAATTATTCCATGACCTGATAGTAACTTTATGTCATGACAATTTTTACACATCACTTTACTTCACGTTTTATGCATGGTGGTATCAGATTGCTTCTTGATTGCTTAGGTCTCGCCAGAACTCCACAAATTTGCAGAGCAAAAGAGATCCAAAGTTTTGAAAGACAATAGTGAAGCATGATGTTAGAAACAATTATTAAGTTGAAAATAGTATGTTAAATCGTACAAACTTGATTAAATGCTCTGCAATGAAGGAATTGCTTTGCATTTTTTTTTCTCCAAGTCATGTGATGCATGCCTTTTGGTTCACCATCCTTTATGAAAGCCTTACGTATTGCAAGTGTAATTCTATCGATTCAATTATTAATAATATTAATTCACTATTCAAAAGTATTTAAATAATGAGGAGCAATTACATAAATGCAGAAATGTATAGTACAAAGTAAAGGCTAACAGAACAAAAATATTCAGTATTTAGCTGGGTAGAGTATCACGCTGATAAAGTGTTATGAAACTAAAGGAACATAAATAAAATAATTCAAACAGAACATATAATAAATCAGTTTCTTAAGGAACTGTCAAATAATAATTAGATTAGTTATTCTAGAACTATCAGGAATAGATCTTCTAGATCACCCAAAATTTTATTTATATTATAAGGCAAAATATAAAATACAAATTAATCTCTAAATATTTACCTATATCCTGTCACGGCCCATAACTTGGTTTATACGGATTTAGGGTACATGACCGGCCAGTGGCAAAGTTACCCAATGCCGCAATACATAAACTGGTTGATCACATGCGCATAATCATATAAAATGATACATAATTGCGAAAAATAGAACTTTTGATAACTTGAAAACATAATCCGAGTCATACATGGTAGAGCTGTGCCTAATCCAAACATAACATACATATGAGCCTAATCAAGGCTCGCCAAGTTATAACATTATACCATTACAAAACATTTGGGTCTAGTCCTCAAACACATTACAAAACATAGGCCCGTGGGTTATAGCTCAAAATCCACATATGACTTCGCTTTAGGGCCTCCCGGATTGGCTACATGAAAATCATTTGAGAAAAACGTAAGCTAATGCTTAGTGAATAACAATGATGCATGAGCGAGAAATAATCATGGACTAGCAATTATATCCAACGTATAAGGATAGATAACCATTTATGCATAAGAATATGAACTTTCACATGTGTAAAGCGTATGCCTGGAATTCAAAGGTAATGTAAACATCATTTGAAATGTTTCGACATTTCAAAACATGGTATCGTAAGAAGAGATGCAACATAACATTGTTCTTGATATAGCATTTCATAACTTGTCATAAAACATTTGAGCATAACATAGTTCTCGGCTTAAAACATAAGTGTGCTACAACTCGACATATAAGCTAGGCTCCTTAGTAACCATGTAGGTCATGCTAAGGCTCTTTAGGCTAGGGACTTCTCCCAACATAGATAGTTTATTTCTCGCCCCCTATCGTAGGACTGTCGGGCTAGATTAAGGTTGTCATGCCCCGATTTTTGGGGTGTCCAAGATCCTTTCGGCTCGGACACGAAAAGCACGGAACGCTGTCACTAGAACTCGTCCTCCTAGAAGGACAAGTGCGACTAGGTTAGAAAATTGGTTTGACTAAGGGCTTTTTTTTTTTATAGAAAAATGGGAGTCGCCACCTAACGTGATTAAGGCGAGTTAAGGCACCTAAAACTAAGCGTTAATCAAAAAACTAAACTTAGGATTTTGGAAAAGGTTTTTGAAAATTCCCTCAAGAGAGGGTTTTTAAGAAAATAGGTTGTTTGGCAACATTTAGAAAGATTTAAGCCCTTTTGGAAAATAACTCCATTTTGGTCATTTGAAAATAAAAATCTATGGTTCAGGGGTTGGTTACGTGCAGGGACGATATCCTAAGATCATCACCTTACCTTGCTCTTTCGGTACCTACATGTCTAATCGCCCTTTATTCACTCACTAGAATAATCGGTTACCATTGTCCACTTTATATCCACTTTAGAATTTTGAAAACGGGGTTTAGTCATCACTTTTCAGATGCATGATGCATGATGCAAGTTTTTGGAAGAGGTTTGAAAATAATGGGGGTTTTGAAAGAGTTTGGAATAAAAACTTTGAATTGATTGGAATTTTTGAAAAAGGAATTGGAGTTGGAATAAAAGTTATGACCGCACCATTTTAGGTTGCCTACGTATCTCATTTGGCGAGAATCAAGTCATTCGTAGTTCGGGCAAGAGCCTGATGGAAAATAGGCGCGTAGGACCTTTGGAAGGTTTGAAGACACTTTGGGGTCTTTGAAAAAGTTTAAGACACTTTGAGGTCTTTGAAAAAGTTCAAGACACTTTGAGGTTTTTGGAAAGGTTTAAAACACTTTGAGGTCTTTGGAAAAGTTTTGACTTGAAATTGGATGGTGAAGTGTTTTGGAAATGTTTTTGGATCAACCTAAAGGAGTTTTGGAAAAAGATGCTTTGGCATGACTCAAAAGAACTTGATAGTGTTTGTGAAGTCTTGTTTTGAAAACCTTGGAGGCATGATTTAGAATGTTTTGATGAATTAATTTTTGAAAGTGGTTTTTGGAAATGGCTAAGGGTTTGGAATCCTAATATGGACAATCTTAGAGGTTGATCTTGATTCATCACTTGTCCTTGGAATCCCTAACCATGAGGGGGCTAGTGACACCTTAGGTTTGTGACCTTTCAAAAATATTTTTGGAAATGTCTTGAAGATGGACTGTAAGAACATTTGAAGAGTTTATGAAGTCGTTTTTTTTTTTTTGAAATCATCAGAGTAGGAGGTCTTGGAAAAATAGGTTATGAGAATGGTTTTCAATTGAAAGATCATTTAGAAAAGGATTCAAGAGTTAGAACCTTGAAGTGTACCAATCTAGGTTGGATAACTAGGGTCAAGTTAATCTAAGGTTGGTCAACTAGGGTTAAGTTAACCTAGGGTTGGTCAACTAGGGTCAAGTCAACCTAGGGTTAGTCAACTAGGGTCAAGTTAACCTAGGGTTGGGTAACTAGGGTCAAGTTAACCTAGGGTTGGATAACTAGGGTCAAGTTAACCTAGGGTCAAGTTAACCTAGGGTTAGACAACTAGAGTTAAGTTAACCTAGGGTTGGATAACTAGGGTCAAGTTAACCTAGGGTTGGTCAACTAGGGTCAAGTTAACCTAGGGTTAGACAACTAGGGTCAAGTTAACCTAGGGTTGAATAACTAGAGTCAAGTTAACCTAGGGTTAGATTAGAGAATGGTTTTAAAAGTTGTTTTTATGCATTCTTGGAAAGAGTTTTGAAAACAAAACATGATATGCAATAGACTTTGGTTGGCAATCTTTTTGAAGATCATTTCCATAAAAATTTTGACTCTAGCTAAGAGTATGGTTTATATGGTTGGTGATTGGAGACCATTCCAAGGAAAGTTTCCTCATGGCCATTATAACCTTTATCTTGACAAGAGTGGGGGTTTCAAAAATCAATATAGTGATAGCAATTTTTGAAAAATCATTTTTGATGCAAAGATGGAGAGAATGCATTTTTGAAAATCATCTTTTGAGAAGGATTTTGAAAACCACTTTTCAAGGGAACCATTCCATCCAGAGAGGGTTCATATGGCCAAACAAAAGGGAGACCACTCAAGAGAGAGTTTCATGGGGGCCATTCCAACCACTACACTTAAAAGAATGGAAATCTTGAAAATTAGAGAATTAGAAAGCAACCCTTATGCAAATTAAAATGTCATGAAACCGAAATGAGAGTTAGGGGATTAGTAGGAGGTCTTCTAAGGCATAATTTCGAAAATCCCATCCTACACTTCAAGGGGCCAACTTTTGAAACAATTTTTGAAAGAAATATATAGCTTGGAGATGGCATGAAAATAAGAGCAATGTAAGCATTGTAGAGCATGACAATAAGTATAAAATGAAGCCAAGCATGCAAAACATGATCAAAATAGTGATATGCGAGGGGTCATGATTACATACAAGGCTTTTAGGCTACACCACATAAACAAGGGGCTCTTAGGTCATACCATCTTAAAGTAGGATAGTGAGAGGTCCCCCTACATGGTGGCTCCCACTTGCTTTCCTCTAGGCATGATCTAGGAGCTCTCTTGGCTCAAGCATGCAAGAATGGGGGGTTGAAGATGGGGGTTAAAATAGAAAATAGCCTAAGTAGGCTAGGAGGGAGAAGAGAAGAGTGGGGGAAGACACAAATGTAAAAGGGATACCACCTTTTGCCTTCAACACACTGGTAGTCTTCAAGGGATGCTTTGATGGGAGCTTGAATGACTTCAAGAAGGCTTATAGGGCTGGTAGGGAGTGTTTGATGGTGTATAAGGCTTTATATATGAAGTATATAGGCTTAGGGATGATGGAACCTAAACTAAGTGTTGGAGGGATGAAGTGTGTATAGAGATTCACAGTTCTGGAGTAACTTCAGCAGGGCTTCGCATCAGAAATTGGAGTTGGAATATGCAAAGAGTGGTTTGGTATTTATAGAGTTTCTGGAACAGGCCTGGCGCATGTACTACATGCGCAAAAATTTGGCCGTGCGCATGTAGGACATGCGCAAGTATTGTTCTATTGCCAGAATGACATGTGGCACCCCATGTACTGGATAAATCTCGACTGTTGATCGAAAGTCGGTCGATCTGATCAAAATTTGAGCGCATGTAGCATACGCTCCATCGTCGGGAAGGTTCGTCCAAACTTTGCCTTGATAATTGAGTCAATTGGGAAGGTTTTAGGGGAATCGGCCGCACTTGGGATCTTCTTCTAGGGCTTCCGGTGAAATTTCATGTTTTCAGGAAGTTTGAATTATGTTTGGAGGTGAGTGATATCGTCTTGAGAAGTGTGCCAAAAAGGTCACTTTTGCAGAGCGTCTGTGATATGCTCCGGGGGTGTTTGAAAGTGGCTGTTTTCGTTTCGTGTGATCGGGGCCTTCGGGAAGTGATCCTTTCGATCGGACCATACCGATGGAAAGTACTCTGGAAATACTTTCGGGAACTCCTAGATTTACGCATTTCTCAAGTTGTTTGACGGTGCGTTTTGCTCAAGGAATTGGGAAAAAAGTCAACCTTGGTGGAGCGTCTGCGAGACGCTCTAGGGGTTGTCGAAAGTAGCAGTGTTTGAGCCATACGATAAAGGGCTTCGGGAGGCGATCTGTCCAATCGAGCCGTATCGATGGAAAGATCTATGGACGAGCTTTCGAGAATTTCTTGATTTATGCATTTCTCAAGTCAGTTAACGGTGCGTTATAACTAGGGAATCGGGGGAAAAGACAATTTAGGCGGAGCATCTACGAGACGCTCTAGGGAACTTTTATCGAGTCGTGTGAGCTTAGTGTCGTAGGGTCCTCCTCGAGTTAAACAAGGGCGTGTGGTGAAACCCTCTGCTCGAAATCCCAAGGTTAGTGCTGTTTCAGGGCATATTTGGGCTTTTAGGGGCAAAACGGTCATTTTGACCAGGGTTGGCCGAGAATGGTCAGGAATGGTTTGGTGTGTTGTGTTAAGTGTGTAGGGTTGTTCAGGGATGGTTATGGGAGATTCTTTTACCGTTCGGCGGGGTTTACACAGTGCTGAGGTGTTTAGGGGCAAAATGGTCATTTTGGCTGGGGTGGGCTGGAATAGGACCGGATTTAGATCAAATGGCGTGGGGGGACACCTAATGGTTTAATAACATTTTGGAAGGATGGACTTATCATTTTGAGGGATTTTCAACTTTCCCAAAACATGCCTGGAGGCCCAAGGGGCGAGCTTGGTCATTTTTCATCGAGTCGGGCTAGCAAGCGCCAGTGTTGACCTAGGTGTTGGTTCCCGAGACCGCCCGGTCTCGAAAAACTACCTGTGCGGTGTTGGTCTCCAAGAACTCCCGTTTTTAGAGAACTACCTGTAGGGGTGGTGTTGGTTCCTGAGAATGTCTGGTCCTAGAAAGCTACTTGGAAGAGTGGTGTTGGTCTCTGAGAATGCTCGGTCTCGGAGAACTACCAAATGACGAACATTCTACGTTGGCGGGCTAGCAGGAGCCAGAAGTGAACTGTCTGGAATTTGATGAGGTGTTGGTCCCCGAGATCACCCGATCCCAGGAAGCCACCTAGATGGCGTTGGTTTCTGGGACCACCCGATCCGGGAAGCTACCTGGAATGATGGTGCTTATGGCTTTAATGGGTCCTTGTGGGCCCAAAAAGCGACCAATTGGTTGGATTGGAGATTAAAAGGCTCATCCTGAGCCTGCATGTGTTGAGATTCTTGAAACCAAGCCCGATCGGGCCAGAGATTGCCGAGCGGGCAAAAATGGGGTGCTTACAAAGGTCTTGCCACGAGAAGACCTGAGTTGGCACCATATATTGGAAACTTAGCATCTCTTTTCATTTAAACATTATAGTCCATGGTTTTCATTTATAACATAAATATAACTTGCATGCGCTTGAAATATGACATTTGTAATTGAAAATAACATTGATGCATCGAAAGATATGAAAAATATTCATGATATAGAAGTGAGCTTAAAACATTTGCAAAATAATATAGTTTTACTCATGGCATATCGTTACTCACCTCTCTCCGGTTGAACGGGTGATAAACAAGGTGTTCCTACACAAAATGCACATAGAAGCATAGAAATATCAATGCAAGATTCCAAGATAAAGCAATAACACATAAACCGACTAAGCACATAAATCTCTCAACCCTGACTCACTAACACCTTACTCTCACAATGAGAGAGCGAGACTAAACTCTAGGGCAACGCCCCAATGCAAAACGAGAACATAAGGTTAAGGGTGAAGTGTGGAACCCGGAACATTGATTCTTTCATCGTGTCCCAACTACCCCGAACAAAGGTTACACACTCTAGGCTAGTTCCATATGAAAATAGGCTTAAGGGCCTTTAACTTGATAGGTCAAGGGTCAAAAACGCATTTCGGGTGAAAAAGTTGGGTCTCATGAAAAACGGCTAATATTTTGGAAAATAAGATTTTTGGCATAAACTTAGGTCAACTTTAAACCCCAATATCTCAAAATCCATAAGAAGTTAGAGTACAAACTTTATATGGATAAAAAGATGTATGAGTCGACTATCCAACACTTCAAACGGTGCTCAAAACTGAGTTTTCTGGAACAAGTTAGGACAAAATTACAAAATAGGGTCAAAATGGTCTTGCCATTCGAACTCCCAAATGGCCGATCGAACGTCTAGGCCAAAATGGCCGAACAACTCTGGCCGTTCGAATGGCCTAGGAAAAACGCCCCCTAGCCCGTTTAAACACCAAGGCAAAAAAAGGGGGTGGCCCTTCTCTATTTGTTCGAACGCCCAGAGGGGCCATTTGAACGCCAGGCCAAAAACTTACCGTTCAAACACCATATTGGGCGTTCGAACGCCCCACTGCGCAGCAGCAGAAATTCAAACCAAAACTCTCCAAAAACCCTTCAAATACAACCAAACCTTCCCAATACTCTTAGGGCTCAAAGATTAGCCCACAAGGATGACAATAACTCAAAATGGGGGGAGAAAGAACAATTAAATCAAAGGGATCTAGAGTTGAACTCAAAATCTTAACATTTTTCATATTTTTGGATTTTTCAAATCCAGCACTCCTAATCTTCAAAAATAAGCTTTAAGCTCTCAAAATCATGTAAATGAGACCCAAGGGGTCCTCCAAACTCAACAACAACTATCCTAGATGCATATATACAAGTACCAACACAATCTACCAAGATAAAACATATACATATACAATTTTAAAGAGAGAATGGAAACCTTACCTTCTTCAAGCTTGGTGAAGTTTTCAATGGCTTCAATCTCTTCCTTTAAGCTCTTCTTCCTTCAATCTTGCCTTCCCTCTTCCTTTTCTCTCTTTCTCCCTCTCTCAACCAGTTGGGTGTGTGTGTTTGTGAGAGTGTGTGTGTGTATGAGTGTATATAAGATGATACACATGGAAAATAATCTCATGTGTCTCACCCCAAAGGCTTAAGTTACAACATGACTTTTAATTGGTCAACTTGACCCAAATACACATTAGAATGATGTAAAGTTTAGAAAAACACATAAATAGGAAAATTTATGGGTTCAGGGTATTACATCCTTTCCCCCTTAAATAAGTTTGGTCCCCAAACTTGATACAAGTTATTATTCAAACAAAAAGGGATAACGCCCCCGGATCTCATCTTCACATTCCCCAGTATATTCCTCCCAAGTGTGGTTCTGCTATAAAACTCGTACCAACGGAATGACATTGTTCCTAAGAACTTGGTCACGGCGATCAAGAATCTCAATTAGTCTTTCAACGTAGCTGAAATGTTCATTCACGGCTAAAGGATAGTGATCAATCACGTGTGTCAGGTCATGAACATACCTTTATAGCATCGAAATATGAAAGATTTTGTGAACTTGCAAAAGTTTCAGAGGAAGAGTAATATGATAAGCAACGAGTCTAACATGTTCAAGAACTTCAAATGGTCCAATATACCTTGGACTAAGCTTTCCCTTCTTTCCAAAACGATTTATCCCCTTAGAAGGAGATACCTTCAAGAACACGTGGCTCCCTTCATCAAACTCTAAGTCTTGCCTTTGCATATGCACATGGCTCTTCTGGCTACTTTGGTAGTTTGTAGTCGTTGTTGAATGATCTTAATCTTGTCGGTGGTCAGTTGCACAATCTTTGGCCCAAGAATCTTCCTCTCTCCAACCTCGATCTAACAAACTAGAGATCTACACTTCCTCTCGTAAAGCGCTTCATAAGATGCCATTCTGATGCTTGCATGAAAACTGTTGTAGGCGAATTTCACTAATGGTAGGTGATCCTCCTAGCTTCCTTGAAAGTCAAGAACACATAACCACAACATGTCTTCTAGGGTCTAAATGGTCCTTTTTGATTGCCCATCGGTTTGTGGATGAAAAGTTATGCTAAACTTTAATTCGGTGCCTAAAGCCCTTTGCAAACTCTTCTAAAATTTCGACACAAATCTCAAGTCTTGATGGGACACTATTGAAACTGGCGTGCCATGCAATCAAACAATCTCCACAATGTAGAGGGTCGCCTGTTTTGATAACGAGTACGTTGTCTTCACTGGTAAGAAATATGCAAATTTGGTGAGGCAATCAACAATAACCCATATAGCATCACAACCTCGCGACGATCTCGGCAATCCTACGATGAAATCCATGGTGATATGCTCCCACTTCCATTCCAGTATCAGTAAAGGTTGAAGTAGTCCCGCCGGTCTTTGATGTTCTGCTTTAATTTATTGGTAATGTAGGCATCGCAATACAAACTTGGCTATTTCCTTCTTCATTCCCGACCACCAAAATGTCTCCTTCAAATCCCTATACATCTTTGTGCCTCTTGGATGTATAGTGAACTTTGTATTATGGGCTTCTTCCAAAACTTGCCTCCTAATCTTGAGTACATTTGGAACACATAATTGATTTTTGAACTTTAAAGCTCCATCATGCAAGGTGAAGTCAGGCTTCGAATTCGTTCCTATCTCTTCGTAGATCTTCCACAAGTAAGGGTCTTTAGGTTACTGTTGCTTCACAACTTCTATCAACGCCGGTTGGGCGATTATGGTAGTAAGCATCATATTAATACCCAGTTCAATCTCTGATCTCTCCAAATCAAGGAGCAAGTGTCGCTAAAAAGTGACAAGACATGCTAGGTTGGCGGTAAACTTCCAGCTTAGGGCATCGCCACCACATTGGCCTTGCCCAGATGCTATTGAATGAGAACGTCGTAATCCTTGATCAACTCGAGCCATCTTCTCTGTCTCATATTCAGCTTCTTCTGTGTGAAAGGGTATTTCAAACTCTTGTGATCGGTGAAGATCTCACATGTGACTCGGTACAAATAGTGGCGCCAAATCTTCAAAGCAAACACCACCGTTACTAGTTCAAGATAATGGGTAGGGTAGTTCTTCTCATGCGGTCTCAGCTGTCTCGAGGCATAAGTAATCACCTTACCGTGTTGCATCAATATGCATCCCAATTCTCTATGCGAAGCATCGCTGTAGATGGAAAACCCATCAGCCCCAGTAGGTAAGGCAAGAATTGGTGTGGACACCAATCGATTCTTCAATTCTTGGAAGCTTCATTCCCTCTTTTCGTTCCATTCAAATAGTGTGTTCTTTCGGGTGAGTTGTGTTAGCGGAGTTGCAATCTTGGAGAAATCCTTCACAAATCTTCGGTAATACCCCGCTAAACCCATAAAAATTCAGACTTCGGTTACATTCGTCAGTCTCGGCCAATTCATAATGGCTTCAACCTTCGAAGGATCAACAGACACTCCATCTACACTGATGATGTGTAATATCTGGTATTTTTAGTTAATTAGTTAACATATAAATTCATAAACTTACAATTAAACTAAGAGTTAAAAACAATTAAAGTAAATGAATAAATAAATAATTTTCAAAGAAGACCTCAAGAATATATAAATTGCTTAGAAGGAGTTAAACTACTACATTTATACATATATATATATATATCATATATAAATAGATGGATAGCTGATGATAACAACTAAGTTCTATATAAAAAAAAATGAATGGAGAGCACACTTGTTACATGTTGGACACTTGTCCAACGTGTAATCAGGACATGTAGTATGAGTCATACAATAGATATGTATATCAAGATATATCTACTAGCTGGTAGAATGTACAAGAAGATAAGAAAAAAAATAAAAAGAGAGAAAGAAGGAAAGGTGCTGCTGTTCAAGCTTATCCAACGCAAGGTGAGGATTGAAAATTTCAGTTTTATATAGCATAACATGTATATAGATTGGGCTGTGGCCAGAAGGTGGTCGGAAAATAGATAGAAAATCCATACTTTCCGGTGAGAAGTTTTAAGAATATTAATCATAAGACTCCAAATTATTTCAAACATAATTCTTCTACAAACAGAGAGTTAGAAACCATGGGTGGAGTGAGGTATGTTTGAGTGCTTGGGTTAGATTCTAAATAAGTTATTTAAATTAGTTAGATCCTTCAAAATGGGCTCCGAACCTCAATGTTCACAATTGCTCTGTTTTGGCAACTTGCAATTTGTGTGTTGTCAACATTTTTTTTTCCATTATATGGTCTATATGAAGCTCATATAACCCCAAATAAATTATTTGCTAACTATTCTAATAGATTTTAAGCATCAAAAGTATCAAAACACTATATTCCAAGTAATCATACTTGTGCTCTTTTTTTTAAAAAAATAAGGTATTCATTTCTGATCCATTTGAGAGAAAAACACGGTTAAACATTAGGTGTCAAACCTGGTGCGAATTTAGGTATAACAGTCAACTTTCAAAGCTATTTTGGAGCTTAAAATAGGTTCAAATCTCACTTTTAAATATATCAGAGCGTTGGTCATTCCGAGATACATGTCTAGGCACAAAGCTTACAATTTTTCATTGTGAAACGCATGTGAAAATGAATTTGAAAGTTCTAGGTCTAGGTCAATTTAGTCAAAACTACTCCGGAAAGATGATGAATAATAATTTTTAAGTACTTCAAAATATAATTGAAATGGTTTACATTGTTTTAGAATAGCTCCATATATATTCAGTAGAGAATTAAACACAAGTTAACAACTTTTGATAATTTGGCAGAGTGATGTATTTGGAAGAAATCTGATACTACTGTTCGAATAGCAAGAAATTGTCAGGTAGGGATTTTTAAACTAATGCAATTAATATGATTATTTGTCTACAAATATTATTTCAAGCTATGATAATTGCGTATTGAATTATGCCGTATATCCCGGTCTAGTGGAGGGTATAAGAGCCTTGCTGCCAGGCCTATGTGTGGTACGCCGGTGTATAAGGAAGAACTTCCTGGCGTGGTGTGAAGTTATGATATATATATATTGATACACGAATACATGGGACAATGTTCTGCCGTATAACCTGGCCTTGTGGAGGGTATAAGAGCCTTGCTGCCAGGCCTGTGTGGTATGCCGAGGTTATATGGTGAGCTTTCGAGCGTGGTGTGAAGCTAGTGTGAGCTTTGTTAATGGGCCACAAATGATTATCTGTTATTGATCGAGATAACTATACTAGAAATTCTCATTGCTTGAATATATGTATATTTTAAATTAAAAAAAATGCTTAAACTATTTCTTGTGATTTCGAATTTCATAAAATCGTATTGTTACGTTAGTCAATACATCACTACTGAGCTTTATAGCTCATCCTGTTTTATGCGTAACTGTTCAGATAATAGGTGCGACAATGAAATTGGGTTTCCGATAGGATCTGGATAAACAGGTGATACTATAAGTTTGAAGCTGGGTACCACTCTACGTGTATAATAGGTGGTGTAAAATAAAGCTGAAACTCTTGTAATAGTACATGTAATATAAATGTTTTGTATGAGGCGTGATCGTGTAATATAACTATAGTTATGGTTTGTATATAAGTTGAGCCCTTTAATGATCCAAGTAAATTGAAAAATTTCAGGGTGTGACAAGTTGGTATCAGAGCACGGTTGTAGATCTAAGTTAGGGAACTTATGTGAGAACTGAGATTCCAAGCTAGAGTTAGGATGAAACGCTAGGCTATAACACACATTGTATGTATACAACATTAGGTTTAGATTAGATTCAATCATGTTACATAGCTATTGAGTTACGTTTTGATAGTGGTTGTCTTGTGCAGGCAAGATGGACCCTAATACTTGGGACGGATAGCTAATCCATCATATGGAAGTTATGGGAGAATTACAAGAGGAGATGAATGCCTATATTAGAAGTTAAGCTCGAATAGCGGTCCGAGCAGAAATTGTAGAAGCTTCCCACAGCTGGGCACATTGGACCCGTGATACCCAGAATATGATGGTTGAGTACCGGATTTATTCACAAATGAAGGTAGCTAGGGCCGCTTATGAGTTAGTAAGGTCTAATGTTAGATATGGAGAACTTGTCGATGAATTGGTTACTAGTGGTGTAATCCCCGATGTACCAGGAGGATGGATAGGTCCTATACCACCTCATGTTCCTGATCACCAAGACCCTATTTCGGAACCACCAGCACCAGCACCTTTTCATGTGCCTTCAGAGGGGGAAGAGTCTTCAGGAGATGAGGATCCAAGTGAGGGGTTAGTGAGCAATGTCAATTCTGCGACTGCATAGTAATGGCCATGATTAACCATAACCTTAGGATGTATATAGAGTAAATGTAAATAGTGTGGTTAGGGTTGACTGTAAGTTTGGGATGTATGTAATGTATGATATGAGTAGTGTGGTTGGGAGTATATCTGTTTTTTATGACACTAACACGTTAACATCAACCGGGATAGTATATATTTTTGAAAAAGACCTGGTAGATTTTTGTAAAATATGACAGGTACCACACATGTATGTGAATAATAAAATATTAGGAAAGTTTGTTTATGTATTTGTTTTTGGTTCAAAACTTTGAAATTTTGCATAATTAATAGTTGTACGTATGTCATAGAAATAGTAAAATATGATTGTGAAAAAAAAAACATTAACTTATTAACGTATTGAGTTATTTATAATTTTTTTAGGATGATGAACACAAGAAGTGGAATGACTAATAGTGCAGGTAAAGCAGCAGCTGAAGAAGTACAATCAGTTAACACTGGGAACCCTAGAGGTGATCAAGCTGCCTGTGGCCAACCAGTAACCAATCTAGATGAGGTGTTGCAGTGTATGCGAGAAATGACTAATGCTATGCTACAACAAACTAGGCAACCACCTCAACCTCAACCAGAACCGCTAGTAATATTACCACCACCAGAAGTTGTACCACCTACACCGGTAAACATAGCAGATAGGAAGGCCAAACTACTTAGAGATTTTCATAAATAGAACCCTCCTGAATTTACTAGAGAAGCTGACCCGACTATAGCAGAAAAATAGATAAAGCAAACTCGAAAAGTACTTGATATCGTAAGGACTCCTATTGAATATCAAGTAGAATTTGCAACTTATCGATTACAAGGAGAAGCAGACTTTTGGTAGGATTCTATAAAAGCAAGATAAGATGTTACATGCCTGAATTGAGAGGAGTTTACTGAGATATTTTATAATCACTATTTTTGTGAGGTTGCTAGGGAGGCGAAAATGGAAGAATTTGTGCAATTACAACAAAAAGGAATGAAAGCAACATAATATGCTACGAAATTTCTGGAACTGTCAAGATTTGCTCCAGATTTTGTTTCAACAGAAGAAAGAAAAACTCGAAGGTTTTAGAAAGGACTTAGATAAGCCATTCGAGCTAGAGTTGTTGCGTTAAAAATACCAACCTTTAGTGAATTGGTGGATCGTGCAATGCTTATGGAGCAAGAACTAGATAAACGACAAAAAATGATAGTTAGGAGGGAACAAGGTAGAGGGGGTCCATTGAGGGATAATAGAGGTGGAACTAACAATCAAGGAGGGAGACCAATGGGTTACTAACCTTATCCACAAAGATCGGTAGAAAAAATTAGTCAAGGGAATTAAATCAATGACCCCAGAGTGTCTTACAACTGTAACCGTCCTGGACATATTAGGAAAGATTGTCTACTACCTCCAAACTCCCAAAATCGATATCAAGCAAGTGGTTCTTAATCACTGCAAGTGCAACCAAATTGAAGCAACCCCACTGCATAGCAATGACAACCATATCAGGCGCAAGCATCACCACAACGTCCACAATCATCCTATCCAAAGTAAAACCAATTAGTGACACCATAAACTCAGCAACAGGTAGTACTAACTGGACAAGGACAAGGAAATCAAGCAAGGAATAATAAAGGACCCCCACGGATGTTTGCCTTACCCACTGTGGAAGAAAGAGAGGAGACTTCGAATGCAGTTATCGAAGGTACTCTTCTAATTTATAACTCTTGGGCTAAGGTATTAATTGACTCTGGAGCTACACATTCCTTTATTTCTACAGCATTTGTGAATAGTTTGGAACTGCAACTTGAACCTTTAGACTTTACACTAACTATTAATAGACTGGTGAGTGGAAAGATAGGCACCAATCAGATTTGTCGATCTTGTATTGTTAAGATTGCAGATTATGAATTTGAGGCAAATTTGATAGTATTGGAGATGCAAGGGTTCGATGTGATATTGGGAATGGACTGGCTAGCAGAGCACTATGCAATAATGGATTGTTATTGAAAATTGGTGACATTGTGGCATACCAGTGGGCTTATGATTAAATTCATAGGAAATAAAGGTACCCTTCTGCCATATGCACTAATGAATCTTAGGGAACAACAAATGGGGTCAGAGGATCATCTTTGTTTCTTAGGATACATTGCTGCAGAAGAGGAAGAAAAAGAAAAGGTAAAACCTACCATTGTTGTTGATGATTTTCCAGAAGTTTTTCCTGAGGATCTACCCGGGTTGCCACCAAATAGGGAAATAGAGTTTGTTATAGAATTGTACCCAATAACTGCACCAATATCTATAGCACCTTATTGTATGGCATCGGCAGAGTTAAAGGAATTGAAAGTTCAATTAGAAGAATTATTAAATAAGGGTTTTATCTGAGCTAGTACTTCACCATTGGGAGCACCGGTGTTATTTGTCCAAAAAAAAGATGGAATTTTGAGATTATGCATCGATTATAGACAATTGAACAAGGTAACCATTAAGAACAAGTATCCATTGCCAAGAATAGATGATTTATTTGATCAATTGAGAGGAGCTGTGTATTTTTCTAAGATTGATCTTAGGTCAGGGTATCATCAGTTGAAGGTTAAGGAGCTAGATATACCCAAAATAGCTTTTCGTACTCGATATGGTCATTATGAATTTTTGGTGATGCCATTGGGGTTGACTAATGCACCAGCAGCCTTTATGGATTTAATGAACCAAGTGTTCAAGGAGTATCTAGACCAATTTGTAATTGTGTTTATTGATAATATCCTTATATACTCCAAGACAGAGGAAGAACATAAAGTACACTAAAAAAGCATTACAGTTACTTGAAAAACATCAATTGTATGCGAAAAGAAGTAAATGTGACTTTTGGATGCGGGAGGTTAAATTCTTAGGACATGTAGTGTCAAAAGAAGGGATAGAAGTTGACCCATCAAAAATTGAGGTTGTGTCAAATTGGGAGAGACCAAAAACACTAACTAAAATTCGAAGTTTTCTAGGATTGGCTGGATATTATCGATGTTTTGTTGAAGGATTTTCAAGTATTGCATCCCCAATGACGCAATTAACACGGAAAGGAGTGAAATTTGAATGGAATGAAAGGATTGAAGGGGCTTTTCTAGAGCTGAAAAAGAGATTGACCACAACACCAATTTTAACTTTACCTATGGGTGGAAAATCATATGTGGTGTACACAGATGCATCTCGTAAGAGTTTAGGATGTGTTTTAATGCAAGATGGAAAGGTAGTAGCATATGGGTCTAGACAACTGAAGAAACATGAAATGAACTATCCTACACACGACTTAGAGTTTGCAGCAATAATATTTGCGTTAAAATTTGGTGATGCTATCTGTATGGAGAGAAGTTTGAAATTTTCACATATCATAAGAGTTTAAACTATATCATTACTCAAAAGGACCTTAACTTGAGACAGAGGAGATGGGTGGAATATTTGGAGGATTATGATTTTACTTTGCAATATCACCCTGGAAAAGCAAATGTGGTGGCGAATGCATTGAGTAGGAAAAATTCGATGGGAGTAAATTGTTTAATCGTGGACCAAAGAAAAATGTTAGAGACTATAAGGGATTTTGATTTATATGTAAAAGTATAAGAATCTCAGTGTCTTTTGAGCAATATTGTGGTCCAACCAACTCTGATAGATCATGTGATAGAAGTTCAAAAGAATAATGTAGAAGCAATAAAAATAAAAGCAGAAGTAGAGAGAGATGATGGAGAAATGAATTGGGCTATAGGAGCTGATGGAAATTTAAGGTATAAGAATAGATTGTTTGTGGTGAATGATACAATTTTAAAAGAAGAAATCCTAAGTGAAGCCCATAAAACGAGATTTGCCATACACCCAGGAAGTACCAAGATGTACCATGATTTGAAGCGACAATACTATTGGAAGGGAATGAAGGAAGATGTCGCTAAGTATGTGGCAAAATGTCTAACATGTCAACAAATTAAAGTAGAGCATCAACGTCCAGGTGGATTGTTACAACCTTTACCTATTGCAGAATGGAAATGGGAATATATTGCTATAGATTTTGTCATCGGACTGCCCAGAACATCACATGGGTATGATGCAATTAGGGTAATAGTGGATTGATTGACTAAATCTGCTCATTTTATTCCAATAAAGACGACAGACTCACAGAGTACCTTGAGCAAGCTATATATCAAGGAAATTATTCGTCTACACGGATACCTTTGTCGATAGTATCTGATAGAGAACCAAGATTTGTGTCTCAATTTTGGCAAAGCTTGCAACGAGCTTTGGGCACTAAATTGAATATGATTACTACGTATCCCCCCCAGACAGACGGACAATCTGAAAGGGTAATCCAAATCATGGAGGATATGTTACGAGTTTGTGTGTTAGATTTTCAAGGAGGCTGGAGTGAGCATTTACCCTTAGCAGAATTTGCTTACAATAATAGCTATCAAGCAAGCATAGGAATGGCTCCATATGAAGCACTGTATGGTCGACCATGTAGATCACCTAACTGTTGGTTAGAAACTGGGGAAAGTAAATTTTACGGACCAAATATTATACAAGGAACAACAGAAAAGATTAAGCAAGTCCGTGAAAGATTACAAATAGCCCAGAGTAGGCAAAAAAGTTATGTGGATCATCGAAGGCGACCATTAGAATTTGATGTTGGAGATTAGGTGTTCTTAAAGGTCATACCACGAAAGGGAATCGTTCGATTTAGAAAGAAAGGAAAATTGATCCTGAGATATATTGGACCATTCGAAATAATACGAAGAGTGGGAGCAGTAGCATATGAACTGAATCTATCTCAACAACTGACCCAAGTTCACAATGTTTTTCATGTATCGATGTTACATCAATATATACCTGACCCTACTCATGTGATTAAGTGGCAAGATATTCCGATACAAGAAGATATAAGTTATAAAGAAAAGCCACTCCAGATTTTGGATTTCCAAGAGCGCGTTTTGCGAAAAAAAGTAATTCCGTTGGTTAAAGTATTGTGGCAACACCATGGAGTAAAGGAAACTACTTGGGAAACAGAGGCTGAAATGAAGGACAAGTATCCAGAGTTATTGGGGTTTTTCCCAAAATAAATAAATTAAAAATTTTTTTTCCAAAATAATCGAAGTCAAAAGGTTATTACCAAAATAATGTAAAACGCAATTTAGAGTTGCGTTTTGAGAGAAAATGCAACCCTAAATTACGTTTTGTATAAATTTCATACAAAGTTGTATAATTTCTGACAAAAACGCAACTTGATAGTGCGTTTAGTCAGAGATTCCTGAGTAAAGCTGACAAAACGCAGGTTGTGGGTGCGTTTTGTCAGAAAACACCGTTGACGGGTGCGTTTTCTAACAAAACACAAATTGAAAGTGAGTTTTGTCAGAAAACGCTACCCCCTACTGCGTTTTATGTTATTCACCGCACCTGGCCCCCCTCCCCTCTTCATTCTTTTTTTTTGTGTGTGTGAAATCTGCCCCCCCCCCCCCCCCCTCCCCTAGCCCCCCCTCCCCCTTTCCTTTTGCATTCTCTTTTTTTTATTTGTGAAATCTGCCCGCCCCCTCCCTTGGCCCCCCCCCCCCCCCTTTCCTTTTTCATTCTTTTTTTTTTTATTGAAATCTGCCCGCCCCCTTTTTTACTCACCCCCATTCCTTACTCTCCAGGCGCCCCCTCTCCCCCCCGAATTCAGCTCCAGCTCCCCCCTCTCCCCATTCCCTCTGTTCTCTTTGTCCATTTCCTTTGTTTCTCATTTTAATCGGCTCTCTCTTTTTCTCTTTCTCTCTTTGTGAATAACTCTCTCGGCCAACTCTCTTATCTATTTTCTTAGCCCTTTCTTTGGATTATAATAAGGTAACAAGATCTAATGTTAAATAGATATATATATATATATATATATTTTATAATACATTTGACAGATTACTAACTGTGTATTATTTTATTTGTAGCCATATTTGTTGTTCCTGCGACTTCGAGAAAGGATTTCGTTATTTTGCAGACTGAACAAGTTAGTCAATTTCATTAGTAAAATATTTTATTTATTTATGTTGGTAAAGTAGTTATTATTTGTGTCATGATGTGTTTGTGGTGTTGATTCTTTTAAGCTTGAATTTAAAATTTAATTAGTCTCTACTGTTTGTATATTTGATTTTGTGAAGTCTTAAGACTTTTATCAAGCTCTTAGTCTCTACTGTTAGTAATTATTTGAGTAAAAATAATATTGAGTTAAATTCAAGTTTCAAATAGTCTCTACTTTTATTTTAATTTTTCCTAGTTAATAAGTTTTTGATGAAAGAAAATAATTAATAAATACATATCAACTTGATAATATCAAATACTTGGTGATGTCATCATTAAGATTAATAATGCATTGGCTGAATTGTATTGGAAAATGTCAGTCACCCAAATCAGCAAGTTGTAGTTTACCAAAATATTGTTGTATTGAAATTTTGTGACAGACGGCCATAATTCAGCATTAAATTTGGTAGATTCACTCTCAAATAAAAAATAAAAAAAAATCTTACGACAATTTAATTAATTTTGGTAACTCTATATTCTTAAATTTAACTTTGAAATTTGAGAGAATCTTTACCTTGTGTTTAGATCAAGTATTTGGTGACAGAAAAGAAATTGAAAAAAAATAAGATTTTTATTCTCTTTTTCTCACCCAATGTGTTAGTAATTATTTCAGTAAAAATAATATTGAGTAAAATAATTAAATTTAAAAATGTGTTAGTAATTAGTAATAAAATATTATAATATCAAAGTTATTGTAAGATTTTAGTAAAGTAATTAAAATAAAAAATGTGTCAAATTTTAGTAACAATACATTATGTGTTAGTAATTAGTAATAAAATATTATAATATCCAAATTAAATTTAAAAATGTGTTAAAAACTAGTAAAAAAAAATTATAATATAAAATTTCTTGTAAAATTTTAGTAATATAATTAAATTTAAAAATGTGTTAGTAATTAGTAATAAAATATTATAATATCAAAATTGTTGTTGGTAAGATATTTATTTAATTTATTAATGCTGGTAAGATAATTTTATTTAAATGTATAAAATCAAAATTGAAAAAAATAAATAAATTGTTGGTAAGATAGTTATTGGTAAGATATTTATTTTAGTTATTGACGTTGGTAAGATAGTTTTATTTAAATGTATAAAAATCGAAATTACTGTAAGAGTTTAGTAAAAATAATAATGAGTTAAATAATTAAATTTAAAAATGTGTTAATAATTAATAATAAAAATGTGTTAGTAATTATTTGAGTAAAAATAATATTGAGTAAAATAGTTAAATTTAAAAATTTGTTAGTAATTAGTAATAAAATATTATAATATCGAATTTGTTGTAAGATAGTTATTGGTAAGATATTTATTTTAGTTATTGACTTTGGTAAGATAGTTTTATTTAAATGTATAAAATTGAAATTACTATAAGAGTTTAGTAAAAATAATAATGAGTTAAATAATTAAATTTAAAAATGTGTTAGTAATTAATAATAAAAATGTGTTAGTAATTATTTGAGTAAAAATAATATTGAGTAAAATAATTAAATTTAAAAATGTGTTTGTAATTAGTAATAAAATATTATAATATCGAATTTGTTGTAAGATAGTTATTGGTAAGATATTTATTTAATTTATTGATGTTGGTAAGATAGTTTTATTTAAATGTATAAAATTGAAATTGTTGGAAGAGTTTAGTAAAAATAATAATGAGTTAAATAATTAAATTTAAAAATGTGTTAGTAATTAGTAATAAAAATGTGTTAGTAATTATTTGAGTAAAAATAATATTGAGTAAACTAATTAAATTTAAAAACGTGTTAGTAATTAGTAAAAAAAAATATTATAATATCAAAATTAAAAGTAGTAATGAGCAAAAATAATTATTAATCAGTTTAAGTAAATGTATGATATTTTTCCTTCAACTAAATGTATGACATGTTTGTGCAATTATATAAAAATAGGTGCAATAATGGATGAAACAATGGTCATGATGTATTGGGGTGGAGAAATAATAAAAGATCGAGATGAAGGGATTATATATAGCATCGAATGCCGGGCATGTCGCAGTATACCATTGCAATTGAAAATGTCTGAACTAGAAACAATGATAATGTCTATGATTGGCAAGGATGGACAACATATAATGCTTAAAATAATATGTAGATTTCCATATAATAATGAAGGGGGGTCGATCAAATACAAGAAAGTTCTGATCAAAGATGACCGGACATTAGAAATTGCCTTACGGCTACCACATAAAAAGCCATGGATGGAATGCATCGAGCTGTACATCGAAGTAGAGGATGTAGTAGTAGATATGAACCCTACAGTGGATCGAATGTGGAGTGAAATTCAGGGGTATGGAAGGATATTATCGGATGAGGGAGATACGTCAACAGCATGGAATTTCTCGATGATGTTGACATTGGGGCAGGACACTGTTGGCCATAGTGTGCCATATTCAGAACAATTGGACCAATATGGTAACATGATTCATTTTCAAAGCACGCAGCAAAGTGGTTACCATGGTTCATTCGTTGACTGTGGCATTGGGTCTAGTAGTATGTCACAACATCAGCTTACCATTGACACCGCTGGTCCTTCAGAAGGGCCTTCGATGAGACATACTCAAGGGAGGGATCCAGTGCAATATATGGTTCAATCAGGGCACCAATTCATTCCCATACAAATTGATTTAAATGTAAGGTCTCTGGATACACAGTCTGAAACATCAGATGAACATATAGATGTTGCTCTGATGAACGATTCCGATGACGATGTTCAACAACAACAAGAGATCCTCGGTTCCATATTTCACCACATTGTCGGAAGGATATGATGCACCTGTACCTGGCAAAGATCAATTTTGCCGTGGCCCCGTATGGGATATACAGAATCCCAATTTTCAAAAAGGGATGTTGTTCAATGATAAGGCAGCTGTGAAAAATGCATGCACAACATATCACTTGCACAACAACAAGGAGTATTCGATTGTTGAATCAACTACGAAACTGTTTAAAGCAAAGTGTGCACACGACTGCCCTTGGATGCTTCGTGCGTCCACCAAAAAACATGGAATGTGGGAAGTTACGCAATACAATGGGCCTCATAGTTGTTTGTACGGGATGCCAAATATGGGTCATCGTAACCTAGACTCAAACTTCATTGCAAATGTTATCATGGGACAAGTAGCAGTGAGTTTAACTTTGATTCAGACTTTATCATAATAACTGATTACTTTGTTATATAAGAAATTCATGAAATGTACTAAAATTGTGTTATTTTTGTACAGAAAGATCCTGATTGGAAGATTAAGTCTATAATGGAAGATGTGAAAACACATTACCACCACTCTGTGTCATACAAAAAAGCATGGATGGCAAGAACAAAAGCCATAGAAATGGTATTTGGCAATTGGAAACAATCGTTTGCAAAACTTCCCAGATATTTGTTGGCATTACAGTCAAGAAACCCAGGAACAATCCAAATTTTAGAGTCTTTCAATCAGGATGTCCGTGACATGGTCATGTTTGATCGAGTATTTTGGGCATTCGGCCCATGTATTAATGGTTTCAAGCACAATCTTCTAATTATATCGGTTGATGGCACCCACCTTTATAGAAAATATAAGGGTGTCATGCTTATCGCTATGGGGATCACTGCCAGGGGTAGAAATTATACCTTAGCATTTTCCGTTGTTGAGGTTGAGGACATACGTAATTGGTCGTGGTTTATCAACTTGGTGAGACATGTCGTTATCCTTGGTAGGGAATGTGACACCATACTATCGGATCATCACGGGGGCCTACTAAATGCTATTGATTGAATATGGGAACATCCAAGTGATGATCAACCTCCTGGTTTTCACAGGTATTGTCTTCGACACTTTCGCAGTAACTACCACAAGAACTACAATATGATAAGGATCAATGATTTGGTGTGGGCTGCTAGCATAGCTCATCAATTGCGAAAGTTCAACACTATAATGGAAAGAATTAAGAAGAGATGTGAACCTTGTTATAATGAACTAATGGGGGAAGATATTACTAAGTGGACACTTGCTCACGATGGCGGCTTTCGTTGGGGGATCACATCAGCTAACAACTCTGAGAGCTACAATAGTGCCATAGTAGGCGCACGTAATTTGCCCATCACTGCATCTGTGCAGGTCACTTACTACCGTCTTGTTGAGAGTTTTGTTACACGACGTGGTGAGATACAATGTGACGTGAGGAATGGCCATGCATACCCGTTAGAAGTGCGCAAAATATTTCAGAAGTGGAGCAAAAAAGCAGCCGGTCATACTGTCACAGTTTGTAATTGGTAATATATGTTTATACTATCATCATCATTAAATTGCTATTTCAATGGCGTTCAATTGAATGTATGACAAAATAAATCTTGTTGTACAGGGACACCGTGTCTGTCAATGTGTTGACTAGCAGGAGGGGGACTAAAGGTGGTCATTTACATGCCGTGCAACTTATCCCACCCAGCTGTACATGTGGAAAATGGGTTATATATCACCTCCCTTACTCCCATATGCTTGCTGCTGCTGCAGTTGCTGGAAAGCAACCATGGTTTTTATTTGACCCCTACTACACTATGGAAGCCTATGCTAGTGTGTATGGGATTCCGTTTGTGCCCATGTTAATGGAGGATTACTGGCCTCCTTATGAAGGGCCTACTGTCCTCCCAAACCCGCTTCGCAAACGTGTAGCCCGAAAAGGTCATCCACAACATAGTAGAATTCGTAACGAAATGGACGAATCGAGGCAAAAACAAACGTTCACGTGTAGTTTACGCAACGAGCCTGGTCATAACAGACGTCGATGTCCAAACAGGAGAGGAGAACATTAGAGGATAATACATGTTGTAATCCATTTGTATTTGACTACGGATAGTGAATGTGCAAACTTGTCATTCTAACTAAAGGTGTAAACCAATTATTTCATGCATGTTACATGACTACGGATCACAGTCTTCTAATGGTCACAGTCTCACAACCCACTAATGTGAACAATAACTAATGGTCACATTCTTCTACCGCCTTTAATAAGAACAAAAAAAAATCATTAAGGTGAAAAATAACAATGTCACTTAGTAACATTGCAAAAGTACCATAAATATGATTGTGAGTATATTTAACTTCTATCATCTATGTTATATTGATAACTACTTGCTCTTTGGTTCCGTGCATTGCATTTTACTGACGTTCCAGATCTATCATACGCTATGGCATCACAACGACGACCTGGTGGGCCCATCGATCCTAGTGTACTTACCTTACAGGAGATTCATCGCTCACAGGTCGTGTGGGACCAGAGGGTAAGTTTTATAAAACTTGTACGTAATATAGAAAATAGTTCACATTTATTTTTTTTTAATAAGTACTACCAATTTTTAACGCATTTTTTTATTATTTGATGGACAGTGTAATGAGCCTATTAATTGTCGTCGGGGAGACACGGGTATATTCGACGATGATGTACACCCCCGCATTATTCCATATTTGATCCGCGCGGGTTTTTACGGTGTATACCGTGTAGGTAGGATTCAGCACGATCATGCTTTGCTCATAGCCATGGTGGAGAGATGGCGACAGGAGACACACACCTTCCACTTGCCTGTCGGGGAGGCGACGGTTACATTACAAGATGTCTCCATCATATATGGTCTTCCGATTAATGGCAGGGCTGTTACAAGTTAGGAATTTTAGTTTACAATTACAGTTCAGATTATAATAAATTGCACAATTTATTTGATGACATTATTTAAATACGCGCGTTCTTTTATTATGTTATACACGTTTTTATATCGTTTCCAATCACTGAATTTCATTTTACTAACATTTTGCAGGTCCCTCCGGCCCGTTGACACCGCAGAATTGGGCCCCTTTATTTATGCAGCATTTCGGGGTTGCACCCGGGGCTGAATATTTCAAAAAAGGTTTGCTCAGGCTTAAGTGGTTAAGTCAGACATTTGGGGCACTTGCAGATGATGCTGATGAAATCACAGTAGAACGCCATGCTCGGGCATTTATATTGAGACTCATTGGCGGGGTCATGATGCCAGATCACTTTGGTACCCTATTCAGGCCCATGTATTTACCATTGATAGTTGACCTTGATGCTTGTGGCAATTTTAGCTGGGTAGTGCAGTTCTTGCATCATTGTACAGGGGGTTATGTCGCGCCGCTCGTCCCACTTGTTCTGAGCTTATTGGCCCGCTTACACTGCTACAGGTATGCAAACTATTATTTTTTTTTTTACTAATGTTGTTATTCCATATCGACGATCATATCCTTCCATATTGACACTGAGATTCATTTAGATTTGGGTGTGGGAGAGATTCCCCATTATCACACCTATACGGAAGTCGATTTCCATTACACGTGCACAGGAGCCACTTATTATTGGGGAACATGCGTTTCCTGCTGGACCATTAGGGGGCAGGTGGCATGACAATTTCCTCCTCACAGACGTCTCCACCCATGTGCTCGTTGTGTACAGGGATCAGTTGGACCGACTTTGGCCCGATGATGTAAGTTATATATTGACAATACGTCTTACATTCGTTACATTTGGGTTGTACAATACATGACAATTGATTGTATGTTTTATATTATTTAGTTTTGTTGGACCCCATACGAGGCCCATATGAATGCATTGCCCCCCTATTGCTTTGCTGGGATGGAGGTTTGGAGGGCAGTGGTCCCTCTCGTGTACTTTGAAATTGTAGAGTTCCATCTACCTGATCGAGTGATGCGCCAGTTCAGGATGAGACAGAACATACTGGACCATCCGAACACTAGAAAGGACTTGCATAGAGTGGATCGACGGGGGAGGACTGGAGTAGATTGGAGTGATTATCATATAGGGTACTTAGAACTCTGGTCACACAGGATGGCCTATGTAGTTAACGGTGAGATTTATAATAGACCTATGTCTTCTATTGATCCTTACATGGCTTGGTACAGAAGCATCACTCGCCTCCACATTGGGAATCCACTCAGGCGCACAGAGAGAGGCTATTCAGGTGTCGAAGGCACCATAGATTTGATGGTATGTGCAGTTAAATATTGAATACCAAAATTTTATTTCGATATCATAATACATCCCATTAATTTGTATTTTCAGGCGGAAGCATGGGCGGATGTATATGAAAGGGGAACACGCGCTATACATGACTTCCCTAATACGGAGTCAGTGCAGGAGATTTATCACATACAGGAACGTGCCATGGCTTCTTTATCTCTCCTACAGCAGTCGGACCGTGTCCCACAGCATCGACGCCGTACCAGTGATACCACACATTTTGCTACCCTAGGACCTGGTGTGTCGCACGGCATGCCACCTCATCCCACCCCTGCACGTCGATCCACCTCTTCGATACCTTCTTTCATTCATGGTGGATATAGTGCAGGGTACGTCACACCTACACTATACAGCTATGCCACTCAGAGTTTCGGGACAACGTCACATAGGCCAGCATTTCCTACTGAGGAATACCTTGGCATACATGATACTTCCATGACATCACATCGTCGGCCGGCCCGCCACATCTCTCCAGTTATGTTTCAAACTGACCCAGGATTTATTAATGATCTGTTCGTAGGTGGCAGTTCTGGACAGGTGAGTCATGATTTTCACAGTGGATACCCATCATCGACTTATAGGGTAGGGTCGTCACAGGTGACTCATGATTTTCACAGTGACCACCCTTCATCGACTTATAGGGTAGGGCCATCACAGGTGACTCATGATTTTCAGAGCGGCCACCATTCATCGACTTATGCGCCAGGGCCATCACATGTGAGTCATGATTTTCACAGTGGCTACCCTTCATCGAGTTGTGGGATAGGGCCATCAGAGGTTCATCAGGACGATGAAGAGTTGGTAGCAGTGAGTGATGAGGACGAGCAGGCGAAGGTGGGTGTTGATAGAGGACAGAGTGGTCAGGACCAGCAACAGGATTTGGGGGTTCGTAGAGGACTGAGAACCCGACAGGCTCGAACATGTTTCACAGGGGGGCGTTTAGGGCGATCATTGTTCAGTAGGTTTCATTAGTATTATGTATTACTATTATCTATTGTATGCGTTTTACCCCCAGATACATGATATCATTTTTATTTGCATGTATTATCTATTGTAGGTGGTATGACATCGCTTTCTATTTTTTTAATAATTTTGCAGGGAACTCACCATACATAGGTATACATTAAATTTTAAGACAGGTACAATAGCAAAAAAATCATATAACAAGTTTAATGTTATAACAAGTTTAAGGAAGTGAGCAAAACATATATATAAGGCTATGATATGGAATTTGGTGTTTAGGATGATCATTAGTAGGGTTAGCGTTATGGTTGTGTTGTCACAAACATGGTCCATAAAGCTTATTTCTGTTTTTAAAGTTAGGGTTAGGAGTTATTTTATTAGCGAAAAAAATTATATGCTACAAATTGTTATTTTCATTTAAGACAATTACAACATTTAGGGGTTCTATAAATTTTCTGACATCACAAGAAATATAATTTCGTAAACAAACTGTTTATGTTTCTTTAGCTATTATATAATAAAATTTTTAAAATAAAAAGAGTCTATATAAAACTTTCAAAGGCAAGAAAAAAAATAATACACATGAATGAAAATTTAAAAAAAAAAAAGTTCCTACATTAAATTTAATTATTTTACTCATTATTATTTTAATTATTTTACTCATTATTATTTTTACTAAACTCTTACCACAATTTCGATTCTAATATTTTATTACTAATTACTAACACATTTTTAAATTTAATTATTTAATCATTATTATTTTTACTAAACTAATTTGTAACACATTTTTAAATTTAATTATTTAATCATTATTATTTTTACTAAATTAATTACTAACAAAATTTTAAATTTAATTATTTTACTCATTATTATTTTTACTAAACTCTTATAACAATTTCAATTTTATACATTTAAATAAACTATTTTATTTTAAATAAAATATAGAATTAGTTATTTTAAACAAAATATAGAAAGAATATAGAATTAATTAGAAGGGAGAAAAGAGTATAAAAGAAAATAAAATGTTTAGTTAGAGAAAAAAGAATATAAAATTAATTAAAAGAAGGATTAGTGGGATTGAAATATAAAATTAATTAAAAGGGAAGTAGTTATTGGGGGGGGGGGGGGGGGGGAGAGGGGGGGGGGGGGGGGGGGGGGGGATAGGCGGGGAGTAAGAAAAGTCAATTGTGAAAACGCAGGCTAGGCTTGCGTTTTCTGACAAAATCCTATTCACTTTTGCGTTTTGTCAGAAAACCCACCCTCCATCTGCGTTTTGTTAGAAAATTCACCCACCATCTGCGTTTTGTTCATAATTTTTTCGCAGCTTTATTCTCTTACAGAAAACGCATTTTAGGGTTGCGTTTTCTCTTAAAACGCAACTCTAAATTGCGTTTTACATTATTTTGGGAATAACCTTTCGACTTTGATTATTTTGGAAAAAAAAAATTTTAATTTATTTATTTTGGGAAAAACCCCAGAGTTATTCCAATAAATATAAGTTTCGAGGATGAAACTTTTCTTTAGGAGAGAAGATTGTAATATCCAGTATTTTTAGTTAATTAGTTAACATATAAATTCATAAACTTACAATTAAACTAAGAGTTAAAAAAAATTAGAGTAAATGAATAAATAAATAATTTTCAAAGAAGGCCTCAAGAATATATAAATTGCTTAGAAAGAGTTAAACTACTACATGTATACATATATATATATATATATATATATATATATATCATATATAAATAGATGGATAGCTGATGATAACAACTAAGTTCCGTATAAAAAAATAAAAAAAAATGAATGGAGAGCACACCTGTTACATGTTGGACACTTGTCCAACATGTAATCAAGACATGTAGTATGAGTCATACAATAGATATGTATAGCAAGATATATCTACTAGCTGGTAGTATGTACAAGAAGATAAGGAAACAAACAAAAAACAGAGAGAAAGAAGGAAAGGTGCTGCTATTCAAGCTTATCCAACGCAAGGTGAGGATTGAAAACTTCAGTTTTATATAGCCTAACATGTATATAGATTGGGTTGTGGCCAGAAGGTGATCGGAAAATAGATAGAAAATCCATACTTTCCGGTGAGAAGTTTCAAGAATATTAATCATAAGACTCCAAATTATTTCAAACATAATTCTTCTACAAACAGAGAGTTAGAAACCATGGGTGGAGTGAGATATGTTTGAGTGCTTGGGTCAAATTCTAAACAAGTTATTTAAATTAGTTAGATCCTTCAAAATGGGCTCCGAACCTCAATGTTCACAATTGCTCTATTTTGGCAACCTGCAATTTGTGTGTTGTCAACATTTTTTTTTTTCATTATATAGTCTATATGAAGCTCATATAACACCAAATAAATTATTTGCTAACTATTCTAATAGATTTTAAGCATCAAAAGTATCAAAACACTATATTCCAGGTAGTCATACGTGTGCTCTTATTTTTGAAAAATAAGGAATCCATTTCTGATTCTAATGTTTTGGGTCTTTAGCAAAGCCCTTTGTTTCCATCTTATTAATCATCCTTGATCATTCAAATTTAAGTATGGACAGATTCAAAATTTCCTCAGAATACCTCTTGTACCAGCATAATATATATATATAACAAAAAAAAAATCATGGATTCCAGCGGCACTTTTGCTAATTTTCTGAACACTAAGTGCAGTAGGTCATACCCTTCCTCAAAATTTAGAAAGAGCTGTGCGAATAGCTTACTTGCAGGCTAATTTTGAAAGTCGAAACGAGGTCAAATCTAAATTCTAAAAACACGAAGATGTAGCTCTTTTCGAGAACTATGGATTAGAGTCAAGAATCACACAATTTGGTGAAGAAACGAGAGAGAAAAACATAGTTAAACATCAGGTGTCAAATCTGGTGCGAATTTAGGTATAACAGTCAACTTTCAAAGCTATTTTGGAGCTTAAAACAGGTTCAAATCTCACTGTTAGATATACTAGAGCGTTGGTCATTCCGAGATACATGTCTAGGCACAAAGCTTACAATTTTTCATTGTGAAACGAATGTGAAAATGAATTTGGAAGTTCTAGGTCTAGGTCAATTTAGTCAAAACTACTCCGGAAAGATAATGAATAATAATTTTTAAGTACTTCAAAATATAATTGAAATGGTTTATATTGTTTTACAATAGCTCTATATATATTCAGTAGAGAATTAAACACAAGTTAATAACTTTTGATAATTTGGCTGAGTGATGTATTTCGAAGAAACCTGATACTACTGTTCGAATAGCAAGAAATTGTCAGGTAGGGATTTTTAAACTAATGCAATTAATATGATTATTTATCTACAAATATTATTCCAAGCTATGATAATTGCGTATTGAATTATGCCGTATATCCTGGCCTAGTGGAGGGTATAAGAGCCTTGTTGCCAGACCTATGTGGTATGCCGGTGTATAAGGAAGAACTTTTGGGCGTGGTGTGAAGTTATGATATATATATTGATGCACGAATACATGGGACAATGTTGTGCCGTATATCCCGGCCTTGTGGAGGGTATAAGAGCATTGCTCTCAGGCCTGTGTGGTATGCCGGGGTTATAAGGTGAGCTTCCGGGCGTGGTGTGAAGCTAGTGTGACCTTATTAATGGGCCACAAATGATTATCCGTTATTGATCAAGATAACTATACTAGAAATTCTTATTACTTGAATATATGTATATTTAAAAAAAAAATGCTTAAACTATTTCTTGTGATTTCGAATTACATAAAATCGTATTGTTGCGTTAGTCAATACATCACTACTGAGCTTCATAGCTCATCCCGTTTTATGGGTAACTGTTTAGATAACAGGTGCGACAATGAAATTGGGTTTCCAATAGGATCTGGATAAACATGCGATACTGTAAGTTTGAAGCTGGGTAGCACTCTACGTGTATAATAGGTGGTGTAGAATAAAGCTGAAACTCTTGTAATAGTACATGTAATATAAATGTTTTGTATGAGGCGTGATCGTGTAATATAACTATAGTTATGGTTTGTATATAAGTTGAGCTTAAATACAAGTTAGCATGTATTATCATGCCCTTTAATGATCCAAGTAAATTGGAAATTTTCAGTGTGTGACATGATGTGTCCCAGAAATGCTACACTTGGCAGCCAAAATTTACACTTTTTCAGTTTAGTATACAATCTTTGGTCTCACAGAGTTTGAAGAACCATCCTTGAGTGGTGCTCATGATCTGCAAGACTCTTAGAGTACACCAAGATATCATCAATAAACACAATAAGAAAATCATCAAGGAAGGGTTTGAAAACCCAATTCATCAAATCTATAACTATAGCAGGTGCATTAGTAACTCTAAACGGCATAACCAGAAATTCATAGTGTCCATATCTGGTTCGAAATGCCGTCTTCTCTATATCGCTTGCCTTGACCTTTAGTTGGTGATAACCCGACCTTAGGTCAATCTTTGAAAATACTTGTGCGCCCTGTAATTAATCAAACAAATCATCCACCCATGACAATGGATACTTATTCTTAATGGTGACCTTGTTCAATTCCCGGTAGTCAATGCATAATCTCATGGTTCCATCTTTTTTTTTCACAAATAACACCGAGCACCCCAAGGTGAGATACTAGGATGAATGAATCCCTTTTCTAACAAGTCTTGGAGTTAAACCTTTAACTCTTTCAACTCTAAAGGGGACATACAGTAAGGAGCTTTGGAAATAGGTTTAGTACCCGGATTAAGGTCAATTTGGAACTCATCCCAATCCACCAAAGAACCTGGTAGCTCATCGAGAAATACATCGAGAAATTCCTGGACAATATGGATGTCTTCCAAGGGTAATGGAGAAACGTTGTGTAAAAAACGCTACATAAGAATGCACGATTCCCTTTTTGAATTAAACGACGTGCTTGTATAGATGAAATGAGATAGGGTGGAGGTATAACACCAACTCCCTCAAATACAAGCCCAGAATGGGTAGAAGAATGAAACACGACTCGTTTAAGCTCACAATCAATGATAGCACAGTGAGAGGACAGTCATTCCATTCCTAAGATGACATCAAAGCCATGCATTTCTAGGGGAATGAGGTTCACAAACATGGGCACATCGTTAACAAGAATTCACAAGAATTATAAATCCTATCACATAACATGGAATCCCTAGATGGCAACGATACTACCAAAGCATAACCAAGAGGTACCGGAGATGTATACAAGTATTGAGCAAACAGATATGAGACAAACGAGTATGTGGAACCAGAATCAATAAGGGCGTGTGTAGGTCGATGACAAATAGGGAGCATACCTGACACTACGGAGTTGGTAGCTGGGGTGTTTCCCAGTGTAAGTGCGAAAGCTCGGCCTTGCCGTGCTTGATTCTCCCTCCTGTTAGTTGTGGATTGCTGAACTGAGGCTAATGCTGATGCCCCAGATCCCTGTGCTCTATTCTTCTTCGAATAGTTCTTCACTTAGTGACCCTCTTGGCCACACCCGTAGCAAGCCTTGCTTCCCAAATGACATACGCCCCAATGCTTCTTCTGACAATTAGAGCATGTTAGTATCTTATTGGCCGTGTTACCTCCACGGTTAAAGGTGTTTCCCTGTGGGGTAGACAAATTCCCACTAGAAGATCCATAACTTTACCGTCACTTGCTTTGGTCACTTCCTAATCTCTTCTTGTTCTTTTCTCGGTATTGGGACATTTCATTATTTGCCCTTTCGGCGATCGTTGCTTGTTGCAGAACTTCTTGATGGGTCTTTAATCATAATATGTCCACCTTGTTGCAAATGTTCCATCGCAAACC